>CM041780.1:174450365-175650365 GCA_023374045.1 Limonium bicolor | reverse complement strand
TGGGAGTTGTGACCGAAAAAAGAGAAACCTTAGATTATGGCTAGCTTGATTAGTTGGTGAAATTTAAGGCTATTAATATGGACTTGTTGTTAATGCTATCTAGTGATTTGAACTCTACTTGATTAGAGAGTTGGAAGCAAGCTAGGTAAGAGTTGGTTTATTCATGATTTGAAGGACCTTTATATTAGTCCAGATAGACAACCTGAGTAAAGTGGGTTTACTAATATAGTTGGGGTGAATTTAGGGGATTACAACCATCCTAAAGGTGCTTTCCATTCCAATTCATTACATCACATTTTATCTACTGCTTTTATTTTATAATTCCTCTTTGAACCAAACCAATACACTTGCCTTCGGCTAAACCCCCTTATTTACTGTTTTATAACCGACTACCGAAACTAGGGAGATCGATATACCAATTTCCTAGTGGAACGACATCTTTACTACTACATCCGACTAGGGTTCACTTGCCCTTTTTCTGTGCTTTCAATAACACCATCTTAAAACTAGCAACAAGCGACGTGACGGACGTAGACATTCCAGTCGTGGTAGATTTTCCTGACTTATTTCCTGATGAGCTGCCAGGCATGCCGCCTGTGCGCAAGGTTGAGTTCACCGTCGACTTGTTGCCAGGTACGGGCCCCATTGCTAAGGCACCCTACCGTATGGCACCGGCTGAGATGAGGGAGATGAAGCTACAGCTGGAGGACCTCCTCGACATTCGACCTAGTGTTTCTCCTTGGGGTGCTCCAGTGCTATTCGTCAAGAAAAAGGACGGCAGTATGCGACTCTGCATCGACTACCGCGAGCTTAATGCGGTTACAGTCAAGAACAAGTACCCATTACCACGGATAGATGATTTATTTGATCAGCTGAGAGGGGCCAGTGTGTTCTCGAAGATAGATCTCAGATCTGGCTACCATCAGATTAGGATTGCAGAGGGTGATATTGAGAAGACAGCTTTCAGGACACGGTATGGACACTACGAGTTCACCGTTATGCCATTCGGATTGACGAATGCGCCAGCCATATTCATGGATTTGATGAACCGCCTTTTTAGAGAGCATCTTGATAGTTCAGTTGTAGTCTTCATCGACGATATTCTGATCTATTCAAAGACCAAGGAAGACCATGAGTTACATTTGAGACAGGTGTTAATATTATGAGAGAGAACCAGCTGTATGCCAAACTCTCTAAGTGTGAGTTCTGGTTGGACAGCGTGTCATTTCTAGGACACATTATATCAGCTAGCGGCATATCTGTAGATCCTGCTAAGATTGAGGCAGTGAAGAGTTGGCCAAGGCCGAAGACAGTCACAGACGTCCGTAGCTTTCTGGGTTTGGCAGGGTATTATCGAAGATTCGTGAAGGACTTCTCCAAGGAGGCCAAACCAATGACAAATCTAATGAAGAAGGAATCCCAGTTCTTATGGTCTGCAGAGTGTGAGCAGTCCTTTCAGACGCTGAAGGATCTCCTGACATCGGCGCCCGTTCTTACTATCCCTGAGGGCACTGATGGGTTCGAGGTATATTGTGATGCCTCTGGAACCGGTCTAGGCTGTGTGCTTATGCAGCACGGGAAGGTAGTTGCTTACGCATCCCGACAGCTGAAGAAGCATGAGGTGAATTACCCCACACATGACCTTGAGTTAGGCGCAGTAGTCTTCGCTTTGAAGATCTGGCGACATTATTTGTATGGTGTGACAGTCACTATCTACTCTGATCACAAGAGTCTACAGCATCTCTTCTCTCAGAAGGAGCTGAACATGCGACAGAGAAGATGGGTCGAGTTCTTGAAGGACTACGACATAGACCTGAGGTACAAAGAGGGCAAAGCAAATGTAGTTGCCGACGCCCTGAGCCGCAGAGCTCATTCATTGTTTACACTAGTAGCGAGCAGCAGTATGATTGATGAGATACGAGCCGCTCAGGAGAGTGATCAGTATTTGGAGAGCATCAAACAGAAAATGTCAGAGGGTTGTTTTGAGAGACAGAAGTATGATTTCGAACTGTGTAATGATGGCATGTTACGACTGAATGGCCGATTATGTATTCCGGAGTCGTCTCCTGATCTGAAGGAGAAGATACTCCAGGAGGCTCATTGCTCGTCCTTATCCGTCCACCCTGGTTCGTCGAAGATGTATAAGGATTTGAAGGTTCATTTCTGGTGGAGCGGGATGAAGAAGGATGTAGCTGAGTATGTGGCTAGATGCTTGACCTGTCAGAAGGTTAAGTTTGAGCATAGGAGACCCGGAGGTTTAGTGCAGTCTATGCCTATTCCTTGTTGGAAGTTCGAGGACATCTCGATGGATTTCGTTGTCGGTCTCCCACCGACTAAGGGAGGACTGAACACGATTTGGGTCATTGTGGACCGTCTGACGAAGGTGGCAAAGTTTGTTGCTATGAAGGATACCTGGAACGTCCCGAAGTTAGCGGACTTGTTCCAGAAGGAGGTGATCCGGCACCATGGTGTGCCAAAGACTATTGTTTCTGATAGGGACCCTCGATTTTTGTCCAGGTTCTGGGGACAGGTTCAGGAAGCCTTGGGTACAAGTTGAAGCTTAGTACGGCGTTCCATCCACAGACCGACGGTCAGAGTGAGAGGACCATCCAGACACTGGAGGACATGCTGAGAGCATGTGCCTTAGATTTCAGGGGAGTTGGTTAGAGCGTCTACACTTGATAGAGTTCGCCTACAACAACAGCTACCACTCCTCGATACAGATGCCACCATTTCAGGCACTTTATGGTCGACCGTGTAGGACTCCTTTATGCTGGGATGAGGCCAGCGAGACTACGCTTCTAGGACCAGAGTACCTAGAGCAAATTAAGGAGGATGTCCTACAGATTCGCAAGAACATGAGGGCAGCTCAGGACCGGCAGAAAGCAAACGCAGACACCAAGAGGAGGGACATTGAGTTCACTACCGACGATATGGTATTCCTTAGAGTGTCACCCATGAAGGGATATTCCGGTTTGGGCAGAAGGGCAAGTTGAGCCCGAAGTATGTTGGACCTTATGCGATTAGGGAGCGAGTGGGCCCGTTAGCCTACAGACTGGATTTACCAGCAGAGCTCGGGAGGGTGCACACGTCTTTCACGTTTCACAGTTGAAGAGTATGTGCCCCATCCATCGCACGTTTTAGCCAGAGACTTTAGAGTTGGACCCCGCTCTACGATATGAGGAAGTACCACTCCGCATTCTCGATACGAAGACGAGGCAGACTAGGAACAAGACCGTTAGCATGGTCAAGGTTCTCTGGTCGAACCATGAGGTGGAGGAGGCTACATGGGAGTTAGAGGACTCCATGAGAGCGAAGTACCCAGCACTCTTCGAGTAGTAGCTGTGATACTTGTACGGGTTCGTGGTCAAACCCTTTTTAAGGGGGGTAGACACCACTTGGCTTGCGCACATGTTGTGCATTAGGTCTTGTTTTTGTAGTGTGTTTTCGTTGGTATGCTGCGTCATACATGTTGTTTGGATGATTGTATGTATGATACATTTTATGTGTGTGCCTTAGTGCACCTGGTTGAATATATATAGTACCGCTGAGTACTTTTGGTTGATGAGTTGGATGTGCACCTTGTTTAGTGCTGTGATATGAATGAGTTATACCATGAGTTTGATTATTTAATATGTGTATGTATAGACTAGGTCTGAACCTAGTGGGAGTTACTCCCTAGCAAGGGACTGTTTGGTTACTTAGTGGAACTTGATTCCTTAGGTGAACTGTAGAGGGTTAAGGACTTCGGGACGAAGCCTTTTTAAGGGGGGTAGACTGAAATACCCCTAACCTTTAAAATATAATTAAATGATCTAAGATGATTAATAAACATCTAAATATTATTGGGGAACAATCTAAAAGATCTCAACAAGGCAAAACACGCCTTAAGATCGGTAAAGCCAAAAATGTGCTTTAAGACACCATAAAGATTGTATGACCTCAAATAGGATCCAAAGTGGATTCCTAAGTATTATAATGAAGTAAGGAACACAACAAAACCGTTCTCAAGGAGAACTAAGCTCAGGAACACCCTGTGACACAAAAATGTGCACTAAAACACCTTAAAGCACGTTTTTGTGAGATTGCCTTCTAAATTGATTTTTAATGGGCTTAAAGGTTATAATTACCTTTAAATATGATAATATCACATTATATCATATTAGGAATTTAATTCCAGAAATTTACGAATTTTTACAAATTTAATATTAAAATATTAATAAAACCCTAAAGTGGGGCCCGCATGAGTCAAATTGACCAAGTATGGTCAATGGTCAAGTAATGACCCATTTGACCCCATGGAAATCGGCTGGCAAGAGGAGAGGAGACAGCTTACAATCATTATTAGACAAATTGCTACCTAATACCATTAATTTTGAAAATAACTTACCTTTTTCAATTATTTCAAGCCTTTCCACTCATTTCTTCTTCCTTGTCCGTCCGATCCCATCCAGCCGAGTTCTCCCCTTCCTAGAAGCTCTCAAGTCTTGTTCTTGAGCATGGAAGGCAGATCTAACTCCTAAGCTCTTAAGGTAAGTGTTTTAAGGTCATTTTTAGCTCTTTTTCTTCATCTCTTCACTACCTACACTAGATTTCGTGGCTCATCTGTTCCTATGGCTCATTCTCAGTGTTCTAAGGTTAGAACAACTAAACTCGGTTGAGCAAGTAGAGGGACCAAGGTTGCTCAAAATTGCATTTTAAGGTAAAAACATACCTTAAGCCTCTCAATCCTTCAAGCGGTTTTCTTCCTTGAATTTTTATGAGTTTATACACTCATAATCTTCATATTTACATGTTCATTCAGTTGGTTAGCCATTTGGAGCAAGGGTGACCAAGATCCAAAGGAAATACCCTCTTTTAAGGCATTTTTCCAAGGTAAAACCTAATAACAAGGCAGCTTGTTGTGATCTAGCTATTTCCTATGTCAATATGGTGGATCTAACACCTTTTGGTGTGTTTGATTCAGGCCGAAACCACTAAACTTCCCTTGCATTTTTAAGGTGATTTTTGCCTTAAATCTTACATTAATTGTTCCTTATGGTTAAGCTCAAGCTTGAAGTATAACCATATCTTTTTTGGTGTATTAAACATGTCTAAATGAAGTGGTGAATTTTCCTACAAGTGACCGAGCTCATACAAGGAATAATCAAGGTATAAACACCTTAAACTTATGATTTTTATAATTTCTAAGCATATATATATATATATATATATATATATATATATATATATATGGCCGAGAGTGAAATTATAAATATGGGTCATATTGACCTAAAAATGGAAAAAAATGACTAAGATAAATTAAGCTAGTCATTTAAGAGATTTAATTAACATAATGGTCAAATTATGACATTATGTGGAAAAATAATTAAATCAAGGTGAGGCCGAGAATATATGCTATATTTTGAGACATTTATTGTGTAATTTATTTTGCAAGTTCAAGGTTGTAATAAGGCCATGTCATTAGGCCATTTTAATTTAAGTTTATAAGCTTATTTAGTTTTATTTATGCTTATAATTAAAATTGGGGCCAAATCGTAATTACTAGGGAATTAGAAATCCGTGGGCTTAATTTAGAGCAATTTAGGGTTTTTAAATGAATTTAATAAAAATTATAACATTTTATAAAGTTTTGGGTCAAAATTGTAAAAATAGAAAAGTATAGGTTATTATTAGTGATTACCAAAAATTGGTTCCCATTTGGTATTAGAAGTCAAAGTTGACTATATAGGAGACTTTGACCAAGTTTGGAAAATTTAAGAAATTAAAATACTATCTTATAATAAGATACTTATTAAATTGTGAAAGATTTATAAAAGGTGGGGCTATAGTGTAATTTCCGAGACTTGGGGTATTAAATGGAGTTTAGTAAAATCCTTAAGTTATTAGGAATTTTTAGAAGTTTATTTGGTTAAATTTGGAGTTCATATGAATTATATAAGTATAATATATGGTATTTTATAACATTGTTACAATTGGGTAACAAAGGGGTGAAAACCGAGATTTAAAGGAAGTATAAGGTTAGGAATAATATTTATAACCTTTTGGTATAGTTTGGTAATTTTTGGAATGGTATATAAGGTTTTATAAAGATAAATGTATAATATATAGTTTTAATGGAATTAGAAAACTATGTATTATAAATTGGGATTGAATTGTGATTTTATAGAAGTTTAGTGGTTATAGTAATAGCCGAAAATATAAGAGGCTGTTTGGTATTTTATAAACAAAATATAACTATAGGTTATAATTGTTTTAATGACTTAAATGTCATAATATATGTTATATAACTATAATGTAACATTATATTAATTAAGTGGTGGATTTTGTAAATATTTAAGAACATAGGTGCTGTTCGGAAATATTAACATTTTTAAATAGAATTTATAATATGGTTTTTAATGTTATAAGAGTTATAACATTTATAATATAAGAGATATTCATTAAAAAGAATGAATATAGGTTATAAGACTTACCATATAATAAATAGTTCCATAATACATATATATAACTAAATATATGTAATGGTGTGGAAAATGTGGCAACCATAAATTATCATAATTAAAATGATAATAGAAGAGGAGAAAAGAATTATAAACATTGGATATGGAATTCTAATGTTAAGAGTGTACATGTGATAATAAGGATTCATGTAATTGAGAATATTGTTCACATATGAATTATACCACATTGAAACTTAAAAAAAAAAAAGAAAAAGAGAGAGACAACCTTAGAAAAATAAATACTAAGGTGAGATGCATAGTGCATGACATAGAATCACACATGCAATAATGAAACAAACTATACGAGATACAAATGTACATTAAGTTACATGCGATAACAAAGTCCAACAAAAAGTATATTAATACACGATACAAGACTACGTATGTAATATAACACCTTTCTAATCTCGAGTTAAGCCGGCAACCCGACAAACATTGACAGTTAATAACGGGGGGTTAACCGGGAGTTATTAGTGACGGTACGGGGTACCGTAGAATTGTGTTGTTTATACAGGATGCTAATCAGTAGCATTATGTATTGTTTAGACTGTTAGAGACGACACCCGGAGCATAGGATCTTGCTGATTCATACTCCACCGTAATACTCTCAGGGTGAACGGTATGTTGTTATGTGTCTCTGATTGTCTCTGAGGGCTTCCTCAGTTCAGACTTCTGTGTGATCTGTGATAAGATTGTTTATCTGAATGTGATAATTAATATGCATGAATTGTATATTTACAGCTGCTTATTATTACTGTTGTTGAGTTAACAGTATTGGTTCGTATATATGAACCTGTATATATAAAACAAACTAGCGGCTATGGTGCTATCTTATATAAAATATAAGGATCGTCAGAAAAACGTTGTAGCACTAGGATAATAAGATATACATATTATCGGAGACTTTTATACAGAGCATTGGCCTTTCTATACGCCGCTCTCGTATCTAACACTGGATCCCGAGTTTACAGACTCCGGATTGGACTAATGACCTTAGTCTGCTGTGTTAGGAAAATTTGGTAATGCGATGCGATGGAATAATTTATTAATTAATGGAATGGAAGTAAAGCCAAGAGGATGTGGCTCTTGGTGCGCGCTGTGATCACAAAAACGATACCAGGATGTCCGCGTACGGGTCCGCAAGTATCAAGAAAATTTCCCGTGAGCTAGAATGGCTCGTTGGTCGGAGACTCTACCGTTGGAGTGGCTACTGCCGTGGGTGACCCGCCATAATATATGGGTAACTAGAGACATGTCGTTTTAATGAGACATTGTCACTAGGTATAACTGAACAAATAATACAGTTGAGAATTATGCAGTGGCGAACGATATTGGTTTCCATACCATGGACGAGAACTAGTACTTTTTTATTATTCTCGTTGTTTCGCTTGGTTGTTCATTGGTTATACTTGTGGTTATATTATATATGTTGATGGTTGTGTTATTGTATGGATATTACTGTTAATTGTTTTACAGTTTTAAATATTAAAACGGTATTGCATGTAATGAACCTCATGCTCTCGACCAAATAATTGAGGGGTCTTTGGGGGCATGACGGGGCATGTGATAACATACTCAGCAGGGGCTGATTCCATACCACAAACCATCTTTATTGCAGGAGACTAGCTGGTGGGTCGACGCGGGGCGCGACTGTTGTGTTACTGTTGGTTTAGACTTGGTACGATGTGATACTCAGGTTGTTTTGGACTCGGGTTGTTTAACCGAGGTGTATTTGGTTTAGATGCTCACGGTCTGTAATAATTGGTTGATCTTAGATTTGTTTTAAATTGTTTAAGTACTACTATCTATCTCTTGTGGTCACTGCGGGAATACGTTTCGCAAGTTGATTATCAGGTAGATCGTTATCACCCGTATGGGCGAGTGATAATAGTGACACCATTAGGACGACTGTCTTTCATTTACCGCTGTGAATTATTTATATTGTGCGACATTTACAGGATTATTAGGAGCCAAATTAGTAGGGGTGTTACACCCGTCAGGAGCTATTTGCGCTCTGTCTAGTGAGCAGAGGTCTGCTCTTGAGTTACAGCGTATGGGTATCTGGGTCGTTCGTCCAGAGAGGTCAGGGATGTTGGCAGCGTTGCAGGTTCAGCCTACCTTGATCGACCGGATCAAGGCCACTCAGGAGCTCGACGCCAAGTTGAGTAAGATCAGTGAGGGGTTGTCTACCGGTCAGGAGTCAGAGTTTCAGGTTTCAGAGGATGGCTATCAGAGATTCAGAGACCGTGTCTGTATGCCTGCAGATGATGCCTTGAGGCTAGAGATCATGCACGAGGCTCATGGAGCTCCGTACTCGGTACACCCAGGAGGAGTGAAGATGTACCGGGACCTACGAGAGACATTCTGGTGGAGCAATATGAAGAGGGACATTTCTGACTTTGTGTCCAGATGTCGGACCTGTCAGCAGGTCAAAGCCGAGCACCAGAGACCAGCTGGTTTGCTTCAGCCTCTACCCATTCCGGAGTGGAAGTGGGAGAGCGTCGGTATGGACTTCGTTATGGGACTGCCTAAGACTCCGAGGGGTTTTGATGCAGTTTGGGTGATAGTGGACAGGCTCACGAAGAGAGCTCATTTCTTGCCAGTCAGGAAGTCTTTCAGTTTGCATCGCCTAGCGCAGTTGTATATGGATGAGATTGTGCGTTTGCATAGGGTGCCAGCTTCGATTGTGTCTGACAGAGACCCGCGCTTCGTATCCAGATTCTGGCAGAGTTTGCATCAGGCTATGGGGACGAAGTTTTCGTTCAGCTCAGCGTATCATCCTCAGTCAAATGGGCAGACAGAAAGGATGAATCAGATTTTGGAGGACATGCTTAGAGCGTGTGTGCTCGATTTTGGAGGCAGTTGGGATCAGCACGTGGCGTTGATCGAGTTTTCATATAATAACAGCTTCCAGACTAGCATCGGGATGGCCCCATTTGAGGCTTTGTATGGCAGGAGGTGCAGGTCACCCATCTGTTGGGATGATCTGAAGGAGAGAGCAGTTGTTGGCCCAGACTTGGTAGAGGATGTTGTGGGTAAGATACAGACTATCAGGGAGCGTCTGCTTGTGGCTCAGAGTCGTCAGAAGAGCTATGCCGATCAGAGGAGGCGACCTCTGGAGTTTGAGATGGGCGATCACGTTTATTTGAAGGTCTCCCCAGTTCGAGGAGTTGTGAGGTTTGGGAAGAGAGGCAAGCTTAGCCCTCGCTTTGTGGGTCCTTTTGAGATCTTAGAGAGGATCGGACCGGTTGCCTACCGTTTGGCCTTGCCTCCGTCTTTAGCAGCGGTGCATAGTGTGTTTCATGTTTCCATGTTGAGGAAATATGTCCCGGACCCGTCGCATGTGATTGATTTCGGTCCGCTTCAGTTGAGGGAGGACTTTACCTTTGAAGCAGCTCCTTCGAGGATTTTAGCCCGAGATGTTCGCAAGCTCAGGAGTAAGACCATGCCCTTGGTGAAGGTGCAGTGGTAGGGTCAGTCAGAGGAAGAGGCGACCTGGGAGGTCAAAAGCGAAGTGCGTTCTAAGTTTCCCGCCCTCTTCGAGCAGTAGGTACGTTTAATTTCGATGACGAAATTCTTTTAAGGGGGAGGTGATGTTATAACCCAAAGTTTTATTGCATTTTATTTCGTCACAAGTGGCCTTATATGGATGCATTTTGGATTTAGGACATAGGAGTCCTTTTAAATAAAGGCGAGGATAAATGGGTCATTTCCCTTATTCCCTTCTAATTACTGGTAAGTAATTTGATCAGTAATTAAACTTCTTAATTTCCCTCTCTCTCAATCACGTTCTAACCCTCGTTCATTTTGAAACCGCTGTCACGCTCCCTTCTCTTCTCTGCTCTCTCTCTCTCTCCCAAAGGTACGTTCATTCAAGCGCTCAAGTCCTGCAAGTGTGGTTCTGCAATCCGAGTTCTATTGGTGGATTCTACAATTCGTTTCGTCTTCTTCACCACAATCAGGTTGGTGAATTGTATTTTGGGTATTACAATTCAGATTTGGGATTAGATTTTGGGGGGCTATTCCAATCCCTAATTGTTCTTTGTAATCTGATTGCATTCAGCGTTGATACTTGCGTTTCTATCAATTATTTTCTACTGTTGGCTTCGTCTGCGATTTCGGCATCGGATTCAGGTGAGGGATGTGAGTACGTTCTGCATTCCAGTTTCCGGGTTTAAGTTTGCATTTCTGATTTGGGGTTGCAATTGTGTTGTTTAGAGATTTGGATTGCGTTTTTGGTCAACGTTTCAGGGTTCTGCATTGGTTTGGGCTCTGCTGTTCAGATTGGGATTTCGACTCTGTGAATTCGAGGTAGGTGGCTGATGGATTCAATTAGTGTGTTCAGCCTTGGGGAGTTTCGTTCCGGTTCTGAATTTTGATTGTGTTCTATCTTTGTGTTGTGGTTGCGAACTGTCTGTTTAATGTCGTTTTAATGCCTACAAACCCCCAAGGTTGTTTTCTACAAATTACATTTGTTTTGGTTGTGTTTAAACCTCTGTTTTGGTGTGCAATTCGTTTCTGGAAACTGCACTTTTTGGTATGTCCGAACATCCGTTCGAGCTTTGACGTTCGGACATGCCCTGCTGCGGTTTGAATTTCTGAAGTTTTTGCCGTGTCTGAACTTCCGTCCGATCTTTGATGTTCGGACGGGGTGCAAGGACGAGTCCGACTTACAAGTCTCGTATGGTGTCCGAACTTGTAAGTCCGGACAGAAGTTCGGACACACCCTTCTACATTCTCTGATTTTGCTTCGACTTGTGTCCGAACTTTGTCGTTCGGACACATGTTCGGACATTACGCGTATTTGGTTTCCGAAAGCGTCCGAACATCTGTTCGAGCTTTGGATGGCTGGTTTAGCTGTCTCGTAGCGCACTATGTAGGATATCCTTCTGTTTCACGGGTGATGTTCCCCGTTCTGTTCACAGGTGTTCCACCTGTTCTGTTTATGAGTGAGGTTTCCTCGTTCTGTTCACGAGTTGTTTTACTCGTTCTGTCTGTATGCTGTGATCAACTAGGGCCCCCTTTTGTTTCTGCTTCTGTTGCTTTTGAACTCTGATTAGTCCTTTTGTGTTTGGACTTCTGTTTCTGATTTCTGTCATGGAATATGGTTTCCTTCTGTCTATTTCTGTTTTGTTAACATTCTATAAATGTTTTGAGCATGCTGGTTGATGAAGTTGGTCATCTACTGGGCATAGTTGTTTGCTCATCCCCCTACTTTATCTAACATTGCAGATTGATCAGCGAGGATCACCTTGCACAGCTTCTGGAGTTTAGTTTGCTATTTATTTCGATTCTTTTGAGACATTTGTATTTTGACTTGTAGCCTTTGGGCCTCTGCTGTTAGCTTCGGCTTTTGGTTTTGTTTGAGGATTGTATTAACGTTTGGAATCTTCGACACTCTGTTTATACTTATTATATAAGTATTTCGTTTTGGGCCTTGTTTTGATAAAATGTGTGCGTTCGTTAGAGCCTTACGTTATTAAGTAATAATACGCAGCGTGTAATACTCCTAACTCCTAGGCCAGTGTTTGGGGGTGTTACAATACCTATAACTCTCTTGAGATTTCGGGATAATATTGGTTGTAACACCCCTCCTCGTAAACTCACTGAAATACCTCGAACTTAAATATAGTGATTAAGATTATCCTAATACGTATTTAAGGGCCTAATAACGCCTAAGTAATATTGGTAAGGAAAAATAAATCCAAAAGAAATTAAGAAACGCTTAAAAAGCGAAAAACGCTAAATAAGCGTTAAATAACCATAAGAGGTACGAGACCTCGTTTAGCGTATTATATGGATTCTTAAGGCTTAATAAGGCCTAAATAATATATGGGAACAACTCCCGAAGAAAACGGATCCAATTAATGTATTAAAACGCAAATAGAGCTTTAGCGCATTTTTTTCGAGAAAACCCGAAAACGTGACTTTAAGTGGTCAAACGAACCCGTAAAAATTATAAATCATTAAATAACAATAATTAAGCATTAATGGAAGCTTAATAATCAATAAAATTAAAGAAACAAGAAAATTCCAGAAAACGGGCCTAGTTAGTGAATAGTACCAAAACCGGGTAAATTAACGAGCGTTTTCTGTAAAAGACGAAAAATGCTCCAACTAGTATTACTGTGTGGAACCGATTTTTATAAGTCAAATAACTCCCTCATACACACATGTAACTAGCTAATTTAAATAAGAGGTCAAAAAGCAAAAAGTAATAAAGTAAAAAAGGGTACTTTACCCTCTTCTCTCACCTCCCTTTCTCATTTCTCTATTCTCTCACCTTCCTCCTCTCACCCAGCCGATTTCTCTCTCTTCCTCCTCCCTTGTGCTGGTGATTTTGAAGCTTCATAGAAGCTCCAATGGCTTCTCCACTTCTCTTGCATGCTCAAACTCCATTTAAGCTCCAAATGCAAAAATAACTACATATTCTTACTCCCCTCATCATCCTCTACCACTCTCTCTTTCCAAAATCTCAAAATGAGGAAGTTCATCTCCATGGGTTTTCCTCATTCAAAGAGAAAATAGCATCAATGTGTAGCTTGGAGTCTCCTCTCTCCATTAAGGTAAAAATCTCCATGAAAAACTCATGTTTTCTTCACCATTCTTTGTAGCTGATTTTTACCCCTTTTGTAATGCTCTATTTTTCTCTCTCTTTTGAGCATAACTCCAACCTTCCAATGGTGGTGGAATCACCTTCTTGAACCAAGGGCTAAAACCCCTCTTAAAAGTTTCAAAAGGTAAACCCTAGAATTTGTGTTTAAGCACTTCAATGAATTAGTGTAATTTAAGGGTTAGTATTTTAATTACACCTATTTTTGTGTTGATTGAGTGATGGGAATGGAGTTGGGAAACTCCATTCCCCACATGACCGATTTTGTGCAAGAAAGAGAGAAGGAGGAGAATTGGAAAAGAAAGAAGGAATTAAGAGCTTAAGGTAAGAGCTCCTTCTTAATGCTAAATTTTAATGCATTAGAGTAATGGGAATGGGTAAACTAATTTAAAGAACCCAAATATTGAACTAGTGTTGTAGTTACGGAAGTTTGAGTATTTATGAGCTAAGTATTTAACTTTTGGGCCTTAGAGCCAAGTAAATTGTGTATGTGTATTGGTATTGTGGATTGAGGAGGTATTGATGAATTGAGTATTGCTTTGATTGCTGGTAGGACCCTTGTATGGGTGTGGCTAGTTTAGGAATGGATTTGGTGAGAAAGAATGTATGTGGATAAGTGAGAATTGTAGGTGAACTATGGCAAAAGTTTAGTAGGAAATGTGCATTTATGGATGACTTGGTGAATGGGAGAACCAAGGTATGTATTGGATTGAGAAGGGATGTTTAGAAACCATGGAGTAGTAGTTGTAGTATGAGAATAAAAGGGTGTAAAATCTGTAGCAAGAAGTGTTAAAATGCATTGGAGAAACTAGGAGGAACTAGGTGTATTTGGAGAACCTTAGGTGAGTAGTTTGACACCTTGGAACAAATTTGGAGAAGAGCTAGGTAATGGGATGGAACCAGGATAGAAGTAATGCATTGAGAATGCTAGGAGTAGCATTGGTAGAGGGAGTATTGAATGGTAAATGTTAGAGTAAAAATCTGTAGCATAAGAACAAAACTACTACGAGTGCTGGAATGGAAATGAGGAAAACTAGGGTAAATCAATATAAGGATGGGAAATGAATTTAGTAGTGGTTTAATGGATGAACTAAGGTATTTTAGGAGTTTAATTAGTACTAAAACATGTGGGATTACATGTAGGAAGATTGGGGAAGAAATGGGTAAAAAAAAGAAGTGAAAAACAAAGTTTGTAGGCAAGTTCTGCTACCGACCGACCCAGAGGTTGGATCGGTCGTGGGTCGGTCGGAGCATAAACAACTGAAATGAAACTTTCTGGAATGGACCGACCCAGAGGGCCGTGGGTCGGCCGGGTCGTTCGGGAAAATTTTCTGAGGTTGAAGTTTCTGACTTCGACCGACCCAGAGGATTGTGGGTCGGTCGGGTCGGTCGGAAAATAATTTAGAAGACGGAAAAGTTACTGGAATGGACCGACCCAAGGGGTTGGGTCGGTCGGTGGGTCGGTCGGCCCTAACTTACAAAAAATAATAATAATAATAATAGAGTAATCATATGTATGTATATATATAGATATGTGCATATATATGGGGACAATAATGGTAAGAAAGTAATTACATGAGTAAGAAAACAAGTTTGAGGAGTAATAAGAACAGAATGATTTTTATAATCAAGTATGGTAGGTAAAGAACTAGTAAGTATGTAAGGGAAGTAGTAAAGTAAGGATAAGTTGGATCAATAATAGCTTATTGACCATTCAACCTTATGTATGTATAGGATTCGAATAGTCAAACACCGAAGGGAGTTGGTGAGTCCAAAATCAATGGTGAAAGGTATGATTTCTTCATGCTCTGTATCCGAACCTGGTTACCCCGATTTGTGTGCTTATTTGATCACCTAAATAAGATAAATGCATGAATCGGACTTTAATGCACATACTTGTGCTTGTTTTATGTTTGTTCTTGCTATATTGACTTGAACATTTAGTTTGTATAATTCATGAAATGAATGAATGAGAATGGATGTGTATATGTACCTTGTAGTGTACTTGTGTAATGTATTGTACCGTGAATGGATGTGTATGTGAGTAGTGTATTATTGTGTGGTCTGGATGTGTTGACTTCTACTAATTCCTATCTACCTAACTCCTAATGTAAGTATTGAGTAAATTGGAATGAGTAGAAGTCCGATATAGTTTCGGCCACGCGTGAGGATGAGGAGACACAAGAGGTTGGATCCGATTCCTGGATTTTAATCTTTTCCACGGTCCACACCCCTTAAATGGGTAGCATCCTGGATTAGTGAGCCACAGTAAAGCCCGGTGATGGGACGGTGTAGTCCCTGCCCGGAGGTCACCACGACTTGACTTGAGCAAGTAGTAAGTAAGTAAGTAAAGTATGTATGAGTAATGGTCTTGGCTGGTGTAAGTCATTGACCCTGAGTAAAAGAGTAATCTCCACCCGATTAACCCGGGTGGACAAAAAGGAGCTAACAAGTATTGTGTATGTATTGTGTAAGTGTATTTCGGTAAAGGTAAGTATGTATTGGTTGACTTGTATTGTCTTCCTTGTATGTATTGAACTGTATGTATGTATCCTTGTGTAGTATTGTAGTGGTATGAATGAAAGCATGTATGTATGTATGTATGTATTTGTAAAATGATCTACATGTATTCGACCAAGTGGTCGGCGTACCCTCGCTAGTACGCGGGGTATACGGAAGTCATATGCAGCGTAAGCTGAGCCCCTTGGGGCAATGTTTTTATTGTACAGGTACCGAAGCAGATATGGTCATAGTAAGAGACCGGCAGCTACACTTAGATAGCTAGAAAAGAATTGTAGATAGTAGAGAATTGTATAAGGCTGGTAGCCTTGGATGTAGAAGTGTACCAAGGGGTACACCCTTATGTAATTGCAAGTATGTAGTTGTGAGGAATGGGTAGATGGTAGATTCTTAATGAGTATGTGTAAACTTGAAGAATTATTGTATTGTATTTGGATCTTAGTAAACTCAGTATATTGTATTGTATTATGGAGCATTGTATGAAATAGAGCATTGTAGTACTTGTAGGTAATTGAAGTATGTATTGTAATTGTGTAGTACTCGGATATTCCGGTCCATCAGACCAATGTTGTAAGTAGTAGTAAGCCTTGTTAGTCACGTGGGTGGCTAACGGCATTGTATCACCCACCGTTGTGTAAGTATGTATCCGCTGCGTGAGTATGGAAGTATGAGGAGATTGGACGGTAATGACGGTATTAGCGGTACGGGTGTTACAAAAAGTGGTATCAGAGCGAAGTATCGCTCTGATGACTGGAAATATCGAGCTTAGGAAATACCGAGTTAGGAATTAGAAGCTTAGGGCTAAGAGCTGAGTGACAGCGTTAGAGATACGCTAGTTAGGAACCCCCGGTGAGTACCGGATACCTACAATATCAGACCCGCCCTCCACAAACCCATTGTATAACTTGGGAAAGAACGCTAGAGAGAAGGAAAGTCCTCTCATACTCGGGAAAACCCGATCTGGCAGTTGTGAAATCATCATACGGTAAACAAGAACCCGACACATAGTAGATTCCAAGAAATGGAAGTCCCGGAGATGGTTCCCGGTTGAACAACAATACCCACATTTAACAGCGGTAGAATGAGTACTCCAACCATAAAGAGGCTGCAACTTACAACAGCATGGGGCGACGTGCTTAGCAGTCGTGAAACCTAGCCAGTCAACCAGCAGCAGGAAAAGAAGCACTAAGTGTGCAACAGAGCGGAAGAAGGAACAGTAACAAAACCCAAGACACAAGTCTACAGGACAGTAATAGCTAAATAACAACACCAACGGTATGCTAGCTGACTAAGGACATAGTCGGGAGTGGTTAACTCTAAAACTACAACGCCAAAGAGGTTACAATACCTGGCCAACATAGCTCAGACAGCTACAAGAACATTCTCGTGATATAATCCGACAGGACTACAAGAGTAGTGCCTAAACAAGCTATGACTCAATAACCACGGTCAACATGTGGGAACGAGCAACAAAGAAAAACACAAGGCGAATGAATAAGGATCTCCAAGGATTGGAGAAGTACCCCGATCACGACAGTCATGTCGAGATCACTGAAAAGCTACTTAAAAGATCGAGTATCCCAAACATAGGTCAATAAGATCAAGGAAAGAGTCTACAAGACTACCAAATACGAGTGGTAACCATACCGTGACCGGTATAGGTTTACCCAAAAACCACCAGTACCACGCACTTGCCACGGCAAGTGCAGTAAGAACATGAACATGTAGAGGAACCCTAACATACCACAAGTACATAGTAATGTACCGTGACTGCAATGAAGAAACTACAGGATCACACATCCTAAACTGAAAGAATGAAGACTTGGAGAGGCCTGACGGCCCGACCATTGTACAAAGGACATACTAGACAGCAAGAAGCTGGACTTGGTCAAAACCTCAGACATGGCCACGCCATGAGAAACTTCTTTTAACACCGAACTATAATTTTTAAACCCAAACCTTTTCTTTCAAAACCACAACCCATCTTTTAAACCTTGGATTTTTAAAACCAAACCAACAGAATTACGGTGAGTATCATAGAATGATACAAGAGGAGTTGACAACAGAATACTTCACCTAGGCGTGTGACGAGCACTACGAGTGTACCCAAATACGGGATGTGGGACGACCGCACTCCGAAGGAGCTTGTGGGCCTGACAGATAGTTAGGTAAGTGGTAACGTATCAATAAGGTACCCCACGTATGAATACATGTAGTGTACGAAACACGAGAAGTAGTCAACTCCATTCTACGGACCATGAGTAAGTTCAACCAGAACAACCGGACACTTCAGACGATCAAGAAGAAGAACCCAGCTAAGTAATAAGTATAAAGGAGCTCAGAGAACCCATCTGAAGGTAAGGAGTAAGGACTGAGAAGTGCAAAGAGCACAGACTAGTAAGTACAGACATTGGACATGTCTCAATGACATCAAGCAAATACCTGAACACGGTAAGGCAAATGCCTAACGTGAACATGACGTTGCTCACAAACGGGACAGAGTTCCCAAGAGCGATCACAAGATTACCATGAAATATAATCCATCATTGGAGAGGATATTAAACCTAGTCTTAAGCACTAGGAGAAAGTATAAACGGTCTACCCAAGAACGGGAGACGTTATAACCCTGAAGGGATAGCTTAAATACAATACCACAAGGCGGTATAGTGGACACAACATATCATAAACATTAGCCGGATGTAACGGCGTAACCAACAACACCCAGGAGCAATCCGTGAAGGGTGTCTGGATCAACAACAGTCGATCGAAGCGTCATGATAAGAGCACGGGAGCTAGAACGAACACTCGGTTAGGACACCGAAGGGATTTCGCATAACGGAAAATACCCTAGATTACACAAAGGCAGTGATTAACATCAGAATGCCAAAAAGGGCCTCCTATGAATGGAAGCGTGATGCCACGACTTGCCGTGGAGCCCAGTGATACCTCCAACCTATGGGATATCCATGGAGTAGAAACATGTATAAGCAGCTTACAAAGAGCATAGCTCGCAGCAATTTGGCTTAAGAGCCAGGAACCAAATACGTTATGTAAACTTAAACGGTTGGGAAACCCACACCATTTACTAACAAGACTTGCAAGAGACATTGTTTCATATGACAAATAGATTGACAACTGAACCACCTAATTTGAACTCAACATAATGAGTGGCTTGAAGTAATGGCTATCTCAGTGTCACTGTCACTAGAGCATCAGTCTAGTATACAGTTGACGAAGCTGTTAATTGGCCTTCATGCCTTCTGTGGCAATGGTAGCACATAGGCATAGGAATTTTAATGATGACAACCCCGGTCTAGTCCACACTTTGACACTACGGGAAAATCTGGGGGAAGGTACCTCTCGTTAACCAAAGACCACCAATGTGGTGATGATGTGAACCCTTGGAAAAGGCTTCCATCTACCATAACAACAAAGCTTGTGCATGTAGATATTGCCAAGAGGCGATCGAACAAGGAAAAGAGATTTCCAAACCACTATGCCTACAAGAGGCTGTGGACTGTAGAAGCACATCGCTTAAGAGCATCGAAGCTCTAAGGAGTAAGTATACTCCATATGCACCCAAGCATATGGTGAACCATTGTATGAACGGCGGAAGGGCATACAAAGACTAACCTAGTAAACCCTGTCATGAGACTTATGAGTGGAAACACACCCCTCAACAAGAACTTTCATTTATCAGTGATAGATTACTCTCCAATTGGAGAACGGGACCAGAAAACCCTTGAAGTTTCTTGGGATGTCCCGGTGATGTATATACACAAGTAAAACTACACAGCTAGAGCCTATAACCAATGCTCAGCACTGGGAGACAGTAATTGTCAAGAACAATCAATGTGAAAACACATTGGACACCATGAATGACCAACGCTCAAGAGAGCTTGTAACCCAATAAATCACTTCATCCTTGGCCAACCAAGATATTTGGCAAATTATATCATAAAGGAGGAAGTAATGTGAGGTGAGTTAACCTACACATGAAACCTAAATTGAAATAAAACATCCCCACATTGGGAAGATAATAACATTACGGTATGCTACGACAACAGTTATACACACGAACATTGGAAACCCTTGGTGTATTCACACCATAAGAATATGGTGCGCAACAAGCTACCACTATGAGGAAGTAGTTAGACAATAACACGGAGTATAAGTATGAGAAAACAGGCAGAAATATTCATTCCTATCACATAAGTGACTTACTGCCAAGCGTTTACGCCTCTGCACTCTGTATGACTGAGTGTTTTGGTATTGCACTTGCGCAGTAATGATCTAGTGGATAGCTAGGAATATGGGAAAGAGGACGATTGTAGTAAAAGTAGAAGGGAACTTAAGAAAGTCACTAGAACCGACGCATAGAAGATGCATGGTCATACAAGTAAAGAACACTTGTACTGAACCAGAGAAACTGGTATAATTCTGAAGCTATTGACAACAAAGGAAGCACTACAACTAAGTAGTGACTTAACCTCACCCGACAATAAGCCGGAGGAACTTAGCGAATAATCGTGGGAGTACGAATAGTATGTATAATAGATTACCAGAGAGCTGGTTATAAATCTAAACCCATTGAGTCCAAGCATGGTAAATGAATACCACACTTGTTAGTAAACCTTATTCCCATAATAGAGGGATAAAAAGGCGATGGGTAGCACATTTAGAATAACCAAAGAGCGAATTAAGCACTAAGGTTATCACGGTCGAGCAGCAGAAGCTAGTGGGCCCTAGCTAAGAAATGAAATACACCTAGTAAGTATGAGAGAATGGCTATCAATGCCTTGAAGCCTAATAGGCTAGAACCGAATTAATTATGAGTTAAATAAACTCATATAGGAATTCTTGGTGCAAGGACTAAACCATTAGTATGGTTAAGACCCTTTGACTAGAGTACGTTATATAATGGATCGTACGGAAGCTAAAATGCTTCAGAATGCCCGAACTTAGTAAACCAATGTTCAATAATAATATATGGTAGATTACATGGGTGTAATCCCTTTTAAGGGGGGTAGAGCGAAAACCGCTTAATGTAAGTTTCATGAATAAAACACATAAAATATAATGTGCATAGCACAAATGAGAATCGAATTGATGATTGGCACTTATGTTAAATAAACATACGTATTCAGTCATATTGTAATTGTGGTAATTAAGCACGAGAGATGCAAATACCATAACATGAGTCGGTATAAAACCGATGTAGAACCTAGTAGATGTTTTGAGACAATTGAGAATGAGTAGTGGACGGAGCTCCACAAGTATTGTATCCTTTAAAGAAATAGTACGAATTGATTGAGAGTAGTTGATGAATGGAGCCCATGAGTAGTGTATTCCTAGGTATGTTATTGGAAGCAAATTGAGGACGATTGGATTCCGTAGGTATCGTATTCCTTAGCTAAAATATTTGAAATAATGGAGAGTAATGGATGAAAGTAGTGAAGGTCGATGAAAGGAAGTCGTAGGCATTGAATCTCGAAGTAAAGTATTTGGGAAGTAGATCGAGAATGATTGATGGACTGAATTTCATCCTTTAGAGATGTATGAATTTGTAATTATGACTAGGAAGAGTAAAAGGATAGAAAATTGAAATAATTGAATAATTTGATTGTTTGAAACTGATGTGGGAAGTCAAACTTGATCCTGATCAGATCAAGGGAAACCGAACACAAATTGGGGTGGAAAGATAGTTCAACACTGATGCTGATCACATCAGGGTCGAATGATTCTTGAAGCTCCCCTCAAGTGGTCACAAGAATCACGCATAGGATAGATGTAATGTACATAAATGGGAATTTGGAGTTGTTGTGTTTTAGTAGGATTCCTAATTAACGGTTGTGAAAGGATTTCTCTTAGACTGGAACATGAGGATCTGTTAGAAGCTTATACCGGAGAAGATAGTAGTGTATCATGTTGTATTATTCCAAGGGCAGCAGGACGTAGAGGAGTCCTGTGTCTAGATGACCTGAGTGCCTGCGGGATTGTATGTGTATTGCATAGTTTTGGGGATAGCTTTGCACTGTATGTATGTATAAACCTTGTAATGTGGAACCAGATGGTTGGTAGTAATGCGGATCGGAATGATTGTACTATGCTTGCATGGTATGGTATGTAGAGACCTTGAGTAATGGATTTGGGAATTGTAAGGAGGAGGAATGTAGGACTTTGGCATTAGACATGTATGAATGAGTATGTATAGTAATCATATAACCTTGAATAACTTTGAGGACAAAGTTTCTTAAGGGGGGGGGGGTAGATTGAAATACCTCGAACTTAAATATAGTGATTAAGATTATCCTAATACGTATTTAAGGGCCTAATAACGCCTAAGTAATACTGGTAAGGAAAAATAAATCCAAAAGAAATGAAGAAACGCTTAAAAAGTGAAAAACGCTAAATAAGCGTTAAATAACCATAAGAGGTACGAGACCTCGTTTAGTGTATTATATAGATTCGTAAGGCTTAATAAAGCCTAAATAATATATGGGAACAACTCCCGAAGAAAATGGATCCAAATAATGTATTAAAACACTAATAGAGCTTTAGCGCACGTTTTTCGAGAAAACTCGAAAACGTGACTTTAAGTGGTCAAACTAACCCGTAAAAATTATAAATCATTAAATAACAATAGTTAAGCATTAATGGAAGCTTAATAATCAATAAAATTAAAGAAACGAGAAAATTCCAGAAAACGGGCCCGGTTAGTGAATAGTACCAAAACCGGGTAAATTAACGAGTGTTTTCTGTAAAAGACGAAAAACACTCCAACTAGTATTACTGTGTGGGACCGATTTTAATAAGTCAAATAACTCCCTCACACACATGTAACTAGCTAATTAAATAAGAGGTCAAAAAGCAAAAAGTAATAAAGTAAAAAGGGTACTTTACCCTCTTCTCTCACATCCCTTTCTCATTTCTCTATTCTCTCACCTTCCTCCTCTCACCCAGAAAATTTCTCTATCTTCCTCCTCCCTTGTGCTGGAGATTTTGAAGCTCCAGAGAAGCTCCAATGGCTTCTCCACTTCTCTTGCATGCTCTAACTCCATTTGAGCTCCAAATGCAAAAATAACTACATATTCTTACTCCCCTCATCATCCTCTACCACTCTCTCTTTTCAAAATCTCAAAATGAGGAAGTTCATCTCCATGGGTTTACCCCATTCAAAGAGAAAATAGCATCAATGTGTAGCTTGGAGCCTCCTCTTTCCATTAAGGTAAAAATCTCCATGAAAAACTCATATTTTCTTCACCATTCTTTGTAGCTGATTTTTACCCCTTTTGTAATGCTCTATTTTTCTCTCTTTTGAGCATAACTCCAACCTTCCAATGGTGGTGGAATCACCTTCTTGAACCAATGGCTAAAACCCCTCTTAAAAGCTTCAAAAGGTAAACCCTAGAATTTCTGTTTAAGCACTTCAATGAATTAGTGTTAATTTAAGGGTTGGTATTTTAATTACACCTATTTTTGTGTTGATTGGGTGATGGGAATGGAGTTTGGAAACTCCATTCCCCACATGACCGATTTTGTGCATGAAAGAGAGAATGAGGAGAATTGGAAAAGAAAAAAGGAATTAAGAGCTTAAGGTAAGAGCTCCTTCTTAATGCTAAATTTTAATGCATTAGAGTAATGGGAATGGGTAAACTAATTTAAAGAACCCAAATATTGAACTAGTGTTGTAGTTACGGAAGTTTGAGTATTTATGAGCTAAGTATTTGAATTGTGGGCCTTAGAGCCAAGTAAATTGTGTATGTGTATTGGTATTGTGGATTGAGGAGGTATTGATGAATTGAGTATTGCTTTGATTGCTGGTAGGACCCTTGTATGGGTGTGGCTAGTTTAGGAATGGATTTGATGAGAAAGAATGTATGTGGATAAGTGAGAATTGTAGGTGAATTATGGCAAAATTTTAGTAGGAAATGTACATTTATGGATGACTTGGTGAATGGGAGAACCAAGGTATGTATTGGATTGAGAAGGGATGTTTAGTAACCATGGAGTAGTAGTTGTAGTATGAGAATAAAAGGGTGTAAAATCTGTAGCAAGAAGTGTTAAAATGCATTGGAGAAACTAGGAGGAACTAGGTGTATTTGGAGAACCTTAGGTGAGTAGTTTGACACCTTGGAACAGATTTGGAGAAGAGTTAGGTAATGGGATGGAACCAGGATAGAAGTAATGCATTGAGAATGCTAGGAGTAGCATTGGTAGAGGGAGTATTGAATGGTAAATGTTAGAGTAAAAATCTGTAGCATAAGAACAAAACTACTATGAGTGCTGGAATGGAAATGAGGAAAACTTGGGTAAATCAATATAAGGATGGGAAATGAACTTAGTAGTGGTTTAATGGATGAACTAAGGTATTTTAGGAGGTTTATTTAGTGCTAAAACATGTGGGATTACATGTAGGAAGATTGGGGAAGAAATGGGTAAGAAAAGAAGTGAAAAACAAAGTTTGTAGGCAAGTTCTGCTACCGACCGACCCAGAGGTTGGATCGGTCGTGGGTCGGTCGGAGCATAAACAACTGAAATGAAACTTTCTGGAATGGACCGACCCAGACAGCCGTGGGTCGGTCGGGAAAATTTTTCTGAGGTTGAAGTTTCTGACTTCGACCGACCCAGAGGATTGTGGGTCGGTCGGGTCGGTCGGAAAATAATTTAGAAGACGGAAAAGTTACTGGAATGGACCGACCCAAGGGGTTGGGTCGGTCGGTGGGTCGGTCGGCCCTAACTTACAAAAAAAATATATAGTAATCATATGTATGTATATATATAGATATGTGCATATATATGGGGTTTTAGTAATACACGATTAATGGAACAATAATGGTAAGAAAGTAATTACATGAGTAAGAAAACAAGTTTGAGGAGTAATAAGAACAGAACGATTTTTATAATCAAGTATGGTAGGTAAGCTCGGTATATTGTATTGTATTATGGAGCATTGTATGAAATGGAGCATTGTAGTACTTGTAGGTAATTGAAGTATGTATTGTAATTGTGTAGTACTCGGATATTCCGGTCCATCAGACCGATGCTGTAAGTAGTAGTAAGCCTTGTTAGTCACGTGGGTGGCTAACGGCATTGTATCACCCACCGTTGTGTAAGTATGTATCCGCTGCGTGAGTATGGATGTATAAGGAGATTGGACGGTAATGACGGTATAAGAGGTAAGGGGTGTTACACTCACCATAAATACAAACTCGGTATGACATTTCCAATCCTTAATACAATAGCACAGCGGAAGATTACAACCACACTAATTCAGGTGTTACCGCCATCACTCACTCATGTGAGTAATGAAGCGTACAAATCCACAACACAACCAAGCACTGTGATGACAGAGATAGAAACCATATACATAACCTCCTTCCATAATCAAACCGTACAAGTGAGCAATCTAAGTATTTTCCAAAGCTTACAACCCTAATGTTTACATAATACAATTCCAAATGTACTATAATGAAATAAACGCTAACTACCCAGCGTCCCGCTCTCTGGCTTCAATCTCAATCAAGCACCTGTAATATGTTGTCGTATAGGCTCAGCAAACGCTGAATATGCTACTATATGATCCTCATGGACCTTTAAATTTCTCAGGTTAATTAGCCCAATTCTTAACATGCATTCCCAATTTCATGCTATTCCGTTTAAATTTCTCATGGACCCGACGATTCGGTCGCCTCTTCTCTGGTGTCACAATGCGTAACAGGTATCCTGACTACCCCTGGTTTTTCCTCATCTTTAATTCTTTCCATCAATGATTAGGATCATAAACCTTTATCTAAGATATACTCTTAGGTTAAAATGAGTAAAGTTCTCATGTGATTGCCTTTTAGGTCTTTAACATTCACCTAGATTTTGCCTCGGTTACTTCCATGTTCAAGTATATCTATTCTTGAGAATGGTATTACCGATTCTCTGCGTAAGTCATTTGACTTAGGTTGATCAAGAGTATTATGATCTATGTCATTAATCATCCATGAGTGATATTTTTCTTTCCATTATCCATAACTCAATTCGAGTTTAAATTTGAAATTGCCTTAGTTCAAAAGTCGTCGCGCATAATTAATATCGCGGATTAACATGCAATTAAATCCACAAGCATATAACATATAACACACATATCCATCTTCTCAAACATTCACACAGATTTATCCGAACCCGAGGAAGGTTTAGGACAATCAGACCGTACAATAACATACACCTGATGAGGGCGCTAGCCGCTAGCGCACTATCCCGTGCCCGTCCCCTGATCCACTTAGATATGGAATATAACACTATCTATTAATTTTCTATAATCTCAAACCAATTCGATATTCCTATACCACTTATGCCGTTGTAGTTAACCCCAATAATTATTATTTACTCTTGATCGGGTTATTACGTAAAGTTGTCAAATGCGGGATTAGTTAATTAATCCTCTAACATTGTTAGTAACTAACATGTTGTACAGTCTCTACAACTTAGGATTAGTCCTGTGTGTGTGTGTGTGTGGTGTGTGTGTGTGTGTTGTGTGTGTTGTGTGTGTGTGTGTGTGTGTGTGTGTGTGTGTGTGGTGTGTGTGTGTGTGTGGTGGTGTGTGTGTGTTTGTGTGTTGTGTGTTTGTGTGTGTGTGGTGTGTGTGTGTGTGTGTGTGTGTGGTGTGTTGTGTGGTGTGTGTGGTGTGTGTGTGTGTGTGTGTGTGTGTGTGTGTGTGGTGTGTGTGTTGTGTTGTGTGTGTGTGTGTGTGTGTGTGTGTCTGTGTGTGTGTGTGTGTGTGTGTGTGTGTGTGTGTGTGTGTGTGTGTGTGTGTGTGTGTGTGTGTGTGTGTGTGTGGTGTGGTGTGTGTGTTGTGTGTGTGTGTGTGTGTGTGTGTGTGTGTGTGTGTGTGTGTGTGTGTGTGTGTGTGTGTGTGTGTGTGTGTGTGTGTTTGTGTTGTCTCATAGATTCATTTACTACATGGTATAGATTCAATTTGACCCTAAGGACTAATGGTCTTAGGCCTTAAAATTCTCATCTAACTTTATGAGTTTTGTCAACTTGACCTTTTTGGTCAATTTAGTTTATTTGGTCAATGTGGTCAACCTATCAATTCGATCGACACAATCGACATACTAATTGATCAACACGGTCAAGGTCAATGTAGTCAACACATTTCTAATGACCTTAGGAATTAATCCAAGTCATTAAATCCCCTTTAACTTTAATCCTTAACAATATAATTGAATGGGTTATATACACCTTTATTTATTTCCTTATCAAACTAGTCCAAACTTTCAAGGTGGCCTTTCAAATGACCCCATCTATGAGTCTAGTTTATTTAGTTTAACATGATATCATTTTGGTCACCACTTAGGCTTTATTCGGCATGGCTGTTTTGGCAGCATATTTGGTAGCAGGTTTGTACTGGCATATTTGTAGCATATTTGCTAGCAGCTTTGTGCTATCATATTTGTAGTTGTTTTGAAAACTGTTGTTTGGCAGTGCGGCATATATGCAGGGGCGGACCCAATGTAGAGCGTAGTGTGTCAACTGACACACATACAATGCATAATAAAACTAAAATTTATTTATATGCTATAACTAATCATATTTAGTTAGATGGTTTGACACTCATGTGATGATATATATATGAGTTGAGTTCAAATATAGTTAATGCAATTTGTTTATTTCTTTACAAAATATCATCTAATATATGTAAATAAATTGAGTTCAAGTCTAAAGAATGACCTTATAATAGTTGTATATCACTTTGTAATCACTCTTCATCCGTGTATTTTATATTTTGCTTTTAAACTTTTTAGTTTTGTTTTAGCCCTTATATATTTTAATTGTATCTTTCTTTCCATTAGGTGTTTATTTTCTATAATTTTGATTTACTATGCACTCCCACCTTTCCACCTTTTTATCTCTAAGAACAACAAAGGCCCTAAAGCTAATTACTTAATTTGTTAGTTAACATTTGCTACTTGTCAACCTAAATTTATTCTTCTAATTTGTTCAGTAATGTGAATGATGCTTTACTAACTTTGATTAAGAAAAAATATGTTTTTTTACTCTTTTTAATAATATAATTAAAATTTCTTTTACTGTAGGCCTTATACTACTAGTATCTATTGTAATATGATCACAACTCAAATATTACATTATATAAAAACTTATTATTAACTTCAAAAATCTGAATTTATAAGTTTGACACACCTAATTTAAAATTCTAGGTCCGCCACTGCATATATGTAGCATAAGTTAGTTAAGTGCAGTGCGTTTAACGTTTCTGTATTACAATTAGAATTTATTATATTACACTACATAACTTTATTTTTTTAGTAAAAATAAAAGGAAAAATTCACAAACAATATATGAGAGAGCAAAGAAAATAAAAAATTTAATATAACCAATAAAATTTCAATTTTTATTATTTAAGTATAAATAGCAACCTTTAACAATATATTATGATTTCCTATATTTTTATAATTCTTACATATATACAAACGTGATGAAACGAGGACTAGAGTTTCAAATTTTATGATAATGTTGTGTAAATTTTTTTAGTTAATTTTAACTTTTAATAACATATTTTTAAAAAACTTTGTATGTTAATAAATTAATATAGTTTAATATTTTAAAATAGTTTTAAAGTTTTTCATTAAAGAGATTATCATTGATTTTTTTATTATATTAATCTTTGTGTTATTATTTTGAAGTATTGTGTAACTTGTAACAAATAAAATAAGTTGTAACTAACGTCATAAGATAAGTCGGCGGAAGTGAAGTGAAGGGGTGCTACGTGAAGGAGAAAACAGCATACGCTGCCTCTCAAACATGCCGAACGAGGCAAACAGCAAAAACAAATAAAGGAGCCCAAAACAGCATATGTTGGTGCATTTGTGCGGACCATTTATGCTGTAATTTGTGCAGCCGAACGCTACCTTAGCCTACTACTTCAAGCATGCTAATATATCGACCAACTTATATTTGAAATGTTAGTCCATATACTTAATATCTTATAAGACGTGTGATGTTAATCCCAAAGTTCATCATCTGGTATTAGGGTGATGTAATATACTTACAACCGCGGCAAACCTAACAATATTGTGGTGTTTGTAAATTAGCTTGTTCTAGTTCATTTAACCAAGGTGCTAATATTGAAATACCCCTAACTAATAAATTATGGTTTAAATATATACTAATTATGCATTAAAGCTAAAACATGCCTTAACAATATTGGGTAACAATCCAAATAAAAAACAAGCAAAAACATGCTTAAAAATCACTTAAGGCAAATTATGCTCTAAAGAAGCCTTAAGGATTGTGTAACTTTGGTTAGGGTCCAAATTGGATCTATAAGCCTTATAATTAAGGTATTAACATAATAAAATCATTACCAAAGCAAAACAAACTCTAGAAAGAGTTAAAACACAAAAGGGAGCTCTATAACTCTTTAAGACACATTTTTAAGAATGTGTTCTAAAGTTGACTTTGAATGGCTAAATAGCCTTGTATACACCTTAATTAACATGTGTAATACTTAGTATCACATTAGCAACCCTAAATCAAGATAGTTACAATACAAATCCAAAGTTTGGCACCAAAATGTGAATAGTACCCAAATAGTACCAATTTGAGTCTTAATTGACTAAGATGGTCAAGGGTCAACATTGACCCCAAATATTGACCAAGGATGGGTGGAAAAGTGAGCTGGTATCACTATAATTATACTTCCAAAATATCTAGCAAAGTAAATGAGTCACCATGTTACTATTCCTTACTTTAGCTTATCTTACCTTAAAAGCCAATTTAGACTTTCTCTTTCCTTCTACCCCATTCCAGCAAGAGCACAGCAGCAAAAGCTCTCATTTCCTCCATGGTTGAGATAGGAAGCAAACTCATTAGAAAATCAACTCACTTTGATTAAGGTAAGCATTCAAATCATGTTATAGTCCATTCTCTTCCCCTTTTCTTCCTCTTTCCAATGAACCAAGAAACAACCTCATTCCTACTCTCATTCTCAGTGATTTCACCTTGGAATATCAACTCCATTTCGGATGGAAATCAAAATCAAGGGGGAAACAAGCTTAAACCACTTATAAGGTAAAAATGTGCCTTAAGACTCTATCTTCATCTTTAGCCTTTAAATGGTTGATTACTTTGGTTTATCCCACTTATTATCTTCCATTTAACATGTTGAATCGGTAGCAACTCCAACCACTTCATTTGGTGGCAGATTTTCCACCAAAACTCCATTTTAAGCAATTTTCTACAAGGTAACTTAACTAGTTTCTTACCTTGTCATTTATGGTTTTTTTCCCTTGGTTTAGAAGATGTTATAAAACTCTTCTTATGCTGCAAAAATCAGGCGATTTCATTTCTTGAAAAGCCTTACAATACCAAGGTAAAATCATGACTTATTAAGTCCATTTTCACTCTTTTATGTTCCTTAAGTCATAAGACTAATTTGTGTCTTTCTTCCTTGCATAAAATGTGACCAAAATGATGCTTAAACCTTGGGGAATGTTCTATCTAAAAGAGTGGAAACCAAGCTTATGATGTGTTAATCAAGTTTGTATATAAATGATGAGCAAAAAACTAACCTAAGCCTTCATAAAAAAAAAGACGGTGAGTTAAAGTGGTGGTTGGCCAAGTTTTGTGACATTTATCAAGTAAGTAAACTTTTATTATGTTATTAAGGTTTTAATATACTTATTATGCTTGATTAAAATAAGCCGTGTGTTAAAGTATTATTTAACGCTTTTGGCTAGGTTAATTGGTATTAAGATGAGTTATAATGTCATAAGAATAATTAATGGGGTTAAAATGTAATTTATAAAAAATATTGGGGTGGATAAAGTGAGAGCTGAGACTTTTAGTGTTAATATGAATATTTATGTGTATTTTAATGTTATAAATTAATGTTGTAATAAGGCCATGTACTTAGGCCATTTTAAATTAAGTTATTTAAGCTTTAAAGTATATTTTAAGTTATTTATGTCAATATTATAAAGTTTAGGGTCAAAGCTGTAATTAAATAAATTTTGGAGGGCTAAGGAAAAATAAAGCCGAAAGTTAGACTTAGCAATGAATTTAAATGAAAATTGTAAAATTTTACAAAGTTTGGGGCTAAAATGTAATTTCTAATAAATTAGGGGTAAAACTGTAATACTGGGAACTTATGGTCAAAACCAAAATGAGGAAGTCAACATTGACCATATAAGTGGATTAGACCAAATTAGATGTTATAAATAATTAATTTATGACTTTATGTTAAGTTTATAAGTAAAATGTAAAAATTACAATTAACGTCGGGTGGATTTGTAAATACCAAAAGTTCTAGGTGGAAATAGTAAATAAAACAGACTATGGGTCTGTTAGTAATTTTTGGTGATTTTTAGGGTATTAATTGGAATTAAACTACTATATATGTATAATATATAGTTTATAATGATATTGTAAAATATAGATGGGGTCATTTAGTAATTTAAGAAAGTTAAGTGGGCTGATGAATAAATCTGGACAGACCATGGGTCTGTTCGGAAATTATAAAATAAATACAACCATAGGTTATACATGTTATATGAGTATAAATATCATAATATATAATATATGTAACATGACATAAATAATGTGGTAAGATTGTAATAAAAGAAAATATGGGGAGTTGAAGAAATTGAACTATAACATGTGGGGCCATTTTCAGAATTTAATAAATCTATATAAAATCTATAGGTTAATTACATTATAAAGTAGAAATATCAAAGTATATGATATAATAATATAATTGTACCATTATATAATGTTATGTGGTAAAGTTGTAATTAAATGGGAGTTAAGGGGCTGCTGCGCAAATATAACAGCAGCTATGACTAATTTTAGGCAATAGTCTAAAATGTTACAAAATTTTATGACAAATGTAAAGTATTAATGTGATTCAAATGAAATTAGTATAAGTATGATGGTTCACATAAATTAATGTGACTGGTGGTGAATAAATGGAATTATAAAATAAGGTGGGGTATTTAAATAAACATTGGAAGTTTAATAACATATTATAATGTTACATAACGTTATAATCATAATCTTAATATGAGTATGTGTAAATAACACAACTAAATGAGATTGACCACCTTACATAAAATGATAAGATGTATCATTTAATAAATGAATCTTATAATTCATATGTATATATAAAATAAGAGTATATGAAATAAATGGATTATATATTATGGTTGGGAACCATATAGTAGCAAATGAGGAATGTTATAAGGTGGAGATAATTTATAACCATTAGAGAAAGTTCTAATGTTAATGTATAAGATTTCATATTATGAGTGAATTCTATAATACAATGTATTATAATGAATGTTATAAACTTATGTGCTTGGAATAAACTAACCAAGTCAACTCAATTGACCAAAAAGGTCAAGTTGACCAGCTCACACATAAAATGAGAGAGTATGTGAAATAATAACATCATAAGGTCAACCATAACATACAAACGTCAACTATATGTTATACACTCATGGATTGATATATATATGTATATGTACACATGAAATATACAACCAAGTATAGAAATACATGCATATAAGCTAAACTACTAACCTATGAATAAACATCATGGGTTGTAAGAGGTTTACCTAAGTAGCAGGAAATACTACGAGTAACGAGCATCGTAACGTGACCGATAAATCTAACTAAACCCCAACATATGCAAAGTGGAACCACCTCAACTAATGAGATATGGGGGGTAACTGTCGGGTTGTGACGTCTATTCAGAAATACCAAATTTAGTTAATCATAGGAATTAACTCGTAGTGGTATGCATATTCCAGATCGTACGTCTATGAGGAGCACGGGACGAGCGTAGAATTATACGCTAGCTTATATTACGGTGTACGGTATATGACTGTGTGGTCTTACCATCCAGAGGGTTTCCTTGGGGTCAGACATTGTGTGTTTATCTGCCTAAGAGCGATATGGGTGTTTATTGTGTATGCACGGAATATTATGTGTTTTACTTACTCGTTCTTTCTCGCGTTATCTACTTGTGCGTGAATGTCTTTGGACTAATATTATGTCAACTATAGCTCGAGTTATATCAATGTACATATACGAGTGTAAAAGTAAAGTGGTCGTTACCTATCAAAGTATGACGGTTATTACTATCATATTGACCTAAGTAAAATACTTCGGAACGAGACTCGGCTATACCGGTCTCTAGAGCATGGATCTCGAACATGAATATGACCTAGACTACTTCTAGGTATTTGCGTAAGCCCTTGATGGCAGCTATATAAAATGTATTCTCCATAAAACTAAGAGTATATCTTAGGAAATGATTAAGGTACTTAATCCTATGAGAGAATTGGTATATGATGAGGAGAGAAATCCAGCGTAGTTTACTAACTAGCTGGTTGCGCATTGTGATCACTGAGTGGCTATCCGATCGGGTCCCGCTTTAGGAAACCCCAACGAACCTAAATAGATAATGGGTCAGATGGTACCTGCTGTTGGTACACGGCTACGGCCTTTTTAATGACGCCTTATTAAGGCACAGTGGAAGACCCGGGGCCTTCGTACCCTTGGCAAAATGAGCACCTTTGTGTGTACAGAGGACGATTGTCCATTTAAAAGATTATTACGGGTTGTCCTAACATGACACCCATCTGAAGATAAGAATAAAGGTGGTGAGATTTAATGGAGCCTTGAAGGCCGATTACTAATACAAGTACGAATATCGTTCGCTAAAAGTGATTATGCGTTTTATTGCACTTATTCGATATCTTCGTTTATGCAACTGTTGCTTGTGAAATGTAGTGAATGTATTATTGGATGACTCAGTGTTTATGCATGATATTTACAGTATTTATTATAATTATAAACCAGACAAAGCATGTAATTAATCTAATGTTAAGATGGTTAAACGACTTAAGTGACCGAAAAGGTCTAAAATCATGCCTAGCATACTCAGCGTTTCGCTGAGTCTATACGGCAACCATTTACAAGACATTGATCGCGTTGAAGTAGGAGTGCGGGATATCGGGTAGAGAGTGCTCTTGTTCTAATTACCACACTTTGAACTTTGGTCTGTATTATGTTATTATTGTGAGTATTCGGGATATAATAGTCGTTCACTTGTCTTGTATATTCGACTTTGGATTAGTATGTTTAAGTGGATGTAAATATCCCGTCCATCACAATGGTTATAGTTTAAGTGTTATGTATAAGTTGGCTTCGTTACTCACATAGGTGAGTAACGGCATGTGACACCCGAGTAAGGAAAATGGTGATATAATTTCCGCTACGAGAAGTTTTTGAGAGTGATTATTACGAGTTTAACGAGAGGGGTGTTACAAAAAGTGGTATCAGAGTGGAGTCCCACTCTGATGACGAGATATTAGGATTAAGACAGTGAGTTTAGGACATGGGAAATACGGGAAACGTTTGTGAGGTACGAGACATCTTCGTCTTAAACAAATTTATGTTTAGTGACGTGAACCGCGTGATATGCTAGCCTTAAAGGCAATTCAATATCCACTAGTTGCTTACGGTATATTTACCGAGTAGTGATGTGAGAGTCTATATTACAGATGTCAAACAGAAGTAGAGGCGGCGGTGCCAGCCGAGGGGGTGGCCCCGTGATTCCTGGCGTTGTAGAGACTGTAGCTGCAGTTTTAGCCCAGCTGGGGGCGCAGCTTGGGGGAGGAATACCAACAGTGGCCCACCCACCACAGCCCAGGGAGACAAACTGGCTAAAGTTAGTGTCCGAGACTCGAACACATACTTACTCAGGGAAGCTGGACCCGGATTGGCCTAGAACATATTGAGCACGAGAAGGCCTATGAGGCTTAGAGGGCCTCACCTACCAGAGGGTCGCATCACCGGAAGTCCCTCTGATGGATGCATCGAACACTTGGTAGAGGTTGGTCAAGGACTAGCACCTAGATACGCCCGACTTTTCGGGCTGCATTTGTCGAGCTACTACGAGGGAAGTACAACCCCCGCACTCAGCAGAAGAAGCACCGGGAGTAGAGACACTCTCCTAGAGAGGTCTGAACCGTGGATGAGTACTACGCTCGATTCATCAGTCTGCTGGACTTCATCCCCGAGTCGACTCTCTGAGACCGTGAAGGTCGAGAAGTTCTAGGGGGATTGTTGTTTCGCATCCAGGCTGCGATTGGTGCTACCCTCTATATGACCATCCAGGTATAAGCATAATACCATTATTCCTTACTTATTAAATTATCAACTAATTATGTGAAGACTTACCAATAAGATTCCAGAGATGAGTGCTATGACGCTGCTCGAGGATGGAGCTGATGCTCCAGACTCGAGATGTAGACTCTCGGGGCAGAAAAAGAGAAAGAACCCGGAGGGAGAGTCTGAGGATGGAGGAGTGGTCTCGAGGTGAGGGCTCGAAGATGGGAAAGTGAGAAACTTGTCCCGTTTCAAATTGTTTACCATATTACATAAATGTTACGGTTGCTGACCCCGAACCTTTAACAGGAAATTCTTTAAGAGAAGCAAGGGGCAGCAGAGTCACCAGAGTTCTAAGAGGAAAGAGCCCTTCCCTCGGTTGACGGCCCAGCCATCGACGCCCAGCCACTAAGATCCGCATCTCCTAAGGGTAAGAATACCATCCTCTTAACTTGAATCGAATTGTAACCTTAACCTCTGCACCTTCAAAATTAACCTAAAACGAATGCCACCATCTGGCACCGGACAGCCCCAGTGCCACTTCTACTATAAGCGTTGCGGGAAAGGCCATCCAGTGTTCGACTGTAGTGGCCGCAAGGTGGAGTGTCGGTACTGCAAGAAATAGGGTCACCGGGAGTTCGAACGCTGGATGAACCCCAAGGGCCATAACTACAGACCACCGCGCGACTACTTAGAAGACCTCAGTGGAGGATCTGGAGCACCATGGGGTAGCCAAGGAGGCCAAACATCCACCGATACTAGAGCCTAGAAGGGGAAAGGAGTCGACAAGGCTAGAGCACCCTGAACTCCGCGAGACCTTGGGTGGAAGACTTTTTGCCTATTTTGTTACCGTACTTAGTCTCGGATTGTAGGGTGAAACTGTGTTGTAAGTACTTGGGATTGTATTAGTTGTTCCCTCGTCTTTTACGTACAAATTTCGGACCTAGTTATGTGTACGTGCTACAACAAATCCTGAAACCTTAATGTGACAGCATGTATGTATAAATGAATTTTAACGCTTACACTACCATGAAGCATGTGCGAAATGGAACTGGAAGATGACCTAACTGAGATAACTAGAAATAGGATTGCTAGGAAGACCTTCCAAACCTTAATACATTTTAAATACCTACAGTCCTACCTTTTTAAGACCGAAATCACCTAACCGATATGCAACGACGAAAGAGTCAACGAGACCAACAATTACAAACCGATACCTCAACCTGCGTGGCGCATTTGCTACAACAAGTGCTATGACAGTCAATACACTGAAATTTCCACCTACTTGGCGCATTGCCTCAACAAGTGCGGCAACTACCACAAATCTTAAGGACGGAGTAGACCAGAAGGTATAATACTTGGTTACCGGAAGACACCCAATTCTCGTACACATTTTTGTAAAAACCCTTAATATGGAGACCTATAAAACCTCGGAAAGACCCGATGGGTCCGACCATTGCAACTGAAGGAAATATATAGCCCATTGTAAACTACGCCTGTTTAAGTGTTAGTGAATTTCCAACTATGGCTTATGAGCCAAATACCATAAATGATACCCGGCATTGGATGTCAATTACCACTAGTGATGAATGTTTAGTCCTTAGGACAAACATGACCTTATGTGAAATTTATACCCTTCGTAGATGCACCACCGTCATTGATGATGGTTGGGGAGCAAAGAGCCGAGTGCTCAAGCTGTAACGCAATCTACAACACATCCAATAAATGGATAAGGGAACAAATATAAATGCCAAATGTGACACACTCACCCCCACATAATATCGGGAATTATAAATGAGATGTGATCACATAGCGATCAGGGCCGATACTATCCCCATAACGGCACACGCCAACATACAATAAATACCTGGAAAAAGAAAGAACATGTGTTGTTCTCAATAAGATCGAGATGGAAGACCCCAATGTCGCTAAACTCTAGCACGGAGAGCAAAGGTAAGAAGCCGAACAATAGCCTATCATGATGTCAGAAAACACAATGACCACGACAGGAGAAAAAACTGAAGATACCATAACTTAGCACGAATTTTACTTAAAACGATTGCAGCCGCAAATGCGAATTGATATTGAATGTTTAAAACCAATTAACACCCAAGTACTACCTTTAGAAAAGAGTACCACCTTTCCAATCCATGCCACTAGAGCAACAGCACCTACAACAAGATGACCAATAATGCCAACTAATTAACATCAGGCTACAACAAGGACATCCATTAAAAAGGGAGATTGAAAACATAATACTTCACAAATTATAACCGTGTGACGGACACTTAAAGTATACAAAAATGAGACGCGGGACGACCGCACTCCAATAGGGGTGTGGGCCTAACAGGCTTATTATAAGTTAGTCAGGAAAGTAGTAATGTATCAGTAAGGTACCCCATGTATGTAGACAAGTAGTGTAAGGAAACACGAGAAGTAGTCAACTCCGTACCAAGGTCAAAGATGCAAGTCCAGACCAGTCCAACTAATTACCTCGAATAAACTGACGAGAAGAGCCTCAGCTGAACCAACAAGGCTAAAGGAACCAAGAACCTTCAATACAATACGACCAAGGTCGTAACTCCACGGAGGAGTGGTTAACACACAATGAAGTCAAGGGAAACCTTTCGAATACGTGGACGCCGATAGCCAACCTAATACAGAGGATGAAAAACCCATTAAATGGGCGAGTAATATGTGAAAAACCTCATAAGGATCAAGCAAATTCTTGCCATCCAGAAAGAACCTATCGAATGATGTGAACATAAATACACGACTATGTAATAAAGAAAGGCAGAGCTAGTATACTAGCGGATGCCTTAAGCTAGAAGCAAATCATGATAACTAACCACCGTCGAATCGACTAGGATGTGGTACGCAAAAGCGGCCATCATAAACAGCCATTAGTCATAAATACATTTATACACCCACGCAGAGAAGCACAAATGCACAAAATGCATTCCTCGTGAATCAACAATAGAAGGAGTATGTAAATACACCTAGGGGCAAATGCCTCAATTGCCCAAAGAGCATACCCATACCGAATGCTGGAAGATGCAGAACCCAATTACAAGCACAACAAATGGATTCCCCTAGCAGAAAGCAGGATGAACCATACCAATGTTGTTGCTAGCCCGACACACATGAAGATATAATATACATCAAAAAGAAGTACGTAGCAAAGACTACATATAAAATATTACTTCGGAACAAAGCCACCTAGAGACACAGATGACAAGCATTATCTCTATGGACATAAAGGCTAGTAGTCTCAGTATTAAGAGACAAGTGTAAAGAGCACTAAGTACTAACACATAGCGTAACACCCCTACCGCTAATCCAGTCAATATCTCCTAATCCGTCTCAATTACCAAAATCAAAGTAGTGGAATTCTTCCTCCAAACGGTGGGGTACAATGTCGTTACTCACTCACGTGACTAACAAGGCCAAATCCAAACAAAACAATACAATATCGGTCTGATGAACTTGAATACCGAGTATTCTATATCCAACATTATTCTATTCCTTAATCAAATCACAATCCAAATACAAATTTCAATTCAATACTATACCGAGTCAACTACATTTCCCAAACTTTACCGATAATATTTCAGTCTTACAGTCCGATGATTCAACATACAAAATAAATACAATCTTCCTTAATCAATTGCCCATGCTTAAGTAGCAACCCGTCCTACTCTCGAACGGTGTTCGGCTCCAAAGTACCTCTAAGTAAAAACGGTGCCCCTAGGGGCTCAGCAATTGCTGGCATGAAATTTGCATAACCCACGTGCTATGGGGGTACGCCGACTACTTGGTCGAGAACATGCGATTCATTTTAATTCAATAATCATGCTCGCATTCAAAGGCATTCACACAAGGAATACAAAACAACTAATATAACCAGTTTTTTAGTTAGTATTAACTTACACTTAGGCCTTGAGGGTTTCTACCTCACTATGCCTTAGTCACTTATTCATTATCTTAACCATTCTCTTGGGTTACTCTTACTCAAACTTCTTATTCTCAATCTCAATTCAAGTTCTACAACTCTCGATCTCAATTCTCAACTCATTCCTCAAAGTTCTCAACTTTAACTCTCAAATTCTCAATTTCAATCTCTATACTCATATCTCAAGTTTCAATATCAAATTCTAAAATCTCAATCTCAATTCTCAAAGGGAAATCTTTTTAGTCATTACCCATGACCTCGGGCAGAGTCATACACAAGACTCACCACCGGGCTTACAAATTCTCGTCTTACTTCCCCGGCTACGATCCTACATCGGGTCTAGCATGGTGGAAGGTTCGACTATCAAACAGAACTATACACTTAGCTCCTCAAATTCTCAACGTCTGTGTCTCTAACTACTCAATTTCCCAAATACTCCTCTCTCGGAGTTACATTATAATCATAAAGATTAGTAGAAGTTTCTCTCTCGATATCATCTAATAGCTTAGGAATTTTTCTCAATGTCTAGTATTCTCATATTTAAGGGTTACCCCAACTTATTGAATACTTTTTGGTGTCGGTTCATTTTCTCAAATTTGGTCGGATCCTCATATTGTAGATCGACTATTTTTCTAAGGGAGTTTGATGGTCCCTTATTATCTTGTACTTCTCTCAAAAGTTCATATCTTGAACTATCATCAATCTCTTATTAGAGGTTTAATTACATACTTCCACTACTATTCGTTTTATGGATTATTTCAATTCGATTCTCTAACCGTATATCGGGAGTTTACTAATCCCATACCACCCTCTCACGTTCTAGTGAGTTCATAGGTTGCATTATCGTTTCTTGGTTCAATAGTTTTCGTGTGTTTCCACGTTTTTGTTATTTCGAGAAACGGCTCTTTCTACGAGTCACTAACCAAACAATAACTCATCTGCAAGTCGGTCCATATCACTAGGTTAGACCACACAATCATACAAGGGTGGTTAGTACACACAGCATGCATCAAGATATACAATCAAGCAATAGAACATTTTTTATGCTTTTATCTTGATTAAGTTGGCACACAAGCACACAAATCAGTGTAGCCACATTAGCATACAGGGCATGAGAAAAATCATACCTTACACCATGGTTTAACTTTACTGTGTCACCTCACATTGCTCGGTTCACACTTGATCCACTGATAACATTCCAAATGTTCTTATTAACATGAAGGCATTACGGTATGTAATTAACTACTACTCCCGTACTTACCCCGTTATCCCGTTATCTCGGTTTATTCTTGTTAATTTAAGTTCTCACGTCTCAATCACTTCTAGCACTTGTTTACACTTCTTAGGACCTTTACATGTTGCCAAACAAGGCCTAAACATCATCTAAGACCATTACCATTCAAACCCCCATCATTTAGGCACTTTAAAACACTCACGGTCATTTTCTAGGGGTGATCCGGGACTTGGTCCTTACCCTAAGTCCCGACCAATTCATAACTCAACTCTCGGCCATTTTAATAGACTGGTCCGGGACGTTATACCTGGCTCAAGTCCCTAACCAAGTGCAGGGTTATATTCTTGGCCTTATTTGAGTGTGGTCCGGGACTTTGTCCAAGGACCAAGTCCCAGACCCTGCTAAAAGCTACTATAAGGTCATTTTTCAACCCCTATTCCAACGTTAATCCACACTCAATCTTTCCCTAATCAATCCACATGTTTCCTAACATGTTTAACCACCTTAAAAACCTCTTAATCATGCTCTAACCCTCCTTAAACCATTAGTCAAATCCTTACCAAATCCTTGCTTAATTTCTAAAACTTCATTCTCACATTTGCATTTTGCAAACTTGTGCATTTCTAAACTACGTCTTGACATTTTACACTTTGTTCTCACTCATTTTGACCATTCCAAATCCTTTCTAGTCATTGCATTAACTATACCCAAGTCCATCCTCCATTTCCATGGTTATGCACACTAAGCCTTTTTCAAGAAATCAAATGCACCACAACACTCATTTGCTACAGATTTTACACACCCAAATATCCCTCATCCAACTACCATTTCATGGTGATTAATCAACTCAGCTCAACCCAATTGAACACCTAGATTCTCTAGTTTACAAAGTCGCCTAAAACACTTATTTTCTACCAAAATTTGCCAAAACTTCCCCACAAATCTAACATTGCCAAAGCATCATTTCTCACCTACATCCATTCACAACCAACCACACCCATAAAGGGTCCTACCAGCACACAACTCAATCAAGATTTCATCAAACCAACACTATAAGCACTAAACTTAAATGCTTGGCTCTTAGGCCTTAAATCACAATTCAATCAATAAGTTCACAAATTCTCTCAAACTTTCACCAAACACATTCTTAGCTCAATTTTGGTTTCATTCCTTTTTAATTTCTCATCCCAAATTCTAACACATATAGAATAAATGTAGGTAAGTTCCTTACCTTAAATTTCTCAAGTTCTCATTTCCAGTCTTATCTTCTCCTCTCCATCATTTTCGGTCTTGGGCAACGAATTGGCCAACTCCCTAGACCAATATTCAAATGGGAATAATGAGCACTAATTACTCCCCTAGATTTTGGAAAGCATTCATAAATTCAAGAAGATGGCTTAAGGCACAAAGTTGGACATTCCTTTGGAAACCCTAGAATTGATTTTTGCCATGAATCAAAGGAGGAGCTCCAACCTCCATTTAAAGCTTCGAACAATGGATTAACATGGAAGAAAAACAAGGTATAAAATAAAGGGGAAAATCGGCCAAACCAAGAAGGAAGGAAATATGGGTTTTCCTTGGATTTCTTACCTTGAATGAAAGAGGAGGTGTCTAGCTCCAAGAATATGTAGTTTTCTCTTCAAACGACCAACACCCATGGAGGTCAACTTTCTCCATTTGAGATTTTGAAAGAGAGAATGATAGAGCTTGGTGAGAGGAACACAAATATGTGTTTTGTTTTTATTTGGAGCATTTATGTGGCTTGAGGAAGTGGAGAGGCATGAGGTGCCATGGAGGCTGAAATCGCCAGAAATGGGGAGAAGGAAGAAGAAGAGAATGGTGGGGAAGAAGAGGGAAGGAGAGAGGAGAGGGAAAATGGGAGGCGAGAGGTTACTTTTACCTTTTTGTACTTTTGCTTTTGCTTTTTGTTTCTTCTTTAGTTAGTAAGGTCAAATGAGTCAACATGGGGGGTTCAGTCTTACACAAAACCGGCCCACCATAGGAAACCAGCTAGGGGGCGTTTTCATCTTTTACAAGAAATGCTCGTTAATTTACCGGTTTAGCACTATTCACTAACCGGGCCCATTTTCCAAATTTTTTTGTTTCTTTAATTTTAATGGTTCTTAAGCTCCCATAATGTTTAATTATAGTTATTTAATTGACTATAATTTTTACGGGTCCATTTGACCACTTAAATCCATGTTTTGGGTTTCCTCGAAAAACGTGCTTTAAGACTCTGTTAGCGTTTTAACCCATTATTTGGATCCGTTTTCTTCGGGAATCATGCCAGTATATTAATTAGGCCTATATAAGCCTTAGGAATCCATCTAGGACCCTAACCGAGGTCTTATTCTCCTATGGTCACGTAACTCTCATTTTTGCGTTTTATGCTTTTTAAGCGTTTTATCTTTTCTTTTGGATTTATTTTCTTCACCAAAATTCTTTAGGCACTATTAGGCCCTTAAATACCATATTAGAATTATTTAATCACCCATTTTAAGTTCTTGGTATTTCAATAGCCAATGTCATATTGCACCTCAAGCTGAAAGTCAGTGAGGGAAGATACGCGCTGTGCACTAGTAATCCAAACCATCAGATATACGACTTAGATTTAATCGTGCACGCATACAATTAAAGTTACCGCGCCGATTAAGATACCTTCATTTCCAAATTAAGAAAAGACCGTGGATAGCATTGTCATATTGGAACGAGGCCAGCAATAACTTGCTGTAATAAACAAATCTACAATATATCGACAAAAAACAAAAAAAGGGCAACACCCCAACCGTTAAGCTCGTCATTACCTCTTAAACTGTCACCAATTACTCTTACTCACGCAGCGGAACTCTAATTACAACGAGGGGTGAAACAACGCCATTAGCCACCCATATGGCTAACCAGGCCTTCCTTACATAACGTAACGGTCTGATGAACTGGAACAACCGAGCACACAATACAAATACAATACTCTAATCATTCTCTACTATACCGAGTCTACAATAAATGGATGTCGTCAACATATTCGGTCTTACACCTCCTTTAATACATAAGTAATTAAAACTAACTACCCATGCAACCCACCGACCCCGTCGTACTCTCGAACGGTAACATCTTCGGTGTACCTGTAAAATAAAAACATCGCCCCTAGGGGCTTAGCTTAACGCTGCATATGAAATTCGTATACCCCGAGCGCTAACCGGGGTACGCCGACTACTTTTGTCGGATATACATGGAGTTCATTAGTCAAACAACATGCATCATAGCAATACAATATATATGTGTATTACTCAAGGAATCTACATCCAATCACGGAACACAATTCCTAACTAAAATAACAAGGTTGTTAGTTGCATCTGCTTACTCTTAGGCCTTGAGGATTATACATCACTATGCCTTGTTTACTTATTCAATACCTCACCCGCTCCCTCGGGTTACTTATTCATATACACACCCATTCTCTTGGGCTACTTATATATACACACACCCATTCTCTTGGGATACTCGTACTATACTCACCCACACTCTCGGGTTACTTATTCTCATTATCTCACCCACACTCTTGGGTTATTTATACTCATTATCTCACCCACACTCTTGGGTTATTCATACTCAAGCTCTTGTAGATTCTTGAGACACTACGGGTCTCCTACGTCACGCTTGTTACTCTGAATACATACTTAGACCAAAACTCATGGCTCTCAAGCATAGTCTTACTCCCCCGGTTTCGACCCTACTCCGGGTCTAGCATGGTGGGAAGGTTCAACTAGCTCACGGAACTCTCTCTTAGTTCCTATCTCTTTTACTTAGGCCCGACTGCTCTCGGACTACTTACATTCCATACACTCCACTCTCGGAGTTATATAATATTATGTATATTAGTCTAGAAGCATCACTCTCGATGTTTCTAATGACCTTGGGAACATTACTTAAGTTAGGTTAATCTTAGGTTTTTAAGAGTTACCCATGCATTTCACTTACTCATACTTTCGGTTATTTTCTTATCCGGGTAAAATCCTCATATAGGAGGTCGACCATGTCACAAGGGAGTTACTAATCCCTTAGGTCTCTTTACCTCCTTACTAGTTCACATCTTCGAACTATCTTAATCCTCTTGAAGGAGGTTCACTTATCTTTCCACTCTCATTAGTTTCGTGGATTGTTTCAATATGGTTTCCTAACCATTATCGGGTATTTACTCAACCTGTACTTCTCCTCACATCCTAGGGAGTTCATATGTTTGCGTTATCGTTATACTTTAACGGATAGTTGTGTGTTGCACGTTTTGTTATCATAAGTGTCGACCCGATCTATGGGTCTCTAGCCAAACGTTACTCACTACGAGTCGGTCCATTCACTATGTTAGACCACACCGGCATACAAGTATGTTAGCTCATTCAACATACTACAAGGCATACATAATCAAACAAGGGATTATTTCATGCTTTAATCTTGATTAAGCCGGCACACAAACACACAAATCAACGTAACTCGGTTAGCACGCGGAGTATGAGAAAATCATACCTTTCACCAGGGTTTTTACTTTTACCGTGTCATCTCACCATGCTCGGTTCACACATGGTCCTCTGATATGTTTCAAACAACCTTATTAATACCAAGCTCATACGGTACATAATTAAATGCTACTCCCGTACTTACCCCGTTATCGCGTTTAACTTAGGTTTACTCATGTGTTCTTAACTCACAACTTCTCATTCACTTATCAAACTTGTTTACACTCTTAATGACTTTTAAACATCATTAATCATGTCATAATTACCTTATACCATCATTACCATCAAACCCTACCTTAAAATAGCTTTAAATAGTTTCTGTAAGAAAAATGGGGTGGTCCGGGTTGTGTCCGGGTTTACAACCCGGACCAAGTGATTCTGGTCCACTCTCGGGTGTATTTATGACTGGTCCGGGTTTGTGTCCTGGTTTACAAACCGGACCAGTAGTTTAGAATACTCTCGGGTGTAAAAATGGGGTGGTCCGGGTTTGTATTCTGGTTTGCAAACCCGGACCACATGGTCTTTACTTCTTCTGCCATGTTTTAGCCCTGGTCCGGGTTTGTGTACTTGTTTACAAACCCGGACCACTTGCAGAATCAAAAAATATATAAGTTTTTGACTTTGCTTCAACTCCAAACTTATACCAACTTCTTCCCCACTCTTCCTACATATATTATAGCATGTTTTGACATTGTTTAGGCATTCAAAAACCAAACCTAAACTTGTACATTCATCTGTTACAAAACCATTTCACTGTTATTCCTTCTGTTACAGACTCTAGTTTTCTTGCTTTCTGTTGCAGTTTTCAAATCCTCCTTTCTTACCAATCTAACTCCACGCCTTAACATACTCAAGCCCATACATTCCTAGGCAAATTTTGACAGAGCTTAACTACTAACCAAGCATTTCTCACCACACTACAACAGCTCACAACACTCTTCTCCCACCTGTTGGTTAAACATAAATAACACCTCAAAATCCCATTTGCTCACATATGTAAACTAACCTAACTTCTAGGTTTATTTACATACTCACAACACATCAAACATTCACTTACAAATATCAATATTGTAGTACCATGTCTACACAAGCTCAAAGTATATTATACTACACCAAAATTAATTTCACAAGGAATAAAACCAACACAAGGTAAGCTCTTTACCTTGTTTACTTCAGTTTTCACTTCTCTTCTTCCTCTTTCTCTGTTTCCTCTTTCTCTTCTTGTTCCCACACCACACAAGGATTATGGATTGCTAGCTACAACCATATCCCATCACACGTATAACCCAAGTCAATTTCAATTCTCTCCACACAACCTAATACCTTAAAGAGCTAATTTTCAAGGTTTAGTTTAGATTTTACCTTAGAGAAACCAAATGGGTAGCTTGGCAATCAATTGGAGGAATTTCAACCCCACAAAAACATACGGGTTCGATGAGATAAAAAGGGTTTTCAATGTGAGGGAAAAAGTCTCACAAATGGTAGGAATAAGCTTGAAATGGCTTAAAACACTTACTTATTAATACCTTAAGGCACTAAGAAGGAGAAGAAGGGTTGAAATCAACTCTTCAAACTTCAAAAGCTCCAACGTCAATGGAAATGAAGATGGAGGAATCGAGTCTTAATTGGGTGGAAACCGAAGCTCTCACCGAGAGGAGTCTAACGGTACCAATTTCGTGTGATTTGGTGGAGAAATGAGCAAGGTAGAGGTGATACAAGGTGAGGGTTGTGCTGTTCGGTCTCGCGAGTTACAGAGGAGGAAGAAGGAGTTTGCAAATTCTGGAGCAAATCGTGAATGAAGAAGGAGCAGGTGAGAGGGTGAATACTTTATTTTACTTTTTACTTTACACTATTGCTTTATTTATTTATTGTTGTCTGTTATTACTTAATAGCTAGCAAGCTATTAATGGGTGTATACATATTAATTAAAACCGGCCCATATTAATTAATAGCCGGGTCGTTTTTCGACTTTTCGAATTAAACGCGTTTTATCTCCCGTTTTGACACTATTCACTTACCGGGTCCGTTTCTGGAATTTTCTCGTTTAATTAATTTTAATGGTTTTAAGCTCCCATTAATACTTATTTATAGTTATTTAATCAACTATAATTTTTAAGGGTCCGTTTGACCACTTAAAGTCACGTTTTCGGGTTTTCTCGAAAAATGTGCTTTTATGCTTATTTAGCGTTTTAATCCATTATTTGGATCCGTTTTCTTCGGGAATCATTCCCGTATACTAATTAGGCCTAACTAAGCCTTAGGAATCCATCTCGACCCTTACGAGATCATATATCTCTTATTTTTATTTAATGCGCATTTTAGCATTTTTCGCTTTTCAAGCGTTTTCTCTTTACTTTTGGTTTTATTCTCTTTACCAATACTCTTTAGGCACCATTGACCTTTATAATTTATTAGAGTAATTAAATCACCATTATTAGGTCCGGGGTATTAAAATCTACCCCCCTTAGGAACTTTGTCCTCAAAGTTGGTGAATCTTATATCGTTACTCTCATGGCGTACTATGCCAGGTTATAATACATGTATAACCTTACAGACTCCACAAGTCAGTCACATTTCATACTACACATACCACACATATAACACAGCATGTATAGCAATCAAAAATACTCTTTATACTCTCTCAATGGAATCAGTCCGAAGACAAGAAGGCACTACAGTCCTCGAATCCATATTGAGTAATACATTACTGATCCCTCAGGTACCGGTCACATTGGACACTTACGCTCTCTAGTCCACGGCCGTTTCATGACTACTGGGCACTTACTCTCTCTGGCCACGGTCCCTTCAGTTCTGATCAAAACGTTACACATATACATATCCTCAGGCACTCTGGTTGACTCACTCAACACGGAATCGTCTCAGGGTACTCTCCCCGTCCCGCTGCCTTTGGAAAAATCACACACTGTCACCGCCCCAACCGGTCAGTTAGGACCGCCGCACGTACGGTGCAATGGTTTCAAAACTAATACACGCCCACCGTTCTACCGGTCATCAAGACTTAAGGCCGTAGCCATCGGCGGGTGATAGCAGTTTAAAAACCAATTTCCATTTCCATCTTCATACTTGAAGAAATTCCTTTTCAAATTCTGTTTGGAAATTGTTTTAAAAACATCACACAACTCCAAATCAAATTTATGGTAGCTGCATCTTTTCTTAGCGTGATTACTTGTGACCACTTATAGGGAGCTTTGAGAATCATCCAACCCTGATGTGATCAGCATCAGTGTTGAACTATCCTTCCACTCCAATTTGTGTTCGGTTTCCCTTGATCGCTAGCAGATCAAGTTCCACCTCCCACATCAGTTTCAAACAAGCAGATAGTCAAACATTTCGTTTCTATCTTTTACTCTTTCTAGTCATATTCACTAAACAATTCGTTTCAATTAATCTCTAGTTCCTAGTACTTCGGTCATTGTCATTCTCATTGCTTCACTACTTTACCTAGGTATTCCATACTTATGGCCTCTTTTCCTCAAATTGTTACTCAATTTAAAACACAAACATACAACTCCAAAGGATGGAACTCGCTCCATCAATCATTCTCAAATAAAATCACCTAGGGAACTCACTCCCTACAAGGTTACACATCGGTTTCATACCGATTCATACTCATCATAACTCATGTCTAATCTCACTAGAAATATACTATTGGGATTCTCATTCCCCAGGAGTCTCTCTACTCTCTTTTCATAAATATTGTATACTCGTTACTTGCATCTCTCATGCACAATACTTACTCGTACTTGCATCTCTCATGCACAAAACTCTTATATTACACAATGAATGGGTACACATGTTTATGTAACATGAGGTCCAATCATCAAAATAATTCTTTTTGTGCTATGCACATAGTAGTTTACGCACTATACGTAAAACATACTCTAAGCGGTTTCTCGCCCTACCCCCCTTAAAAGGGGTTACGCCCGCGTAACTAACCATATGTTATCACTGAACATTGGCTCACTAATTCGAATATCATGAAGTGTTTTAACTTCAATGTGGTTAATTAACTCATAACGAGTTCGGTTCTAGCCTCTAAGGCTTCAAGGCGTTTATGATGAGCCATCTACTCACATTGCTTGGTATACTTAACCTTTGAATTACGGTCCACGAGCTTCTACTGTGTGACCTGATAACTAGAGCTTAACTCGTTCTCAATCATCACTAGGTATCTCTTACCGTATGCGAATTCGATGAGTTATAGATTTTCTCTCCAATTTCTGGAAATCTATTTCGTATTACAATATATACCTTCGTGATTATTCACTTACTTTTCCCGACTTGTTGTTGGTTGAGGTCAAGCCTTACTTAATATGTAGTGCTTCCTCGATTAACAGTTGCTTATGAATTACGTTTGTTTACTTGTTTCTGTACAAGAATTCCCCTCATACTACTCTGCATTAACCATTCATCGGTCCTGGGACCTGTGGGTTACAGCCCACATTCTTCACATCTTTGGCCAAAGGCGCACGGTTATTTCTCTAGATTCTCACTCAACAGGCTTCGTTGACATTTCTCAATTCCTGGCTCTCCCACTCGATCATTACCGCACAAGTGCAATACCAAAAACACTCAGTCATACAGAGTGCAGAAGGTAAACCCTTGACAGTAAATCTTCATGGGATAGGAATGATTATGTCTCCTTTACCACATTTTCTCATTAGCTCCGTATCATTATCTGTTACTGCGTATCATGCTCTACTCATTACAACATTTGCTTATATGGCATCCGCTACTACTTTAGCTTCCGCTCATGTACTACGCCATTTATACTATGGCTTGCCTTCACTTGGCTCAATAAAATATACTTCTTTAACTCTCTACGTTTATGGCGCATTGTTTACTCTGTAATTCACATTGCACACGTACTGTGTTTACTACTAATCCGATTACTCTCTCGGTTTCCTTCCACTGCTATCAAGCCTTTCTATATAATGTCTTGTTCGAATACTCCTAGGCAATAAACACATGCTCAGGTTTCACTACACCGCTTTAGCGGTTTCACATTACATACTTAGGTGGTAGCCTCTCTGGAGGATTCACACAATTGCCGCTCCCTAGGCCCCATAATAACAAGTGGTATCCCCACTCTAAGGTAGTGGTTCATTCTCAACGTTTCTCTTTTTATGCCTTACGCATAAGTTTTACAACGTTCGGATCTACAAATGTAGTTGGTTTTACCGGCTTACAAGCCACACTGCCTCGCCACGCTCTATGCGGGCTGTTTATATAGGTTTCTGCTTCTCCGTATACCATTAAATGGGTTGGAGGTATTACTGGGTTTTTGATATGGTTGTTCATCACGCTTCCGTACATGGAAGTCCCTCTAAGTTTCTTGATATTAATTCATGCCTTCTGGCAATCTAGGGTACCCCGTGTTACGTGGGATCCCTTTGGGTTCTACCGAGTGTTCTCTTAACACTTGTGTTCTCAACACGATGTTTTGTTCAACTACTGTGTAACCAGCACCCTTCTCGGATTGCTCCTGGGTGTTACTGTTTTTGTCATCTCATCTGGCTGAATTCATGGGTATATTCAGTTCCTTACTCCGCCTTGCGGTATATACTTGACTGTCCGTTTTAGGGTTATAATGTCTCCCATTTTTGGGTAGATATTGGTACTTCCTAATACTTCTTGGTTAGGTCATAATCTCTTTCGTGAGGTATGGTGTGGGAGTTCTATCCGTTTATCGAACATTGATATGATCATTTTAGGCATTCGCCATATTGCTTACGCTGGTATCATTCCAGTTATAAAGTATTTCCTGAGACATATCCATGTCTGTGCTAATACTCTGTGCTTCTCGCACTTATTAACGCTATCCTTAGGTCCGTCCACCTTACTGGATCTAGACTCCTTTAGCTTCGTAAACTTCTTTGTGTTTTCGATCATTCGAGGTGTCCAAATATCTTGGTTTGGATTGGTTCTTTCGTCCGTAGTATGGAGTGGGCTACTTCCCGTGTACCGTACTCTACTTGTATACATACATGGAGTATCTTATTGATACGTTGCCACTTACCGACTAACTCATAATTGGTCTGTCAGGCCCGCAAGCTCCTTCGGAGTGTGCGGTTGTCCATGTCTCGTTGTGTACACTTGTAGTGTCGGTCACACGCCTAGGTGAAGTATTTTGTTGCCAACTCCTCTTACATCGTCCTATGATAATTACCGTGGTTCCCGGTTTGGTTTGAAATTTGGGGTTTTGGAAAATTTGAGTTTCGAAAGAAAATTTAAGTTTTGAAAACAAAATCTTCACGACATTTCAATGCCGGTTGCTTCTTACCAGATCTAGTTTCTCACTGACTGGTATGCTCTTATTACAATGATCAGGCCGTTAGGCCCTTTTCAGGTTTTGTTTCATAGTTCTTATGGTTGTCTTGCCATATTGGCTTCTCTCGCCATTTGGTACTTACTAAGTACTGGGTCGCTGTCAAGCTCTTCTTATTAGTCCATATTACTACTTGCTGTGGCAAGTGCACGGTACAGGCGGTTTTAGGTTAACTCATACGGTCACGGTATTGTTCACATTGTATTTGGTAGCCTTGTCGGCTCTTCCTTGATCCTTTAATTGGATAAACTACGCCTTAGAGCTGCTTTCATTCATCTTGACATGACTGCCATTCATTTAGGGGCTTCTCCGCTCGGAGTTCCTTAACTGCTTGGTTCCTCGTTGCTTGTTCCCACGTCTTTACTGCGGTTACCGAGGTCCAGTCATTTAGGCACTACTGCTGTAGTCCTATTTGGGCATATCCCGTAGTTATGCTTGTAGCTGTCTAAGCTATATCAGTTAAGTATTGCAACCTCTATGGGTGTGGCAGGGTGGGTGTATCTACTCCTTACTGATTCTTAGTCGGTTAATATACCGTTTGTGGTGATTCTTTAATTATAGCGGTCTGTAGACATGTATCCCGTTGTGTTGTTACTTTTCACGAATCCGACTTGTTGCACTGTTTGTGCTTTACTCTTGCTGCTGCTCGGCCAGCTAGGTTCTCGCGACTGCTAAGCAAGTCGCCCCAAGCTGCCACAGATTCCAGTCTCCTTGAATTAGGATTTCTCGATCTCCCGCCATTGAGTGCGGTTATTGTCGTTCCAGCGGGATCCGTCTCCGGATTTCCGGTTCTCGGGATCTACCGCATGACAGGTTCTAGTTCATATTGAACATTAATTAAGTGACAGATCGGGTTTCCCGTCTCTCTGACAATCTTTCCCGAGCTTTTAATACGGGGGTTGTGGAGGGCGGGTTTGGTATTGTAGGTATCCAGATCATACTGGAAGTTCCTAACTAGCGCATCTCTCACGCTACCACACCACTCAACCCTTAGCCCTAAGTCTCTAATTCCTAACTCAGTATTCCTAACTCGGTATTTCCAGTCATCAGAGCGATACTTCGCTCTGATACCATTTTTGTAACACCCCAACCGTTAAGCTCGTCATTACCTCTTAAACTATCACCAATTACTCTTACTCACGCAGCGGAACTCTAATTACAACGAGGGGTGAAACAACGCCATTAGCCACCCATATGGCTAACCAGCCTTCCTTACATACGTAACGGTCTGATGAACTGGAACAACCGAGAACACAATACAAATACATACTCTAATCATTTCTCTACTATACCGAGTCTACAATAAATGGATGCCGTCAACATATTCGGTCTTACACCTCCTTCAATACATAAGTAATTAAAACTAACTACCCATGCAACCCACCGACCCCGTCCTACTCTCGAACGGTAACATCTTCGGTGTACCTGTAAAATAAAAACATCGCCCCTAGGGGCTCAGTTTAACGCTGCATATGAAATTCGCATACCCCGAGCGCTAACCGGGGTACGCCGACTACTTTTGTCGGATATACATGGAGTTCATTAGTCAAACAACATGCATCATAGCAATACAATATATATGTGTATTACTCAAGGAATCTACATCCAATCACGGAACACAATTCCTAACTAACATAACAAGGTTGTTAGTTGCATCTGCTTACTCTTAGGCCTTGAGGATTATACCTCACTATGCCTTGTTTACTTATTCAATACCTCACCCGCTCCCTCGGGTTACTTATTCATATACACACCCATTCTCTTGGGCTACTTATTCATATACACACCCATTCTCTTGGGCTACTCGTACTATACTCACACACACTCTCGGGTTACTTATTCTCATTATCTCACCCACACTCTGGGTTATTTATACTCATTATCTCACCCACACTCTTGGGTTATTCATACTCAAGCTCTTGTAGATTCTTGAGACACTACAGGTCTCCTACGTCACGCTTGTTACTCTGAATACATACTTAGACCAAAACTCATGGCTCTCAAGCATAGTCTTACTCCCCCGGTTTCGACCCTACTCCGGGTCTAGCATGGTGGGAAGGTTCAACTAGCTCACGGAACTCTCTCTTAGTTCCTATCTCTTTTACTAAGGCCCGACTGCTCTCGGACTACTTACATTCCCATACACTCCTCTCTCGGAGTTATAGTAATATTATGTATATTAGTCTAGAAGCATCACTCTCGATGTTTCTAATGACCTTGGGAACATTACTTAAGTTAGGTTAATCTTAGGTTTTTAAGAGTTACCCATGCATTTCACTTACTCATACTTTCGGTTATTTTCTTATACCGGGTAAAATCCTCATATAGGAGGTCGACCATGTCACAAGGGAGTTACTAATCCCTTAGGTCTCTTTTACCTTCCTTACTAGTTCACATCTTCGAACTATCTTTAATCCTCTTGAAGGAGGTTCACTTATCTTTCCACTCTCATTAGTTTCGTGGATTGTTTCAATATGGTTTCCTAACCATTATCGGGTATTTACTCAACCCGTACTTCTCCTCACATCCTAGGGAGTTCATATGTTTGCGTTATCGTTATACTTTAACGGATAGTTTGTGTGTTTGCACGTTTTCGTTATCATAAGCGTCGACCCGATCTATGGGTCTCTAGCCAAACGTTACTCACTACGAGTCGGTCCATTCACTATGTTAGACCACACCGGCATACAAGTATGTTAGCTCATTCAACATACTACAAGGCATACATAATCAAACAAGGGATTATTTTCATGCTTTAATCTTGATTAAGCCGGCACACAAACACACAAATCAACGTAACTCGGTTAGCACGCGGAGTATGAGAAAATCATACCTTTCACCGGGTTTTTTACTTTTACCGTGTCATCTCACCATGCTCGGTTCACACATGGTCCTCTGATAATGTTTCAAACAACATTATTAATACCAAGCTCATACGGTACATAATTAAATGCTACTCTCGTACTTACCCCGTTATCCCGTTTAACTTAGGTTTACTCATGTGTTCTTAAACTCACAACTTCCTCATTCACTTATCAAACTTGTTTACACTCTTAATGACCTTTAAAACATCATTAATCATGTCATAATTACCTTATACCATCATTACCCATCAAACCCCTACCTTAAAATAGCTTTAAAATAGTTTCTGTAAGGAAAATGGGGTGGTCCGGGTTGTGTGTCCGGGTTTACAAACCCGGACCAGTAGTTCAGAATACTCTCGGGTGTATTTTATGACTGGCCCGGGTTTGTGTCCTGGTTTACAACCCGGACCAGTAGTTCAGAATACTCTCGGTGTAAAAATGGGGTGGTCCGGGTTTGTATTCTGGTTTGCAAACCTGGACCACATGGTCTTTACTTCTTTCTGCCGTGTTTTAGGCCCTGGTCCGGGTTTGTGTACTTGTTTACAAACCCGGACCACTTGCAGAATCGAAAAATATATAAGTTTTTTACTTTGCTTCAACTCCAAACTTATACCAACTTCTTCCCCACTCTTCCTACATATATTATAGCATGTTTTGACATTGTTTAGGCATTCAAAACCAACCTAAACTACTTGTACATTCATCTGTTACAAAACCCATTTCACTGTTATTTCCTTCTGTTACAGACTCTAGTTTTCTTGCTTTCTGTTGCAGTTTTCAAATCCTTCCTTTCTTACCAATCTAACTCCACGCCTTAACATACTCAAGCCCATACATTCCTAGGCAAATTTTGACAGAGCTTAACTACTAACCAAGCATTCTCCACCACACTACAACAGCTCACAACACTCTTCTCCCCCTGTTTGGTTTAAACATAAATAACACCTCAAAATCCCATTTGCTCACATATGTAAACTAACCTAACTTCTAGGTTTATTTACATACTCACACACATCAAACATTCACTTACAAATATCAATATTGTAGTACCATGTCTACACAAGCTCAAAGTTATTTATACTACACCCAACATTAATTTCACAAGGAATAAAACCAACACAAGGTAAGCTCTTTACCTTGTTTTACTTTCAGTTTCACTTCTCTTCTTCCTCTCTTCTTTTCCCTCTTTGTTCTCTTCTCTTCTTGTTTCCCACACACACACACACAAGGATTATGGATTGCTAGCTACAACCATATCCCATCACACGTATAACCCCAAGTCAATTTCAATTCTCTCCACACAACCTAATACCTTAAAGAGCTAATTTTCAAGGTTTAGTTTAGATTTTACCTTAGAGAAACCAAATGGGTAGCTTGGCAATCAATTGGAGGAATTTCCAACACCCCACAAAAACATACGGGTTCGACTGAGATAAGAAGGTTTTCAACGTGAGGGAAAAAGTCTCACAAATGGTAGGAATAAGCTTGAATGGCTTAAACACTTTACTATTAATACCTTAAGGCACTAAGAAGGAGAAGAAGGGTTGAAATCAACTCTTCAAACTTCAAAAGCTCCAACGTCAATGGAAATGAAGATGGAGGAATCGAGTCTTAATTGGGTGGAAACCGAAGCTCTCACCGAGAGGAGTCTAACGGTACCAATTTCGTGTGATTTGGTGGAGAAATGAGCAAGGTAGAGGTGAGACAAGGTGAGGGTTTGCTGTTCGGTCTCGCGAGTTACAGAGGAGGAAGAAGGAGTTTGCAAATTCTGGAGCAAATCGTGATGAGGAGCAAGGTGAGTGAGGGTGAATACTTTATTTTACTTTTTACTTTACGCTATTTGCTTTATTTATTTATTTGTCTTGTTATTACTTAATAGCTAGCAAGCTATTAATGGGTGTATACATATTAATTAAAACGGGCCCATATTAATTAATAGCCCGGGTCGTTTTTCGACTTTTCGAATTAAACGCGTTTTATCTCCCGGTTTTGACACTATTCACTTACCGGGTCCGTTTTCCGGATTTTCTCGTTTAATTAATTTTAATGGTTTTTAAGCTCCCATTAATACTTATTTATAGTTATTTAATCAACTATATTTTTACGGGTCCGTTTGACCACTTAAAGTCACGTTTTCGGGTTTTCTCGAAAAACGTGCTTTTATGCTTATTTAGCGTTTTAATCCATCCTTATTTGGATCCGTTTTCTTCGGGAATCATTCCCGTATACTAATTAGGCCTAACTAAGCCTTAGGAATCCATCTCGGACCCTTACGAGATCATATATCTCTTATTTTCATTTAATGCGCATTTTAGTGATTTTCACTTTTCAAGCGTTTTCTCTTTACTTTTGGTTTTATTCTCTTTATCAATACTCTTTAGGCACCATTAGGCCTTTTATAATTTTATTAGAGTAATTAAATCACCATTATTAGGTTTGGGGTATTAAAAAAGGGCAAACTGAACCCTATGTTCATGGGTCTAAACCTCATTATGGAGCGAGTGGGCTCATTAGAACGAGTTTGGGAGAGTGCACAAAGAAGTACGTGCCTCACCCTTCACATATTTTAAGAGGCCGAGGGGCTAGAGTCAACCCGTCTCTCAGATATCGAGAGACTCCACTCCAAAGACAGAAGACGCCACATGAGAGTTGGAAAACTCTATGAGAGCCAAGTATCTAGTGCTTCTTGCTGAACCGCTGTTGTATACTTGTGGGGTACGGGGGTGTAACCCTTTTAAAGGGGGTTAGAGCCTCTTGGCTATGCACAGTGTGCTCTAGGATTTGGTGTGTAGTATGTGGGGCATACTCTAGTTTGTATGTATACGGGGAATACTTTTCTATGTTTGTCTGTTTGTATGCGCATTGTGCACTTGTGCACTAGGTTTTGTGAGTTCGTATGCGGGGCATGCAGTAGTATATTGGTATGCGGGGCATGCAGTTGTATATTGGTATGCGGGGCATACATTGTTTTGTTGTTTGTTTGTTATATGTGCGTTTGTGCACTTACATGTACGTATGTATCCTATGAGATACTTGATTGCGTTTGTGAATACACTTGTGTATGTTGTATCTTTCAAGATACTTGTGATATATAATATATATATATATATATATATTTATTTATATATATATATTTCCTTATGGATTGATTACATATGGTATCGTTTAGATACGAAATGAATTGTTAGTTATGGAATGATGGAATGACACGGACACCTCGGGGAGGTTGTCAGGGTTGTAGAACTGATAGGAATTACGGTGCTGATAGATCGCCTACATCCATATATGATTGAATTAATGCCACAAGTGAGGGCTATGTGCGGTATAAACATAATATGTTATGTGTAAATGTTATATCACACAGATATACATTATGGGGTTATACGGGTATTATATAATCTATTCGAGAAGGACGACTTTGGGACGAAGTCTTTTTAAGGGGGTAGATTGAATATCCCTAACTAATAAAATATGTTTTAAACATATACTAATGATTTATTAAGGCTAAAACTTGCCTTAACAATATGGGTAACAATCCAAATAAAAAAGAAGCAAAACATGCTAAAAAATCACTTAAGGCAAATTATGCACTAAAGAAGCCATAAGGATTGTGTAAATTTGGTTAGGGTCCAAGTTGGATCCTTAAGCCTTATAATTAAGGTAATAACTTAATAAAAACATTACCAAAGCAAACCAAACTCTAGAAAGAGTTAAAACACAAAAAGGAGCTCTAAAACTCCTTAAGACACATTTTTAAGAATGTGTTCAAAAGTTGACTTTGAATGGCTAAATATCCTTGTATACACCTTAATTAACATGTGTACTACTTAGTATCACATTATCAACTCTAAATCAAGAGATTTCCAAAAAAAATCCAAAGTTTGGCACCAAAATGTGAATATTACCCAAATAGTACCAATTTAAGTCTTAATTGACTAAGATGGTCAATGGTCAACATTGACCCCCAATATTGACCAAGGATGGGCGGAAAAATGAGCTGGTGTCACTATAATTATACTACCAAAATATCTAGCAAAGTAAATGAGTCACCATGTTACTATTCCTTACTTTAGCTTATCTTACCTTAAAAGCCAATTTAGACTTTCTCTTTCCTTCTACCCCATTCCAGCCGAGAGCACAGCAGCAAAAGCTCTCATTTTCTCCATGGTTGAGCTAGGAATCAAGATCATTAGAAAATCAACTCACTTTGATTAAGGTAAGCATTCAAATCATGTTATAGTCCATCTCTCTCCCCCTCTTTTCTTCCTCTTTCCGCCAATCAACCAAGCATCAACCTCCTTCCTACTCTCTTTTTCAGCAAGTTCAACTTGGAACATCAACTCCATTTTGGCTGGAAATCAAAATCAAGGGGCAAACAAGCTTAAACCACTTATAAGGTAAAAAACGTGCTTTAAGACTCTATCTTCATCTTTAGCCTTTCAATGGCTGATTCCTTTGGTTTCTCCCACGTATTATCTTCCATTTAACATGTTGAATCAGTAGCAACTCCAGCCACTTCATTGGTGGCAGATTTTGCACCAATACTCCATTTTAAGCAATTTTCTACAAGGTAACTTGCAGACGTTATATAGTGAGTGGTTTAGAACAGGTGTAATTAACATAAAAGAAAGAAATTAAAACTCAAAATAAACGTCGGGCTGCAAACAACCGGTCGCAGTAGTATAGTGAAAATGTAAGCAACCGGATGTCGAACCGTGGGACTAATGTACATATAATAGTACCTAAGCGTGTCACAAGAGGGGGGATTAATTTACTTGTAAAATAATAAAAAGAAAGAATAAAATAAACTAAGTTGACAGATATAAAATGGAACTCTGGGTCAGGTAATATAATCTGCATAATTAAGCTATCTCTACTGGTTTAATAATTTGGCAAGGTTCCTGTAATTATCTTAAGGACTAAGTCATAGCCTCATAAGAACTCGTTCACCTGTAATGCAAGGTTCTAATCAAGGTTCAAGCAAAAGCCTGCGAACGGCAGAGGAGTATTGAGGAATTACATTTGCAACTGAATACTAACTTATTAAATCATAACAAGTTTCCTCCAGTTTTACGCCTTAATTAACCTGTCTATTTATCACCTGGTCTGATCAAAATAGACTTAGGAAAGCAATTAATAAACTCATGACAATTATTAAAAAGGTGCGTGATAACCTTTAAGTGTAACAAACTGTATATAAATTAAACCGGTAAAAATATAGCATAATTAATACAAACATATAATAACCATTCCCAGAGTATACGTAAACTAGCCTAACATATTAAATAGATAGACAGAGACAAGAGTAATAGAAATCATCCGTAATCACTCCGGCTCACTCTGCTATTTTGTGTACGTAGGGCTAGAGGTGGATTTGGTGGAATGTAAAATAAATAAAATGGAGAAGGCGGAAGAAGAGAAATGATATGGCGTGAGGTGAAGTGGTCGTGGATCGATTGGTGAGTTCGTGAGTCATTTATTGGGTGAAGCTCGTGGGTTTAAATAGGGAAGGAAAAGGCAAAGGCAACAGATAAGGAACGCGTCAATGGATTGAGCTCATTGATTGCTCACTGATTGAAGCATTGATTGCAGGGGACAGGAGTTGGAGACGGGGAGCGAAATAAGGTAGGCGGAGTAGATAGATATGGCAGTGGACGAGTTGCAGACAGTCGGCGGAGCCAAGTTGCAGAGACGACGGGCGCAGAAGAAACTGGTCGCGACTGATATTTTTATTCACAATCGCCTCGTGTCCGCATGCAATTCAGGCGGTCTTGTGTTCCTTGTCCGCCTGCACTACCGCCACATACTAGGCGGTTCTCTCTATTGTGTCCGCCTCGCGGTTGCTACCCTCTTGTCCGCCACTTAAGAGGCGGTAGCCTCCTCCACCGTCCGCCACATTGACCGCCAGGCGGTCTTGTGGTGGTGTCCGCCCCCCTTATGGGCGGTTCCATGCCCACTCGCGGACGTCACAGCTTCTCATGCGATATTATGTATATATTATATACATATATATATAACAATCTTCAACCGGCTCTACATTCTTCGTTATAAGTCCGTTTTCTGAGCCGTTTGCGTCAATGCGTTCGTCTCTTTGCCTACTTTACTTCCAGCTTGGTTTTCCTCATGTTAAACAATAAATTTGTGAGATAAACTATAAAACATAAACTAGAGGAAAACTAACCGAAGTGGAGAAATGAGCAAGAAAAGTGCTAATATTATATATAAAATACACCTATAAAACATGCTCATTTAGACACTTATCACACCCCCACACTTATCTTTTTACTTGTCCTCAAGCAAAACTACGTACCCAAGTAGGGATTGCTCAATACTAACAAATATTATATGAAGGGTAGGATAAACATGATCTTTTTAACTTAATTGAGGAGTGTGAAAAATCAACTGCTGGTGGCATAGGTGTGCTCAGGGTAAAAATAAAATATAGAGTTCCAGGGTATGATCCAAGGTACTTCAATGTTTCTTTGTTTAGGTGACTGAGAACTTTTGCCATGGCCAACTTCTCTCAAGAATGGGCATTGAGGAGAAAACAAAAGGAAAAATAGATTTATGCATTTGTTTCACTTTCGCATAAGAGATGAGAAGATGTAGGCATCACGCCTTTGTTTTTAAGAAACACTCAACTCTCTTGTTGGTTACCAATGGTGTCTCGCTATTCCCTTATTTATTTTTTTAATTCTTTCTTTTTTCTTTTTTAACAGAGAAGTACCCTTAGCAATCCCTAAGAGAGAAGACAGAAAAGAAACCCTGAGCAATAAAATCCAACCATTTGCAGATTATTTGGTCACACCGCATATAAAATGCTCCTCAAAAGTAATCAAAATTTTAAAATTTGTACATTTATCCCATTTATCCCACAATTCATAACAGTATTTATTCTTAAAGAGAACAACCCACATATAAAGGGTCCATAATATTTGAATTGGACAAACGAAAGATAAGGAGAGAGATTAAATATTTAAGCACAAAGTGTCACCGAAAGGGCACACTCCCCCACACTTAAATTGAACAATGTCCTCATTGTTCACCAGAAAAACAAGGGAAGCTTCAGCAGACCTTTTCGGTTAGTAGATAAAATAGAGAAAACACAAAGTTTCACAAATAAACATTTAAGCACATAAACGCTCCTCTGCATTTTTATTTAAATAAAAGCAAAATTTAAGAAACTGGTACTCCCCTGATTTTATTTTTGCTTGCATTTATAGGAGTTCCCCCACACTTGAGCTTCAGCCTCAAGTAGCGTAGCTTGGTTGCGGTGTCCACATGAAATTGCACCTGCATAAGACACTAGAAGCAACCACACTAATAACGGGGTTAAAAGTTAGCAAAATAAAATTAAAGAGAACCTGAAAATTAAAAGAGCATAAAAGCAAATAAAATAAAAGTACACCCGGGTTGCCTCCCGGGAAGCTGCCCTTCTTTAACGTCTTTGGCTAGACGCCTGCTCGTTATCCTGGATCAAAACAAAACGTTACCTCGGCACATAAAATAAGAAAATTAATACTCCACAAAATCAGGTGTTTGAGGAGGTACTGCCGGGAACGTAGTTCTAACAGAAGACCCGGCGGTGCTAATTTTTCTTCCTCAAATTGGAGGATGTAAACATCCTCCTCTTGGAGGTGAGGCTTGTAGAAAGAACGCTCGATATCATCTTCAGAGAAAGTTAATTCTTCGAAGGTGATAGTGGCGTTTGTTTGGATATGATGGCGGGAGGTGATGGCAATTCCTTCTCTTCATTTTCGAGGATAAAAGTATCCTCATTGTCTGGGTATATTATAGAGAAGGAGGGAAAATAGCGGTAATTGATTTTAGAGGGAGGGATCTCTATGAATGGCTCGTCTGTAGTGGGGTGTTCTACTCTTGAACTGTTTCGCTTTTTGGTTGTTGCTGTTGTTGAGCGACTTTCTCCAGGTAGTCTGGTTGATCTTCTAACCAGAGTTGCTCTTGAAATATGAGACAATCCTCATAATCATGAGCTCCTCCACATACGGAGCAGTATAAATCCTGCCAATATTCAAACGCTTCTTCCATTTGCCACGTACAGAGTTTTTTTTTTGTGTTTTTCTGTAAAAACAAAACTACTGAAAAAGTTTAGAAAATAAAATGATTAGAAACAAACATAAAAATAAATAAACAAAATATAAAAGATAATAAATATAAACAACAAACAAAAATAATATAAACACAATTATTCTAATAGTACAAGTGAATAATCGGGGCTTAGGGACTAGAATAAACTAGTCCCCGGCAACGGCGCCATTTTGCAGACGTTATATAGTGAGTGGTTTAGAACAGGTGTAATTAACATAAAAGAAAGAAATTAAAACTCAAAATAAACGTCGGGCTGCACAACAAATCCCGGTCGCAGTAGTATAGTGAAAATGTAAGCAACCGGATGTCGAACCGTGGGACTAATAGTACATATAATAGTACCTAAGCGTGTCACAAGAGGGGGGATTAATTGACTTGTAAATAAATAAAAAGAAAGAATAAAATAAACTAAGTTGACAGATAAATAAAATGGAACTCTGGGTCAGGTTAATATAATCTGCATAATTAAGCTATCTCTACTGGTTTAATAATTGGCAAGGTTCCTGTAATTATCTTAAGGACTAAGTCATAGCCTCATAAGAACTCGTTCACCTGTAATGCAAGGTTCTAATCAAGGTTCAAGCAAAAGCCTGCGACCATTCCCAGAGTATACGTAAACTAGCCTAAACATTATAAATAGATAGACAGAGACAAGAGTAATAGAAATCATCCGTAATCACTCCGGCTCACTCTGCTATTTTGTGTACGTAGGGCTAGAGGTGGATTTGGTGGAATGTAAAATAAATAAAATGGAGAAGGCGGGAAAGAAAGAGAAATGATATGGCGTGAGGTGAAGTGGTCGTGGATCGATTGGTGAGTTCGTGAGTCATTTATTGGGTGAAGCTCGTGGGTTTAAATAGGGAAAGGAAAAGGCAAAGGCAGCAGATAAGGAACGCGTCAATGGATTGAGCTCATTGATTGCTCACTGATTGAAGCATTGATTGCAGGGGACAGGAGTTGGAGACGGGGAGCGAAATAAGGTAGGCGGAGTAGATAGATATGGCAGTGGACGAGTTGCAGACAGTCGGCGGAGCCAAGTTGTTGCAGAGACGACGGGCGCAGAAGAAACTGGTCGCGACTGATATTTTTATTCACAACCGCCTCGTGTCCGCATGCAATTCAGGCGGTCTTGTGTTCCTTGTCCGCCTGCACTACCGCCACATACTAGGCGGTTCTCTCTATTGTGTCCGCCTCGCGGTTGCTACCCTCTGTCCGCCACTTAGAGGCGGTAGCCTCCTCCACCGTCCGCCACATTGACCGCCAGGCGGTTCTTGTGTGTGGTGTCCGCCCCCCTTATGGGCGGTTGCATGCCCACTCGCGGACGTCACAGCCTTCTCATGCGATATTATGTATATTATATACATATATATAACAATCTTCAACCGGCTCTACATTCTTCGTTATAAGTCCGTTTTCTGAGCCGTTTGCGTCAATGCGTTCGTCTCTTTGCCTACTTTACTTCCAGCTTGGTTTTCCTCATGTTAAACCAATAAATTTGTGAGATAAACTATAAAACATAAACTAGAGGAAAACTAACCGAAGTGGAGAAATGAGCAAGAAAAGTGCTAATATTATATATAAAATACACCTATAAAACATGCTCATTTAGACACTTATCATAACTTAACTTGTTTCTTACCTTGTCATTTACGACTTTTGTTCCTTGGTTTAGAAGATGATTTAAAACTCTTCTTATGCTGCAAAAATCAGGCGATTTCATTCCTTGAAAAGCCTTACAATACCAAGGTAAAACCATGACTTATTAAGTCCATTTTCACTCCTTTATGTTCCTTAAGTCATAAGACTAATTTGTGTATTTCTTCCTTGCATAAAATGTGACCAAAATGATGCTTAAATCTTGGGGAATGTTTTGTCCAAAAGAGTGGAAACCAAGCTTAGGCTCAATCTTGACAAAGTATCTAAATCCTTACCTTAATGATGTGTTAATCAAGTTTATACATAAATGATGAGCCAAAAACTAACCTATGCCTTTATAAAAAAAATAGACTGTGAGCTAAAGTGGTTGTTAGCCAAGTTTTGTGACATTTATCAAGTAAGTAAACCTTATATTATTTATTAAGGTTTTAATATACTTATTATGCTTGATTAAAAGAAGCCATGTGTTAAAGTATTATTTAACACTTCTGGCTAGGTTAGTTGGTATTAAGATGACTTATAATGTCATAAGAATAATTAATGGGGTTAAAATGTAATTTATAAAAAATATTGGGGTGGATAAAGTGAAAGCTGAGACTTTTAGTGTTAATATGAATATTTATGTGTATTTTAATGTTATAAATTAATGTTGTAATAAGGCCATGTACTTAGGGCATTTTAAATTAAGTTATTTAAGCTTTAAAGTATATTTTAAGTTATTTATGTCAATATTATAAAGTTTGGGGTCAAAGTTGTAATTAAATAAAGTTTGGAGGGCTAAGGAAAAATAAAGCCAAAAATTAGACTTAGAAAGGAATTTAAATGAAAAATGTAAAATTTTACAAAGTGTGGGGCTAAAATGTAATTTCTAAGAAATTAGGGGTAAAACCGTAAATACTGGGAACTTATGGTCAAAACCAAAATGAGGAAGTCAACATTGACCATATAAGTGGATTTGACCAAATTAGATGTTATAAATAATTAATTTATGACTTTATGTTAAGTTTATAAGTAAAATGTAAAAATTACAAAAAATGTGGGGATTGATTATAAATACCAAAAGTTCTGGGTGGAAATAGTAGATAAAATAGACTGTGGGTCTGTTAGTAATTTTTGGTGATTTTTAGGGTATTAATTGGACTTAAACTACTATATATGTATAATATATTTATAATGATATTGTAAAGTATAGATTATAAATGGGGTCATTTAGTAATTTAAGAAAGTTAAGTGGGCTGATGAATAAATCTGGACAGACCATGGGTCTGTTCAGAAATTATGTAATAAATACAACCTGAGGTTATACATGTTATATGAGTATAAATGTCATAATATATAATATATAATATATATAACATGACATAAATAATGTGGTAAGATTGTAATAAAAGAAAATATGGGGAGTTGAAGAAATTGAACTGTAATATGGGGGCCATTTTCGGCATTTAATAAATCTATATAAAAACTATAGGTTAATTATATTATAAAGTATAAATATCATAGTATATGATATAACAATATAATTGTAACATTATATAATGTTATGTGGTAAAGTTGTAATTAAATGGGAGTTAAGGGGCTGCTGTGCAAATATAACAGCAGCTATGACTAATTTTAGGCTATAATCTAAAATGTTACAAATTTTATGACAAATGTAAAGTATTAATGTGATTCAAATGAAATTAGTATAAGTATGATGGTTCACATAAATTAATGTACTGTTGGTGAATAAATGGAATTATAAAATAAGGTAGGGTATTTAAATAAACTTTGGAAGTTTAATAACGTATTATAATCATAATCTTAATATGAGTGTGTGTAAATGACACAACTAAATGAGAGTGACCACCTTACATAAGATGATAAGATGTATCATTTTATAAATGAACCTTATAATTCATATGTATATATAAAATAAGAGTATATGAAATAAATGGATTATATATTATGGTTGGGAACCATATAGTAGCAAATGAGGGATGTTATAAGGTGGAGATTATTAAGTGCGGAATTTATCTATATTTCTATGCTTAATGTGATTGATATTTTATTGGTTTATATGATAAATTCCTTACTTATATGTTATTTTATGTCATACTGGAAGACTCCCCTTATGGTTTTGTGCTAAAACAGAAGAAAATACTGAAGAAAATGGCTTAGGAACGCATGTCAAGGACTTAACGATCAAGATGAGACCAAACCGGAGCAAAAATAACTATTCTAGAACATTTTAAGGTGTGTCCGGGTTTGTGTACTTATTTATAAACCTGAACCAACCATGAGAAAAACTCACTGCCTAATTTTTGACATGGTCCGGGTTTACTTACTTATATACTCCCTCCATCCTAAATTGATCGTCTTGTTTGTTTTATGACACGTTTTTCCACTTCAATATTAAGTATATAAGATAAAATATTTTTATAAAACTAAATTTTGTAATATATAGTTTATCATGTGAGGAATCATATGCAAAAGTTAAAATTTTAAAATTATTTTATCTTATATGTTAAATATTGAAATCAAACAACATATCCAAATAATAAACAGGACAGTCAATTTAGGACAGAGGGAGTAAAATACAAACCCAAAACAGTATTTTTGGTCGAGTACATAAGCAGGGACATAATATTGAGCCGCAGACTTGCAGGCGAGACATACCTGTTGGGCCGACCAAAATTGAACCAGAGGCGGATTGAACTTCGTCGATCTCCATACATGCAGAAATAATGGGCTGCGCGACATGGGCTGGACGTGCCGACAATGACTGACGGAGGCGCAGCCATTGGACAAGAGAATTCAGAGGCCTGGACGATTTTGAATCAAATAGGGCCGACAATTTCTTCCTGGACTCCGATGTTGGAAACGACAGAGGCGCAGACAATGAAGCAGATGGGCTTATTCTGACTTGGGCCACACACACTCGCATGAACTTGTGGTCACTCACGCGCCAGTGACTACATAATAATCATGATGGACTGACATGCACGTATGAAGATATCAAATGGGCTGCACCTGCATGTTTGTAAGGCCGTTCGGGAGCAACGAAAGAGGACAAAATAAAATAATAAAAAGAAAACAACAGCTGCATGGGCTGACGTTGTCGATGGGCTACAGGACAAAATCGGGATTAATTAGTCATTAAGGGACTAATGACTGATGCACCGTTATAAATACGAAACAAATAAATCAAACCCTGCCCGTCAAAATAGGAAACCATAGCGCCGCGCAGAGAGCAGTAGACAGAGGAGGGAGACAACAATCAGTTTTGACAAACTAGAGTAGAAGACAGAGACTGGATTCATCATAGAGCAGAAGGTAGAGACTGGATTCATCACCGTTCTCTAATTAGATGACGTTTTCTAATCTCTTTAATATTGTAATTATTTTTTTGTCTCCGATATCTGAGTAGTTGTTAGAATACTGGTTTACTATGGATAGCTAGTTTATTGTTTCTCTTCCTGAGTTGTTAAATACAAGTTCTATACAGGTTGTAGTTTTATTCCTAGTTATTTATTGAATTCTCTTGTGATTAATAATTATTGCTTGAGTTTATTTGGTATGAATTGCTTACAAGTGAGAACTGCGGTGTTCATTAGACCTTAAGAATATTACTAGTGAAACTACAGATGACAATTCCTGGGGATTAGCTAACTAGACACCAGATGAATCGTTAATGCTACTAGTTAATTTGTAAATTTGTAACGAGAGTTAGGATTTGAGAATTGCTAGTAAGGATCTATCTTGCGGGGTACCGGTTTTAGATTAATTTAGATCTGAGGTTACAATCTTGAATTTATAAAACATTCAGAAAGGGAATTAATAAGTAGGAGAGTAGTAGTAAACCAAGATTGAAATACCCCAAATTTACATATGGTGTTTAAATGATAAATTAAGATATAAGGAGGCTATAGATAATGCCTAAGAAACATTAAGAAACATTTCTAATCAAAGAAAATATAAGGAAACACCAAAAGAGCAGTTTTAACAAAAACGTGCTCTAAGCTTGGGAGACTTGGGAGAGTACCCAAATATGGTTCTAAGACCTTAGTAATATCCTAATGGTCATTTTAAATCAATTACCAAAGAAAACCAAGCTTGAAAACAAGTTAAAACACAAAATGTGCTTTAAGGAGTCTTAAAGCACGTTTTGAAAAATTGTCTTGTAAATGAGTTTTGAATGGCTAAATGTCCATCATTACTCTTTAATTAACATGTGTACTATATATAGTATCACATTTGGAGGTCTATATCAATGGGAAATCAAAAATTTCACAACAATGTGCCTTTTTTGATGAATAGTGAATTAATTAAGCTAGTTTATAACATAAGTCTATATAAGTGAGACATTTGGTCAACAAAGACTTAATTACCCTCATCTACAAAAGGGGGCCGGTTTTTTTAAGTGTGACTCATCACACTTATCTAGCTAAGTAAAGAGAAAGCAAAAACAAGTAAGTTATAAAGTAAAAACACTATTCACCTTTTAAGATAAATATCACATTTTACTTACCTCTCTCCTCACTTCTTCATTCTCCCTTGTTTCACACGGTTTCTTGCTCTCTTTCTCTTCTCCATTAACGTGAAGCTCTTCCATGCTAGCTCCACCTTCTCTTGCACACATCTTGCTCATTTTAGCTCCAAATCCAAAACAAAATACATATTCTTCTTAGTTAGCTCAAGCTCCTCCTTTCTATCTTTTCAAAACTTCAAGAGCTTCATTTTGGTGCCAAGTCAAACCACCATTAGAGGAGGAAATTCAAGTTTGGAGACTCCATTGGCATCTCCATTCTCTTAAGGTAAAGAAAGTGTAAGAAAATCTAGGTTTCCACCATTTTCTTCGCATGTCCGAAAATATATACTCATGGAACTCCATGTTTATGCCTTGTTCTAGCTTGTTTCTACTCTTCAAAGGAGAGAGGAGGTCCTTCTTGCTTCATATCCAAGTTTGTCTTGAGAAACCAAGGTAAAACAATCACATTAATACCTTAAAACATATTTTTAACCTAGGGTTTGTTCCTTAGGGTTAATGTGTTATCTAGTACTCATTGGAGTCATTGGATATTGGTTAGAACATTGGCAAGGAGAATCACATTGGTGACCGAGATTGAACAAAGAAAACCTAAGGAGAAAAGCTTTTAAGCTTGTGAGAAAACAAGGTAAATTACTTACCTTAAGGTGTTTTGTTGTTTAAGGGAATGAGATGTAGGTATTGATGAGTTTAGTGTAGAGTTTATATTGGGAAGGTGTTATATTAAACCTAGGGGAAACAATGACTATACTTGTGAACTTGTGACTAAGGAGCAAATGAGAAAAAGAGATAGTTTAAGAATATAAAGGTGAAGTACAAGAAGCATTTTATTTCAATGGGAGCCTTGTTGAGTGTATTCGCAGGTTGAAGGCATATATATGTGGAAATTCAGTGGTTAAGATTATTGTCATTTAAGGGCCTAAGTGCCAAGCATTTTAAGTTTAAGCACTATATAATGATGTGGTGTGGTTTTGGTGTAAATTGGGTGTTAAGGTGTTGTGGTGAGAATTTGTGTGATGTTGGTTGTTTGATGGAGAAAAGCCATGTATTAGGTGGTATTATATACTAGAGAACCTATGGCAAAATTTAAAGGAGAGCTTAAGTGTTTAAGACATTCTAAGGGAATTTAATGACAAGGAGGTACTAGGAAGTTCTAGAGATTGTCTTGATGGAAAAGGGTGAGAATAAGGTGTTCTAAGGACTTATAATGACTTAGGCATTACTAGGAAGGATTTAGAAATCAAGAGAGTGCATTTGAGTATTTAGGACTTAGGTAAAAGTTGGTAAACAACTAGGAAGGAAGTTTAAGTTGTGAAAGAACATTAAGTAAATGCTTAAGAGAGTTTTAGATAGTGAGAGATGCTTGGGAGATGATGTTATAGTGGTGAAGAAAACATTTGGCATAGTGGTTACATTAGGTATGAACCACCACCTAGAAACCTAGAGGAAAGCATTACAAGTGTAGCATTATTACAAGGGAAATGCATAATGACTAAGGTGGATTTTGGTGAATGATTTAATGAGTTTGGTGGAGGTTATAAGGTGGATTTAAGGTACCAAGATGGTGTTGGACCTATTAGGACACTTGTGGAAGAGTTTGGAATTGAAAGAGGCAATTTAAGAGGAAGGTCTGTAGAGGACCGACCCAGGGTCCGACCCAGTTTTGGGTCGGTCGGGCCAAGTTAAGCCAGCCGGAATGCCTCTGGACTGGACCGACCCAGGGGGTTTGGGTCGGTCGGCTTAGCCTTGGGTCGGTCGGGCAAAGGTTCCATGTAGGAAAATGGGTTCTGTAAGGGACCGACCCAGAGGGTTTGGGTCGGTCGGTCTAGCTCTGGGTCGGTCGGATGGGTTTCAAGAGACGGAAGAGTTTCTGTAATGGACCGACCCAGGGGTAGGGTCGGTCGGTGGGTCGGTCGACCCTTATCACTTAGAAAAAAAAAAAAGAAACTTTGAATTCTAAGAATGGTAATAGGTAATGAGCTATACCTTTGGTAGGGTGGTAATGATTGGGACCCTAAGAACTTAAGGAATTAAGTTAAGATTAAGTATAAGTTTTAATGTCTAAAGTTAAGTTTGTAAGCTAAGTGGCAAGAACTTGAGAGGTTATTAAATGGGAATCTTTAGAGACCAAGTGAGTTAAGTAAGGTGCAAATAACTAATGGCCTAAAAATGAATGAATGTTTAGGTTTGTGAATTGGGACCCCGAAGAAGGTTAAACAAACAACGATCGACGGTGAACGGTACAGTCTTTCCTGTGACCTGCTTGCTAACGAGGTGTCCCTCGGCTTGTGTGCTATCTGCTTATTTGCTATGACTAAGGCAAGATAAAGCATGCAACCGGTAATATTTATTCTCGATGTGAATGTGTTTACTCCACACTAACCCACGAGACTTGAGAATGTTGCTAACTAAGTTTAGTACTCACTGAGTTAAGGTTAAGAACTAAGTATTGGTGATTGTTGGTTTTACCCGTCAAGGTTTAACTAACACTTGGTAAATTAAGGCTTTCACTAACCATAACTTGGGGTGGGAGTGAGGAATCCGGAATGGTACCGGCACATGTGTATTGGGGGAGGTCGGTATCTGAATCAGATCCGACTTCCAAATAAGACTTGTCATTAGACTCGTCGCCTAGGGTCAACAAATCGACCCGACCACCCGGGCTACTGTTTGAGGTGGGAGGCACATTAAGGATGGCGTGGGGGGATCAAGCCTACATCCCCAATGAATTAAGAAAGGTAGCTTATCGTCGGATAGTGCACTGCTACCGGCTAGGGTTAACCAAGCCCTACAAAGATAAGCAACCAACTAAGGGCTAACCAATCTAATAGTGGAGCGGTTGGCAAGTATAAGATTAAGGAGATTGTGGATCTAAGGAGTTAAGAACTAACACTTATTAAGGGAACGCCTGAGTCGTTCGTTGGCTTATGAGCAAATTATGTTCATTGTGGTTGTTGGTTTGTTGTGCTTCATATTAAGCTTATTGCGCTATTTATGCTTATCATGTTAATCAACTCCCATGCTATCGACAATTAGACGTCGTAGCCCCGTTAGCTTGGGGGCCATGGGAGGGTCGTACCAGCATTCGTGCTGACCCCTTTGGGGGCTGTTTTTACACTTGCAGGTAAGCGGCCGATGAAGTCACACCACGAGAGTAGGAGCGGGTAGCCCTAGGTGGGACTTTATTTTGAGTACGGGTAGCGCCTGTGCACCCGTCTGTTAGTAGTGGAACATGAGATATGTTATGTGGTTTGAGAATACTTAAAACTCGGATGGTGTATGTATGGATGTACGGTTGTAAATATTTAAATTACGGTAATTCTTGTTGGTTAGACCGTAGCTAGGTCCTGGTGTTACTTTTTCCGCTGCGACGTTAAGTATAGTTGTTAAGTTGCGATAACCACGATTGGCTTAGGACGGGGTGTTACAAAAGTGGTATCAGAGCGTAGTTACGCTCTGATCAAGAAATACCGGTTGAGTAACCACCGAGTTAGGATATAAGTTGAGGAATAAGGTTGGGTTAAGGGTGTGAGAAGTTAGAGTGAGTAGAGTCAGATGACCACTAATAAGTGTGGATTATCTTTACCGTCTACGGACGTTATAAACTTACTAACCAAAACAATGGTGAGTACGAATCTAATGTAAGTTATGCTTGTTCAGATGGCAGGACGCCCTAGAGGAGGCCGAGGTCGCGGCGGGGTGAGGATACTTCAGGGATACCTGGAGGGCAGACGATCGCAGAGATCGTAGCTGCCGCTTTAGGGCACATGGGCTATCAGCCTGGTGTGGGTGCACCACCTCCACCGCCACAACCTAGGGAACCAAACTGGGTGAAGAGTCTAGCAGATCTTCGACCCGCTCATTTTAAGGGGGAGACCGATCCCGCCAAGCTTGAGGCGTACATCTCCGAGCTGGAGACCGCCTTCGAGACCCTTGATGTCCCTGCTGGGATCAAGGTGCGCTTAGCTGCTTTCTACCTGAAGGGGGCGGCAGGCGATTGGTGGAAGCTGGTGAGGGCGAGCATGTGGCCAATCCAGAGTTCGGCTGGGAGCAGTACACCGCCTTGCTACGAGCAAAGTACTACCCCGCCCATGTAGACAGAGAAGAAGCGCTTGCATGATTGGATGCGCTTAAGCAGTCGGACAAGATGACAGTGGACGAGTATTACTCAGAGTTCACTGCCTTGCTCCGTCTTCTGCCGGGTCTAGGGTATTCTGACCAGATCTTGGTGGACCGCTTCTATGGCGGGCTAGCCATCGACTCCGCTACGGCATGGGGCCGACGAGTTACACTACCTGCAGGTAATAAGAACGGTTGAGATTTGAGTAAGTGATGAATAAGATTTAGATTATGAGAAATAAGTAGACTAATAATGGAAAAGCAGGAGTGCTATCATGCCGCTGCTAAGGTGAGATTACCGTCCAGCTGAGGGACGAGGAGAATGCTAGAGGAAAGAGTGCTGGAAAGCTCAGAGAGTCAAGGGCAAGGAGGGTACAAGAAACAAAAGTACAGCCTCAGGCCCAGAAAAATCAGAACCCGAAGGGGAAGGAGGGAAAGGAGAAGGCTCCGGAAGAGCCATTGAAGCTGACGTATGCTTATGCAGCTACACCCCTGCGCTCTAAGGCGCCAAAGGGTAAGGAATTGGTATTAAATAAGTTAAGAAACAATTAGTAACCATTTGGGATGTGGGTATTGACATGTGAATGATCAGGATCTGAGACTGAGAAAGGAGCCGGTGGTGGATACCAGCGACGCTTCATCTGTAGGTGGTGTCACAAGGACCACCCCGGGCTCGACTGTAAAGGGAATAAGGTGGAGTGTAACTTTTGGGAGTACTTGGGCACCGAGCATATGAGTGCTACGGGAATCCGGAGAGTAAGAATTACGACCCAGTTTAAGGTTAAGGCCAAGACTGATCAGGGATCTGGATCTGACGGTCAGAGGAGGGGGCAACAAGGCAGACAAGAACCCGAGGGTGACCCAGAAGTCGGGGCCCACTCTACACATGTGGACCGGGACGATGAGCCTGAGCCCTCTTCGAGGCCAGGTACCACTATAACCATTTAGTAGTAAAACTACTGCTTACCGCATTATCATGCATGTTTGGTGAATAAATGAGTTAAGTAAGAATAAGATGAGATTAGAACTTAAGTAAGACATAACCTACTACCACTTTAGGAAGTTCAACATCTGCTACCCATACCATCTACACCTAATCAGGAGCCCCGGGACAGAAAATGAAGGAAACACTGACACTTTCCTCCGAACAATGTCAGGTTATCCGCCCAGGTAGATTTTATTAAGGGGATACCTGACACCCGAAGCACAAATAGCCATCATCAGGAGGATGCATCAACTAGGAATGGGACCGGGAGGTTTTTACACACACGGAGTACCCAGGGGGAGCAAAGGATGAAATTAAAGATGATGAGCTTGGGCAAGGATTGGAATCCGTATGCCAAGAATTACCAAGCCACAAGGGAGCAAGATGGAGTCTCACCACCGGGAATACCGAAGAGTTCCATCCAGTTATTACACAATCATGGAAATCGCTCAGCAGTTGGAAGCTGAACCGATTCCAGACATCCAGCCAGACATTTGCATTGTAAACTTCTACGAAAAAGATGGGAAACTGGGACTACACCAGGATAAGGACGAGACAACGGAAAGTCTCGAAAGAGGGATACCCGTAGTGTCTTGGTCCATTGGGATGATGCGGAGTTTTTATACGGCGAGCAGAAGCGTGCGGACCGTGCAGATAAGATATACTTAAGTCAGGTGATGTATTAATTTTGGGAGAGAGAATCAAGGATGTTGTACCATGGGATTAAGAGGATCAAGCTGAATACAGCACCGTCAGCAGTATAATGCGACGCATATGAGACCAGGAAGATTAAACCTAACCTTTAGACAATATTAGCCTGTAATGTTAGAATGAGATGAGAAATGAGATGTAAGATTGAAGCACATGTTGTAAACAGGATGGTCATGAATAAAATAACAGTGTTGTTCATACAAATTGATTACGACTCTTGTTATACCATCAATACTCATGGAGCTTGTGAATACAATTAGTTAGGACTCGGTACGGAAGGTGCACTAAGCAACTCACAGAGGCACAGGCCGACGCTAGCGGTACTATCCTCACCGGCACCTTTCCGATCAATGGATTGAGGCATCAGTTCTCTTCGACTCAGGGGCCTCGCATACCTTTGTCTCTGCATCATTTGCGAGCAGGTTGGGGCTAGACGCTGATGAGCTACCCGACTTCACGGTTACGCTCCCGTCTAAGGAGAAGGTTCGTTGCACTCGTTGCTACCGAGGAGCCACCATCAGAATTAAGGGGGAAGACTTCCCAGTCAGTTTCATTGAGTTCAGTAAGCTAGGATTTGATGTTATCTTCGGGATGAACTGGTTGGAGCGGCACAAGGGACGTATCCTCTGCGCCGAGCATAGATTGCTGCTCAGGAGTCCGTCTGGGGTAATATATCATACCGCTAGAGGCCCAGAGAGCCTTCGACTAAGATCATCACCGCCATGGCAATGCATAGAGAATTAAGGAGAAGGAAGAAGTATACCTCTGCTATGTACAGGACATAGAGAGAGACCCTGAGTTCGACCCCGACTTACCGGTAGTGTCGGAGTTCCCCGACTTATTTCCACGGGAACTGCCCGGCATGCCACCCACCGGGAGGTAGAGTTCACCATTGAGCTGCTACCTGGTACCGGACCGATAGCCAAAGCACCATACCGCATGGCTCCGGCAGAAATGACTGAATTAAAGGAACAATTGAAAGATTTGTTAGATAAAGGATTCGTTAGACCAAGTGTGTCACCATGGGGAGCGCCAGTCCTCTTCATGAAGAAGAAGGATGGTAGTCTCCGCCTCTGCATCGACTACAGAGAGCTGAATGCAGTGACAGTGAAGAATAAGTACCCACTACCCCGCATTGACGATCTGTTCGATCAGTTGAAGGGAGCATCAGTGTTTTCCAAGATTGATCTCAGATCGGGGTATCATCAGATAGCCATTAAGGAGGGAGATATTGAGAAGACGGCATTCCGGACACGATACGGCCACTATGAGTTTACAGTGATGCCGTTCGGTTTGTCGAACGCACCGGCGAAGTTCATGGATCTGATGAACCGCTTGTTCCGGGAGTAGCTGGACAAGTCGGTTGTGGTTTTTTTGATGACATTCTGATATATTCAAAGTCTAAGAGTTAGCATGAGGAGCATCTGAGGAGGGTGTTAGAAATATTGAGGGAGAACCAGCTATATGCTAAGTTTCTCCAAGTGTGATTTTGGCTTGACCAGGTCCTTTCCTAGGTCATGTCATCTCAGATGCTGGATCGCAGTGGATCCAGCAAAGATTGATGCCGTACGTACCTGGCCAAGGCCGAAGACTGTTACCGACATCCGGAGCTTTCTCGTCTGGCAGGTTACTACAGGAGGTTTGTTAGAGATTTCAGCAAGGTCGCGAAGCGATGACCAGTCTGATGAAGAAAGACGCACCATTTCTGTGGACAGTTGACTGTGAGAGATCATTTCATTCAGCGCTTGAAGGACTCACTGACCACTGCACCGGTACTGACCATTCCAGACGGACGAGGGCTTTGAGGTTTATTGTATGCATCGGCAGCAGAGGCTGGGTTGCGTGCTCATGCAACATGGCAAGGTGGTGGCATATGCCTCACGCCAGTTGAAGAAACATGAGGAGAATACCCCACACATGATTTAGAGCTGGGAGCTGTAGTCTTCGCTTTGAAGATATGGCGCCACTACTTATATGGGGTTAGTGTCACGATCTACACCGATCACAAGAGTTTGAAATACATATTCACTCAAAGGAGTTAAATCTTCGACAGAGGAGATGGTTAGAGTTTCTGAAAGACTATGACATTGACCTCCAATACAGAAGAAGGCCAATGTTGTAGCAGATGCCCTGAGCCGTCGAGCACACTCACTCCATTCGCTAGTTTCTTTCTCCAGCTTGGTTGATGAGGTGCGAGAGGCTCAGAGGACAGATGAGTATATGAGAGAGGTCAGACAGAAGCTGACAGATGTACCTTTGAGATCAAAATACGACTTCAGACTTCATGATGATGATCTGATCAGACTTAAGGGCCGATTATGCATACCACGAGGTAATACGGATCTGAAAGACCATATACTTAGAGAATCACACTGTTCTTCAGTTTCCATCCATCCGGGAGCCTCTAAAATGTATAAAGACATGAAGAGATACTTCTGGTGGTCGGGGATGAAGACAGATGTTACGAGTTCATCTTGAGGTGTCTCACATGCCAGAAGGTGAAATTCGAGCACCGACGACCGGGCGGAATGGTACGTCGATGCCAGTTCCGGAGTGGAAGTTCCATGATATCTCCATGGACTTCGTAGTTGGGCTTCCACCTGCTAGGGAGGTCTCAACATGATATGGGTGGTGGTGGATCGCCTTACCAAAGTAGCCCGATTCATACCGATGAAGGATACTTGGAAGGTGACCAAATTAGCTGAGTTATTTGAGAAAGAAATCATGAGGCATCACGGCATACCAAAGACCATAGTGTCAGATAGAGATACCAGATTCCTTTCGAGGTACTGGAGAGCTACCAGAGAAGCGTTGGGTACAGAACTCAAACTGAGTACCGCGTTCCATCCTCAGACAGATGGTCAGACTGAGCGTACTATTCAGACACTCGAGGACATGCTGAGAGCATGTGCCTTAGACTTCCAGGGCAGTTGGATTGACAGATTGCATCTGATCGAGTTTTCATACAACAACAGCTATCATGCTTCGATCAAGATGGCACCTTTTCAAGCGTTGTACGGTAGACCATGTCGTACACCAATCTGCTGGGATGAGTCGAGTGAGACGGTCATTATAGGACCAGAGTACTTAGAACAAGTTAAGGCTGAAGTTCAGCAAATCAGGGAGAACATGAAAGCTGCTCAAGATAGGCAGAAGTCGTATGCTGATGTTCGACGACGGGACCTGGAGTTCGCAGTGGGCGACCGGGTATTTCTGCGAGTATCACCGATGAAGGGTGTATTCAGGTTTGGCCAGAAGGGCAAATTAAGCCCGAAGTTTGTTGGTCCTTATGAGATTACGGAGCGGGTGGGCCCGGTTTGCTTACAGGTTGAATTTACCTGCTGAGCTGGGTAAAGTGCATGATGTTTTCATGTTTCACAGCTGAAGAAATACATGCACCACCCCTCCCATGTGTTAGAACCTGAGAGGTTGACTTTAGAGCCAAATATGAGATCCGTGGAGACTCCTCAGAGAATCTTGGACAGTAAGACTAGGGACACTCGCCACAAGTCAGTGCGACTGGTGAAGGTTCTCTGGTCTAACCAGGATGTCGAAGAGGCCACGTGGGAATTAGAGGATAAGATGAGGGCGAAGTACCCTTCTTTATTTACTGACTAGATCGTCTGTATAGGGTACGGGGCGTACCCCTTTTTAAGGGGGGTAGAGCTTCCTCGCTTTTGAGTTAGGAAACGATCATGTTTGTCGTTTGTTTGGTTGTTTAAGATGTGAATTTGTGTAAGTTGCTACACTTCGGTGTAAGTTTGAGTTATGTATGATACTTATGTATTGTATTTGAGATTGACCTTTGAGTCTTGAGATGTATGAATGTGAATATAAGATGTGTATTAAAATTAAGAGAATTGTGTACCATGAATGGTTAAGCACATGTGTGAACTTTGAGGACAAAGTTCTTTTAAGGGGGGTAGATTGAAATACCCCAAATTTACATATGGTGTTTAAATGATAAATTAAGATATAAGGAGGCTAGATAATGCCTAAGAAACATTAAGAAACATTTCTAATCAAAGAAAATATAAGGAAACACCAAAAGAGCAGTTTTAACAAAAACGTGCTCTAAGCTTGGGAGACTTGGGAGAGTACCCAAATATGGTTCTAAGACCTTAGTAATATCCTAATGGTCATTTTAAATCAATTACCAAAGAAAACCAAGCTTGAAAACAAGTTAAAACACAAAATGTGCTTTAAGGAGTCTTAAAGCACGTTTTTGAAAATTGTCTTGTAAATGAGTTTTGAATGGCTAAATGTCCATCATTACTCTTTAATTAACATGTGTACTATATAGTATCACATTTGGAGGTCTATATCAATGGGAAATCAAAATTTCACAACAATGTGCCTTGTTTTGATGAATAGTGAATTAATTAAGCTAGTTTATAACATAAGTCTATATAAGTGAGACATTTGGTCAACAAAGACTTAATTACCCTCATCTACAAAAGGGGGCCGGTTTTTTTAAGTGTGACTCATCACACTTATCTAGCTAAGTAAAGAGAAAGCAAAAACAAGTAAGTTATAAAGTAAAAACACTATTCACCTTTTAAGATAAATATCACATTTTACTTACCTCTCTCCTCACTTCTTCATTCTCCCTTGTTTCACACGGTTTCTTGCTCTCTTTCTCTTCTCCATTAACGTGAAGCTCCTCTCCATGCTAGCTCCACCTTCTCTTGCACACATCTTGCTCATTTTAGCTCCAAATCCAAAACAAAATACATATTCTTCTTAGTTAGCTCAAGCTCCTCCTTTCTATCTTTTCAAAACTTCAAGAGCTTCATTTTGGTGCCAAGTCAAACCACCATTAGAGGAGGAAATTCAAGTTTGGAGACTCCATTGGCATCTCCATTCTCTTAAGGTAAAGAAAGTGTAAGAAAATCTAGGTTTCCACCATTTTCTTCACATGTCCGAAAATATATACTCATGGAACTCCATGTTTATGCCTTGTTCTAGCTTGTTTCTACTCTTCAAAGGAGAGAGGAGGTCCTTCTTGCTTCATATCCAAGTTTGTCTTGAGAAACCAAGGTAAAACAATCACATTAATACCTTAAAACATATTTTAACCTAGGGTTTGTTCCTTAGGGTTAATGTGTTATCTAGTACTCATTGGAGTCATTGGATATTGGTTAGAACATTGGCAAGGAGAATCACATTGGTGACCGAGATTGAACAAAGAAAACCTAAGGAGAAAAGCTTTTAAGCTTGTGAGAAAACAAGGTAATTACTTACCTTAAGGTGTTTTGTTGTTTAAGGGAATGAGATGTAGGTATATGATGAGTTTAGTGTAGAGTTTATATTGGGAAGGTGTTATATTAAACCTAGGGGAAACAATGACTATACTTGTGAACTTGTGACTAAGGAGCAAATGAGAAAAAGAGATAGTTTAAGAATATAAAGGTGAAGTACAAGAAGCATTTTATTTCAATGGGAGCCTTGTTGAGTGTATTCGCAGGTTGAAGGCATATATATGTGGAAATTCAGTGGTTAAGATTATTGTCATTTAAGGGCCTAAGTGCCAAGCATTTTAAGTTTAAGCACTATATAATGATGTGGTGTGGTTTTGGTGTAAATTGGGTGTTAAGGTGTTGTGGTGAGAATTTGTGTGATGTTGGTTGTTTGATGGAGAAAAGCCATGTATTAGGTGGTATTATATACTAGAGAACCTATGGCAAAATTTAAAGGAGAGCTTAAGTGTTTAAGACATTCTAAGGGAATTTAATGACCAAGGAGGTACTAGGAAGTTCTAGAGATTGTCTTGATGGAAAAGGGTGAGAATAAGGTGTTCTAAGGACTTATAATGACTTAGGCATTACTAGGAAGGATTTAGAAATCAAGAGAGTGCATTTGAGTATTTAGGACTTAGGTAAAAGTTGGTAAACAACTAGGAAGGAAGTTTAAGTTGTGAAAGAACATTAAGTAAATGCTTAAGAGAGTTTTAGATAGTGAGAGATGCTTGGGAGATGATGTTATAGTGGTGAAGAAAAATTTGGCATAGTGGTTACATTAGGTATGAACCACCACCTAGAAACCTAGAGGAAAGCATTACAAGTGTAGCATTATTACAAGGGAAATGCATAATGACTAAGGTGGATTTTGGTGAATGATTTAATGAGTTTGGTGGAGGTTATAAGGTGGATTTAAGGTACCAAGATGGTGTTGGACCTATTAGGACACTTGTGGAAGAGTTTGGAATTGAAAGAGGCAATTTAAGAGGAAGGTCTGTAGAGGACCGACCCAGGGTCCGACCCAGTTTTGGGTCGGTCGGGCCAAGTTAAGCCAGCCGGAATGCCTCTAGACTGGACCGACCCAGGGGTTTGGGTCGGTCGGCTTAGCCTTGGGTCGGTCGGGCAAAGGTTCCATGTAGGAAAATGGGTTCTGTAAGGGACCGACCCAGAGGGTTTGGGTCGGTCGGTCTAGCTCTGGGTCGGTCGGATGGGTTTCAAGAGACGGAAGAGTTTCTGTAATGGACCGACCCAGGGGTAGGGTCGGTCGGTGGGTCGGTCGACCCTTATCACTTAGAAAAAAAAAAGAAACTTTGAATTCTAAGAATGGTAATAGGTAATGAGCTATACCTTTGGTAGGGTGGTAATGATTGGGACCCTAAGAACTTAAGGAATTAAGTTAAGATTAAGTATAAGTTTTAATGTCTAAAGTTAAGTTTGTAAGCTAAGTGGCAAGAACTTGAGAGGTTATTAAATGGGAATCTTTAGAGACCAAGTGAGTTAAGTAAGGTGCAAATAACTAATGGCCTAAAATGAATGAATGTTTTAGGTTTGTGAATTGGGACCCCGAAGAAGGTTAAACAAACAACGATCAACGGTGAACGGTACAGTCTTTCCTGTGACCTGCTTGCTAACGAGGTGTCCCTCGGCTTGTGTGCTATCTGCTTATTTGCTATGACTAAGACAAGATAAAGCATGCAACCGGTAATATTTATTCTCATGTGAATGTGTTTACTCCACACTAACCCACGAGACTTGAGAATGTTGCTAACTAAGTTTAGTACTCACTGAGTTAAGGTTAAGAACTAAGTATTGGTGATTGTTGGTTTTACCCGTCAAGGTTTAACTAACACTTGGTAAATTAAGGCTTTCACTAACCATAACTTGGGGTGGGAGTGAGGAATCCGGAATGGTACCGGCACATGTGTATTGGGGGAGGTCGGTATCTGAATCAGATCCGACTTCCAAATAAGACTTGTCATTAGACTCGTCGCCTAGGGTCAACAAATCGACCCGACCACCCGGGCTACTGTTTGAGGTGGGAGGCACATTAAGGATGGCGTGGGGGGATCAAGCCTACATCCCCAATGAATTAAGAAAGGTAGCTTATCGTCGGATAGTGCACTGCTACCGGCTAGGGTTAACCAAGCCCTACAAAGATAAGCAACCAACTAAGGGCTAACCAATCTAATAGTGGAGCGGTTGGCAAGTATAAGATTAAGGAGATTGTGGATCTAAGGAGTTAAGAACTAACTCACTTATTAAGGGAACGCCTGAGTCGTTCGTTGGCTTATGAGCAAATTATGTTCATTGTGGTTGTTGGTTTGTTGTGCTTCATATTAAGCTTATTGCGCTATTTATGCTTATCATGTTAATCAACTCCCATGCTATCGACAATTAGACGTCGTAGCCCCGTTAGCTTGGGGGCCATGGGAGGGTCGTACCAGCATTCGTGCTGACCCCCTTTGGGGGCTGTTTTTACACTTGCAGGTAAGCGGCCGATGAAGTCACACCACGAGAGTAGGAGCGGGTAGCCCTAGGTGGGACTTTATTTTGAGTACGGGTAGCGCCTGTGCACCCGTCTGTTAGTAGTGGAACATGAGATATGTTATGTGGTTTGAGAATACTTAAAACTCGGATGGTGTATGTATTTTGGATGTACGGTTGTAAATATTTAAATTACGGTAATTCTTGTTGGTTAGACCGTAGCTAGGTCCTGGTGTTACTTTATTCCGCTGCGACGTTAAGTATAGTTTGTTAAGTTGCGATAACCACGATTGGCTTAGGACGGGGTGTTACACAAGATTCACCCTTTTAGATTTGTTAGAGGAACACTTTTAATTGTTTTTGTTTTTATTTTAGTTTATTTAATTGCTGCAATCAAACCCCCATTTTATCATTGTTATTTTTCTATAGTTTTAGTTAGTTAGATTAGGGTAGAGATTAAACTAGACACTGGCTCCTTGGTTCGAAACCTAGAGAATACTACCTAGGAAAACTTGATACGACAGACCAGTACACTTGCTGATAATACATTTTCACCCGTACAGAGATAATTTATAAACATTAGAGATACAGTTCTATGTTAATGTATAAGATTTCATATATATATATATAATACAATGTATTATAATGAATTTCATAAACTTATGTGCTTGGAATAAACTAACCAAGTCAACATACTTGACCAAGTCAACTCAATTGACCAAAGAGGTCAAGTTGACCAACTTACACATAAAATGAGAGAGTATGTGAAATAATAACATCATATGGTCAACCATAACATACAAACGTCAACTATATGTTATACACTCATGGATTGATATATATATATGTACACATGAAATATACAACTAAGTATAGAAATACATGCATATAAGCTAAACTACTAACCTATGAATAAACATCATGGGTTGTAAGGGATTTACCTAAGTAGCGGGAAATACTACGAGTTACAAGCATCGTAACGAGACCAATAAATCTAACTAAACCCGAACATACGAAAACCCAAACCAACTCAACTAACGAGATACGAGGGGTAACTGTCGGGTTGTGACATCTATTCGGAAATACCGAATTTAATTAATCATAAGGATTAACTCGTACTGGTATGCATATTCCAGATCGAACGTCTACGAGGAGCACGAGACGAGCATAGAATTATACGCTAGCCTATATTACAGTGTATGGTATGTGACTGGTGCTGTCTGAATATCTTGAGGGTTTCCTTGGGGTCAGACATTGTGTGTTTATATGCCTAAGAGTGATATGGGTGTTTATTGTGTATACATGGAATATTATGTGTTTTACGTACTCGTTCTTTCTCGCGTTATCTACTTGTGCGCGAATTTCCTTTGGACTAATATTATGTCGACTGTAGCTCAACTTATATCAATGTACATATACGAGTATAAAAGTAAAGTGGTCGTTACCTATCAAAGTACGACGGTTATTACTATCACCTTAACCTAAGTAAAATACTTAGGAATGAGACTCTGCTATACCAGTGTCCAGGGGCGGAGCCAGAAATAGAAGTTGAGGGGGCGAAGACAGAATTATAAAAAGTTAGAGAGGTCTTTTATTAAATTTTTCTAAAAAAAATATTTTTTTACACTATAATTTTGTGTAATTTAACAAAGTTATGGGGTGTTTTGCTCCCTCCAGACCACCTCTGACTCCGCCCCTGCCAGTGTCTAGAGCATGGATCTAAACATGAATATGACCTAGACTACTTCTAGGTATTCGCGTAAGCCTTCGAAGGCAGCTATATAAAATGTATTCTCCATAAAACTAAGAGTATATCTTAGGAAATGATTAAGGTACTTAATCCTATAAGAGAATTGGTATGTGATGAGGAGAGAAATCCAGCGTAGTTTACGAACTAGCTAGTTGCGCATTGTGATCACTGAGTGGCTACCCCGATCGGGTCCCGCTCTAGGAAACCCCAGCGAGCCTAAAAAGATCATGGGTCAGCTGGTACTTGCTGTTGGTACACGGCTACGGCCTTTTCAAGGACGCCTTATTAAGGCACAGTGGAAGACCCGGGGCCTCCGGACCTTAGCAAAATGAGCACCGGTGTGTACGGAGGACGATTATCCATTTATAAGATTATTACTGGTTGTCCTAACATGACACCCATCTGATGATAAGAATAAAAGTGGTGAGATTTAATGGAGCCTTGAAGTCCGATTACTAATACAAGTACAAATACCGTTCACTAAAAGCGATTACACGTTTTATTGCACTCATTCGATATCTTCGTTTATGCAACTGTTGCTTGTGAAATGTAGTGAATGTATTGATTGGATGACTCAGTGTTTATGCATGATATTTACAGTATTTATTATAACTTTAAACCGGACAAAGCATGTAATCAATCTAATGTTAAGACGGTTAAACGACTTAAGTGACCGAAAAGGTCTAAAATCATGCCTAGCATACTCGGCATTTCGTTGAGCCTATACGGCAACCATTTACAGGACATTGATCGTGTTGAAGCCGGAGTGCGGGATCTCGGGTAGAGAGGGCTCTTGTTCTAATTACCGCACTTTGAACTTTGGTTTGTATTATGTTATTATTGTGAGTATTCGGGATATGATAGTCGCTCACTTGTCTTGTATATTCGACTTTGGATTTGTATGTTTTAGTGGTTGTAAATATCTCGTCCATCACAGCGGTTATAGTTTAAGTGTTATATATAAGTTGGCTTCGTTACTCACATGGGTGAGTAACGACATGGGACACCCGAGTGAGGCAAATGTTGATTTAATTTCCACTGCGAGACGTTTTTGATTATGCTACGAGAGTGATTATTACGAGTTTAACGATAGGGTGTTACAAATATCGTCTCACTCCCCATTTTAATTTAATTGTTTTTCAAACATATCATTGAGCTCAAGCATATATTCAAACCTCCTAGCCAAAATATCATATCCTAATTTCATATCAGTTCCCTTAACTTTATCCTCTAATATTACTTAAGCCATGATTTAATTTAATATAACCTATTATATGATTAAACCCAAAATCTCTTAACCTATTTATCCACCAAATAGGTTTAAATTTACCAACTTAACAACTTAATTTGTTTACTCTAAGATTACTATTGTATTACTTATTCCATCCTATATTCTTAAGCTTAATTATATATATAAATATATATATATATATACACATTTTTCATCTCAAAATTTCTAACCTTCTCAACTACTTTAAAAAATTTTTATTTACTCTATATAAATCATTTTCCTCTTTATATCATATTCCTCCTAAACACCAACATAATCAAAACTTGTATGCCCAAACACTTAAACTTTACTCATCCTCACTTCTTGTTAAAGCTTATTTGTATATTTATTGAGTATATTAACTTCACTTATTAATTATTAACTTGTGAGGCTTATACCCGATTCACTACAAGTTGTTTTCGATGGAATCATCACTTCTAATTGAGGTTGTCTATAATGCACTCATCACAGTTTAGCGTGTGCTGTTATGGTGCAGAATTTGTAGGATTAAAGTGCTTTATAGTTGATACTAACCCCACGGTTTGTCCAACTAACCATATGCACAAAAATTGGTAGAAAAAATGGTATAAATTATTTGTTTTGAATACAATATTATTTTTATGGCACAAAAATAAAATTTTAAAATAAAACATTTATTGTTTTTTGATATTTTATGATTTTTTTCATTTTTATAATTTTTTTGTAATTTTATAATTTTTTTATATTTTTATTGTATTTTGATATTTTTGTGAATTTTTTAACACTTGGAGGCATATTGTGAACTTTAAAAGTATTTTGTTAACTAGTAGGGGTATTTTTGTCTTTTTTTCCATCTGGTCAATGACTATAGTGGCATTTCATAAATTTTACGAAAATATGGTGGCATTTTGTGACTTTCTTTTTTTTAGTGCATTTCATGAAATTTCCCTTCACTAACTAATGCCAAACTAGACAAAAAATACTGCTTAATCAGCATTGTCTAAGTCTCTCCCATCCCTCTATTATTCACTAAATAAGGTTGATGTTTTTATAAAATATCGGTGGGATGAGAGAGACTTAAACAATGCTGATTAAGTAGTGTTTTTGTCCAACCTGCATCATTTAGTGAATAAGTTTACAAGTTATCAAGGGGTTAATGATTTATGAACGAAGTTATAGTTTGGGGGCTCGTAGTCAAAGATACATAACCTCAAAGTGGTTACCAATAATTATGATAAGCACAAGATGGTTATCAATAATTATGATAAACACAAGGTGGTTAATGGTATTATCCCAAAACCTCAAGGAGGTTCCTAGTAATTTACTCTTACTTTTACTATTTTTCAATCTTCAACAATTTATGTTGTCTCCAGTAAATTGAAAATATTAATATATATTACATATTTTTTATTAAAATTTTGTATAAATTAAAATTTTTGTTAATTTATATCATATATATATGTATATTTTTAATTTGAGTGGTTTTTTATATTAAAAGCATTGTATAGTAAAATGTATTAAAATTGTATAAAACTATTTTATATATACATATATATATATATATATATATATATATATATATATATATATATCATTTACTAATTTAAATTATTATTACTATTAATTTTGCATATTTAAAACCAATATATATGTGCTAATGTAAATTATTATTACTCGTACTCTATCTTAAATTATGGTTTTTGCTAGAACTGTAATTTAAACAATTAGTACGAATTCAAATTACGGTCTTGGGTATAACCGTAATTTAAAGTCCTGTAAACCTAGCCCGCCAATGTCTTTACACAGGAGCTTTTAATTACGCTTTTTGTAGTACCGTAATTTAAACATTGACTGTGACTTTAAATTACTGTTTTGGATATAACTGTAATTTAAAGTCCTGTAAACAATGTCTTTGACTCTCTTTTAAATTACAGTTTTTTCTAGAACCATAATTTATAGTCCCTAGCCCTCTTTTATATTACAGTTTTACAATTTGCTAATTAATTAGCCATAATTTATTGTGTTTTTTTTACTAGTGTGGGTTAGGAAGAGTTTAAGTAGGATCAATCGATTGGAGGGCGAAAAGCTTATTGTTAATCGTCCATGGACTTCTCACCAAAATTGCCTGCATCACTTCAATGGTTTCGTATTCGAAGACAGACAAATTAATTGCGTTCATTCTTACTGAAGCTAAAACCTTGGAACTTCGTCCATCCTTCCTTAGAATAAAATCAAGGGAGGTGACACATATAGGGATAACTAGAAAAAGCTGGTTGAGAAGGATACGTCGGACTGTGAGTTGAATACCATTGACGTGATGACATCCATGGCGAAAATAAGGGGGAGGGAAATAGAGTTTGCTAGTGAGTTGTGGTGGGATATCTTTTTTTTTCTTTCGAAAACTGTAATCTCTTATTAATTTACAAGGCTAGGGGAGCTCGGATGGAGAAACAAAGCACAATCTTAATCCCATAAGAGAAGTACAACTTATGATGCACTAACAACCATCCTAACCCAAAAGAGCCCAAAAGGCTTTCCAACATGGTCCTCGATCGTTCCTATTTAGCCGACAAAACTCCAACTAAGTGCTTAGGACTAACAATTCAAAATATTAACTAACAAAATAAACCATAAGACCATTAACACTACCATAGCGAGAAGATAAACAAGAGCACAGGGTCATGGAGTGACTGCCAGAGGTGCTTCCATCTTGTTGCAGCCGACCCAAAGGCTGCTCATTTCCCACGGCAACCTCCGGAGACCCCGGAAGTTTCCGCTTGCATTCTTACATCGTTATCCTTACATGCACTAAGGTCAATCGCCAACGACCCTTGCGTCGAATCTAGATTGGTGTCCGCGATTTTCCTCTTCTTACCTAGTGGCTTATCCATGTTGTGCCTCCAGACATCTCGCAGAGAGCTTCCATCCATCACCTTCTCTAAATTTCTCTTCCTCCCTCCCATGACCTCTAGAGAGTCACACTCCAGGATTCTAATGGGGCAATCCACCAGGGAAGTTTCATCCACCAACCCCTGACTTTGTGGTAAATGAGGTTGCTTCATTACAATGCTCCTCTTCATTTGGAAACTCCCTCGCAAGTTAGGAAGAAGTCTCAGCCTTATTCATTTTATTCACTCTCATCTCGCCCTGACTCCTATTTGGGTCTGATGGAATGCCGGAATTATCATTTCAATAGTCTGTAGTCATTGAATCAACCTTGTGAGAGGGGGGGGGGGGGTTCTCAACAGCTCTATGTCCTTCCTTTTGTTGGTAATTCCTTCTGGTAGAGGTACAAGCTTTAACTCCCGATCCCTTACTAGTCGTTTCCATTGCATTCCAAAAGTAGTCGTCATCCTTCAAGATGCATATGTTCTTCCATATTTTTGACAAATAGGAGGCATCCTTCTTTTAAATTCGTACTAATTGTTTTCGTTATTTGCAGCACCATTTATAAAAAAAGAATAATGTTTTCATTATTTTCTTTATTATAAAACCGCCAGATCTTGTACTATAGAACAACTAAGATTTTCCTCATCATTTGGTTATACATTTAACTTTTTTCCCACAAAAGCAAATAGAATTCTAAGAATTTCAATTATAATGGTGGTTGGCGGAATAGTTGCCCCAGTAGAGTAAGGAGCATTAATAACTCCAAAAAAATCCGAAGATTATAATGTGCGTATGCTTGGGTCTGGGGTTTTACGACTCTCGTTGTTGTCTTATTGGTGTGAATAAATATTTTTACCAATTTTCTTTTTTCATCTCTACGAGAAGGTAATGCCCTTTTTTTAGTGATAACAATAGAACGACAATATTAGAAGTTAGGTGCCAACCACAATAATATAAGAAATGACAAACCTTAAACACAAAATAAAATAAATTAATTTCATATATGTTATGTAAATGAAGTAATATAAACACAAAATGTAAAAAACAAGAATGTAGACTCAACAATAAACACTACAATATCATTAAAATAATCAATGACTTTGATCAATAACATTCAAATCGAGAAGTGCTTGAGTTGCAACTTCAGAATTATCAATTTTGGAACTAATACATGTAATGAGGTCGACTTGAAAGCGCTTGGTCTCATCCTTTAGTAGTTGATCAACTTCAGTGAGCCCCTTCCAAGCGGATTGATCAACGTGGTTGTTGATTTTAGCAAGTGCTTGAGTAAGAAAGTTCGTCAATCCGCGAGTAATCACTTCCATAATCTCGGATTTGAGCAAAGTGAAATCAGTCTCGACCCGCTCCTGTCTCTCCTTAGTGCATCCTCTTATGTCGCCACGTGAAAAAGATTTAAATAAACTGCCCTCATGTAGCATTTTGTGTCTACTTTATTCAGTTCTTTTCCGATATCTTTTCAGTTAACATTATTTTGGGTACCAGCCTCTTGTACTATCCGTAATAGTTCTGCATCTTGATCATTCTCCCATTCGTGCAAAAAACCATGAGCTTTTTGTCTACAAGGATCATTAGTTATGTGACTAAGTTACCTTGCCCATGGCCCAAAAACCATCAGTTTTAAACGTTTTACTTCATTCACGTTGAAATTTGAAGCACTACAACCAAGATACAGAAGTGGTGATGAGGGAATTCGAATTAAAAAAGAGGAAAGTAGAGGTTTATACATGGGAGGGAGGGGAAGACGTCTTGTCTGAAACGAGATATATGTTCCAGGTGCAGTTTTTTTTTGTATATAAATATCCAAGCTGCTTTACTTTGGAAAAATATCAAAATAAAATAAAAAAGAAAATGAAAAGACATTTCAAATTTGCAAGATACGTTGTAATATTCTCACCGTTTGATTGTAATGCTTCAAATTTCAAGGTGAATAAAGGAAAACGTTTAAAACTGGTGGTCTTCGGGCCATGGGCAAGGTAACCTAGTCACAGAACTAATGATCGGTGTAGACAAAAAGCTCATGGTTTTTTGTACGGATGGGAGAATAACCAGGATGCAGCATTATCACGGATGGTATAAGAGGCCGGTACCCAAAATAATATTAACTGGAAAGATATTGGCAAAGAACTAGAGAAAGTAGACACAGACTGCTACATGAGGGCAGTTTATTTAGGTCTTTTTCACGTGGTGGCACAAGAGATTGCAGTAGAGGCGAGGCAGGAGCGGGTCGAGACTGATTCAACTTTGCTCAAGTCTGAGATTACGGAAGTGATTAATCACAGATTGAGGAACTTCCGTAATCAAGCACTTGCTGAAATCAACAACCACCTTCAGCAGTCCGCTTGGGAGGGGTTCATTGAAGTTGATCAACTCCTAAAGGATGAGACCCAGCGCTTCCAGGCCGATCTCATTACATGTATTAGTTCCCAAATTGATAATTCTGAAGTTGCAACTCAAGCACTTCTAGATTTGAATGTTATTGATCAAAATTGTTGATTATTTTAATGATATTGTAGTGTTTATTGTTTAGTCTACATTCTTGTTTTTTACATTTTACATTTATATTACTTCATTTACATAACATATATGGAATTAATTTATATTATTTTGTATTTAAGGTTTATCATTTCTTATATTATTGTGGTTGCTCACCTAACTTCTAATACTGTTGTTCTATTGTTCTCACTAAAAAAAGGGCATTACTTTTTGGCAGAGATGAAAAAGAAAATTGGTAAAAATATTTATTCACACGTATAAGACAACAACGAGAGTCGTAAAATCCCATATCCAACCATACACAGATTATAATCTTGGGATTTTTTGGGAGTTATTAATGCTCCTTACTGTATTACCACGCCACCATTATAGCTGAAATTCTTAGAATTCTATTTGTTTTTGTGGGAAAAAAGTTAAATGTATAACCAAATGGTGAAGAAAATCTTAGTTATTCTGTAATACAAGATCTAGCGGTTTTATAAAAAAGAAAATAACAAAAACATTATTCTTATTGTATAAATGGTGCTACAAAAGACAGCTAAGTTGATGGATTGCATAAGGAGATAAAGTCAGATAAATTGCGCTACAAATAGTAGATGTATTTTAATCCGTAGTTTTCTTTTGAATCTTCTATAATAAAACAAGAAGTTAAACAACATACCTTAGCAGAGTGGCTGGACGGTAAGTCGATCGAGATCGAGATCGAGTGAGTAAGTTTTTTTTTAAATTAATATAAGTTGTTCTTTTTGTATTATAATTTTTGGACTGATAAATCAACTGATAATGTGACTGACAATACGTAAACCAACTGATAATATGACTGATAATGTGTAAACCAACTGATAATGCTGTTTTGAATAAGTTTTATGGGTAGATGGTACCTGACACATAATTCACCCAAAAGAATAGGCTGAGCTGATCGTCCCGACTGATAATGCATAAACCAACTGAAATTTTGACAAAAGAATGAGACCTAATTCTTCTTCGATCTTCCTTTTTTGAAACCTGCAGAGTTGGTGCATTTGACGCCCGTATATATAGGTGATTAAGGCCAGTCATTGCATTAAATGTTCTGAAGACCACCCACGTTGTACGTTAAACGTGATTAATAAAATAAAGAAATTTGATCATTTAATCTTCATGTCATTTGATTTTAATATTTAACATGTACGATAATATACAAATCTAAATTTTACAATGGAATTCTTATATGAAAAATTATATATTGTAGGAATTTGTTGTATAAAAGTATTTTATCTTATATATTTAATATTAAAATGGAAAGATGTGTTAAAAAACAAACAAGAAGATCAAAATGGAACGTAGTATAAAAGAAAGTGTTCTTTGTTAATCTATTGTATAATCAATGTTACTAGAGCATTTTGTACATATATAGTTATTAATTTATTTTTTATTACTAAATGGAAGCTAATAAGTTAATCGTCTTTTGTAATTTTAGCTATACCAAAATTGCATTGTTTTTAAATAGTTAAATTATTTATTTTGAAAATAAAATGACTCGATGATTTTTTTTAAATATTGAGAGCCCCCGCTAAAAATAACTTTGTGGATCGGCAACTACTGCTAGTTTGAAATGATAATTAAATTGCATTTACTGGTCAAAACAAGATCCTTATTTATGCACTTCCAAGCAATGCAGAATTATGACTCATAAATCAAGTTTAGAATACAGTTTCGGAAAGTTGTGTGGATTCATTTTAATCTTGTGAGTTTATCGGTCACAAGTGTAGATCAACCCACTCAATTACGCTAACGTACGGTTATTTATTGATTACGTTTTCTTATATACATTAATGACATACTTATGGTATGTTGACTGGATTAAAAGTGGCATTTGTTTCCCTTACTAGTTTTTGGTTTACAAAAGAAACCTTTCATATTCCAGGATGCAACGTCGATTATGAACCATTGATGATGGAAAAATATTTTGGTATGAATATAGCTTTTTTTTAGAAACTAGTATGGAATGTCGCTTCTTCTATGATTATTGTTATTTTCAGGAACCATGTTTGCATCATTGGTGTATCTAAAGCGGTAATTTTAAGTTGAGTAGAAGTAGGTAATTTTATGTAATTCCTTGACATATTGGTGGAACGGAAGCCTTTAATGACGGCTAATTATTGACGGCTTAAACACAAACCGTGACTAATAGTAGGGTCGTAATTAATTAATTACATATTTAGAATTAACCATAATCAATAATCGGTCGGAGGTAGGCGCGCGTTTTTTACAACGAACTTTAGATCACGGTTATCAGTTAACCGTAATCTAAAGTCCATGTCTAGACGCGCGCTTTGACAGTCGACGGACTTTTGATTACGGTTTACTGATAACCATGATCTAAAGTCCCCGTTCACTGATGGTCAACAACGTCGTTTTAACCTGACGCCAAATATTTCCCGCACTATTTGATTTTTTTGACGCCGTTTTAGACGCACATAATCTAAATGACAGTTAATGACGTCGTTTTACCTGCTTATTTTAACTTAAATATATCTGAAAGACAAATGAAATCTTATAATAAATGTATTGCATAACATTGATCGAATAAGACTCATGGCCCAGTGGCTGCGGGTACATGAGTTAATACCATCAATCTTGATTTCAAAACCAAACATAGGCCAAATTTTTTGACGCTATTTTTTTTCGTTAACCTGAAAATTTGCCTCTAACACTTCTCTCTCGCGCTACTTCCTTGCTGAAATCGCCTCCTTGCTCCCGCCATCTTAGTAACATTCATCGCCGACGTCGCTCCTGCCACCTTAGTAACGCCCATCGCCGCCATTCACCGCCCACTCGCAACACTTACAGTAACCTCTACCGCTGGTCGTCACCGTCGACTGTCTCTAACTTGGTATGCGATTTCTGAAAATTTGTATATGTAAGCATCCATGTGGATTTCTGAAAATGTAATAGCAAAAGTTCTAACCATGTTCATATATTTCTGCCCAAATTCACAGTTGGAACCTGTTTTGTGGGCTGATTCCCGAAGCGTTGCCAATTTCTGATTTGTTGTTGTGCGCTGCTTACTAACAGTAATTTTGTAAACCAAACTGTCAAATGTTGTAGTTATATTTCTTTGTTTATTGTTTTAAAGAGTAAATTTGATTTAGTCATTCTTAGCATTTAGTTTCAGACAATAACATACTAGTCTAGTTTTGGAATATAAAATTAGTTTATAAGTAATTTTGATTTAGTTAATTATTTTTATTAGTATATTGTTTATAATTATTATTTACATCTTGTATATACCACGTGGATTTTCTGATGGTGTGAATTTGATGTTGATAAAAGTGATTTGGAAATGTTAGAAAATTATGGGAGATGTTGAATTTTTGCCACAGTTTAGCTAGCATTTTAACTTTAATTTTGTTGATGAAGTCTAATGTTATCGTTTCTTTGTTTATGCATCAGGACTACGACATCATTTTGGCTTCCGACCTCAATTGTCTCAGCATCGGCTAATCGTTGACTAGATCAGGTAAGATTTACATATATTTACCAGATTTAGTATTTGAAAAATTATCGAACATATTTATCCGCCCAAGATATGGGCAGTCCCCGTCGGGACTGTCCATGATTGTTAAATCTCACACCTAGGGTGTGAATGTGTTTTTAATATGTAGTTTACTGATTATTTCAGCAGTATCTCTTTATTATTCTTCGGGTGCATATATTATTGATTAATATCATAATATCATGCATTTGAAGAGCAGTAGGGAGATGCTGCCGAAATTTCCAATAAATTACATATTAAAAACACGTTCACCGGTGGGATTTAATACTCATGGATGGATTTAGGTTGATATGATACAAAAATTTAAAGACTCAGTCACGGGTGACGGTATGAAATGGCTGCGTTCACATATATAGCTAGAAGGATATGGAACGTTTGTGGATTTGTAGTGACGAGTTAGACGACAAGTTTTTAGAAGGAGTCGATAAGTTATGCACGGTGTTGGAGAACAATTTGAAACCTTCAGACAAGGGATACATATTTTGTCCGTGTATCGACTGCCAAAACAATCTGAGATCTCGCGGGGTTGAAACAATTAAGGAACATCTTATCCACGCGGTTTTACAAAGGATTACCAAGACATAATTCGATGGCATGGTTAGAGTGTGGTTGATGTTATTAAGCCCGATGAAGGGGATAATGGTTAGACAAACACAAAAACAGCATTCGAAGATGATATTGTTACGGGTGATCAGGAAGATGCTCCAGTTGACGTTGAGCCAGATTTCTTTGACGATGACATTGAGACAATGCTCGAAGATGTGGAATGACATTACTCTAACACACCAGACAAGAAAATTTGTTGGATTTATCCAAAACACCACTTTACCTTGGGTGTGACCCTACAAAGTTAAGCAAGTTGAGTGTCGCCCTAAAGCTATTTAACTTGAAAGCGAAATATGGCTGGAGCGACGTAAGTTTCACTGCTCTAGAAAAACATTCTTCCGGTGGACAACGTTTTACCAATGACTACGTACTCAGCCAAAAACTTGGTGTGCCCAATGGGTATGGAGTACCAGAAAATTCATGCTTGTCCAAATGGTTGCATGTTGTTTTGGAAATTGGATGAATTTGCTAAAAGCTATTCATCATGTGGAGAGTCACGCTATCTGAAGAAACAACAAACTGACATCAGCGGTAGTAAGAAAGGTTCATCAGCTAAGGTACTGTGGTACTTGCCCATCATTCCAAGGTTCAGGCGTTTGTTCTTTGTTGAGAAAGACACAAAGAATCTTAGGTGGCATTCAGTTCACAGGAAGAAGGATGGAAGATTGAGACATCCCGCTGATGCACCACAGTGGAGAAACATAGACATAAAATTTCCTGATTTTGGTAACAAACCGAGAAACCTAAGGCTAGGCTTGTGCACGGATGGGATGAACATTTACGGTACTTTGAGTAGCATACACAGTACCTGGCCTGTGCTTTTGGTTATTTACAATCTACCGCCTTGGTTATTCATGAAACCAAGACACGTCTTGTTGTCTCTATTAATATCGGGTCCAAAGCAACCGGGAAACAAAATTGATGTATTCCTACAACCTTTGATAGAGGATCTGCAACTCTTGTGGAATGAAGGGGCTATGGTTTACGACTCATTCAACAAAGAGGACTTCAATTTGCGTGCTATGTTGTACTACACAATCAATGACTTCCCCGCCTATGGTAATCTTTCAGGATATTCTATCAAGGGGGCGTTGGCGTGTCCGATTTGTGGTGAGAACACTTGTAGCGTCCGCTTGAAACATAGTGGAAAAAACGTGTACTTGGCTACCGAAAATTCCTTCCAAAAGGACATAAGTACCCAAAGATGGCGAAAGAGTTCAACGGGAAAATTGATCACAGCATGGCGCGCCAGCCTTTGACAGGTACAGAGATTTACAAGAAGGTGGATAATATTGTCAACAACTTTGGGCCGCCTGCCGAAAATGCTGAAAAAAGTGTCTGAAAAAAGAAATCAAGATTTTGGGAACTTCAGTACTGACAGCATTTGGAGGTTAGACATTGTATTGATGGGATTCATGTCAAGAAGAACGTGGGCGAAAGTATCACTAGCACCTTATTGAACATAAAAGGAAAGATAAAGGATCATTTGAAAGGGAAGACAGATTTAATTAAGTTGGGCATACGCATAGAGCTTGGCCCATAATGTAACGCCCCTATTAACCATAAATACAGCGGAAATAAAACTCTAAGGCGATTACAGACCATCGGGTTCCAAACACCCGGCACCAAACCTCACCAATTACAACTTACAATCTACAAAAGCTACGGTCTGAACTCGAGAAAAACTTCACACAAACATAATAGAAATTAAACATATTCTCTCTCCACAAAACCTAGTCCCATCCCAAACGCTCATTCTCTTCGTGGCCACCTGTAAATCAATTCGTACCTGCAAGATGAAACCAAGCAGCCCACCCCAAAAGGGGCGGGTCAGTTCCCTGGAATGGAACTGGTACAATTCTCCAAAAACAAACTTATAAAACATAACTCTTCAAAATAAATAGTAACATGAAAACAAACTCTTAAAAGTAAAACAGAGATAAAGCACTTCAAAACAATCAAGTTTAAAGAGAAAGGAAAACAACACAAAGATAAAGAACTTCCAAAACAAGTCATCCACTAAGTAGTCACACCACATAGTTAGTAAGCATCCATTGTTGATGTTAGAACCAATTCCCGTTTGGAGTATAAAGACTCAGATAGTCACGAAGGACTAGGAATAATAAGATAGATCCAAGAACCAATAACTCAAGAGTGGAATAATTCAATTGGGAGAGATGGCCCCCACCGCCAGATATCAATGTCCATATGGACGAGGGATATACAGCCCCCTGCTGTCAGATTTAAATGTCCTGATGGACGAGGGATATACAGCCCCCTGCTGTTAAATATCAATGCCCCTATGGGCGAGGGATATACAGCCCCCTGCTGTTAAATTAAAAATGTCCTGATGGACGAGGGATATACAGCCCCCTGCTGTTAAATATCAATGCCCCTATGGGCGAGGGATATACAGCCCCCTGCTGTTAAATTAAAAATGTCCTGATGGACGAGGGATATACAGCCCCCTGCTGTTAAATATCAATGCCCCTATGGGCGAGGGATATACAGCCCCCTGCTGTTACCATTGAAGACGCGCGCACGTCGAAAGAAAGATTTCCAAGATTGACCTTTTCCAAATTCCCACTAGATCACCAACTACCCAGAGCAATACCAAAACACTCAGTCCTACAGAGTGCAGAAGCGTAAACCCTAAGCAGTCAACGTCTAACGGGACAACAAATAGAAAGAACCAATACCCATGTAAATTTCATGCTCAGGGCTCAGTTAGTCACACAAGCTGAGTTAGTCACACAACCAATTCCTTTTTAGAAATTCTTCTTAAAGTCAGTTAGCGTTTTCCAAAACATTCCACAAGTCAATCATCGAAAATATCGGAGTACGAGAAATCGTACCTGGGTAACGTTGTAGCAGTTCTAATCAACTTGCGCAAACAATCAACAGTACTCTGAAGAATATTAAAGGTAATCCATCATCAACCACTCGTAGCCTATGTTACGCTTAAATAAACTCCTTACTCTTATTTCAAAGTCTCAATTATCCTTTAAGCCCTCACTTAAATGTTATGTATAATCTTTGACTTGTCTGAGAACGATGTATTACTCAAGGTTGTAAGACCACGGAATGTATTTTATCAACACTAGTTAATTGTTCCACCCTTATCCACTTTACCCATACTTAACCTTAATTCCCACATTAAAGACCCTAATAACATAAGGGCATTATACGTTATTCAATCAAGTCTTAGAATTTCAATAACAATTCTTAAGCACAATACTTTTACTCTTACTTTAGGACATACATCGTGTTATGACCAATGATGGGTTTATCTTAGAATACTATACTATTATTTCACAATTTATTGACTGTGTATCTTTATCAATATCTACTAGATAATCCATTATAACTAAGCCTTCCCCCTTAACTTAATTCAGATCTACATCCCGTATACTGAAATCGTAGTGTTGTAGATGCATTTTAGTACAACTTATTTGAGCTACTAAACTCAATTATCTTATCTTTAGTTCAGAATGGCCTTTAATTACAACCATCTATTAATCTTGTCATAAGTTGTTAAATTACTTTTCATCTTGAAATAACCATATTATAGTTAACTCAAACTTATCGAACTCTCACATTTAGTATCCACAAGGTATATTATTTACTTAACCATATCTTTATAATAAGGTGTTTTAAGATAACCTTTTATGTATCCTTACTTACATTTAATTCCCTAACTGTTTTACTTTTACACACATTCTCTCTATAGACCATGTATAATCCTTTTATATTAAACTTCGTTAAACTCAAGTCTTAAATACATTTTATATTGTTTACAAAACCTAAAGTTTCAAAAGAATAACCTAATAAATTAATTTCCTTTATTGTATTTAGGATGGACATGATATCTTAGCATGAGGTAGAATTTATCAAAGAATTAAATTCTGGTTCGTAAGTGAAATTGTCAATTACTTAATAAGATAATATTTATGAACAATCTCCTTACCTTATATTCAAATGACACATTAATATTTCCAGTGTCAAAAGGTAAATCAATATAATCTCTTATGTAACCTAATTTCATCTAATTAAAGGTTTAAAGATTTTAAGTATCTAATTTCTATTTACAAACCTTCTTATAAATTCTAACTACTAAATACATTACTTAACTATAAACTCACATCCTGAATATTGGTGTTAAATGTATTTATATGGCTTAACTAGTTGTAAGAAACTTAAGGATTATTATTTAGATTAAATTCCTAATCATAGTTTAATGTAGTTTTATATCATAATCCCTTTTAATGATTTTATCTTAAAATATTAAGTTATTACTCAATACTATAAATATTAAGAAATAATTAAATCTAGACTTATTTATCCTCTTCACATTTAGATGTAAAAGTAACTCATTTATTTTATTATTGTTTATATAATAAGAACATTTAAATGTAAAAGTATTTCATTCATTTTATTATTAATTATATAATAAGATCTATTTGTGTAACACTTTATGTAAACTAATTCCAAATATTCCTAAATTTCAACTTATTAATTTCTTAACCAAATTATAAATTTACATTGTGGTTATTGACTAAATAAATACATGTGTTTAAATACGGTTTATATAAATCTTAGAAACTCAAAGATAACTAAAAACTCAACCTATAACCATAAATTAATACCACCTCATATAATATTCTTTTATTAGTATCATGTAGAGGTTTAGTTTAACTCATTAATTCCTTCATATTATATTTCTATAAGGTATTTTATTTATTTTTATTATTTATTTATCGTATATATATATATATCCTTCCTATTACATTTCTCACAAGGAATGTTATTTCCTTTATCTATTTTTATTGTATTTATATACATATATATATATATATATCCACATATATCAAGATTTATCCAGAACATTCTTCAAGAAATTCTATTGTATTTAATTATATTTAATATCTTTTAGACATATCCACAACTGATTTATGGTTTATAAAATAGAGTATTTCCCTTAGTTTTAGTTAAACATATTAGCTTCCATATTATATATAATAAATAAAATGTAGTTTAGTTAAATTCCTTGATTTAATATAAGTTTCTATTTATTTCTCTCATATAAATATATATATAAATATATGTAACAATTTTTACTTCACTTAAAGTTAATACCCAAAATATTTATAAACATATTGTATTAAATGTTAATTAGTCTTATTATATTTTCCCCAACCTATAAAGTTCATTAATCAACTATACTTTAATTTTTGATTACATTAAAAACTATATATTATAAGTTATTCTTATGAAAAACTCATAAACACAATTTTTAAAACCTTTTCCCGTTGCCCAAAAATTCCCAAACTTAATATACAGTAACTATAACATTTTAGACATATTATAAAATTTTTATTTCATAAAAATATCCTTTTAATTTAGCCAAATAATTCCAGAAAACCCGTAACTTGTAAAAATCATAACTTATGTTTAAAAACTCCAAAACCATAATAATTTACATCAAAATAAACTAGATAAAATAAGGAATCTATGGTTAAAATTTCAAGTCAAAATACATTCGGGAAGATATTTAAATTAACCCAACAAGTTAAGACTATTTACTGAATTTTTATAGAAACTTTAACAACTTATAACCACCAGATCTAATCTTGGCCGTCCAATCTCTTAGAACGAGATCGGACGGCCCCTGTACCGCGAGTTCTTCAGCGAACTCACTTCGACCCCCGAGTACTAAATCGTTAATTTCTCCTAATCCACAGAACGAAATCGAGTGATTCTTGTTTCTATGGATTCGTAATCAAATTCCGGTTCTAATGATGTCAATTTCCCCAATTATAATGCAGAGTTCATCCAGTTTCGATTTTGAATTCGAAGGTTAGGGTTTATCAGTCGCAGAGCTCAATTCGAAAATAAATCCGACGAATTCCCCTAATATGGCACGTAATTGATTCAATTAAAACATGGGTTAGGCCGGAAATACAACTACGAGCAGCAACAACGGAGAAATTTGATCGGAGACTCACCGAATTGTGCGAATTGGGTGAATTCCGATTCGGAAAACTGGGAAAGACTCGAACTTTAGACAGTTCATGATGCCAACTTTGAGGATCTATAACTATCAGTACAAAACGAGTTAGATTATGAGTAAGGGCTCATTGGAAAGAAGAAATGTAGATCTACACCTTGATAACAAGAACTTATCCTAACTCGCAACACACAGGAAGAAATTAAAGTCGAAAGTCATGAGTTTATACCTTCGGGTTCGGTATGATTTTATGCAGTGGTTGAATCGAGATCTTTAGACGTCTCTCTATCCCAATAGGTTATGAATCAGCCTTGGTCATCAACATAGAAGTTGTAGTGGGATTAAAGGGCTACACAACGAGCTAAAGAAATCGAATTTTGGTTGAAAGACGAGGAAGTTATGGCAAGACGAACTTTACCTGAAATCGCATGAAAACTGGAATCTGGGTTACGAACTCGAAAGCTGGCAACTTTGGATCAACTTTCCCGTCGATGTAGAATGAGTTAGGGCTTGTATGAGTTACGGTTGTAAAGAGGGAATTAAGGAGAAGAGAGTGGTGAAGACGGCATGGAAAAATATTGAGTTATGTGAAAGTTATAGCCGTCTAAAGTTAGGGCTAGGAAGTGAAATCGGTTACGAAAATCAGGGAAGGAAATCGGCTAAGTGTGGGCGACCCATTACAGAGTGACACGTGGCACTTCTTAAAATTTTGATTCAAAACTTCAATCTAGCATAACTTTAGGATGATCCGTTTTTGACGTTCTTTTTATCGATCTTCATGGTTTTTCATAACCTATTTATTGGTATAGGTTTCATGACCTGGTTTGACCATTCTCAAAAAGTCAACTCTAGCAAGGCTTAATAAGCTTTAAGGTTCCTAGAATTTTATATTGACTTTTATATTTCAAAACAATGTTCCAACACTTCCTAAAATCTTTATAATATTTTGGAGTGTTTAATAATTTCCCCAAGATTTATTGACTTATAAATCTTATTATTAAATTCATAATACTATATAATAATATATAATAATTAGGAGAAAACCCCTAAATAAATTTCACAACCCCATATAATAATTTAATATTCATAATTCCATATAATAATTTAATATTCCTCATTCCATATAATAATTTAATACTTAATAATATTATTAAAGGTTTAATAAAAGAAATCCCCTAAATTAATTTAAATTAATTTAGGGGTATTTCACATAAGAACATGGAAAACACTCATTCTTGCCTCCTGCCTTTCTCACTTCTAAAGAAGAGAAAAAAAGTCTATGCTGTACCCTTTACAACATCAAGGTGCCTTCAGGATACTCCTCAAACATAAGAAGCCTAGTGTCGATGACATATATGAAATTAGTAGGAATGAAATCTCACGATTATCGTGCCCTAGTGCAAGAATTTTTGCCAATTGCAATGCATGGGATCTTGCTTGATGCTGCCAGACACACAATCACAAATGTCAGTGTGTTCCTCAAAACCATTTCGTCTAAGGTTCTTGATGCGGACACTCCGATTAAACTACAAAAGGATCTTATTGTGACAATGTGCTAGCTGGAGATGTATTTTCCTCCCTCGTTCTTTGATATAATGATACATCTGCTCGTGCATCTTGTAAGAGAGATTCTGATGTGTGGTCCTTTGTACCTTCTCTACATGTATCCGTTCGAAAGGTACATGGGTGTCCTGAAGAAAATGAAGAACCGTCGTCACCCAAAGGGCAGTATTATAGAGGGCACTGTGACAGAGGAAGTTCTAGATTTCTGCACCAATTACCTAAAAGGTGTTGATACCATTGGACTGCCACGTTTTAGACACGAGGGCAGATTGAAGGGTGTTGGTATGGTTGGACGGAAACCAAAGAGAATTGATATAAACACCCTTAACAAAGCTCATTTGTGCTGAGTCATCTTGAAGATGTTGAACCGTACTTTGATGAACACTTATGCGTTTTAATAGCAAAATATCCAGACATGAGTGACGTTAGACTACAAAATAAGCATAACAAGACATTTGTCAGATGGTTAAGAGAGAGTGTTGTCCGATCAGTCCACGAATGTGCCTGAACTGATTAAAGTAATTGCATTTGGACCAAATCTAGATGTCATTTCTTATGAGGGGTACGATGTCAATGGCTTCACCTTTTTCACAGAATATCAGGATCGTAAGTCAACCAATCAGAATAGTGGCGTAGAGCTTGAAGCTTATCAGGACTTATATGACATCAGCGGTGTGGGTCGAAGTCCAGTCTCAGTAAAACAATCATATTTCGGTGTTATACAAGACATTTGGGTATTGGAATACAACAACTACAAAATGTGTGTTTTTCGGAGTAACTGGGTGTACGGGTAAAAGCGTATTGCAGCAAGTGTACTGGTCTGTCGTAGCAAGTTTTCCTAGGTAGTATTCCCTAGGTTATCGAACCAAAGGAGGCTGTGTCGAGTTTAATCTTTAATCTATCTAACTAATAAACTGAAGGAAAATAACAATAATAGATTGGGGGTTTGATTACAGAAAATAAACAATTAATTAATACAAAAACAATTTAAAGTGATTTTCTAATAAATCTAAAGGGTGAATCCTGGTTTACTATTTCTTCCTAGTTTATCAATTCCCTTCCTGAGTGTTTCTAAATTCTAGATTGTAACCTCAGATCTAAATTAATCTAAAACCGGTCTCCCGCAAGATAGATTCTTACTAGCAATTCCCAAATCCTAACTCTCGTTATGAATTTACAAATTAACTAATAGCTTAACTATTCATCTGGTTTCTAGTCAGCTAATCCCCAGGAATTGTCATCTGTAGTTTCACTGGTAATATTCCTAAGGTCTAATGAACGCCGCAGTTCTCACTTGTAAGCGATTCATACCAAATAAACTCAAGCAATAAATAATCACAAGAGAATATCAATAAATAACTAGGAACAAAACTACAATCTGAATAGAATTTATATTTAACAACCGAGAAAGAAAAACAATAAACTAGTTGTCCATAATAAAACCAGAATTCTAACAATTACTCAGACATCGGAGACAAAGAAATAATAACAATATTAAAGAGATTAGAAAACGTCATCTAATTGTGGGACGGTGACGAATTCGGTCTCTAACTTCTGATCCGATCTGTCAAAATTGTCTGATGTTTCTCCCTCTGGCTGTCTCTTGCTCGTCTACCTGCGCAGATCTGTGCTAGAAATGCTCGCTCGAACTCTCTCTGTCTTCTCGACGGCGCTAGGCTAGGGTAGAGAATTCCTCAAATGTGATGCCCCTCCCTCAGTGGCGGACCCAGAGCTTTACTCCTATGGGGTCCATTTGTAGTACATATACATATAAATATTTATATTGATTTTTATACTAATATTTGAAATATTTTACAATTGACCTCTACGATTCTTCATTGCTTGTTTTTAAAAATAAAAGCTACTTGTACTTGTAATTTTTTTTAAGATGATGCTATATGCTCACATAACTAGTCTCCACAAATCTTAAACCAACCTATAGAACATACTGCATGAGAAACAAGAATGCTCAAACAAACAAAAAAGGAAAAAAAAAAGCTAAGTTTGAAGTGAGGTGAAGTCTTTATTAATTAAAAAAAATATTTGGACTGGGGTGCTTCAAGGGGCTTGAATATTTTCTGAAAAAATAGAACTAAGTGACAACTATGAGGAGTTGAACTCTAGACCATTAGTACTATTAGTTCTTAACCACTATGCCACATTCACTACTTGATATTATGTCATTTTATTATACTTACACTAGGTTCTAATTTTTAATTTCTTTTTTTAAAAAGGCTATGGGGTCCGGGCCCCCATTGGACCCCATGTGGGTCCGCCCCTGCCCTCCCTCGTATTGATATCTCCCCTTTTATATTCGTCTGTACGAATATCTACATACTCCATGTGCATCCACATGTGTTGGGCCGATGATTCATCCCATCCATGAGTATAAGTTTTTATTAATCTCTTCACGTGCATGGATTATGTAAGAGTGAATAATTAATGTGGTCTTCTTTTCATATGTTGCAACCGTCTTCAATTGTTGTCATGAGTCTAAGATTGCAGCTCACTTTATTCCTCTGCATGCGGCCCACCAATTGTCTACACCTCTGTAATATGATGTGTGCATCATGTGTGCATGAGACAATTCTCTATGTGGAAACAATGTGGTGCGCTGCAAGATTTGTCGACCCATCTCTCCATATCTCACGAGCATGTGCCCATGTATGCGTGGAGTTGTCGGCGCCTCCATATGCATACCAATGATCTTGAAAAGAATAAGGAGGCTCAGGAGACTTCCTATTGTTCTCCTCATCAATTCAAGCAAAACGAAGCCTGTCTTATCAATCATTGTCTTAGGAAAAATGGTGCTTATATGATTTGTAGTGGTGTTCTTACTTCCCACTCTGGGAATTTGATCATGACTTATAACAGGAAAGTGCAAGGGTGCAGAGATCAAGTCAAAGCAGAGATCAAAACAATTGTCTTTGGAATTGAAGAAGCGCATGTTAGAGGCGTTCCTAACTTGGTGGTGGTGGTTAATCAGATGGAGACTTTGAAGTTCTTCGAGAACCTTATGAGAGGCCAGCATCAGAATGAGGTGGAGCAGATGGAAGTGTTAAATGGAATCAATAGCTTTTGTAACTTTAAACTGTCGTTTTGTAGGCAGGTTTTCTCTAATTATCCTGCAGTGTTAGCTTGTGGGCTGTTTAACAACTCGAATATGTGAAAAAAGTGGGAGACTTTAAATGTGTCTAATTACTTCCTTCATGCAATTATGCAATTACTATGGAAGGAAGGGGATGTAATATTGACAGTGGCTAAATGCCCCCTTTTGTTATATATTATGGTAAAGGAACACGTTTAATAAAAAAAATGTTATAATATTAATGAGCAGTCCATGATAATCATCATCATCAGCTCGTGATGATTAGCGTCCCAGCTCCATGGAGATGGCGCTGCCTCTGGATTGTCTGCGCTTGTCCCCCATTACGAGCCTACTCCCATGCGAGATGTATATTGCATTCCTTGATCCATGTGCATACTGTTGTCAAGTGCATAGATGAAGATACTTATCTCCACGTGCAGCTCTCCAATATGCTGATGCTTTTACTTTAATTCTTCATTTGTCTACCATGCAGGCCGGCTGTGAAGATGTCTGCGCCTCTGTACAAGTGCCTGCTCCTCTCTGCAAATTCTCATCATTCTTGTCGGCTGGTCCAATATGTCTGTGCGCCTCTCTAAAGTGGATCCAAGGAAGAGTAATGATCCATATCTGCACGTTTATGTCCATCGAACCATATACATTCCAAAATCGATCCAGCCCACGTGAGTAAGTTGGCGGCCCATGTGTGCTGCATTTGTATTGCAGTAATATCTATCCGATCATATATACAGCACACGTCCAACATTGATCAATAATCAAATAAAATGTCTCCATCTATTTACGTGCATGCTCTCATGCATAAATGTGTAGCTCACGTGTGTTGCTGCGTATATATATCTTTTCTCAGTTATTTTAATTTGTTTTAGCATAAAACCACAAGTAAGGGAAGTTCTTCCAATATAACATAAAATAACATATAAGTAAGGAATTTATCTTATAAACCAATAAAATATTAATCACATTAAGTATAGAAATATAGATAAATTCCGCACTTATCAACTACCCCACACTTAGCTTTTGCTTGTCCTCAAGCAAATAAAGAATATAATTGCTCCAAACCGAAACATAAAACTCCAGGATCGAACATAAGTAGAAGGAAAACAAGCAAAATGACAATCAGAAAAATCAATCTGCTCTAAGCTATCAGTTTTCGCAAACAGTGAATAAAGAATAATTTTAATAAAAGCATGAATAAACTAAATTGTAGAAACTGAAACACAGATTAGCTCAGGACCTTCCACCAATTTCATTCCATTACCCTTTAGATGACAAGGGGTGTGAAGTAATGCCTTATTCCGCAATACCTTTCAACACCACACACTCATGATCAAAAAACTAAAACAAAACTTCAATTAAATATTTCGTATGCAAAAACTATTGTTCATCCAGAAATAAAAACAAACGATTTATTTAATTAATTGCATAGTTGTTCCTTCACCCAGACTTTTCTCTTTATCTATGTAATGGCTTTGGGCCAACTATCCCAGATCACGAGACCTTAGGTAGATAGGTGATAAAGCACCCCGAGGACTTAATAACCAGATAAAAGAGGCCTGATTCGGTTTAGGGATTTTTTTATCAGAGGAGTACCTTGCCTTATCCTTTCATTCCAAACATTCATATCATTCCCAAGATCCAAAGCTAAACACATTTAGTCTCCACAATCAGCCAATCCATCAAATTTCAGTGAAAATAGAGTAAATTTAAGAAAAACAATTCCGGATTGACAACTTTTAAGCAGAAAGATTTTTAAGGTTGTCATCAGGCTCAATTTCAAACTTCCACAGATATTTTCACCCAAAATTCAACATTTTTTTGGCATTAGCGAAGCTGAAAACAATCAGAAACTAGTGGTTTGAAGTGATAACTAAAGATCACTCCCTACCCCACACTTAAAATTAAACAATGTCCTCATTGTGTGACAAGGCGGGAGTGAAAAAAAACTCAAAGCTCGCAGAAAAACATTTATGTCCGAAGGAAACACAGCAGAGCAGTCAGAAACAACAAACTAAAAGTAAATGAAATTAAAACTAGGACTCCCCTGGATTTTGTTGTTACTTCGTATGTAGAACGACCCCACCCCACACTTGAGCTTTGATCAAGTGTTGCAGCCTGGTTGCAGTATCATCATGAAGAATTCATCTGAAAGAAAGACACTAAAAAACAACCAAAAACTACAAACAGAGGTAAAGATTAATAAACAACAAAACCAGGAAAATAACTACAAAAAGAAATTAAAACCAAAATTAAAAACTAACAAATAAAAATATAATGCTGGGTTGCCTCCCAACCAGCTGCCTTTCTTTAACGTCTTTGGCTAGACGTGTCTCGTTCTCTCAAGAGACTCCAGATGATTGAGCTTTCTTTGGAATCCATCGACAAGAAGTTCGAGAAGCTTCCAAAACTTGTTTTGAAGACCTACCAGCATAAAATAGTAGTTGCTCACCCTCAGCATTCAAAGTAATCGTACCGTGAGCAACTTCGATTCGAGCGTCAGCTGTTGCTAGGAAGGGTCTTCCAAGGATGATAGGAACTGTCGGATCTGCAGCCATGTCGAGTACGACAAAATCACAAGGGAAGTACAGATGCTCCACCTTAACCATCACATCCTTCGCAATTCCACAAGGGTAAACAATTGAGCAATCTGCTAGCTGAAGCGTCATTCGTGTAGGTTGTAAGTCCCCAATTCCAAGCTTTTCAAATACGGTGTATGGCATGAGACTGATCGACGCTCCCAAATCAGCAAGACAGTGGTCAAAGTCAATGTCTCCTACTCTACAAGGAATTGTGAAACTTCCAGGATCTTTACATTTTTCTGGTAGGCGCTTTTGTATGATCGCTGAACAAGTTTCTGTAAGCTGAATAGTTCCTGTCTCAACTAACTTTGTCTTATTAGATAAAAGCTTCCTTAAATACTTGGCATAGTTAGACACCTTCGCAACTAATTCAACAAAAGGAATATCAACAGATAGTTGACGAAGTAAAGTAAGAAACTTCTCAAACTCACCATCTTCCTTGGAACGCTTGGTTCTGTTTGGGAAGGGAACTAGAGAAGTAACTTCAACTGCAGGTGGTATAGGTGGAGGAGATTGGGTGGCTTTGCAATTACGCTCATTCGCTAGCACCGGTTCCTCTATATTCACCACCTCAAGCTCAATAGTTTTACCTTTACCACTCCTAGTAGTTACCTTCTTCACCGTTTCCTTTTCCTGCAAAGAAGATTTTTTAGCCAAGATATCATCCACCAGTTTAGCATAATTTGGCATAAACTTAAGCACATCAGAAAAAGGCATATCCTTAGTTGATTTCTTAAAATTTTAAGAAATTTTCCAAGTTGTTCATCAAGGTCCCTTTTATTTAACCTGTCTGGAAAAGGTATAAGTTCTTCAAATTTACGATTAGAAACATAAGAGTAAGAAGGTTGAGTTTCAGGAGACTCCTTCTCCTTTAGTGTTTCAAAAACTTTACTGGAGTCCTCAACCGCTTTTCGAACAAGCTGAACTGCAGCAACAAGTGGAGCATCATCTTCCACAACAGAAACAGCTTTGGTCTGCTCCCTTGGGTTCCTCTCAGGCTGACTTGGCAAAGCTTCAGGAGGACACTGAGCAAGTTGTTGTGCAAGTTCATCCAACCGCTTCCCTATTCTGTTATTTATCTTGTCTTGCTCTGCAAATCTCATAGTGGTTGACTTGACAAATTCATGAATTGTAGCCTCTAAACTCGAAGAAATGCCGACTCCACTATTATTCACCTGATTATTCTGAGCTGAGCCCTGATTGAAGTTATTATGATATCTTGGTTGATGTTGGTAATATCCCTGATTATTCTGATCGTTGTAGAAGTTTCCCTGTCTGTTACCCAAATAGTTCATCTCCTCATTCTGATGTAGGGTACACTGACACATACTAGAAATCCTCCCACAAAATTCACATGAAGGTAATGACTCAGAAACAACCGCCACATTTGATGTCAAACTCATGAAGGCACACATTTTCTCAAACTGTTTCGACATACTCTCCATCCTAGCAGCAAGGAGAGCATGTGAATCTACCTCATAAATACTTGCAACTTTCTTTGAAGGAACTACAGAAGAAGCTCTAGCACCACCCCACTGATTACCTGAATTTGTCAATGTTTCCAAAAACTCTTTTATACGGGCAATGGGCAACTCCATAAGGCTCCCACCAGCACAAGTATCCACCAGTATTCGGCTCTGGGGGTCCAAGTCTTTATAAAATGATTGTAGGACTACTTCTTCCCCCAAGCCATGGCGAGGAACTCTCCTAACAATTCCTTTAAATCTCTCCCAAGCTTCAGAAAGAGTTTCACCACTGTACTGCTTGAAATTAGTAATTTCCCCCCTCATGGTCAACATACGAGAAGGAGGGAAATACTTCACCAGGAAAGCATTAGCCAACTCGGTCCAACTGGTGATACTGTTGGGCTCCAAAGAATTCAGCCACTCTACAGCTCGATCTCTTAGTGAAAATGGAAACAGGGTGAGTCGAGCTACCTCTTGAGATGCTGGAGTAGAACAAGCTCCAACCAGTAGCAGGAAGGATGTAAGATGTACATATGGGTCCTCTGTAACTGTCCCGCTGAACTGTGGCGCATTCAAAACCATCGTGATATAATGGGTTTTGAACTGCCATACTACTCCCGCCGGCAGTGCAGGGATCACTATGGGTGATGTAAGTCCCTCCACATTTAGACGGGTGTAGTCATTCATCCATCTCTCCTGGTTAACTTCAACTCCATCATGTCTGCTTCTTCTTGAATAAACTGATCAACTGGAGGTTCTGCAAAACAACTGATTTCTTCCTCCTCTAACAACTGTAGAACCTCTTCCTCTTCACCTACTGATTCCAGATTGAGCACTTGACAAATTCTCCTAGCTAATCTCTCAATCTCTGGATCAAGCTCAAATTCTGGTTCTCCTGCATAGACCATAAACAAAAATTAAAGACAATAAAAGAAAAATAAAATACTAAACTGATCAAAATAAATTAAATAAACTATAATTAAAGTAAAAATAGCGACTAAACATAGTCAGAAAATAATACCAACTAAACTACTATGACCGAAAATAAAATAAATCCAAACTAAATAAAACTAACCGAATTGAAATAAAATAGAAGCGAAACAAAAATAATCAAATTTAAGAAAAACTAAAATAAAATAAGGTCTAGCTAAAGGAAACAAAAAGAGTAAAATAAATGTAAACAAAGCAAAATGAAAACAAAAATAAAATTAAACTAAACAAAAATCTATCAATAAAAATAAAATAAATAGAAACAAAATAAAGATAAACAAATAAAAGAGAAACTAAATCAACTAAAGAGAAAATAAAATAAAATAAATAAAACAAAAATAAAATCAGCACAATGCTAAACAAAAATTAAAACTATTAAAATAGTAGACACAAAAATAAAATAAAATAAACCCAAACGAAATACTAATCCTAAAAATAAAATAACTGTAAATATAAAAACAATCAAACAATCAGAGTTTAATATAAAACCCAAACAGTAACAATTAAACAAAATAAAACAAAAAAAAACAAACTAAACAAAATAAAAGAAAAGAATATAAAAATAGAATAAAGACTAAACTAAATAACCGTGCCTCCCTGGCAACGGCGCAAAAAACTTGTACGGGTAAAAGCGTATTGCAGCAAGTGTACTGGTCTGTCGTAGCAAGTTTTCCTAGGTAGTATTCCCTAGGTTATCGAACCAAAGGAGGCTGTGTCTAGTTTATGCTTTAATCTATCTAACTAATAAACTGAAGGAAAAATAACAATAATAGATTGGGGGTTTGATTACAGAAAATAAACAATTAATTAATACAAAAACAATTTAAAGTGATTTTCTAATAAATCTAAAGGGTGAATCCTGGTTTACTATTTCTTCCTAGTTTATCAATTCCCTTCCTGAGTGTTTTTAAATTCTAGATTGCAACCTCAGATCTAAATTAATCTAAAACCGGTCTCCCGCAAGATAGATTCTTACTAGCAATTCCCAAATCCTAACTCTCGTTATGAATTTACAAATTAACTAATAGCTTAACTATTCATCTGGTTTCTAGTCACCTAATCCCCAGGAATTGCCATCTGTAGTTTCACTGGTAATATTCCTAAGGTCTAATGAACGCCGTAGTTCTCACTTGTAAGCGATTCATACCAAATAAACTCAAGCAATAAATAATCACAAGAGAATATGTAACACCCCTACCGCTAATACCGTCATTACCGTCCAATCTCCTTACACGATCCAGATTCACGCAGCGGATACTTACATACTCAACGGCGGGTGATACACTGCCGTTAGTCACCCACGTGACTAACAAGGCTACTACTACTACATACAACATCGGTCTGATGGACCGGAATCCCGAGTACTACACATCTATAATACATACTCCATTCATCAATCAAATACAACAATGCTCCATTCAATACTTACTCCTCCATAATCTATACAATACAATATACTTAACCGAGTTTACTAGGACCCTTATACAAGTATAATACCTCTTCCAAACTTATACATACTCACTAAGAGTCTACCCACTACCCATTCCTCACGAACTACTTACTTTCTAAATACAAGGGTGAGCCGCCGGTCTCTTACCTTGACCACATCCGCTTCGGGTACCTGCACACTAAAAACGTTCCCCCTAGGGGGTCAGCTTTCACTGCGCATGATAACCGCATACCCCGCGTACGAGTGAGGGTACGCCGACCACTTGGTCGAATACATGCAGTTTATTTTCATTCAAACATACATGCATACATGCTCTTATACACAATACAATAATACTTACGCAAGCATACATACATACACTTCATTACATACAAGGAATACAATATAACCATCCAATACATACTTACCTTCTTCCGAATACACATACTCATTACATACACAACATACAATTCTTGTTAGCTTCATTGGTCCACCCGGGTTAATCGGGTGGGGGTTACTCTTTTACTCATTACTCCATACATACGCATACATACTCATACTCATACATACTTACTTACTTACTCTTACTCATGTTAAGTCGTCGGGACCTCCAGCCCGGGGACTACACGGTCCCACCACCGGAATTTACTTGGTTCGCTAATCCAGGATGCTACCCACTTAAGGGATTTGGGCCGTGGACCAGCTTACGAACCAGGAATCGGATCCAACCTCTTGTGTCTCCTCATCCTCACGCGTGGCCGAAACTATATCGGACTTCTACTCATTCCAATTTATTCCTTACTTAAGTTAGGAGTTAGGTAGTTAGGAATTTAGTAGAAGTCATTCATTCAAGCCACATATACAATACATTGCTCAAATACACATCCATACCAAATACAATGCAATATATAAGTACAGTACATGATACATATACATATCATCATCATTCATGTATTTCATGAATTATACAAACTATTGTTCAAGACGATTATCGAGAAAAATGTAAACAAGCACAAGTAAGTACAATATAGTCCGATTCGTGCATTTATCTTATTGGGTGATCAAATAAGCACACAAATCGGGGTAACCAGATTAGGATACAGGGCATGAAGAAATCATACCTTTCACCGTTGTACTTGTATCCCAACGTTCCTCCAGTGTTCACAAATCAAATCCTATGATATTCATACAATCGAATAATTAATCTAACTATCATTAATTTAATTCGATTATCCTTACGTTTCCTAATTCATACTTACTAAGTCTTTATATCCCTATACTTACATTTTATTTACTTACTTTTCATTACTTAACAATGGTATACTTACATATATATGCACATATGTATAGGTGAGTATACATATGCATATATATATATATACTAATCAAAATCTTATAGTGTTTTTTTTTTGTTTGACTCGACCGACCTTACCCAGGGTCAGTCCCAAGGTCGGTCGAAGTCAGTAGGATAATACGCTGGAAAATTACAGGGCCGACCGACCTTGCAAGTCCGGTCCCAAGGTCGGTCCATTCCAGTGAGTTACCTGACGTGAAATTTTTAGCCCGACCGACCTTGCAAGTTCGGTCGCAAGGTCGGTCCATTCCAGTAGCTTACAAGACGGAAAATTTTTGAGTCGACCGACCTTGCAAGTCCGGTCGCAAGGTTGGTCCATTCCAGTAGGTTACAGACGGGAGAATTTTCTGGTCCGACCGAACTTGCAAGTCCGGTCCATTCCAGAAGCTTTCCCGTCTTTGTAAATCTGGGCTCGACCGACCTTGCAAATTCGGCCCCAAGGTCGGTCCAGTCCAGTAATTGCATTTTTATTTCTGTTTTCAGTTCTAAACTTTACCCATTGTTTCCCCAATCTTCCTACATGTAATCCCACATGTTTTAGCCCCATTTAGGCTTCCTAAAATGCCTTAACTCATCCCCCAATCCCATTTCTTAATCCATCAATCAACTTACACAATTACCTAACTTCTTTTCCAACACTTGTAACAATTTTTGTTTTACTCATGCTACAGATTTTTAAACTCAACTTTACCATCCAATACTTTCTCAACCAATGCCATCCCTTGCATTCCAAGTACATTACCTTACCATGCCAATTCATTTCCAAGCAATTGCACCATCTATACCCAAGCCCAACATTCATTTTACCAAGTCTTATACTCTAGCTCTTCCTAGTTTCTCCAAGGCAATCCAACACCTCTTGCTACAGATTTTATACCCTATTATTCCCATATTTCAAACACCATTCCATGGTCATTAACATCTCTACTACCTCCAATACACACCTTGGTTTTCCCATTCACCAAGTCATCCATACATGTACACATTCCTACCAAAATTTGGCCATAGTTCATCTACTTTTCTTACTTAGCCACACATACCAATTCTCACCAAATTCATTCCTAAACTAGCCACACCCATACAAGGGTCCTACCAGCAATTAAGCAAATATAAATCCATCCCAATACACCAATACTCCATCAAACATCAATACTAATACTCATACACAACCATTTGGCTCCAAGGCCTACAATTCACATACTATTGCACAATTACTCACACTTCCACAATTACATTACTAATACATTATTTGGATTCTTTAGATTGGTTTACCCATTCCCATTACTCTAATGCACTAAAATTTAACATTAGTAAAGAGCTCTTACCTTGAGCTTATAATTCCTTCATTCCTTTTTCCAATCCTCCTCTTCTTTCTTTCTTGCCCCAAATCGGCCATATGGGGGAATGGAGTTGCCAAACTCCACTCCCATCATCCAAACACACAAAACACTACAATTAATATACTAACCCTTAAATTAATGCCAATTCATTGAAGTGTTTGAAATGAAATTTCTAGGGTTTACCTTTGGAGAGTTTTGGAAGGGGTTTTAGCCCTTGGTTCGAGAAGGTGAATCCACCACCATTGCAAGGTTGAGATTATGCTCAAAAGAGAGAGAGAAAACAAGGCATTACCAAGAGCCAAAATCGGCTACCAAAGGAAAATGGAGAAGACTTGAATCTTTTATGGAGATTTTTACCTTGTTGGAAAGAGGAGACTCCAAGCTCCATAATGGTGTGCTTTTCTCCTCAAATGGGGAAAACCCATGGAGATGAAACTCATCCTTTTCGAATTTTGAAAAGAGGGAAATGTAGAGGAGAATGAGGGGATTACAAATATGTAATTATTTTTACATTTGGAGCTTACATGAGGATGGAGCATGTGGAGAAAGAGGAGAAGCCATAGTTGTTGTTGAAGAAGCTCCAAAATCGCCCCCAGCAGAGAGAGGAAGGAGGGAGACGGTGAGAGAGGGAGAAATGGGAGAGAGAAGAGGGAAAGGTGGGAATGAGAGGTGAGAGAGAGTTATTTTGCTTTTTGTACTTTTACTTTTGCTTTATGATTTACTTATTTGTTAACTAGTTACATGTGTGTGTGTGAGGGGTTATTTAACCCTTTAAAAAAACGGCCCCCTTACAGTATACTAGCTGGAGCGTTTTTCGTCTTTTACAGGAAGCGCTCGTTATTTTACCCGGTTTCGGTACTATTCACTAACCGGGCCCGTTTTCCGGAATTTCCTCGTTTAATTATTTTTATTAACTATTAAGCTCCCATAAATGCTTAACAATTATTATTTAATGATTTATAATTTTTACGGGTCCGTTTGACCACTTAAAGTCACGTTTTTGGGTTTTCTCGAAAAACGTGCTCTAAAGCTCTATTAGCGTTTTAATTCATTATTTGGATCTGTTTTCTTCGGGAGCTGTTCCCATATATTATTTAGGTTCTATTAAACCTTTGGAATCCATGTAACACGCTAACCGAGGTCTCATACCTCCTATGGTTACTTAACGCTTATTTAGCGTTTTCCGCTTTTTAAGCGTTTATTTATTTCTTTTGGATGTATTTTTCCTTACTAGTACTAATTAGGTACCATTAGGCCCTTAACTACGTATTAGATAAATTTAATCCCTATATTTAAGTTCGGGGTATTTCAATCTACCCCCCTTAAGAACTTTGTCCTCAAAGTTGTTCGAGGTTATGAGATTACTATACTTACCCTTTTATGCCTGTCTAGTGCCAAAGTCCTACATCCTTCCTCCTTACAATTCCCAAATCTGTTACTCAAGGTTCCTACATACTATACCATACCATACCATACTAATGCACCATAATTACTCCAATATGCATTACTACCGACCATCCGGCTCCTCATTACCAATTTATACATACATACAATGCAAAGCTATTCCCGAAGCAATGCAATACACATTACAATCCCGCAGGCACTCAGGTCATCTAGACACGGAACTCCTCTATGTCCCGCTGCCCTTGGCATAATACAACATGCTACACTACTATCTTCTCCGGTATAAGCTTCTAACCAAATCTTTATCCTCAGTCTAAGGAAAATCCTTCCCAACAGCTAATCAGAAAACTTTCTAAAGCATACAACTCCCAATTCCAATTTATATTCATTACTTATATCCTATGTGTGATTCTTGTGACCACTTGAGGGGAGCTTCAAGATTCATTCGACCCTGATGTGATCAGCATCAGTGTTGAACTATCTTTCCACCCCAATTTGTGTTCGGTTTCCCTTGATCTGATCAGGATCAAGTTCGACCGCCCACATCAGTTTCAAACAAGCAATTAATTAGTTGTTTTCATTTTCTATCTTTTTACTCTTTCTAGTCGTGATACGAATTCATACATCTCCAAAGGATGGAATCAATCCATCAATCATCCTCACTCTACTTCCCGAATGCTTTACTCCATGGTTCAATGCCTAAATGCTCATTTCATCAACCTTCACTACTTCCCTCCATTACTCTCCATCATTTCAATTATTCTAACTAGGGATTACCATGCTTATAAAATTTAGTCATCCTCAATTTACTTCCCATAACTTACATACGAATACACTACTCATGGGCTACATTCCTCTACTACTCACGGTTTTGCTTCCGGGGTACCATCCCCAAAAGGCCTCACACAAGGCAAGAGTATCCCCACACCTATAAGGTGTGGTTCGTGCGCTCTCCCGATCGATGTGGGAGGTGACCCCTACACTGGGTATCACAGCGCTTATTAGCTATGGGTTGAGAAACCTAACCAAAGGATAGTGGAATTTATGGCACCATGGGGTGACGTGCTTCGCAGTCACGAGAACCATGCTTAGCCAGCAAGAAGGGAAGCACAACCGCGCAACGAAGCGAAAAGGCAGAGTAACAAAACCCGAGACAAGAGAGTCTGCGGACTGCAATGCTTGATAATACCAACAACGGTATACAAACCGACTAAGGAATTAGTCAAGGTTGAATAACTCTAAACCTACAACGCCAAGAGGCAGTAATACTTGAATGGCATAGCACAGACGACTATGAGGGAGTGTTTATGAACTTACACCAACAGGACTACGACATAGCTTCTAAGGATTAGTCAAACCTCGGTAACCCTAGTAAGGGTGTGGAACAAGCAACGAAGCAAGGTACACGGAGAACCACAAGGATCGGGAAAACACCCGAATTAACGATAATCAGGTCAAGAACACTGAGAAGCCACTCAGGGAATTGATCACTAAGATCAAAAATGGATGGAAGATACAATAAAGCCACCAAAGGCGGATGGAAACTATACCGTAACCGGTATATGTTAACTTAAAAACCGACCTACCTGCGCACTTGCCAAGGCAAGTGCAGCAACTACAAGGTAAATTGGAAGACGTTAAACGACTAACAAGTACTTACTAAAGTACCACCATGACAGTGAAGCAAATATAGGATCACCAATCCTAAGAATTTGAAACAACGAAGCCTTGGAAAGGCCTAACGGCCTGACCATCGTATTAACAAACATACCAGTCAGCGAGAAGCTAGACTTGGTCAAGACCTCAAACATGGCAACGCCATGAAGATTTTATTTCAAGCTCAAGATTTTTATTTCAAAACCCAAAAAATTTCTTTCAAAACCACAAACTTTTCTTTTTGAACCTCAAATTTTTAAAAACCAAACCAGAAGAATCACGGTGAGTATCATCGAATGATACAAGAGGAGTTGACAATAGAATACTTCACCTAGGCGTTTGACGAGCACTACGAGTGTACCCAAATACGGGATGTGGGACGACCGCACTCCAAATGAGCTTGCGGGCCTGACAGACCCTTTTGTGAGTTAGTCAGGTAAGTGGTAATGTACCAATAAGGTACCCCACGTATGTATCCATGTAGTGTACAAAACACGGGAAGTAGCCAGCTCCGTTCTACGGACCATAAGGTAAATTCAAACCGAAACAGTTGGATACCTTGAACGATCGAAGAACCCAAATAAGCTTACAAAACTAAGGGCAATCAAGACTCACTCCAGAAGGATGATTAAGAGTAAAAGTGCGGGAAACACTAACAATTGAGAAAAGACATTGGATATGTCTCAAAAATCTTGAAATAAATGCATGAAACAACGGGAATGAATAACCGGTCTAAACCCGGTAAGGCGAATGCCTAACATGAGCACACCAATGTTCAGTGGACAAGGTAAGATACCCAGAGTGATCACATAAGGTACCAGAGAATACCGTTCATCACCGAAGAGGATGTCAAACCAGACAAAAACATAAGGAAGTATCCATGGTCTACCCTAAGGACGGGAGACGCTTTAACCCCAAACGGGACAATTTGAAATCTGAACCGCAATGCGGAGTAAACTGAACATACCCAAGTGTGAGCCAAATGAAATGGCATCACTTAACAACACCCAGGAGCAATCCAAGAAGGGTGTCAAACTAAATGTCGTGATGAGAACACACAAGAGCTAAAACGAACACTCGGTTAGAACACGGAAGGGATCCCACTTACCAGGGGATACCCTAAATTAACAAATGGTACCGATCAATACTAAGATACTTAAAGGGCCTCCAACGAACGGAAGCGTGATGCGATGATCTTATCATGGAACCCAATGTTACCTCCAAACCATTTGATGGTATAAGGAGAAGCAATGCTGGTTAGCAGCCTAAGATGAGCGGAGCTCTAGGCAACGTGGCTAGTATGCCATGAAACTATTATAATACATAATTCAGCAGTTGCAAAACATTGTGAACCATATGGAGAGTTGTCAAGAACGACACCAGTAAAGGGTTTAATAACCAACGAGCAAGGATACCCCTCATTAATATGAGACCGCGAGAGCGGTGAACACATAGATTCCAAACAAGGGGATACCATCAGCGAATATCTAATAATGCATCTCTTTCAGAACTACTAATGTAGGGAAGCTTGAGCATATAATTACTATCAACCAATGGGGAAATAAGCTGTCATAGCAAATATTGAGAACTGAAGAGTAACCGGTTTAGAGGAAACATGTCATGGGTATAACCTGAAGCGTAAAATCAATAACGCTCAAGGAGCTCAGAGATATAAAAGATTGTCGTACTCTATAATCAGCCAAGTAAATGGCGAACCATTGTTTACATGGTGGAAATACATGAGCAGAAGCTAATGCAATAGCGGACGCCATGGAAACCAAGTCGTAAATAAATACGAACATGGTGCGCAACAAGCGACCAATACATGTGAATAAATCACACAATGATATGGAGTTGATGAATAAAGATGGTAGACAGACCAGGCAACAAGGAAACAATGTCCATTCCTATTACAATCACATAAGAGATTTACTGCCAAGGGTTTACGCCTCTACACTATGTAGGACTGAGTGTTTTGGTATTGCACTTGTGCAGTAATGATCTAGTGGGATAGCTAGGAATATGGGAAATGTCACTCGTGGTAAATCCTTCATTCCACCAACGAACATGGCACAAGCCAGTTAAGCGGAAGCTTTGAAATAAACCGTGTGGCCTAAGGCTAAAGAAGCATGAGGTGAATTCCATTGGAATAAAAATGGAAGGAAACCTATGAATATTTAGAGAACTGATGCATAGAAATGCAAGGTCGTATAAGTAAAAGAACATGTGTACAGAACCAGTTAAGTGGGCATAATTCAGAAGCCACTGACAATAGAGGAAGCTCTACAATTAAGTAGTGGCTTAACCTCAACCGACAACATGTCGGAAGAACTAAGTGAATGATCACTATAATACGCAACAGTATGTACAATAGATTTCCAAAGAACTGGATAGAAAATCTGAAACTCATTGAGTTCGCGTACGGTAAAAGAATACCACACTTGATTGGATAAACCTTATTCCCAAGATGAAAAGGGATAAAAGATAATGTCTAACACGTCAAGAATAACAAGAAGGGCGAATAAACCCCATGTTATCAAGGTCGCGTAGCAGAAGCTAGTGGGCCCAAAATTCTAAGGTTTAATATACCTAGTGAATGAATGGCTAATTATCAAAGCCTTGAAGCCTCTAAGGCTAGAACCGAACCCGGTTAAGAGTTAAACAACTCTGATGAAAATTCTTGATGCAGGGACTAACCGGTAATACGGTTAAGACCCTTTGATCAAGGAACATTGTATAATAGACCACATGGAAGTTAAAACACTCCATGACGGCTGAATGCCTTCGACCTATGTCCAATGTTGACACAAGGTAGATCACGTGGGCGTAATCCCTTTTTAAGGGGGGTAGAGTGAAAACCGCGAAGTGTGTTTTACGTGATAAGTGCGTAAACTACAATGCGCATAGCGCAAAAGAATTTGTTTTGATGATGGGTACTCATGTTACATAAACATTTGCATCCACTCATTGTGTAAATTTTGGTTATTTGTGGGATTAGAAGTGGAAAGGAGTAGAGAAACTCCGTGAGAATGAGAACCCCGATTGAGGATAGTATGAGATATGAGCCGGTATGAAACCGGTGTTGAGAAATGAGTATGTTTGGAAAGATTTGATGAGTATAAATCGGTATGAAACCGATGTTGAACCTAGTGGGAATTGAGTCCCCTAGGTGACTTGAGTTGTGTTGATTTTCTTGTAAACGATTGGAGGATAGAAATTGATTTTACTTGCGAAGGATTGGAGGATAGAAAATTAATTGGAGAACTAACTTTTGAATTTCGTATGTAGTAGTTGAAGATAAATTGAGTAATAATTGGCGAGTTGATTAGTAAGTGAGTAAAAGAATTCTAGAAATTGGAAATGTATTGCCTTGGTGATTATGACTAGAAAGATTAAGAAGATAGAAAATGAAATAATGTTTGACTATTTGATTGTGTGAATTGAGGTGGGAGGTGGAACTTGATTTGCTAGCGATCAAGGGAAACCGAACACAAATTGGGGTGGATGGATAGTTCAACACTAATGCTGATCACATTGGGGTTGAATGACTCGTGAAGCTCCCTATAAGTGGTCTCAAGAAATAACGCTAGTAATAGGTGTAACTAACATAAACTGGAATTTGGAGTTGAATTGAGTTTTCAAAATGAATTCCAAACTGATTTTGGTACAAATGATTTTCTTCAAACTTGAGAATGAGGAACGGTTTTGAAACCGCTTCCACGGTGTAGACACCAAAAATTCTCACCCCATAAAGAGAACTTTGAAAAAATAAATAAAATAAAAGGGTCGTCGTCTTTCATTTTCAAAAACGTATCGACTCGTGCCAAAATAAAGCCATCGTTCTATTACAAATTTTTTTGAATCAGTCTTCAAACATTTAAAAAAAAATTCTACCTTTCAATAATGAATTTTCAATGATAAACCGATTTAAAAAATGAACAAAAATATAGGTTTTCAAAAAGACAATTTTACTTTTTTTCATCTATGTAAACTTTGAACATTTTTATGTTTTCTTAAACCGGCTCGTATATAGTCATTATTTTCTTTCAAATGACTTCACTCATACCTATCAAAACTGCTTTTATCTGATTTGTTACAAAAATAACACAAGAAAACAATAACTGTCTAGTGGTCAAAATGTTAACATTATATAGGAGGTTTGGGGTTCAATTCCAATTGTGGGTTTTTTTCTCTTTAAAAGAGGAGGGGTCTTGATTCTGAGTCACTTTTCTTTTCACTACCTTCAGCCCAGCCCCAGTAAAAGCCCAACTCATAGACTTAACTTCCAAAAACACTCACTAGCTCATGCCCATCGATGACCCCAACCCTACTGTATAAAAACCACAAAAATGCATGGAAACCCTAGACCATTGCAGCCGACATGCTCCCCCTTATCCATATTTCATTCTCTGCATTTACGTTTTCCAAAAAAGAAACAGGGAACAACAGCCGTCAAGCCCTCTTCCCAACGTTTTCCTTTCAAGCTACCATAACAGAAAACCTTCCCCAACATTCTCCGACGTTCTGCTCCTCTCCTCCCTGAGCTTCATCGCTCCCAAAATACTAAAAACTTACAACAAAGAACACAGCTCCATCCGCTTCTTCATTCCTTGATTCACGAAGAACAAGTGAACATACATTCTCTTGACTGTTGAGACATTTCACAATTTCACTCGATGAAACAAGCCTATACACTCATTGCTCTACTCCATTCTCTTCACCATGGGTAATTTTGCGATCCAAACTAACAAATCGGAAACATCGATGCTCATGCCCCGTTGATCCTCTTCTCTTCACCGTAATCTGCACAACCAGCTGGCAACCAGGAACACACTGCTCTATCTCCTGTTCATTCTCTTCACGGTGACGAGCAAGGAGCAGACACGCTTGTATCTTCTCTTCTCTTCAACCTAGCAGGCGAACAAGAATCATGCCGGCGCCTCCTCTGGTCCCATTCACTCAGCTGGCGAACAAGCAGCGGACATGCTCAAATCCAAAAGTACCGCCTCGACATATCTCTGCGCCTCCTGCATTCTCTTCACTGGTCTATAATTTCACAACCTAACTGGAGAATAAAGAGCAAATCCGTTTTTCATTTCTTCACCGACAGTAATCCAAAACAAGAAACATACTGGAGTATACCTACTCTGCACCTCCTCCATCCTTTTATTCACGGTACGTTTACACCCGACTGGAGATCAAGAAAACACCCAGGATCTCATCGCTCATTCTCTGCACGAAGGTAGCATCGACCTAAAGCCGGGAGGAATCTACCTCCTACACCACCTCTGGCTCCAACTACCAATCTCCGACGTGGACTTTCTTTCCTCGAACACCGAATCCGGTCGTCTCCTACAGGCTACAACCATTAACCTTATTCGGTCGCTTGGCTATGGTGGTTCTTCTATATGGATTATCTTGGTAACCTTTAACTTTGTATTCGGTTTGTGGAAATTTGTTGAGGCCAGATACTGTTTTAACGCTTTTCTCTAGTCATCTGAGTTCTCGTCATACTACGAAGCGGATTGAAGAACCGTTGTTCTGTTCGTTGGCTTCACTGGGTTGATTGTGAAGACAATTGGTCTATGCAATGAGGATGTTGACATCGGCACTTGTCAATCCCTATACATGCTACCGTGTGCATCCCTCTCTCACTTGTGTTTAATGGGGATTAGGACAATCCCTTCTATCTTGGAACTACCAGACAGGTATATAGAATGGAAATTCTCACCAGTGCACGCTCCCTCGTTCTTAATGTTCAGTTAATCTGCACGTTTTGATGATTTGTTTGAAGTGCGCACTGTGTTTTGTGCTGCTATTTAAAGTTGCTGCTTCTCTGGATCGAAAATGCCAAGTAAAAGTTGGATGAGTTTTATACATGTTTTTCTTTTCTTTAATGCAATCGATTGCAATAATTTTATCTTGGTCCTGCCGTGTTGAGATTTTCAGTGTTTAGGGAATAAATGGTGAAAATAACAATGGCTTAATCGGTTTTTTTGTTTGTTTGTTTGCTGTGTTTAGCTTGTAAATGAAGGAACCGAAATGCATATTTGTCTGGTAATTCAATAATTGAGCGTTTGATATAGATTATAGTGTGCTTAAACGCTTTGCGTAACAAGAAAAAAAAGGGAAAAAAAGAGGAGATAGGATAATTCTTTTAGCTCAATTTGCTACAGTATTTAATTTGTACACCTTTAAGCTTTTGACAGACAATTTAGCATAGGGTTGTATTCAACCGTTTACTAAATTGGGATTTATGGTTTGCGGTTGTTGTATGTAAATTAGTTGCTCTTTTGATTTACCTCTTTGTACATACCCTCTCGATGCTTTTATTCTTATTTCATTGCAACTTGTTATTTTGGTTTTGTTATCTCTAACCTTCCTTCAAGCCTTAGAAATTAACCATTAGGACCAAGCCCTTAAGATAGTGGGTGTCCCTCCACACTTAGTGGGTCATGTGTCCTTCTTGGTGAAGGTGACACCCTATACCTAAAAGAACATCCTTAAAGCCAAAAAAAAGAAAACAATTTGATTCAAAATACTTTCACATAAATGATTCGTTTCTACAATTTTTGAAACCAAAAGTGAATAAATAAATCTGGCCCATCTCTAAGGCCCAAATCCGGCCCAAATTCTAAGGCCCAAATCCGGCTCATATTCCAAGGCCCAAACCGGCCCACTTTTCAAAGGCCCAAACCGGTCCACTTTTCAAAGGCCTAAACCAGCCCACTTTTCAAAGGCCCAAATCCGGCCCATTACCTCAATTCGATTCCGATTTAGTTTCAAATCCAATTCAACTTCAATTCCAATTCAACTTCAATCCAATTCAATCAAATTCAATTCAATTCCAAACTCCTTCAAACCCAAAATCAGGACCAACTCAAATCAAAGACCAACTTTGGCCCAAAAATCCAAACGAGGCCCAATCCAACCCAAAAGCCCGAACAAGGACTAACTCAGTCCAACTTTGACCCGGTCCAACTTTGACCTTGACCCATTTTTGACCCGGTCCAACTTTGACCTTGACCCAACTTTGACTCGATCCAACTTTGACCCGGTTCAACTTTGACCCAACTTTGACCCTGTCCAACTTTGACCTTGACCCAATTTTGACCCGACCCAAATCCAATCCAAACCCAATTCAATTCAAGCCTAATTCAAATTCAAACCCAAATCAACTCATTTCCAAATCAAATTCAATTCAATTTCAAATTCAATTCATTTCCAGACTCATTCAAATTCAATTCAATTCCACATTCAAATTCAATTCCAATTCCAATTCAACTCCAACACAAATTCATCTCAATTCAATTTAAAATTCAATTCAATTCATTTCCAGACTCATTCAAATTCAATTCAATTCCACATTCAAATTCAATTCCAATTCCAATTCAACTCCAACACAAATTCATCTCAATTCAATTTAAAATTCAATTCAATTCATTTCCAGACTCATTCAAATGCAATTCAATTCCAAACTCATGCAAATCCAAATTCATTTCAATTCTTATCCAAATTAATATTCATTCAACCTCGATTCAACTTCAATTTCAATTCCATTCCAATTTCTCCTACACTCTAAATGTCTCATAGACCCGAGCGTCTCACAGACTTTGTCATTCCAATGATTCGAATGTCTCACAGACCCGAGCGTCTCATAGACCCGAGTGTCTCACAGACCCGAGCGTCTCACAGACCCGAGCGTCTCACAGACTTCTATATATCTTTCCTTTCATCATCTGAATATCCCAAATGTCTCATAGACCCGAGGGTCTCACAGACTAACACCTCAAACCAAAAACATTGTCAAACTCCAAACTCCTCAAAATTCTCAAAACCCATAAATCGTGAACTACGTAAGGTCTGATCTCAACAGGGAGTTGAGTATGTAGGCAGCCCATCTAGGGTGCGACCCCATTTCAAACAAAAAACCCCTTTTCCCCCTCTAAGGTGTTCTTCATACCTCTTGAAACTCTCAAACCTTCTTCGACTCCCACAAACTTCAAACCATCAAACTCTAAGTCTCGTTCATTCACTCAACCTTAGACTTTTTCTAAATCTTCATTCTATACTCATCCGAATTCACCAATTCTTCCTCTTGGCGCTAGCTTGGCAGAAAAGCTCACCTCATCCACACTCTCTCTCTTCTCATCCTAATCCTATCCTTGGCTTTTAAATGAATCTCTCTAAAAAGGTTTTGAAAGAAGGCAATCCCGACAATTGGAGACCGAGGTTTCCTCGGGCACCAATCCGAAGTCGTGGTCGTTGCCACTTCTAAGGGGTGTAACCCAGTGCGAACCCACAACAGAATCTCTGCAATGACCAGATAAGTCCTATCCATAGGCAACAATCTCAGAGTCAATTAACGGTTCTTAGAACCCTCCCTCCCTTCCTTCCTAGTGTCTTAGGTCAAACTAGGTGGCGACTCTAGTCAATTTCCTCCCTTAGGGCATAAGTCCGCGTGGAGCCCATTGAGAGCGGGTGTAGTGCTCACTAGCATTCCCCATAAGCTTTTTGGGAAAGACGGACGATGTAGTAGGTATTTGAGGGATGCCAGAATAACAGGTTTTCACCCTCCACAGAATGGCATTTTCTAGGATCTAGGCTTCTTAGTCAGACCATATTTAGATGGACCCCCCTCATACCGAAAAATCACCCTCCACACACGGGTGCTAGTTGAACCTTCTCAAGGCTAGCACCGGTATCGGATCGAACCTAGGAAGTAAGGTTAGTTGTGAGCCGGTGGAAGTGATGATTAGTTTTAAAACCATTACAACGGACGAGCAACGGTACTAAGTGACCGGTAGGACGTTTGTAGTGTGTGTTTTGTATTTTTCCAAGGGCCACCGGATATAAGTAGTCCGGTCAGGGAAGAGTACCCACTTTGGAGCCTGAGGATCTCTAGATGTGCAAATGAATTTGATCAGAACCAAAGGACCGTAGGGCCAGAGAGCGTAAGTGCCCAAAGTCATGACGGCCGTGAACCAGAAACCGTAAGTGTTCAAACGTGACTGGTACCTGAGGGATCACTCGATATGGGAGAGGACTGTTGTGCCTTCTTTATCTGCGGATGGACCCCATGGAGAGTTTGGAAACAGATATTTTTGATTGTTATGCATGCTGTGACATGTTGTTTGGATGTGTGGTATACATCGAGTTAGGCTTTTGGAGTCTAACAGGTTATAGAGAGATTATAACCTTAGCATGAGTACTTAGGTGACTAACAATATTAGATTCACCAAATTTAAGGGCAAAGTTCTTTAAGGGCGGTAGATTGAAATACCCTGAACTTAATTAGGGTGATTAAATTACTCTAATATGAAATTTGGAGGCCTATTAGTGCCTAAAGAATTATGGTAAAGAGAATAAATCCAAAAGAAATGAGAAAACGCCTAAACAGCGAAAAACGCTAAATTGAGCGTTATGTGACCGTAGGAGGAATACGACCTCGACAAGGGTCTTAGATGGATTGTCAAGGCTTAATAATGCCTAAATAATATGTGGCAACAATTTCCAAAGAAAACGGATCCAAAATAATGGGTTAAAACACTAACGGAGTCTTAAAGCATGCTTTTCAAGAAACCTCAAAAACGTGACTTAAGTGGTCAAACAGACCCGTAAAAAGTATAGTTGACTATATGACTATAATTAAGTATTAATGGAAGCTTAAGAACCATTAAAATTAAAGAAACAAGAAAAATCCGGAAAACGGGCCCAGTTAGTGAATAGTGCTAAAACCGGGGTAAATTAACAAGCGTTTTCTGTAAAAGACGAAAACACCCCAACTTAATTACTAATGGGGGCTGGTTTTGTTAGTAGTCAGAACTCCCCCTCTCTTTTAATTAATGAGCTAGTTAGTAAGAAGAGGAGAAAGAAAATAAAGGTGGAAAAGTAAAAAGGTATAAAGTTACTTTTCTCTCTCTCTCCTCCCATTCTCCTTCCCTCTCATGTTGCCTCTCTTCTTCTTCCCCCCCTGAATTCTCTCTTCTTCCTCCTCTGGCTGGAATGATTCCAAGCCTTCTCCAATGGCTACCCTCTCTTCTCTTGCTCACCCAAGGCACACCAATGCTCCAAATCAAAAACAAAATACATATTCTTCCTCCCCTCACCAAGAGCTACCTATCTTTTCAAAATTTCAAAAGGATGAACTTCATCTCCATGGGTATACCCCCATTTGTGAAGAAGATGACATATTCTTGAAGCTTGGAGCCTCCCCTTTCTACCAAGGTAAAAAGTTCCCAAGAAAACTCATTTTTTCTCCATCTCCTAGTGTGGCCGATTTTGTCCCTCTTTGATACCTTGTTTTCTTCTTGTTTTGGAGCTTTGTTTCAACCCTCCAATGGTGGTGGAACCCCCTTCTTGATTCAAGGGTTAAAACCCCTCTTAAAAACTCCAAAGGTAAAACCTAACTTTTGTGCTTTAAGCCCATCCATTGAATTTGAGTAATTCCAAGGGTTTAAGAGTTTATTAATATTCATTTTGGGTTCTTGAATGTTGGGAATGGAGTTTAGCAACTCCATTGCCCACTTGACCAAAATTGAGGAAGAGGAGAGGAGAAGACTTGAAAGGAGGAACTTGTGAAATTAAGGAAAGTAAACTACCTTGATGCTTATCTAATTGTTTTAGAATATGGGATGGATAATTTAATGAATGAACCCAAAATTTGTGAGGAAAATGTGTTTGATTGTGGTTGGTAGGAGTTCGTGAAATTTTGTTTGAATTAAGGGCCTTGGAGCCATGCACTCTATGTTTAGTGCTTATATTGTTGTTTAATGAGATTTTGAGGAAATATTATGTGCTGGTTGGACCCTTATGGGTGTGGCTAGTATAGGATTGATTTAAGTGAAAATTGGTGTGAATTGAAGAGTTTGGATATGTTAAGTTTATGGGTAAGTTATGGCGAAATTTCAGTAGAAAATAAGTGTTTTAAGGTGACTTTGTGAATTGGAGAATCTAGGTGTGTATGTGGTTGAGTAGAGTTGAGTAATGATCTTGAAATGGTATGTGGAGAGCTAGGGAGAGAAGTGTAAAATCTGTAGCGAAAGGGTGTTGTAATGCATTGGAAAAATTAGAAATGAGTTAGTGTGCAAGACTTAGAAAAATGAGAGTTCGACTTGGGATTTAGAAGTGCATTATCTAGGAATGAATTGGAATGGTCATTAAGTGATTTGGTAAGGTTGGCAGGAGGTAGAAACTATCAAAAGGAAGTTGAAATGCACAAGTGTGAAAAATACAAAAATGTGAGGATTGATATTTGTGAATTTGAACAAGAATTGGGTAGTGATTGTGACCAAGGATTTGAGGTGGTTTAAGGAGTGTTTAAGTGTGTTTAAACATGTAGGAAACATGTGGAAAGATTAGGGAATGATTATGGGAGGATTAAGAGTTGATTTGGGGTTGGAAAATTACCTAACTAGTAGTTTTTAGCAGGGTCTGGGACCTAGGTTAGGAACAAGGTCTTGGACCGCATCAAAAAAAGGCCCGAGAGTGAACACAGCAATTGGTCCGGGACTTAAGTCCAGGACCAAGTCCCGGACCAGGTAGAAAAAACGGCCGAGAGTACGAGAATGTGTTGGTCCAGGACTTTGGGTCCGGACCTAGTCCCTCACCATCCCCAGAATCCTCCCGAAAGTGTTTTAAAGGGGCTAAAAGGTGGAGGATTGATTGGTATTGGTTTTAGATGATGTTTAGGAGTTGTTTGGTGACTTGTAAAGGTCCTAAGAAGTATAAACAAAGGTTGAGAAGTGAGTGAGTAAGTTGAGGAACCAAGTACACTTAAGTAAAACCAAAATAACGGGATACCGGGGTAAGTACGAGAGTAGTAAGTTACGTATCATATAAGCTTGATATTAACAGCAATGTTTGAAACATTATCAGAGGGTCATATGGGAACTGAGCAACGTGAGATGCCACGGTAAAAGTTAAACCAAGGTGTAAGGTATGATTTTCTCAAGCCCCGTATGCTAACGGTGTTACTCTGATTTGTGTGCTTGTTTGATTGTGTGATCACCTTAACAAGATAAATGCACGAATCGGATTGTTTGCACTCTCTTGTGCTTGTATTGTATTGCTTGTTGTTGGATTGTATTTTGCATTTAAAGTTTGTATAATTCATGAAATGTGTGATTGTGGATGAATTTCTTGAGTGTGAAAGAGCACTGTAGTTCGACTCATAGTTGAGTCTTGTTTGAGTAGTGACTCATAGAAATAGTCAAGTTGCGAATCAATAAAAACATGGAAACACATTAAAACTATCGAACCAAGAGACGATAACACAAACCTTTGAACTCACTAGAATGTGAGAGTATTGTACTGGAATTAGTGAACTCCCGATAACGGTTAGAGAACCGAATTAATTTAATCCACAAAATAAATAATATTGGATGTATATAACGAACCTCTATTTAGAGGATTGATAAATGTTCAAGATGCGAACCTTGAGAAAAGTAAAGAATGGTAAGGGATCACCAAACCCCTTAGAAAGATAGTCGAACCCCAATGAGAGGATCCGACTAATATAAACAATGTCTCGAACATGAGAGTATTCGATAAGTTGGGTAGAACCTTAAATATGAGAATACTAGACATTGGTAATTCCCTAAGCTAATGGAGGATATCGAGAGAGATACTTCTAGGCTAATCTATGAGTTGTGAAATGACTTCAAGAGAGGAGTTTTAGGAATTTGAGTAGTTCAGTAGAGAACCGGACATTTGAGAATTTGAGGAGTTAATTGTATAGCCCCGTGTTGAAGACTTAAGTTTTGCAGATGATTGCCTCCTCAGTGGAAGTAGCGATGCAGAAAGACTTAGCGCGATACAGAAAGACGTTCCACTGTCACAACCTACCAGCTCGAGTACCTCTGCAGAATCATCTGTACACATGTTCCTATATGCCAAGAAGCGCGACACTACTGAGTGGCTGCGGAAATCTCGGATAGTTGGGCGCGCACGCAAACGTGAGAACGTGACGAACAAGGAGTTCCATAACTCCGATACTTGCGGAACCAACTCAAGGAGCCGTTTACAAGAAGACTTTACCGTAGATTTAGGATATAGTTAAACAAGTATATAAGCATATGGTTGTAATTAGTTCAGGTGTGCATTCGAGATTATCTAGAGAGAAACACCGCCTTTGAGAGAGAAAATATTATTGAGAGATCTTAGTGAGATAGTGTCAATTAGCTTAGGTATTTATTACCTAGAGAGCACACATAGAACATTCCCCTTTACTCCTTGTTACGCATTGATCAAAGCTGAGAGTAGAGCGAGTGTTGGATGAGACAGAGTACCTCTGTCGAATCCCAAGATAGGAAGCTAGGTTGTAATTCACATTAAGTTTCAATAAAAGCAAAGTCCTATCTTGTCAATTTAAAACAAAAGCTTCCGCGTTATTAGTTTCTGCATACATTTATTCTTCAAGCAGAGTTGGTCTGAGACTAACACCTCAGACCTACTCGGTCAGCACCCCGATCCTATCAAGTGGTATCAGAGCCTGCGTTGGCTGACAAATCTCTTAAAATGGCGGAAATCTCAAACATCAACAACAACAACAGAATGCAAGTGGAGAACCCAAAGCTAACTTCCACAAACTACAACATGTGGAAAAACGAGATGGAGTCACACCTCCAGTCCCTGAATCAACAACTCTGGACGGTAGTGACGAAAGGCAATTTCCCAGTACCTGAAGGGAAAGATCCCAGCTCCTATACTGCTGAGGAGCGCAGATGCGTTGAACTAAATGCCCAAGCCGTACGAGTCATCTACACTAGTCTCTCTCCACCCGAAAGAAGAAGAGTGTATCACATCAAAGTAGCCAAAGACACCTGGGATCATCTTCGAGCTGTCCACGAAGGAAATACTGAGCTTCGAAAGTCAAAAATACAAGAACTGAAGATGGACTACGAAAACTTCGTAGGAAAGCGTGGAGAATCCCTCAGCGACATGCTTGCACGATTTACTGAACTCATTGCTACTATGGAAGAGCTGCAGATTGGAGAGTCAAATGAAAATATCAATAACAAATTTCTGGACAGTCTGGGCGAGGAATGGACTGAGAGTGTTATCTCTACGAAGGCGTCCAAAAGTCTAGAGAAATGGACTTTGACTGACTTGGGATCCTATCTTCAGTCCATCAACAAATACAAGATGAATATCAAAAATAGAGGTAATACTTCTCACTCAAACCATGCTGTTTCTTTTTCCAACGTAAATCAAGCCTTGCAGGTAAAGACTACGCCCAGCCAGACAGCAGCTTACCAGAATGAATCATTCCACTATGAGACCACCTCTCCAAATCAGGATTTAATCCAGCAACTTCGGGACACTCTGATTGACGGCATAATAGAGGAAGGATCAGCGAACACCTTCGAAGATATGGCCATGCTGGTCAAGAACTTTAAGAGATTCATGCGAGATCGATCAGAAAGGAACAGTCCAAACAGGTTCAGCCAAAATCAAAACCAACAATATCAATCCTACTACCGTAATCAGCAAGGCACCATTGGAACTGGAGACCGAGTATGCTTCAAATGCCTGAAGCCGGGGCACTACGCCAACAACTGTCCTCTCAAGGAAAAAGATGATCGTGAGCAATCATCACTGATAGCAAATTCAGCATGGGGAGACTCTGACTCAGAAGAACCTGAGATGGGAACGTCAAGCCTAATCTGCCTCATGGCTCACAAAAGTCAGGTATGCAAGAGTCCCTCTTCAGAGGTAACTGAATATTTCTCAGACTCATGTGCTATTCCCTCTTTAGATTTATCTACTTACTACATCGACCTAAATCATCCTGAAAATTTGAATTAACTGAAGAACAAGAAAGAATAGCCTCTCTTTATGAAGAAATTCATGTGCTAAAGGGTCATGTCAACAACGATCGTCTAAAATTGCAAAAATCTGAAGAAAAGGCTGAAAAACTTGAAGGAGAGTTAAGAGACGCTCACAGCCTCATCAACTCTTTAAAAACCCAAGTTTCTTCCCTGCAGAAAAATCGTTCCAAAATTCCACAAAAATTTTTCAAACCAATCACCTTTGTTCGTGAGGTTGCTGCAATACAAAAGCCAAAATTCTTTGAAAACGAACTCCGTGAGTCAAAAGAAAGACAAGTTCGACTTGAGAAAGAGGTCGATTCCCTGAATATTGCCCTTAAAAAGGCACGGATGGAATCGGTCTCATCATCTAATCCTCCTCATTGGCTGAAAAACAAAGGTAAAGTTAATCTGCCGAAAATGGCCTCAAAACCCAATGATCTTCAAAGAAGGAAACTCCAAAAAGAAAAATTTGAAAACAAATTTCATTGGCAAAAGAAGTTTGTTCATCTACCCTCTTTACTAATTTGTGGTTACTGTGGCTACGACAGACACATTCACTCATCGTGTCATAAGCTTGGCAAAGATTTATCTTTTAATATGCAACGTTTACATACTTTGTCTAAAGCACGACATAGTCATAGCTTCTTTTCAAAGAGGGAACCCAAGTTCGCCTGGGTTCCCAAGTCTAACTTCTGATTATCTTGTAGGGAGAGACCGTGGACAATGACTCTTGGTTTCAAGATAGTGGATGCTCACGACATATGACAGGAGACCCTGACAAGTTCACGACTCTCTCTCAACACCATGGGGGAATAGTCACTTTCGGCGACAATGCTCATGGTGAAATCATTGGTATTGGAACCGTCTGTAATCCCTCTCTCTTTAAGATAGAAAATGTTAATTTAGTAAATGGACTTGGACATAGTCTTCTAAGTATCTCTCAAATATGTGATCTCTCTAATGTTGTTCTTTTTTCGGCCTCTGACTGCAAAATCTTTGACGAGCAAACAGGTCTTCTGAAAGCCACTGGTATAAGGGTGAACAATCTTTACAAGTCATCTCTTGAAAACCCTAACCTAGATGGTACTCTTTGTCTTAGTGTACAAGACAAGAATATCTCCTTATGGCACTTTCGTCTAGGTCATGCACACGGCAAACTACTAAACAAAATCAAAAACAGAAATCTTGTAGTGGGACTCCCTCAGACAAACTTCTTCCAAACCGACACCCTCTGTCCTGCGTGCATACAAGGGAAACATTCTAGAGCAAGCTTTCCAGGTAAAACAGAAATGTCTACATCATCTCCGCTGGATATGCTACACATGGATCTATGTGGACCAATGCGTGTTCAAAGCAAGAGTGGTAAGAAGTACGTTCTAGTCATCGTCGATGACTATTCGCGCTGGACATGGGTACTCTTTCTTAAGAACAAGTCGGAAACATTTTCTGAATTCGAAACTCTGTTCAAAATGATTACTAACAAACTGTCCACTAATGTCAAGACAATTCGTTCTGACAATGGTACAGAATTTTGCAATATCCAGTTTTCAGAATTTTGCAGGACAAAGGGAATCATGCATCAAACGTCAGCTGCTCGTACTCCACAACAAAATGGAGTTGTAGAACGAAAGAATCACACCCTAGTAGAAATGGCAAGAACAATGCTCATTGATAGTAACCTTCCAGCCACATACTGGGCAGAAGCTATCAACACTGCAGCATACATCCTAAATCGAGCATCAATTCATCCATTCATTGGCAAAACCCCATATGAAATTATCAAAGGCCGTCCACCTTCAGTAGCACATCTACGGCGCTTTGGATGCAAGTGTTTCATACACAACAATGGAAAAGACAATCTTGGCAAGTTTGCCTCGAAGAGTGATGAAGGAATCTTCCTTGGCTACTCATCACAAAGTCAAGCTTACAGAGTACTCAATAAACGCACATCTTGTCTTGAAGAAAGTCCTCATATTCGTTTTGAAGAGCTCTCTAACTCTAGCGACTGTGAACACAACCCAAATGAACCACTCGAAGATGTCTCAGATACTACCTTCATTGAAATACCAGTAGCTACTATTCCTGCACCACAAACACCTCTTGCAACAGACTCATCCTCCGACAGCGATGACGACCCTGATGACTCATTCAAGGATGCCTCACCTACTCCCACACCGGAACCACTACCTCCACCACAAAACACAACGACAACCACACCTAACAATCACCAAACACCAGATCCCTCCACTAGTCTTCCATCAACCTCCGCAAGAAAATTTCAACAAGCCTCCGCTCACCCAATTACTCAAATCCTGAGTGATCCATCCAAAGGCGTTCAAACACGTAGTGAGATCCATCAGAATCTCTGTGCCTTCAATGCTTTTCTATCCACAATCGAACCTAAGAATGTCCACCAAGCTCTACAGGATCATGACTGGATACTCGCCATGCAAGAAGAACTACATTCTCTGCAAAGACACTCTGTCTGGCGACTTGTTCCGTGTCCAACCAACCATAAACCAATTGGTACCAAATGGGTGTTTCGCAACAAGTTAGATGATCAAGGGAATATCTCTCGCACAAAGCCAGATTGGTAGTTCAGGATATGCTCAAGCTGAAGAATTGATTACGATGAAACTTATGCTCCAGTAGCTTGAATTGAGGCAATTCGAATACTCGTGGCCTACGCAGCTCATCGAGGTATAAAGCTCTACCAAATGGATGTAAAACTGCATTTCTACATGGATACATCGACAGAGATGTATATGTTGCTCAACCACCGGGTTTCGAAGATCCACATCACCCGGAGTATGTCTACAAGTTAGATAAAGCGTTATATGGCCTGAAGCAGGCACCTCGGGCATGGTATGAGCGTCTTTCATCTTACTTATTGTCCCATGGATTCATTCGAGGTAAAGTTGACAAAACTCTTTTCACTCTCACCAAAGGTGAAGACATACTCATTGTGCAAATATACGTGGATGACATAATTTATGGATCCACTATTCCTGAACTATGTTCATTTTTTTCTGACCTCATGAGTAAAGAGTTTGAAATGAGTACTCTTGGAGAATTGAAATTCTTTTTAGGTCTTCAAATCATTCAACAAGAAAACGGGACTCAAATTCATCAACAGAAATACATTCACGAGCTATTAATTAAATACAAGATGCAGGATTCAAAAGCCACACCCACTCCAATGTCAGCAATAGAGAAACTACATCTGGATGAAAAAGGAATTGCCGTTGATGCTACACTATACAGAGGTATGATAGGTTCACTCCTTTATCTAACAGCAAGTAGGCCTGACATTCTCTATGCTGTATGTCTCTGTGCAAGATTTCAGGCAAACCCAAAAGAATCACACCTACAAAGCGTAAAGCGAATCTTTCGCTATCTGAAAAGCACCCAGGACATGTACCTCTGGTACCCAAGTACTCCTGATTTCACTCTAATGGGTTATAGTGATTCTGATTTTGCAAGCTCCTTACTAGACAGAAAAAGCACGTCTGGTACTGCACAATTTTTAGGACTTTGTCTTGTCGCCTGGAGTTCAAAGAAGCAAAACACGGTAGCCCTGTCATCCGCCGAGGCCGAATATGTCTCCGCCGCTGCTTGCTGTGCACAGATTCTCTGGATACAACAACAACTACAGGATTATCTCATTCCTCCGACTTGTACTACAATTTTTTGTGACAATAATAGTGCTATTGATTTATCTAAAAACCATGTTCATCATTCCAGGACAAAACACATTGAAATTCGTCACCATTTCTTAAGGGATTGCGTTTAAAAAGGACAGATACAACTATAATATGTTCCTACTTCAGATCAACTTGTAGACATATTCACCAAACCATTGCAACGAGGTCCTTTTGAAGCACTACGTTCACAACTAGGTATGACCCGTATGACTTACCTAAGGTTGTATCTCCTTCTCGTGTTTTGTCAATATCTGAGTGAAATGCATGAACACATCTGACGACCTAGTCTGTGTGTCAAAGAAACAAAACACCGGCGTAAAAATAAGAGTCTTTATTTTCTGATAAACCACCGCGAAATTCTCGCCCAACAATCCGCAACAACCCAGCTCAACCAATCAGCCCACACTACCCTGACACAAGACGTCTGCCTATATTCCGACGTCAATATCTTTCACCCCCCACGTCCAATCCTACCCAACCCAATTTCTTTGCCTCTCTTCGCCTTCTCCACCCTATTGCCTACTACAATCGAACTCCAATCGCCATGGCTTCCAACCCTAACCCTAAGCACAACACCATGTTTTCCGACGCTGAATTACCTAATGATCCTCTGCTCCTCCAAGCTCTAATCAACAAACTCACCAACCTCCAAGCCAAACAAACTCCTACTTCCACCTCCGACTCAACCGCCGTCGCCCCCGCCATGTCCATCGACACTCAACCTATCAACACCCCTTTACCCACCGTATCAACTGAACCAACCGCCATAGTCCACACTATGACATCCACCCGATCAGAAGACACCCCATCTCCAACCAAACAAACAACACCTCCTACCACCCCGATCATACCCACCCCTGACACCATAACCAAATCACCGACCAAACTCCAGTTCGGATCCCTTCCACCCACTGATGACGAAACACAGAATCCACAACCCAACTCTCCAGCTAAAGAACCCACTGAGGTACTTGACCTCGAAGCCCAGCTAGCTGCTCCGGAATGTTCACCCCCACCAAAGAAAACCCACCGTGCTAAATCCAATGTCCCCCGCCCTCCAGCTACTCGAACCCTTAGATCTCGGGCCAAAAATCCTCAGTCATCTTAAAAACCCAGTTCTGAAGCTCCTGTTCCTGCACCATCCCCTATAGTCACGGCACCACCAACTGAAGAAAAGCCGCTCAGCACCACCAACTTGTCAACCCAGGCGGACTCCGACACGGCAACGACTTCAACTAGAAAGCGACTCCGTCCTCGCTCCGAGTCTGTCCCACCATCTCCTGCTCAACGTCTAGATCTGATCGACACACACTCTGCCGTCTACTCCCTACCAGCCGACGATTTTGCTGAGTCCCGAAACTTGGTAAAAGGAAAGCTACTCGACCTGGACTGGCTCCACTCGATGGCGTTCGCCATGTTCGAGGAGATGTTTCACTTTCAAAACTGGATCCATCTCTTCCACGGCATTCAGACCTACCATGAAGCAGAGGCCTATCAGTTCTACCAAAATTGCGTCATCCGCAAGGGGAAGATAATGACAGAGGTACATGACAAAGCTATCCTTCTCGATTCAAACTCAATAGCAACCCATCTAGCAATTCCAACTAGCGGACTAGAATTTTATGATAGGGCTGGTTTTCCTGATCTAGGGTTTATAAGTGCAAAAGAGGTCTATGACTTCTTCCTACCGAATAACAGAGTTGGTCACTCTTTGGACCGACCAGCTCTGTCAAATATCCACCAAATGCTTCATACCTTGGTGATCAAAAACTTAGTCCCTAGAAAGGAAGGAAACCAGTTTGTCCGCCCGCTAGATCTTGCTATCATGTACTGTCTAATCCACCACCAAAAGATAAACCTCCCAAAATTAATCCTCAACCACATAGCATCAACCATCTCCTCACCCCGACACAGCCTGGGGTACATATTCTGGCTCCCGAAAATTCTAACCCACTGTGATATTGTCCTTGATCCCTCCAAAGCTAGTCGCATAGTGGACACTGACATCCTTGGTCAGATCCTGTACAACAAAACCCAAACTTTCCAGATCAAATCGGTCTCCAAAACAAACCTTCCCTCCAAAAAGCTAGCCCCACCAAAACCCGCATCACCCCCTGACACGGCCTCTCTCTCTGAAAGGGTAGCAGCGATCGAGAACAACCTCGCCACTCTATCCAAGAAGATTGACATGCTCATCGACGTCCTCAATAAAAACCACAAACAGACGATGAACATCTTTGTAGGGGGAGTCCAGAAGCTGGCGGAGGAGTTCCGGGAAACCTTTGTAGAAACTCTGGAAGCGGCTAAGCAAATGGATGGCGCTGGGACTTCGGGGGAAGATGGAGCAAGGGATGAGGACACAGGAATGGATGGAGGATATGACTAACTCTTTACCCCACCCCTTTTAACCCCTAGGAAGAACTAACTTTTGAATACTCTTGATTTGCGTTGGTGGTTTGTTTTACTGACTTTTTCAGATTATGGTTTTTTGATATTTTATGCGTTTCCCCTGATGTTGGCAAACGGGGGAAGCGGTGTATCCCGCGGCTGGTGTCTGCGGGTAACTATGTGTGGATACTGAGTGCCTCTGAAGGCCTCATCTGTTTTGGATTGGTCGTTATTTTCTGCAATGTAGTATTTGAAGTAGTTTCGTACTATGGTTTTTATCCGTTCTTATCAACTGCATTACCCTAAGGGGGAATATGTGTTTAAGGGGGAACAAACAACAAGTTGTTCTCCCGAGATAGTTGCTCTGCCTTGTTGTTTGTTTTTTGCAGATACATTCTATACAAAACCGGATACACTGAGTTTGCCATCATCAGCAAAAAGGGGGAATTTGTTTAAGACTTAAGTTTTGCAGATGATTGCCTCCTCAGTGGAAGTAGCGATGCAGAAAGACTTAGCGCGATACAGAAAGACGTTCCACTGTCACAACCTACCAGCTCGAGTACCTCTGCAGAAGCATCTGTACACATGTTCCTATATGCCAAGAAGCGCGACACTACTGAGTGGCTGCGGAAATCTTGGATAGTTGGGCGCGCACGCAAACGTGAGAACGTGACGCACAAGGAGTAACATAACTCCGATACTTTCGAACCAACTCAAGGAGCCGTTTACAAGAAGACTTTACCGTAGATTTAGGATATAGTTAAGCAAGTATATAAGCATATGGTTGTAATTAGTTCAGGTGTGCATTCGAGATTATCTAGAGAGAAACACCGCCTTTGAGAGAGAAAATATTATTGAGAGATCTTAGTGAGATAGTGTCAATTAGCTTAGGTATTTATTACCTAGAGAGCACACATAGAACATTCCCCTTTACTCCTTGTTACGCATTGATCAAAGCCGAGAGTAGAGCGAGTGTTGGATGAGATAGAGTACCTCTGTTGAATCCCAAGATAGGAAGCTAGGTTGTAATTCACATTGAGTTTCAATAAAAGCAAAGTCTTATCTTGTCAGATTAAAACAAAAGCTTCAGTGTTATTAGTTTCTGCATACATTTATTCTTCAAGCAGAGTTGGTCTGAGACTAACACCTCATACCTACTCGGTCAGCACCCCGATCCTATCACCCCGTTTGTATTTGTAAGCCCGGTGGTGGGTCTTGTGTATGACCCTGCCCGGAGGTCATGGGTAATGACTTAAAATATACCTTTGAGTATCGGATTGAGTATTTGAATTGAGAATTTGATTGAGGTTAGAGAATTGAGTGTTGAGTATTGAGTTGAAACTTGAGTGACTTGAGAATTGAGTTTGAGTGGAGAATTGAGTTGAGTATTGTAGAACTTGCTTGATGTTGAGAGTAAGAGAATTTGAGTATGAGTACCCAAGAGAGTGGGTAAGACAATGAGTAATTGAGTTAGGCATAGTGAGGTAGAAACCCTCAAGGCCTAAGATTAAGTAATACTAACTAATAAACTTATTGTGTCAGTGTGATTGTATTCCTTGGTTGAATGTGAGTATTTGTGTTAATGTACATATATAATGTATGTTGCCTAGCATTTTGATTGAATTAAAATGAATCGCATGCTCTCGACCAAAATAGTCGGCGTACCCCTGTTAGCACGCGGGGTTTATGAATTTCATATGCAGCAATTTTGCTGAGCCCTTAGGGGCACCATTTTTATTTTACAGGTACATGGGAGCCGATCACCGTTCGAGAGTAGGACAGGGTTATTATTAAGCAAGTGTAGTTGTTTAAGGATTGTAATTGTTATATTGTGGAAATTGTAAGACCGGTATGTTATTGACAAGTTTGGGAATTGTAGTAAACTCGGTACAGAATCGAATTGAAGTTGTATTTTTATTTGATTTGGTTAAGGAATGAAATGTAAAGTTTGATGTGTAGTACTCGGTATAATAATCCATCAGACCGATTTATATTTGTATTGTTGTATTGGATTGGCCTTGTTAGTCACGAGAGTGATTAACGGCATTGTATCACCCCGGTTGTATTGGAAATTCTGCTGCTTGAGTATTGATAATTGAGACAGATTAGGGGATAATGACTGGATTACCGGTAGGGGTGTTACAATAGATGTTTACTTCTAAGATGTCATGAGAAGAATATCACCTCCATTTCTGCGGTTTGCCAGGAGCGTTTATCTTTCAACTTAGTCACTAGGGACCCGGCAAAGTTTTGTACATACATGGAGTATTGGTTCAATGTTGCTGAAGAAAAGAAGAAATTATTTTTGCTAATACCGTATCACCAAATGTGAGTTCTGATGTAAATTTACATACTAATTAGCTAACTTTTGTACCTTCATTCCTCATTTCATTTTGTATTTGTAATTGTAGCCACCACTGGGCTTTGTTTATCTTCTACACCGCCACTACTTCTCTGCAAGTTCTAGATCCACTAGGGCAGTTGAAATATTTTAACATTGAAGAGTTAATTAAAAGGTGAATTTGTATTACTGCTTAATTATTTGAGGTTCAAAATTAATGTACTCTTTCATTGTGCTTAACGCTTTTGTTAATATGTGACAATGCTTATAAACGAATCCCTCGGGGAGAGTTTGCTTAAATGACAATCAAATACATCAAGGTTTGGGTAATTCATTTATTTTATTCGTGCCACTTATCGTTTTACAATTGCTTTACACTTGTGAATTTTGGTGATTTAGTGCCCTAAGCAACCAGATTCCAGGAGTTGCGGGTACTACGTCATGCGGTACATGTACGAGTTCTACGGGTACTTCCCAACATTTGGGAACTCTGAAGAGAAGGTAATACGATAGACGACATTGTCTTGTATTTAGTTCTTTGTGCAGATATTGATGTCTTATCTGAATTTCATTATGTGTTCCATTCCTTGTCTTATTCTAGATTATTGAGCACTTTAGCAAATTCACGACTTATAGGCCAAAAGACTAGATTCATGTTAGAGAGAGCATGGCGACCTTCTTTTTTAGAATGGAGTGGTAGGATAGCTAGCTTTTTTGTCTATATTGTAGTGGTATGAAACTGAAATGACATGTATAACAGATTTGTGAATTGCTAGCTATTGTACGATTGTGTAAATTAAGATTGTAAGTTGTAATAGATTTTTTGCATAATGTCTGTTGTAATGAAAGGATCATTTTTTTGAGCTTTAACACATGCTGTTATTTGTTGTGATTGTACACATAGAATGTGTTTTGTTGTTATTTTGTACAGGTGTGTTGCAATTGTGTAGTTTGTGTATATCTGTTGCAAGTGCACAATCTGTAACAGATTCTTGGTGATTTAATAAAAACACAAAAAATTACAAAAAAACTTTAAATTATGGTTCCAGGGAAAACCGTCATGTAAACCTTTTTTCTGTAATCGCGTCATTGGACTTTCGATTAAGGATCCTGATAAAACCGTAATCTAAAGTCCAATGACGCGCGCACGCCAAAACACTTTAGATTACGGTTTTTTAAAACTGTAATGTAAAGTCCGCGACGCGCGTGACTGGAAAACAGCCTTTAATTACGGTTTTAAACCATAATTAAAGATTTAAAGACGTCTCCGTCTTAGGTAACGCCCGTGATAACTACGGTCCAGAACCGTCATTATACACGGTTTTGGACTGTAATTTAAGGGTTCCATTCCACCAGTGAGGGTCTATAGTGTATGGTTTAGGATCTATGACCCTAAACCGTAACTACAAACCCTAAAAACCTGTCGAGTCAGTAACAATAATATAAAGTGTATAACTAACGCCAAAAAGATTACCCTACCCCTCCCCCCCAAATACCCTAAAACTTCCCTAGGAAAGTTAAAAACGTCGAAGGCCTTTTTAGGGTTTGTAATGTAGGGTTTAGGGTCTAACGACCTCTGATTCACTTCTTAACAACCTTTGATTCACTTTTTAGCAACCTTTGATTTACTTTTCTTAAACTTAAGATTCACAATGTTCATTGTACATACAAAAAATATAAAATTTTAAATTTATCAAAACATATTCATGTTGGTTACATTTAATGCTATTTGGACTTATATCTAATAAACTACAACATTTTAAAATTTTACAAAAATACAAAATAGAAAAAGAAAAAATAGGTGCCACTTCATCCACAATGGTGTGGATTCCACCTATAACACCCCAACTCGTAATTCACAATTAATGATTATTAATAACGCCAAACTTAAATGAAATCGCAGCAGATAAATAAACTAAGCTCTTGTGTTACCGCCGTTAGTCACCCACGTGACTAACTAGGCCTTACTAACTCCAATGTAACAGTCTAAATGAGTGAATACTTACCAACTTAAACTCCAACAAATACTTATACATACCAAGTTCTAATCGTTCCAAAATACAAGTTCATTCCAACTTACAGCAATATACATAAATGTATAAGATCTACACCCAACCCAAAAGTCTACCCCACCTATACTCGGTCAGGTTGAATCTTCATCAAGTACCTGAAAATGGTAGGCCCAAACGGGCTCAGCACAACTGCTTGTATGAAAACATGTAGCCCGTAAGCTACCGGGCTACACACAACTACTTGGTCGTTAACATGCGGTTAATTATTACAACAGTATAATAAAAACTGTAAACACACAACATGCCATAAATAACGCAAGCAATCACTCAATTACAATAACATTACCCAGCAGAAATAAAACATCAGTATATCGATTAAGTGATTTGTTCTTTCTTAGGCCTTGAGATTATTTTGGGATCTCGTTATAGACCATACTTTACTTATCATGGACAATCTACACAATGGATTGCCACATCCATAGTCAGTGACTTAACTTATCTTGGGTAAGTTTAAACCCTATTGAAAGAGTAACGAAACTATAATGAACCACCGGCGTTGTGACGTATATTGAGCCGGTTATGCCTTTAGACAGGATTGAGACTCTCGTATTGAATAAATAACCAGGTACGTTTAGACCCTGAGGAAGTAAAGTAAACTCCTTCAACCACTGTCAAAAAGAGACGTACATTTAATTGGTTACATTTAAGAAACCCAGTGGGCTAGAATACAACGTCCCCCACAACCATCGTCAATAAAAGACGTACATTTAATTGGGTATATATAAACCCAGTGGGCGAGTATAAAACTTCACCCACAACCACTGTCATGACGTACATTTATAATTGGAAGACGATCTGATGCAGATACGACCTCCTAAACTCAGCATGCATGGCCAGGACCTCCTGGACTCCTCACTTCCCCGTTATCCTATTCGTGCTAGAAGTCTCAATGGAACAATCGTCCTACTTCTAAGGTGATAAGTTCGAACATCATATTTTGGATGTCGACAATATATTTAAAGGGAAGTTAGTGAGAAACTTATGCACAAGTCCTCATTACGTAAATACGCAAGTTCGTAATCCTCTTGTTATCGCATATACCGCATGTGTGATTTATACTTACTCTAAGGTATGGTTAGTAATTCACAACAGATAAGGTCCAGTAAAACGCGAACAAGGACACGAAACACATACAACATATTGCATGAATTATCTTGGTCATTATCACATACAACAGATAGCATACAAGCCGATGTAACTCGGTAGCAAACAAGCTACAAGAATCCATACCGTTCACCGTAGACGGCACTCGCCTAACCTCAGCTGTCGTCCCGTCTATCACACTCTTATAATTCGATTAATTGAGTGTGTTAATTCACTAATTACTCTTGTATCATATTTAATTGTATTTACGAAACGTTTAAGTGTTTTGTTTCCGTTATTCGGTGAGAGTTATAAAATTATCTCTTAATCTTTATTAACTCATTTAATTCATGACTAAGTTACACTTAAGGTATTATTCTATGTACCTTAATCCCTGAAATCTTAGTACTCTTGAATTATAATCTTATATTATAAGGATACTTCTCCACAGATTTCTTTTTGCATATTTAACCCAATTATATATATATATATATATATATATATATATATATATATATATATATATATATATATAGTTGTATATATATCCACCTTTACAATAATCTTTGTTATCATTGTATGCTATTATAATCCTTGTCATTATGTAGCATTAATATCTTTTGTTCATGTAGTATATACACATGTGTTGTGTATATATAGTTGTAGGCTTTTATAATGCCTATTACCACTATACATTATATTATTCTCTCTTTATATAATATACTCCTTATATATACATATACTTACAATATGTACATATTATATGCTTTCATGTCCCTTATGACATAATAACTTTGCTATGTTCTTTTTAATCCTTAATTGTCATGCATCGCACTACCCATTTTCCAAATACTTTTGTTTATTACAAGAAAACCTTAAATGAAATAAATTGTTTACAATTTAATTCCTTAAACTATTATAACCTATAGTGTTCTTACCTTACTTATTTATACCAAAATTCCACTTACAATCTGCCTCAATTATTCAAATAGACCCTATACTGTTAAAATTTAGATTCCAGCCCCCTTATTTTCAGTAGTTACATTATGACCACACTTATTTTCATAACTTTACAATTTACCACTAATTGCATCTTATTGTATAGTTTTATTCCTTACTTCAGTAAACTCTAATTCCCTACCTATATTTCAGTAATTACCTACAGACCCCAACTAAATTTTCGGCCTATACTCATATTTGTCAAAAATTACATTTTGACCTCATAATTTTTACAACTTACAATTATGTTAATCCTTATTTTAATCTATAGGTTTTAACTCTTTATTTAATTCCAAACTTACACTTTAATTTACTGAAATTACAAAACAAACCCTATGGAATTCACTTTGAAGTATATTTTTTCTTAATTACAATTTTCACCCCAAAACTTTATAATCTTTACATTTTTGTGTTATAATTCACATTTAATCTTAAGTTTCAATATTTTAATCCAACCTTTGGTCAACACTTTGACCCATACCATATTTGACCTCTATTTCTCTTATGTGCCTAGAACTTATAATATTTATGATTTGGCCACTAGATTTTCTAGAATTTACAATTTGACCCTAAAATTCCTTAAACTTATATTTTATCATTTCTAACCAAACCAATCCTACACTTCAGCTTGTTTATAGTCCAGCACTCCTATTTTAATTTATTACATGTTACCACCTTTTTATAGTATAAATTTTATTAAATTATTATATAAACTTGATAATCCATTTTAATGTCATTTCTTGCACCTAAAATTATCAAGCACTTTCTAATAACCACTTATATATTTTTCCTAAGTGTCCTCAAAATGATTTAATTCACCAAATATCCCATTAATTTTCGAACATAGCACTAACTTTTATAAATTATGCTTTTATAGCATTTTATGTTACAAAAACCTTATAATATACAAGCCTAAACAAGTGGCTGTTATATAAACTTTAACATAAGCTTAAAATGCAAAAAAATACATATAAACCATTGTAGGTTTAGACTTTGACAGTTTATACCCCATTATTTTCAGAAATCACATTTTAGCCACAAAACTTTGTAAACTTGTCATTTTAATACCTAAGCCTTAACTTAACTTAACCAAAAATTATAACATAAACTTAGACACATATCTAGGTCATTATGGACCATTTTAAACAATACACTCTCAGCCATATTATGTTTTTACCCCAAAGTTTTCAAAAGTTGCAGTTTACCCCCTTTTACTAAATCCTTTGCACATTTAAGTCCTTTAACTTATCCAAATGTTATAATACAGTTTTATACACATTTTAAACTCATAATAGGTCATTTAACCCCTAGGGATCTCTGCTGGATTGTGTACATAAACAAATTTTAAAGCACAAAAAAATATGTTCTAAAGTTATGACTTTTACCTTATAATTTCCAAGCTAGATTTTCTACTTGTAACCTTAAGTTATTGGCGCTATTATACATAGAATAATACTAATAAGTTCTTGTACAAATTTAAGGGCTTAAAACAAAGCCTAAACACCAAGGTTTTAGTTTAGGAATTTACCCTCTTTAAGGTTGATTTCTCCACGTGTGTTCCCTTTGTTTTTCAGCCAACTTTGGGGAGTTTGAAGACTCCAATTCTTAGATATGTCACAAGGAAGAGAAAATTTCAAGAGTTAGAACCTTATATGCTCCTTAAACAAAACTAGGAGCTTAAAGCACAAAATGGAGCTTTAGGAGTTGTTTTTACCTTAAGGAGTCAAAGTTGATGATTTTTCCTCTCTAAAAATTAGCCAACACTAGGAATGTATGAACAAAGTCACTTCCTTGGGAGATCTAGGAGTAGAAGATGATTTAAGAACAAACGAAGCTTATTTTCAAGACTTTACCTTAGGTAGAATGCCCTTGTATTTTCGGACACCTTTAGAGCTTGGAAGAGCTCTTGTTTTTTCATGAAAAGAGAGGAGAAAATGGGCTCAAAGAACTAGATTTACCGAAGTCACAATGAAAGATAGGTAGCTTAGAACCTTAGAGCACATTTTTACCTTTTGATTTATTGAACTTAACTTGGCCTGTAACACCCCTACCATTAATACAATCATTACCGTCCAACCTCCTCATGCTTCCGAGTCACGCAGCAGATACTTACTTACATACAGTGGGTGGTACAGTGCCGTTAGTCACCCACGTGACTAACAAGGCTACTACTTCTACATACAACATCGGTCTGATGGACCGGAATATCCGAGTACTACACAGTGCGAGTCTTACTACAATCATGAATCAAATACTACAACTCCCATTCCATACAATCCACAAGTTCAATACAATACAATATCATTCACCGAGTTTACTAAGATCCTTATACAAGAATATTACCTCTTCTAACTCATACATACTCACTAGGAGTCTACCCACTACCCATTCCTCACAACTACTTGCTTCCTGAATAAAAGGGTGTGCCACCGGTCTCTTACCTCGACCAAACCGCTTCGGGTACCTGCACACTAAAAACGTTCCCCCGAGGGGGTCAGCTTTCGCTGAGCATGATAACCGCATACCCCGCGTACTAGTGAGGGTACGCCGACCACTTGGTCGAATACATGCGGTTCATTTTACAATACATACATACATACATGCTTTCATTCGTACCAATACAATACTTCACAGGGATACATTCATACAATTCAATACATACACGGAAGACAATACAAGTCAACCATCCATACTTACCTTCACCGGAGTACGCATACACAATACTCATACAGTACATACGCAATACATACACAATCCACCATACTTGTTAGCTCATGTTGGTCCACCCGGGTTAATCGGGTGGAGATTATTCTTTTACTCGTTCCACAGTACTTACGCATACATACTCATACTCATACATACTTACTGATTTATACTTACTTACTCTTACTCATGTTAAGCCGGTATGGCCTCTGGGCAGGGACTACACCGTCCCACCACCAGGCTTTACTTGGTTCACCAATCCAGGATGCTACCCATTTAAGGGGTTTGGGCCGTGGACCAGTTTATGAACCAGGAATCGGATCCAACCTCTTGTGTCTCCTCATCCTCACGCGTGGCCGAAGCTATATCGGACTTCTACTCATTCCAATTTACTCGCTTTCAAGTTAGGAGTTAGGTAGTTAGGAATTAGTAGAAGTCAACATCCAAGCCATATACACAATTACAAGGTTCAATTCACATCCATACGAAATACGATACCATCCACGAATACAATACAGGGTACAATTACACTTCCTCATCATTCATATATTTCATGAATTATACAAACTAGTGTTCAAGACAATAATCATCAAGAACACATAAATCAAGCACAAGTAAGTGCAATATAGTCCGATTCATGCATTTATCTTATTTAGGTGATCAAATAAGCACACAAATCGGGGTAACCAGATTAGGATACAGGGCATGAAGAAATCATACCTTTTTACCGGAATTCACTTTACCGGGTGCTTCCTTGTTCCTTTGGTTCCCTCTTGTTCCTTGATTCTTATCCACGAACCAATGACTACATGTCAAATGGTTCAGTTAATACCAAGCATTACAATACACACATTACTACTACTCCCGTACTTACCCCGTTGTCCCGTTGTTTCGGTTTAACTTAATGTTCATATACATACTACTCTCTTACCTAATTCCCCCAACTTATTTATACTTTTAATGACCCTTAAACATCATTAGTTAAGTACTAATTACCTTATACTATCATTATCATTCACCTCCATACCTTATATCCCATTTAATAAGCCAAATTTTACCATTTTTGGTTGGTCCGGGACCTTGTCCGTGTCTTAAGTCCCGGACCAACACTTGGTCGCAATCCTCGGCCTGATTTCAACTATGGTCCGGGACCTCATACTCAAGGTAAGTCCCGGACCCAAGGCTCTGTAAACTCTCGAACGAAATTTGAATTTGGTCCGGGTCCTTGCACATAAGTCAAGTCCCGGACCCATACTTACTGAAACTCTCGGCCTATTTTGTTGGGGTGGTCCGGGTCCTTGTATGGGACCTAAGTCCCGGACCACCCACGGCTATCTACTCTCGGCCTGTTTTAATATGCTGGTCTGGGACTTAGTCCTGGACTTAAGTCCCGGACCCTGCTAAACTTTCTACAGATTTTAAGTTTTCAAAATCTGTTACAATCCAAACTTTGCCTAATTAATCTCCCATTGTTCCTACACTTAATCCCACATGTTTAAGCACCTAATTAAGCTCCTAAACATGTTCAAATCCATTACCAACTCCTTACTCCTTTTCATACTAATTCACACACTAATTCACCACATTTTCATTCCAGCACTTACATTATTTCTCCAAGTGGTTTTGCTACAGATTTTGGGTTCTTATTTCCTCCATGCCTAGTTCCCTCTCCTAATGCCATCTTACCATTCCAATTCATTTCCAAGCAACTACCATATCTATACCCAAGTCCAACACTCTCTTTACCAATTCCACATACTAATTTTCCTAACTTCTCCAATGCATGTTTACACATTTTGCTACAGATTTTACACTTCCTATTTCTCACACTACAACTACTACTCCATGGTCATTAGACATCCCTACAATCCCCAATACACCTTGGTTCTCCCATTCACCAAGTCAACCATTAATGCACATTTTCTACCAAAATTTTGCCATAACTCACCTACTTTTCTTACTTAGCCACACATATCAATTCTCACCAAATTCATCCCTAATCTAGCCACACCCATACAAGGGTTCTACCAGCAATTAATACAATACCAATTCATCAACACTTCCTCAATCCACAATACTAATGCACATACACAATATATTTGGCTCCAAAGCCTACAATCCAATACTTGCTCTTAAATAATCAAAACTTCATAAACTTCAATACTAATACAATGGTTTAGGTTATTTTATTTGTTCTCCCATTCCCATTACTCTAATGCATTAAATTTATCATTCAAGAAAGAGCTCTTACCTTAAGCTCTTATTTCCTCTTTCCTTTTCCACTTCTTCTCCTCTCTTGCTTGTACAATTCGGTCACATGGGGAATGGAGTTGCCAAACTCCATTCCCATCACCCGAAGCACATAGAACAAATATAATTAACATACTAACCCTTAGATTTATGCTAGTTCATTAAGGTGTTTAAAATACAAATTCTAGGGTTTACCTTCGGAGTGCTTTAGGAGGGTTTTAGCCCTTGGTTCAAGAAGGAGAATCCACCACCATTGCTAGGTGAGATTGATGCTCAAAAGAGAGAGAAAAATAAGACATTACAAAGGGCCAAAAATCGGCTACCAAAGGAAGGTGGAGAAAACTTGAATCTTTTATGGAGATTTTTACCTTGTTGGAAAGAGGAGACTCCAAGCTCCATAATGGTGTGCTTTTCTCTTCAAGTGGGGAAAACCCATGGAGATGAAACTCATCCTTTTCGAATTTTGGAAAGAGGGAATGATAGAGGAGGATGAGGGGATTACAAATATGTGATTATTTTTGAGTTTGGAGCTTACATGAGGGTGGAGCATGAGGATGAAGAAGGGAAGCCATTAGAGCTTCTTGTGGAGCTCCAAAATCGCAGCAGCCAGAAGAGAGAGGGAGAGAGAAATCGGTCAGGAGGAAGGAGAGAGATGAGAGAGTAGAGAAATGAGTGAGGTGAGAGAGTAAGTGGGGTAAAGTAGTTTTTACTTTATTGCTTTTTGCTTTTGGCTCTCTTATTTAATTAGCTAGTTACATGTGTGTGTGAGGGAGTTATTTGACTGATAAAAACCGGCCCCCTACAGTTATACTAGTTGGAGCGTTTCTCATCTTCTACAGAAACGCTCGTTATTTTACCCGGTTTTGGTACTATTCACTAACCGGGCTCGTTTTCCGGAATTTTCTTGTTTAATTATTTTTACTGATTATTAAGCTTCCATAAATGCTTAATAATTATTATTTAAAGATTTATTATTTTTACGGGTCTGTTTGACCACTTAAAGTCACATTCTCGAGTTTTCTTGAAAAACGTGCTCTAAAGCTCTATTAGCATTTTAACTCATTATTTGGATCCGTTTTCTTCGGGAGTTGTTCCCATATATTATTTCGGTGTTATTAACCTTTGGAATCCATATAATATACTATCCGGGGTCCCATACCTCCTATGGTTATTTAACGCTTATTTAGCGTTTTCCGCTTTTAAGCGTTTCTTTATTTCTTTTGGATTTATTTTTCCTCCCCAATATTACTTAAGCGTTATTAGGCTCTTAAATACGGATTAGGATAATTTAATCACCATATTTAAGGTCGGGGTATTTCAATCTACCCCCCTTAAGAACTTTGTCCTCAAAGTTATGCGGGGTTATAGGTTTACAATGCTTACTCATTCTTACATGTCTAATACCAAAGCCATACCTTCTTCCTCCTTACAATTCCCAAATCCGTTACTCAAGGTTTCTCCTTTCCATATCATACCAATGCACAATAATTACTCCAATCCATATTACTATCAACCATCTGGTTCCTCATTACCAAATTTATACATACATACAATGCAAAGCTATTCCCAAAGCTATGCAATACACATACAATCCCGCAGGCGCTCAGGTCATCTAGACACAGGACTCCTTTATGTCCTGCTGCCCTTGGAATACTACAACATGCTACACTACTATCTTCTCCGGTATAAGTTTCTAACAAATCCTTCATCTCCAGGCTAAGAAAATTCCTTCCACAGCTAATTAGAGATCCTTCTAAAGCATACAACTCCAAATTTCAACTTAGATTCATTACTTCTATCCTATGTGTGATTCTTGTGACCACTTGAGGGGAGCTTCAAGAATCATTCGACCCTGATGTGATCAGCATCAGTGTTGAACTATCTTTCCACCCCAATTTGTGTTCGGTTTACCTTGATCTGATCAGGATCAAGTTCGACTTCCCACATCAGATTCAACCAAAAAAATAATTTAATTGTTTTCATTTTCTATCTTTTTACTCTTTCTAGTCGTGATTACGAATTCATACATCTCCAAAGGATGGAATCAATCCATCAATCATCCTCACTCTACTTCCCGAATGCTTCACTCCCTGGTTCAATACCTAAATGCTCATTTCATCAATCTTCACTACTTTCATCCATCACTCTCCAATATTCTAACTAGGGATTACCATACTTGTAAAATTTTGTTGTCCTCAATTTACTTCCAATCATTTACCTAGGTATACACTACCCCTAGAATTCATTCATCTACTACTCTCATTCATTTCGTACTACTTCTTCCAAGGCTACAATACTTGTGGAACTCCGTCCACTACTCATTACTTTTCTTTTACTAATACTCTTACATGATGTTACAAGGTAGGTATATTCGTCCTATGGTATTTGCATCTCTAGTGCCTAATTACCATAATTTCAATATGAATGAATACATATGTTTATTTAACATAAGTACCAATCATCAATTTGATTCTTATTTGTGCTATGCACATTATAGTTTATGTGTTTTATTCACGAAACTTATATTCAGCGTTTTTCGCTCTACCCCCCTTAAAAGGGATTACGCCCACGTAATCTACCATATGTTATTATTATTAAACATTGGTTCAATCAATTTGGGCAATCTGAAGCGTTTAGCTTCACTACGGTATACTATACAATATGCTCTGGTCAAAGGGTCTTAACCATACCAATGGTTTAGTCTTTGCACCAAGAATTCCTATATGAGTTTATTTAACTCATAATTAATTCGGTTCTAGCCTAACCGACTTCAAGGCATTAATAACCATTCTATTATACTCACTAGGTACATTAATCTCCTAGCTAGGGCCCACTAGCTTCTGCTGCGCGACCTTGATAACTTGGGTTATTCACCCTTCTTGTTATCCTTAATGTGCTATACATCGCCTTTTTATCCCTCTATTATGGGAATAAGGTTTACTAAACAATCGCGGTATTCTTTTACCGTGTTTGAACGCAATTAGTTTAAGATTTATAACCAGCTCTCTGGTAATCTACTGCTCCTGCTATTTATGCTTCCATGATTATTCATTAAGTTCCTCCGACTCATTGTCGGGCGAGGTTAAGTCACTACTCAGTTGTAGTGCTTCCTCTGTTGTCAATAGCTTCTGAATTATACCAGTTCTTCTGGTTCAGTACAAGTGTCCTTTACTTTTATGACCTTGCATTTTCTATGCGTCGGCCCTTGTGACTTTCTTAAGTCTCTTTTCACTCTTTATTCCACTGGAATTCACATCTTGTGATTGTTAGTGTGTTTTACACTCTTCGTGCTTCTTTGGCCTTAGGCCGCACGGTCTGTTGCTAAGAATGCTTGACTGGCTTATGCCATTGTGGTGAAAAGAAGAGTTTACTACGGTTTACATTCTCCATATCCCTAGCTATCCCATTAGGTCATTAGCTGCACAAGTGCAATGCCAAAACACTCAGTCATACAGAGTGCAGAGGCGTAAACGCTTGACAGTAAGTCACTGATGTGATAGGAAAGAATATCTCTGTCTGTCTTCTCATACTTATACTCCGTGTCATTATCTATTACTCCCTCATAGCGGTCGCTTGTTGCGCACCGTATTCTTTACTCATTGTACAACATTGTTTTTACTGTCTCTGTTACTGTGGTAGTTCCTCTTTACTTATTGCCATTATCATTGGCACCATTTCCTTATGGTGTTCATACACTAGGGGGTTCCTAGTTCATATGTATGACGGTTGTCGTAGTATACTGCAATACTATTATCTTCCCATTGTGGGGATGTTTTATTTCAATTTAGGTTTCATGTGTAGGTTAGCTTACCTCACATTCTATCATCATTTATGATATAATTTACCAAGTATCTTGGTTGACCAAGGATGAGGTAATTCATCGGGTTATAAGCTCTCTCGAGCGTTAGTCATTTGTGGTGTTCAATGTGTATTCACATTGATTGTTTTGACAATTATTGTTTTCCAGTGCTGAGCATTGATCATAGGCTCTAGCTGTGCGGTTTTACTTTTGTATGCACATCACCGGAATATCCCAAGAAACTTCAAGGATTTTTCCGGTCCCGTTCTTCAATTGAAGGGTATTTCATCACTGGTAAGTGAAGGTTCTTGTTGAGGGATTTGTCGCCACTCATAGGTCTGATAGCAAGGTTACTATGTTAGTACCTGCTTATGTACTGCATATGGAGTATACTTACTCCTTTAAGTCGCGATGGTTTGGAATATCTTTTCCTTGTTTCATCGCCTCTTGGCAATATAGTTGTATATATATATATCCACCTTTACAATAATCTTTGTTATCATTGTATGCTATTATAATCCTTGTCATTATGTAGCATTAATATCTTTTGTTCACGTAGTATATACACATGTGTTGTGTATATATAGTTGTAGGCTTTTATAATGCCTATTACCACTACACATTATATTATTCTCTCTTTATATAATATACTCCTTATATATACATATACTTACAATATGTACATATTATATGCTTTCATGTCCCTTATGACATAATAACTTTGCTATGTTCTTTTTAATCCTTAATTGTCACGCATAGCACTACCCATTTTCCAAATACTTTTGTTTATTACAAGAAAACCTTAAATGAAATAAATTGTTTACAATTTAATTCCTTAAACTATTATAACCTATAGTGTTCTTACCTTACTTATTTATACCAAAATTCCACTTACAATCTGCCTCAATTATTCAAATAGACCCTATACTGTTAAAATTTAGATTCCAGCCCCCTTATTTTCAGTAGTTACATTATGACCACACTTATTTTCATAACTTTACAATTTACCACTAATTGCATCTTATTGTATAGTTTTATTCCTTACTTTAGTAAACTCTAATTCCCTACCTATATTTCAGTAATTACCTACAGACCCCAACTAAATTTTTGGCATGTACTCATATTTGTCAAAAATTACATTTTGACCTCATAATTTTTACAACTTACAATTATGTTAATCCTTATTTTAATCTATAGGTTTTAACTCTTTATTTAATTCCAAACTTACACTTTAATTTACTGAAATTACAAAACAAACCCTATGGAATTCGGCTTTGAAGTATATTTTTTCTTAATTACAATTTTCACCCCAAAAATTTATAATCTTTACATTTTTGTGTTATAATTCACATTTAATCTTAAGTTTCAATATTTTAATCCAACCTTTGGTCAACACTTTGACCCATACCATATTTGACCTCTATTTCTCTTATGTGCCTAGAACTTATAATATTTATGATTTGGCCACTAGATTTTCTAGAATTTACAATTTGACCCTAAAATTCCTTAAACTTATATTTTATCATTTCTAACCAAACCAATCCTACACTTCAGCTTGTTTATAGTCCAGCACTCCTATTTTAATTTATTACATGTTACCACCTTTTTATAGTATAAATTTTATTAAATTATTATATAAACTTGATAATCCATTTTAATGTCATTTCTTGCACCTAAAATTATCAAGCACTTTCTAATAACCACTTATATATTTTTCCTAAGTGTCCTCAAAATGATTTAATTCACCAAATATCCCATTAATTTTCGAACATAGCACTAACTTTTATAAATTATGCTTTTATAGCATTTTATGTTACAAAAACCTTATAATATACAAGCCTAAACAAGTGGCTGTTATATAAACTTTAACATAAGCTTAAAATGCAAAAAAATACATATAAACCATTGTAGGTTTAGACTTTGACAGTTAATACCCCATTATTTTCAGAAATCACATTTTAGCCACAAAACTTTGTAAACTTGTCATTTTAATACCTAAGCCTTAACTTAACTTAACCAAAAATTATAACATAAACTTAGACACATATCTAGGTCATTATGGACCATTTTAAACAATACACTCTCGGCCATAATATGTTTTTACCCCAAAGTTTTCAAAAATTGCAGTTTACCCCCTTTTACTAAATCCTTTGCACATTTAAGTCCTTTAACTTATCCAAATGTTATAATACAGTTTTATACACATTTTAAACTCATAATAGGTCATTTAACCCCTAGGGATCTCTGCTGGATTGTGTACATACTTAAACAAATTTTAAAGCACAAAAAAATATGTTCTAAAGTTATGACTTTTACCTTATAATTTCCAAGCTAGATTTTCTACTTGTAACCTTAAGTTATTGGCGCTATTATACATAGAATAATACTAATAAGTTCTTGTACAAATTTAAGGGCTTAAAACAAAGCCTAAACACCAAGGTTTTAGTTTAGGAATTTACCCTCTTTAAGGTTGATTTCTCCACGCGTGTTCCCTTTGTTTTTAGCCAACTTTGGGGAGTTTGAAGACTCCAATTCTCAGATATGTCACAAGGAAGAGAAAATTTCAAGAGTTAGAACCTTATATGCTCCTTAAACAAAACTAGGAGCTTAAAGCACATAATGGAGCTTTAGGAGTTGTTTTTACCTTAAGGAGTCAAAGTTGATGATTTTTCCTCTCTAAAAATTAGCCAACACTAGGAATGTATGAACAAAGTCACTTCCTTGGTAGATCTAGGAGTAAAAGATGATTTAAGAACAAAAGAAGTTTATTTTCAAGACTTTACCTTAGGTAGAATGCCCTTGTATTTTCGGACACCTTTAGAGCTTGGAAGAGCTCTTGTTTTTTCATGAAAAGAGAGGAGAAAATGGGCTCAAAGAACTAGATTTACCGAAGTCACAATGAAAGAAAGGTAGCTTAGAACCTTAGAGCACATTTTTACCTTTTGATTTATTGAACTTAACTTGGCCACTCCTTGCTACTTGCTCGCGGTTTTACACCCTTTTCAATAGCAGATTTTTGGCTTTACCAAGAGAAGAAGAATACTTAGTCTTTGATGAAGAAAAGAGAAGATTTGAGGCAAAAATAAGTGTTCATGAGCAAGAACACTTATGTTCTTCAATGGAATAACAAAGGAAGGAGATGAGGAGGGAGAGTACCACTTACTTTCGGGTAGGAGCAAGGAGAGAAGGGTGTTGTAGTTGTGCATGGGCAAAAGAGAAAGGAATGGGAGAGAGAGCTTAGTATGTGTGGGAGTTGATGTTCACAAGGAGGGTAGAATTTTGCAATGCAGGAAGTGTCTCTTACAAAAGCAAAAAGCACTTTGGATGTCCTTTCCCTTGTAAAAACCGGCCACCCTTTGTTTTTTTGGGGGGGGGGGGGTTTGAAATTTTTGTGACTTATATTATGACTTCAATGTTATACATTTTGGACTTTTTTTATGTGTTAGGTTATAACATGTGTTTTTACCTTGTCCTAAGGTGTATTCCTTGTGTTTTGAGTGATTTATATACTTACTATTCATTGTAATTATATAAAGTACCACATAATTTTATCACATGATTTATGATCTTATTTCATGTATTAATGTATTATATGTTACATTAACTTTTAGAAGTTGTTTTCTCCTTATAAATACTCCCTCTTTAGTCCATTATTTCATGTGAGGTTTAGTACCCATTAGAGGTGATACCTTAATGAATTAAGGTTCATTATTTTTAGTTATCCCTTGATTAAATCCTTTTATTTAATTAATTAATGTAATTAAGGTTTAGGGTATTTCACCACCCATGAAGGTAAAAAAAAATGATGAGGCGGAGGAGAGAAGATATGAGAGGGCTGCTTAATTAAGAACCTGGAAAGTGAAGGTTCTTAGTGATATATGAAGAGTGAATGTGAGAAAATAAATTATAATAATATTGTTTAGTGGGTTGAATCCACTTTCCTTATTGTGGATGTCCTAAGGTGACACCATCGCAAAATCATTCAGTCTTATCATTTTGTTAGATTAGATCTAGAAGTTTAAGGAAAAGGGAAAAGGTTGCTAGAGAAAAGAAAATCAGACCTAGCTAGAAGGGTAAAGTTTATCTAGAGTTGATCAAATGGGCGGGCGGGCCGGGCCTGGAAAGAATTTTAGACCGGGCCAGGCCAGGTCAAGTCCGTTTTTCTTTGGCTCTGCCGCTACCCGGCCCGCTCGGCCCGATTTTTTATTTTTTTATAAATAATAACTCTTTTGAATAAATAATAAAATTCTAAATAAAAGTTTGAAAAATAAAAGAACTCAACATAAAATATTAAATAATTAATAAATTCTAAGTAAAAACTTATATATTATATAAAAATTACATTAAATATATATTATAGTATATGTATATTTTAAATAGTAGTATATATTTAAATTCGGGTCGGGCCGGACTTTATTTCGGGTCTAAAGTTTTGTGAAGCCCAGCCCGATTTTAAATTCAAGCCTAGTTTTTTTGTCCAAACCCGCCCAATTTTTTTCAAACTCGGTTTTTCTGGCTTTTTCTGGACCAGATCGGGTAGGGTCGCCGGACCAGGTTGGGTTTGATCAGCTCTAGGTTTATCGGAAAAAACATATCTATCCCTGGGTATCACATGTGAAGTAAAGTAATTATGTTCCCGGTTCTGAAATCAGGTCAAAGGGTCCGGGTTTGCAAAATGCAGCCTACTTTACCGGGGTAAATGTGTAAAATGGTTTCATACTGTTTTTGTAATATGTGAAAGCCTGAACGCCGGGTCAAGCGGGGATTGGATAAAGGCTAAAATCGTATTAAGTTCGACATTAACCCATTGGCTCGCCACACCACCTTTACAGTGACATAATTGTCTTTTTTTTAATAAAGGGATATGTATATATATTAGAAGAACAGTAACATTAGATATATAGTGGCCCTATGGATCTGATAACTAAGCGGGACATACGGCTAAGGGAGGGGAGGATATACAAAAATCTCCCTAGTCGTGAACAAAAATAGCCTAAGGCTTGGGGAGGGAGGATATACAAAAGTTCCTGGCAGAGCACAAGAAAAACCTAGGGCTCGCACCAGCCCAAAGTCCAAAATCAACATAGCATTCAGATTTACAAAAAACAAATTTGTACTCCTAGGAGCAGAGCATCCTATCAAGCCAGTCAAAGTCAGTGCTGGAGCTTTTCATCTTCGTCCAAATAATGGCTTTAATAGCAGATTTGATGTCGGAAACAATGAGAGAGGGGTCTCTGGCTTGGTTGGCCATGGCTCGCTTGCATCTTTCTATCCAGAGGTGATAAACGAAGTTGGCGATAGCTACTCATTTCACTAGGTCAACCGGGCGATGGCTCTTGTAGTAGCGGATGATCCCGTTTGAGCAGTTGCGAAGACCTTTCCGGTTGGTAGGGATTCCCAGCCAGTCAAAGATAGTTCATCATACCCTGCAAGAGTACCCACAATGGAAGAACAGATGGTTGCTTGTCTCTTAAGCACGCTCGCAGAGCCAGCATCGGTTAGCAAGACATATGCCCCATGATTGGAGCCTATCACATGTTTTAAGTCTACCTTTCAGTGTAATCCATAAAATAAATTTAGCTTTAGGAATAGACCAAATTTTCCAACAAATATTGAACCAATGGAAATACTGGGGAGGGGGGAGACATCATTATAGAACGTGCCGACCCTAGGACGGGAGGGATAGGAATTGAAAAGAGAAATGGCATCATTAAGCGACCCGCATTGCTCCATCCACCAATCCCTAGCATGGAGGATAGCTTTCCAGGTCCACGGGTCATTACCTTTTGCAGTGGTCGTCCAAATACTGTTGGGGCTAGGGATGAAGAGCTTATGGATCCATTGGATCCAAAGGCGCTCAGAGTCGTGAGTGATGCCTGAGATTGTCTTGAGCATAAAACACATATTCCATTTGTGGATATCCTTAAGCCCAAGTCCCCCACTTTTCTTGGTGTTAGTGATGGCATTCCAGGCCACTGAAGGTGTTACATTATTGTCAGCATCACCTGACCAAAGGAACGAGCGGAGGCAACTGGTGACTTTTTGATGACATTTTTAGGTATAGTGATGCAAGAGGCCCAGAAGCCAACTATACCAAAGAGAGTACTTTGGATGAGGGAAAGCCTTCCAGCAAACGAGAGAGATTTACTCCCCCAAGCAATGATGGTTTTACGGATACTGTCAAGGAGGGGGTTGAAATCTGCGGCTCTAGGCTTCCTAGCAGTAATTGGTATGCCAAGGTATCGGAATGGGAAGGACCCCTGGTTGAACCCTGTAAGAAGGACAAGCGATTAAGCAAGGGGGGTGTCAACCCCACCTAGGAAGAGGTCGGATTTAGAAGGGTTAAGCATTAGGCCAGAAGCCACAGAAAAGAGGTTGATTTTATTAAGCATGAGCGAGATGGAGCTCTGGTCAGCTCTGCAGAATAAGAGAGCATCATCAGCGAAGAAGAGGTGAGTGATACGGAGGGATTTGCAGGACGGGTGGAAATGGAAGCCAGGTGTGGTGAAGAGCTGGTCGAGAAGACAGGAAAGCATATCCATAACAAGCGCAAATAAATAGGGGGAAAGGGGGTCACCTTGGTGCAACCCTCACTTCCCTTTGAAAGAAGCCAAGGGGGGGGCATTAATGTTGATAGAAAAGGAGGTGGTGGTGACACACTGTAAGATCCATTTACTAAACTCTAGGGGGAAGTTTAGGAACGAGAGAGTGTCCCGGAGGAAACTTCAGTCAACGGTGTCAAATACCTTCCTAATATCCACTTTCATAGTGCTTCTTTGGGAGATGTGAGCTCTCTGGTAATTTACATAAGGCACGAGCAAAGTTGGATATTATCTGAGATAAGGCGACCTTTGATGAAGGCTCCTTGGCTGGGGTTCACCAGCGAGGGGAGGACATTTTTAAGGCTGTCTGCCAAAATTTTGCTAATGATCTTGTATAGAGTATTACAACAGGAGATAGGTCTATAGTCGCCTGGGGACGAGGCATTATCAGTTTTGGGGATAAGAGTGATGAGGGTGGCGTTAATCTCTTTGTGCAACCGCCCACTATGGAAAAAACTTTTGATAGTTCCACAAATGTCCTCACCAATAATGTCCCAGGCTGCTTTAAAGAACTTAGCAGTGTAACCATCAGGGCCCGGGGCTTTTTCATCACCTATGGAGAGGGGGGCAGATTTAATATCGTTGTTATCAATAGATCGGGTAAGATGGGCCCAGGCTGATTGGTCAAGGGTTTTGACCGAGTCTAAGTTAAGATTGGCCAGAGAATAGGAGGGTGGTGTTCTAGTGCCTAAAGGTTGTTGAAAATGGGCCACTAGACAGTTCTCTATCTCCGTAGGGGCATTGAGGATCTCTCCAGAATCGTTTACAATGGATGCAGTAGAATTTTTATTCCTTCTTGCCTTAATGGCTCTGTGAAAAAAAGAGGTATTAGAGTCAGCCATCTTAAGCCACCGGGTCTTTGAGAGCTGGCGAATGAAGAGAAGCTCGTGAGCGTCCCTACTCAGGAGGTTGTGCCTTAGGGATATCTCTTGGGAGATGTGGGTCGGGTTCCATGGATCCTCGTCCAAGCGACTCTGGACGTCACTGAGATTATTTCTGATGGTTTGGCCTTTGTCCCCAATGGATCCAAACTCAGTCTTATGAAGATGTATGAGTCCGGTTCTAAGAAACCGAAGTCTTTGCACAATAGAGAAAAGCCGACTTCCTGAAGGGGGAGGCGCCCACGCTTCGCGAACCAACGGAAGGAAGGAGGGATCCTTGGTCCAAAGGTTGAGAAACTTGAACCTTCTTTTACGAGGGGCAGGAGCGGGGAGGGAGATGATCATGGGGCTGTGGTCCGAAGCCAAAGGGGGGAGAAAAGAGGCGAAGCTGGTGGGGTATGCCAGGATCCATTCCTCGTTAACTAATACCCTGTCTATTTTCCCAAGGATGCGACCATGATTGTATTGATTATTCCACCAGGTGTAGATACGTCCATAGTAGCGGAGGTCCTGCAACTCAGCCCTGGAGACACATTCAGCAAAGTCACGGTAGTCTCTAGGGTAAGGGTTGCGACTGCTTAGTCTATCATGGGCGAAAAGGATATTGTTAAAATCTCCAGCCACTACCCAGTGGCCTGAGATGCTTTGGCTAAGATTGGAGATATCCTCCCATAGTTGAGCTCTCAAAGCAGAGTTGTTCCTCCCATAATCTACGGAGAGGGTAAAGTCTATGGTACCCCTAATAGACGCTTTGCAGGAGAAGATTTGGTCAGAGTAGTGGATGGGAGAGAGAGTAATGAGAGAGGGATGGCAAAGAATCCAGATGCGGCCATAGTTATCGGCCTCATAGTTATAGAGAAAGCTCCAGGTGGGAAAGAAACGAGTTAGGATGGGATGGTGGTTGTTATGCGAGACATGAGTTTCGAGGAGGCCGAACGCATAGGGTTTGTTGCTGGCCACAAATTTTTGGATTACAAGGAGTTTGGGGTGGTCGTTACAGCCCCTAATATTCCATATTGCAAGGTTCATATGGAACGGGTAGTGTGGGAAGAGGGGGGAGGGGGTAATACCCATCTCAAGAGCATCAAATAAGTTAATTAGATGGAGCGGGGGGTCCTCCGGGGCAGGTAGAGCTGTTGGGATAAAACCTAACGGCAAGTGTACCGGTCAATTCTAGCAAGTTTTAATAGAGAGTATTCCCTAAGTATCGAACCAGAGGAGGCGATGTCTAGTTTAAATCTTTACTAATCGGAAAGGAAATAAATATGAAATTAAAATAGGAAATTGGGGGTTTTGATTTGATGAGAATTAAAAACTATAAACAAATTGTAAAACAGTAAAAAAAAGCAGGAAAATAATTGTTGCGAAACTGATTTGGGAAGGAGATCCCGGTTTACTATTTTTCCCTAAATCTGCAATTCCTATCCCTAAGCGATTTCCAAGACAATTCTAAATAAAACCCTAGAACCAAGATAATTCACCTCCAGTCTCCCGCTTAGCAAATTCTATTTAGTAAAGACCGAATTCTAACTCTTGTTACGAACCCACTGTTTACTAACCGCCTTAAGAACAATCTAGATTATCGGTCAATTAGCGATTTAGAGGAATTAACGTCTCTAAACTAACCGGTTATTTTCCTGAATTCAATTGAAAGCCGCAGTCGTCACATATAAGATAACAAAATACTAATCTTTATAATCGGCCAAATTATAACGATTAAAGAAATTAAGCAAGGAAAATAACTTTACTCAATCGAATTTTATTAAATCACAAAGGAACAGGAATAGCAAATTCAGGGATACATAGCAAACCGACATCTAAAAGAACTACTCAGCCATTGGCATAATTACAATAAGAAAAACTGTAATGAGTAGAAATAAAGAACAAGAAGAAACTCTGTTCTGAGACTTCTGGTGAAGTCTCCGTGATGAATCTCTTTCTCTGCTCTGCTCCAGGCTCCCAATCAGAATTCTCTCAATTCAGCTAATTCTCTCTGTTGTATCGTGACTAATTGTGGTGTGTGTAGGCATATGTCTCACGCTGGCAAGACTCCTCTTTTATAAGAATGAGAATTCTATCTTTAATCTGCTAAACGGCCGCTATCTAAAAGATAGAATAAAGGGTAAGTAAAGATAGAATAACAATCCATTATTTCTGAAACAGATCTTCTGGCACTCCGCTTGTATTGGTCCGGTTTTGCAAACAAGTACGCAAACCCGGACCACCACTAAAACTCGACAGAAGATTCTTGCTTGAGGTTGGTCCGGGTTTGGAAACAAGTACGCAAACCCGGACCACATCTGAAACTAGGCAGAGAGTTCTACGATGAGATGGTCCGGGTTTACAAAGTAGGATACAAACCCGGACCACATCTGAAACTAGGCAGAGAGTTCTACGATGAGATGGTCCGGGTTTACAAAGTAGGATACAAACCCGGACCCTCATTAAAACACAACAGTAGTTGGTGAAAATCAGCCTTTGACTCTGGTTTGACTTCCACTTGTTGCCCCAACCTCTAAAATCTTCATTTAATCACTTTGTTGAGCATTTTATCCTGAAAACATATCAAATCGATCATTGGAGACAAATATAACAATAAAGTGTAAATAAAGCATTAGGGAGGGAAGTTAATGTCATAATGTAGATAATTAAGCACGAATTAGCCTAGTAAACTTAGACAAATTCCTGACTTATCAACTTCCTCACACTTAATCTTTGCTTGCCCTCAAGCAAATAGAAACATACTGAAATCTTACAGAAGGGAGACGTCAGTTTAGCACCGTGCACAAGGAGATCTAATAATGAAAAGCAGTCATAGAAAACAATGATCCACAATTGCAGGTTTTCATAAACAGTGAATTGAGAAGTATTTTCCAAAGGCTTAAGACACATAGTAAAACCACCTGACTCCAATTTCACTCAGGGACTACTTTCCAATTAACTTTCCACAGTCCATGGACGACAAGGGGTGAGAAGTAATATCTTATTCCATATTACCTTTCATCACCACGTACTCATAATCAAGAAAGAATTTGCACTTTGCATTTGAAATAAATTTCTTCAACTTTCTAAACAGGCATTAACTTTCTCTTTTATATCCCTCAGACTTTTCTCTCCATTCATGTAGTGGTGTTGGGTCTTCTATCCCAGATCAGATGACCTTAGGTAGATGGGTGATGAGGCACCCCAAGGACTTAATTACCAAATGGACGAGGCCTGTTTCTGGGTTAAAAGTTTGATTAGAGGAGTACCTTGCCTTTGTCCTTCCTTCCTTTCATTCAAGAATCATTCCCAAAGTCCCCATGTGAAATCAAAATCTAATAGCTACACTAATGGCTTAACTTTTTAATGAAGAAATAGACAAGCATTAATCAAAACTGTACATACAAGCAGTGCAACCAGAATTCCCACAACTGTTTTCCAGCTTCGATCTCACAAAAACTAGTTCTACTTGTGCGGTGTTCCAAACCAACTTATCCAACCACTGAATAAGACTCAGGTATATTACGCAACCAAAAATTTTTGAGGGCCAACAAAAATGTAGTGAAAATGGAGTGAAAGCCTTTAAAAATGTTCAAAATTAGCACATTCGAATGTAATTGAGCATGAGCATGTGTAATTTCCCTTCCTCACACTTAAAAATAAGCAATGCCCTCATTGCTTCATTAAAATGATTAAGACGGAAGGAAAACACAAATTCGCATAAAACAACGTTTGAAGAAGAAAAGAAGTTAGAAAATCACGCCCCTGGAGTATGGTGAGGACAACGTCCTCACACTTATGTGAGAACATCGGGGTGTTGAATTCTGGAGAAAATTCGACAGAGTGTCCTTTGGTTCCCTCAATACCTCACACTTAGCAAAAGCAGACCTGTAGCTCAAGAAATAAAACCAAAAGCCAATACTGACTTGCAGAAACAGTAAGCGTGCGGGTAAACATCATACTTAAGTAATACAGACCGAAAATAAAAGGCATCATTCGAATCCAAAATAAAAAGAAGTACAACCAAAAGAAAACTTCGCAGAAAACGACTAAGAAATTAAACACATCAAAATATCCGAAAAGGTAGAAAGTGAAATAACCCAAACTCCAGGAACCTAGGGGTGTGGAGGCTGCGACTGCGACCCATGCGGGAGATGCCACGCCTCCGTACGGGCGAAGCGGGCATCATACTCAGCCATCCTTGCCTCCTGGCGAACCTCAGAAGCATGACGACGCGCCTCCAAAGAAGTCAAACGAACTCCATAGTTCTGAACTTGAGTTGATAAATCATCGAGGCGCGAGCTAAACTCATCAAAACGGGTGGTGCACACCCCCTGCCAATCCCTGAACTCCGTCATCAGCTCCTCAAATCCCTGCGTGTGATCTGCTGGAGGAACATCAGTATCCCTAACCTCTGAGGGTCCGGCCATATCGGCACCAGAAGATCGGGCGGCTCTCTCACCCGGTCGGGCACGACGACGCTTAATCCAACCATCCCCGATCTTCTCCCATTGAAACCGATGCATAGCTGTCATGTCTAAGGGAGAAGTGGGAGTCTGAGGCCGCTCATCACTAAAGTCAACCCTTGCCCTCTCAAAAAGAAACTGCAAAAAGTGCGGGAAAGCAAGGGAAGCAGTACAATCCACATCCATGATCCTCAGAATATGATCAAAAACCACTGAAGGGAAAACTATAGGACAAGCTTCACGTGAAAATGCATCATCCATCAAATTCCGCAAAAAGAAACAATCCAATGAGTTAAGGTCAGCACACTCCCTGGGGCGAACATTATGCATAATAATAGCCAAAAGCAAATGCTCCAACGGGGTCTGTAGCTTGTCCCCCGTCACAACTTGCTTATCCCTCGAAGACCGTCTTTGATGGTACTGCACCTCAGGGTCATTAACAATCAAACGCATATAATGCTCCTTAGCCCTCTTCTTATCATTATCATTCTCCTCATGTTTCAGGGCCTCTGTAAAAGCATCATCAGCAAATCTTACACTCACCCCAAAATATTCCCTGATTTCTAAAGATCCAAACCGAATGACTTTCCCTTTCACCCTTGAAAAAATCACACTAGAATTATCTTCCTTCTCCGCATTAGCATAAAACAACTTAACCAATCTCGGATAATAGCTCCCCCTACCGAGATGCAACAGATTGCCCCAACCTTTTTCACCAAACATACTGTCCAAATTAAACTCAGCAATTAACTCAGGAGAAACTGACCTCACCGGAATTATTTTCCGGTCCTTGACATTATACCAATCGAAGGCAGCCTCACTGATGAAGTCGGAGCGCACTGAATCTCAGAATTGGACTGGTGGCGGCGGTGCAGGCACGGCCGATGTCGAGGCGGCTGCAGTAGTGGACCGGTGAGCTCTCTTGGGCGCCATAGTAACACACAAAAACAATTAAAAGTTCCTTAGGTGTGTGTGTGGCCGATTCGGATAAGGCACAAAAGAAAGTGGGTAGTGGAAATCGGTGGTGGTGAGCAGGGCGGTTTAGTGGCGGTGGATTAGTGATGTGGAGGCGAAAAGGAAAAGGGCGGGGCCAAAGTGGAGATGGGGGTGGACTGGGGAAGTGCGGGTGGTGTTGGGTGGTGATTGGTGTTCGCCCGTGGAGCGCCGGGCACGGGGCCACAGAAGGACGGTAGTGGGGGGGGTACGACGAGGGTGGTGGCGATGTGAGTCGGGCTGGGACGGGTAGTGGCGGAGAAGATGTGGGAAGTGTGAGAAAGTTGACGACGACGGTGGAAAAGGTGGAGCGCAGGTGGCGGCGGTGGAGTCAGACCGGGGTAGCAATGGCGAGAACAGGCGAGGTCGGGACGGCGAAAATGGCGAGAGGGTAGCTAGGGTGCAGAGGTTGAAGAAGGAAATTTCTGATTTAGGGATTTAGACTCGCGCGGCCTCTTTTGTTTCTGCAGAAAATTGGGTCCGGGTTTGCAAACAAGGACACAAACCTGGACCATACGAAAAATAAGGCAGTTAGTTCTCTGCTTATGCGGTCCGGGTTTGCAAACCAGCACGCAAACCCGGACCAACGTCCAAAGTAGGCAGAAGGTAGCTCGTACTCATGGTCTGGGTTTGCAAACCAGCACGTAAACCCGGACCACCTCTAAAACATGCCAGTAGCTCGCCCAACTCTTGGTCCGGGTTTATAAACCATGCTCCAAACCCGGACCACCCTCAAAAGTGGCCAGAAATGTAAATTGGTAACTGATGTCCCTCCAATCTCCTGAATTTACCTTCAAACCGATGGAAAACTAAACAAAACACGTCTAACAAACTCATTAGCCCAAAAATAAAGAAGGAAAAAACAATAAAACTTACGGGAAATAAACAAAAGCTAAAATAGTAAAACTCACAAAACTGGGTTGTCTCCCAGTCAGCCGCCCGTCTTTTCGGTCTTTGGCTAGACCATGCAACTGTATGATCAGTACGAGGGGTCATGGACCGTGAGCACCGAATGGACTGCGGCAAGATCACCACTTAGATAGTGCTTCAGCTGAGACCCGTTGACTTTGAATGTCTCCCCTTCTGTATTGACTAGACCGATAGCTCCATAGGGCGAGACGCTTGTCACTGTGAACGGTCCAGACCAACGAGACTTCAACTTACCAGGAAATAGTTTCAGACGAGAGTTGAATAAAAGAACCTTATCCCTAACTTGAAACTCACGCTTGACCAACAGCTTATCATGCCACCGCTTCGTCTTCTCCTTATAGATTTTGGCGTTTTCATAAGCTTCCTCTCTAAACTCCTCCAGATCACACAGCTGTAACTTACGCTTCTCACCAGCCTTTTGCAGATCAAAATTCAATGCCTTGAGTGCCCAAAAAGACTTGTGCTCCAACTCCACGGGTAAGTGACACGCCTTGCCATAAACCAACTTGTACGGGGACATACCTAAAGGTGTTTTAAAGGCAGTGCGGTATGCCCACAAGGCGTCATCTAACTTAAGGGACCAGTCGCGCCTCGAGGAAGTGACCGATTTCTGGAGGATCCACTTAAGTTCCCTGTTGGTGATTTCGGCCTGCCCGTTCGTCTAGGGATGATACGGTAGAGAAACCTTATGCCGTACACCATACTTCTGGAGAAGAGCATCAAACTGTTTGTTGCAGAAGTGTGTACCCCCGTCACTAATGATCACTCTGGGACCCCAAAATGGGTAAAGATATTCTTCTTTAAAAACTTTAGCACCACTCTTGCATCATTGGTCGGTGCTGCTATCGCTTCAGCCCACTTGGTAACATAATCCACTGCTACCAAGATGTAGAGGTTGCCTTGAGACGATGGAAACAGTCCCATGAAGTCAATGCCCCAAAGATCGAACGGCTCAACCTCCAAAATTGAGTTCAATGGTGTCTCATGACGTCTGGATAAATTGCCCTGTCTCTGACATTGATCACAAGTGGAAACAAACTGATAACAGTCCTTGTTCAAGTTCTTCCAAAAGAAGCCAGCCTCCAAAACCTTCGCAGCTGTCCTAGCCGGACCAAAATGACCCCCTGCCTCTCTAGAATGACAATGCGTCAGGATGTCCCTAGCTTCCTCCTCAGAAACGCATCGTCGGATCATACCATCTGCACAGACCTTGAACGGAAACGGGTCATCCCAGAGGTAGTGCTTGACCGTGGAGAAAAACTTCTTCTTCTGCTGATACGACAACTCTGGAGGAATGATGCCCTTGGCTAGGTAGTTTGCGATGTCAGCATACCAAGGTTTGTCTCTAATCTCAATGTCAAATTCCTGCAAAAGCAAAATCCACCTGATCAAACGAGGTTTAGCATTAACCTTTCCAAAGAGATACCTGAGAGCGGAGTGGTAGATGGGCACGATGACTTTGTTGCCAATGATGTACGGTCGAAACTTATCACAAGCAAAGATGATCGCCAGCAGCTCCTTCTCCGTCGTGGCGTAGTTCTTCTGCGCCTCATTCATAGTCTTACTAGCATAGTAGACTATCCTCAATACTTGTGTAGACACCAAAAATTCTCACCCATTTTTATTTTGAAACAAAAAAAATGCGAAAATAAACATGTTTCTAGAAACAAGGCGGTCGTCCCCGTTTTCAACCAAAGGAATTTTTTTTCTCCGGCATTTAAATCTCACATTCCTATGGGAAAAGAGCATGAGCTTTTTTTATTTTTTATTTTATTTTTATCTTTGTTTTTACTTTATTTGTCATTTTATTGTAATATGTTTTTAAAAATGACTTCATTTTGTACACTTATTTATTGCTTTTGTTTTAAAATATTTAACGGTTTCGATATTTCCTCATATTATTTCTCCCATTGATATACTGAAATCTGACATAGCATAACTGGTTAAGATTCCCATCATACAACCCGCAGCTCTTGGGTTGATTCCCAGCGTAGGCTGGAGGCACTTGTCTTTGTTATTTCAGCACGTGATTCGACCTTTATTTTATTTTTCCGCTACTACTGAAATCGGTCACAGCTCAACTGGTGGGACATGTGGGAGAAGAAGGTGAGGTATCAAGTTCGAAACTTGGTAGGAGCACATTTTGAGACTTCCTTCATTTTTTTGCCAGTTAATAGGACCCTGTCCAAACAGCCCATTCCTTTTTTGTTATTATTTATTTTTGAACCCATGTTCATTCTGTCTGCTTCCCCACGAATCTCGCCTGTCTCAAACCCACGCCAGCAGTCCACTTTCCGATAATCCAAGACATACAAGGAAAGGAAACGGAGAACACCACGGTATGGGGCTGATTTCTTGAAACCATCGATCGCCCCTCCCCAAGATTCCTCACATGGCTCTCAGTATCCAAGGGCGATGGCGAACTCCCGAGGAGAGACCCATCTCGCCCGCGTGCTTCCGGAGAATGGCGGTGGTGAATCGCCCTATGCCTTCAAATCATCGCCCCGACGACCTTCTATAAAAGCCGGCTTCGAATCCTCACATCGGGGCGCTGTTCATCCGAAAACCTACACACTGTCTCCCCTTCAAAGCTTCATCCCAAAATCTTCTGAGTTTGGTCGCTTTTCCTTTGGTCTGACGGTTTCGATTTCGTGTTGCTTCAGGCATCACTGGGTAAATAATCCCCTTCTCTTCTCTGTGATAAAGTCGATCAAAAAAAAACAAATATCTCATCCTTCTTCGCTTCATTTGGTAACTGCAAACAATTTTTCCGACTTTCATTTCGGTCTTAATGTCTTCTTTTACGCACCTTAAAATCCCATACGACTTCTCTAAAGTTTTCTTCTCGTCTTGAACCTATTTGTGATTTTGAGCGTTTTTGAATCGGAGATGGTCCTAAGTAGTGTTAGGAGGTCGGTTTTTTCCACGAACTAATTTCTGATGTTGGCACCAACTCCGGCACTCTGGACTTCACTTCCTCTACATTGCCTCTCGTTTTTTTTAAAATCGTCTTCGAATCCCGACTGTTTTCATTTCTGCTTCTCCGATTTCTTGCCCAGATGAACCCACAAAGGGGTAATGGCGTCATAATGTCGACTTCGCCGGAGTATTCCGGTGTGTTAGTGTCGACAGTCCTTGTTCTCTGCGAATCAATATATGTTTCATCCCCACGTTTCTCATCTTCTTATTTTCCATTTTCATTTAGCCGTTGTGAGATACATCCAAAGATGTTAACGGTGGTAGTAGAAAGGATTGGTTTTGTCAGAGTTTACTCCACCCTGTAAACCGATTCCTCTTTTCTCGTATCCTTGTTCAAACCCGTTCTTTCCTTCGTACTTTACTCTATATACTCTCATTCTGAAACGTTTAACAAGTTACAAGCTTTGTGATTTTTGGATACGGTTCGAAGTTGAAAACAAAAAAAATTTCTTCTCGAAACTCCATCTGTTTCGCTGATGTTATTCTTGTTCGCATGATCATCTAGCAACTCGATCCTGGTTGGGTTCTGTTGCTAGCGTAAGTTGCCAAGTTCGCTTTCTGTACTGCTAGTCTGGGTATTCTTCTTTTGTACGAACATATTGCTGCTAAGTATTGTTGGATTTATTGGCGCTTGAGTTTAAGACTCAGGAAGTCTGTCAAGGAAGTCTGTAACCAATTACCCCAATCTGCATAAATGAGGAAAATCCCTACTACTCTTCCATCTGACTGTCATTCTCCCGTGGGAATTCGAATACCGTCGAGGCTCAACTCTAAGTGCAGTGGAAGGAATGTTTGTGAATCACCCCTTTACTGTCTCTGTTGTCCATACGATCATTTTGTAGACTAATACCTTCTTGTTTTGTGGTTGCTCTGTTAGTTTTATTTCATTTTTGCAGGTGCCGTTTCGTTCTTCTCTAGGTATCTAATCCTAATCTGAATACCTCTGGATCTATGCTTGTATACGTGGTGCTATACTACTGAACCCTCTGCTCCAGTATACTGAATTTTAGTTATGTTCATTGCTCTACCTGTATATACGTGTGCAATAGTTGGCTGTTTGCTATTTCGTTTCAGTTCTCCTTTTTTTTCTTTTGCTATGTGTAGTGCGTTGCTGGAAGTTCTAAGTTTGTGGGCTTAACATGTATAGCTTGTTGGTTGTTGGATTTAATTAGGGAACGAGAGTCTTACTTGTGACTTTGAGTAAGTTTGCTCCTGTTTGTCTACCTAAGGCATGAATTTGGATCTCTTGGTTTCGGTGTTTAGGTTAGTCAAGGCTTTGGCCTGAAAGTAATAGAAATGTTAAAACAGCAGGGAAGAAGGGGACGATTAATGAAGTAAAGAGCGTTAAAGGTTTAGTGTAGCTCTCATCAGTTCGGTCAATATGGAGTATCGATTGGTTTCAAAATTCAGTTCTTTTTTTAAGTTGTTATTTTTCTTCATTCGCTCCATCCAGAGCTTTATTCGGTCATTAAAAGGAGTTAGGAAGACTGGTTAATGAAATGGAATAGCCGCCCAAAGATAAAATTAATGTTGTTGTTCTTGTGTTTGTACAGTATAGATTGACTAGCAAATTTAGTGGCCTCACGCTAATCTGGTTTAGTTTCAATTCAGAATGAAAAGGTGAATAAACAGAAGTAAAAAAAAATGTTCGGCAGTTCAGGGTTGACTAATGCTTGGATTTATGACCTTAGGCCTTAGACTTTTGGATTAGATTAAGAGTGCTCACTGTTTTTTTTTAGACAATGAGACAAAAATAGGCCTCTGTACCATACAATACATATGCACGCTTTGTATCTAGCTTTCAATTTCGGCCAATTACTTCCTGTACTTGTCTCGGTACTATATATATATGTGTTTATCTCTAGCTTTATTGCATTCTTCAATTCTTTTCTTTGTATTCTAACTATCTAAGCCCTAGTTACTATGTCCTTAGGCCCAAGCCATTAGGATAGTGGGGTCCCCCTGGCCTGATAGACCATTGGCCTATCTCTTGGCGGTGACATTCTAAACCTCAAAACACACATTTATTTATAAGCAAATAATGATCCCTTTAGGATAGAGGGTGTCCCCTGGCCTGATAGACCATTGGCCTATCTCATGGTGGTAACACTCTAAACCCTAAAATGTACATAATATATGTATATATATGTAATTAACAACCTCATTCTCGTTTCAGATCTTCAAACCCTTTGATTCAAAATTCAGTTATCAATGCATCTTCTTGCCCTCCATCCTCAAGTTCAAAAGGATTGTCTCTCACTTCTATAACCATCTTGTAAATACAAATCTCAACGTTTTTTTAGTAATGAATTCATTTCCAATCTGATTTCTTGTAAATTTTGTTTCTCAAAGGTAAAAGAAAAATCATCCCAATCTAAAATTTTCCCATCCAAACTTGGCCCATCTCCAATCCTGGCCCAAATCCAGTTTCAGCCCAAAACTCGATCTAAGGCCCAAAATCCAAAGCCCAAGTCCACGGCCCGAAACACGTGGCCCAATACTACATGACCCAAACCCACAGCCCAATACCACATCTTCCAACCCAAGGCCCAATGCCACATCATCCAATTCGAGACCCAATTCCACATGCCCGGCCCAATACCACATGATCTGGCCCATATCTACATGGCTTTGCCCGAAACCATCTCGGCCCAAGACCAGCTTGGCCCAACAACCTAACCACGACCCAAATCCAGCTCGGCCCAACAGCCTAAACTCGGCCTAAATACCCACATTCGGCCCAAATACCCATACACGGCCCAAATACCCACACGGCCCAAATACCCACACTCGACCCAAATAATTAAACTTGGCCCAAATACCTAAACTTGGCCCAAATGCCCAAATCCGGCCCAAAGCCCAATTTGGCCCATTAAGCCCATTCAGGCCCAAATCACTCAAGTTGGCCCACTCCTTACTTGATCCACTTCTATGCTTGGCCCATTAAGCCCATTCAGGCCCAAATCACTCAAGTTGGCCCACTCCTTACTTGATCCACTTCTATGCTTGGCCCATTAAGCCCATTCGGTCCAAAGCCCACACAAGGCCCATCAGACCCAAAAGTTCAAAACAGGGTCCAAAGCCCAATAAGTCCATTCGGCCTAAACTACCCATCTGGCTCAAATCATCAGCCCGATCCAAATACCATACTCAGCCAAACCCAAAACCAAAAGGTCAATCCAAATCCACAACCAAGAATCGAGAACCCACAAAAATCAATTCAAAACCAAATTCATTTCATCCAATCCACACTCAGTTTGTAGATTTCATTCAAAAATCCAAAAAAAACCAAAAAGAACTTCAAACCATCGATTTATTTAAATTGCACCAAGTTTTCAAAAGAAACCATTTCGTGGAATTTTAAAGGAAAAACTCTTCTCACATCACAGAAAACTCTTCTCAACAAAGCAGAAAGTTTTTCTCACATATACAGAAAGTTTGCTCCTAAAAATGTTTCTCAAAATCAGTGTTTCTTCATCGAGAATTCCGAACAACCTAAAACATTCTCCAACTCAGTTTTCAAACTAAAAATAAGCCGCTTTCGGGGAGCATGAAATGTCTAACACTTTCAAAACACTTTCCTCCTAGTTAGACATCACTTGTCTCTCTTCCCAAAATAAAAAATCCGAGGCGGGGCACTGGGGTCATAACCTCCCTTGTCGCAGTCTGGATTTCTTTAGGCAGGGCATTAGGGTGACAAACCTCCCCTAATTGCATCTAGATGAATGGCAAGGCGGGGTGCTAGTAACGACCTTCCTAGTTGCAGCCGGGATTTTAGAATCGTCTAACTCCCTTCCACTCGATTTCAATATTTTCGGCTTTTAATGTTTTAAACCCGGGAGTTAGAGACGTTATTAGGGTTTGACTGAGAGTATCCCATTCATGATACTTCTCCTTAAATCCTATATTTCGACATAAATTTCTTGCCCCGTCTTTCGAGCCTCGGCACTTATTATTAAGTTATAGGGTAATCCCTTGGGATTATCCGCCCTTTTACTACGAAAAGGATTTTCAGTTTTAAAATTTTAAGAGAGGCAATTCTGAACAAATCAATCCAACCTTTTCATTTAGAGCTTTCATCCCTAAGCACTCCTCAATCCTTTCTTAAGCAAACTCGAAGTCACCAGCCTTACTAACATAGGACCCTTTATTCTTAAATACTCCCGAACCACCTTAGTGATCTGAAATCCGAAACATTCTTCAAAACCCGAACACCTGTAAACCAAATATCCTCTTTCACGCTCCATCAACACTTTCGACTTCCTAAAACACCTCCAGATTTGACCGTTCTAAAATCCAAACGTTATAAACACGAAAAACTCCTCAATTCCACCAAAGAATCCGAACACCTCTCAACTTCACAAAATGACCAAAATACCCCTCAGCAATAAATACCCTCTATCATACCAAAATACCCCTAAGCTCTACAAAATGACCGAAATACCCCTCATCTCTACAAAATGACCAAAATACCCCTCAAACTCTATAATAACCAAAATGTCCTTTTGCTCCTCAAAACATCCAACATTTTTTAATCTCACCGACCAATATTTCAAGACCAACCTATTTTTCCTCAACCCGTACTCAATCCTATCCTTTGGCTTTAAATTGAATCTCTCTAACAAGGTTTTGAAAGAAGGCAATCCCGACAATTGGAGACCGAGGTTTCCTCGGGCACCAATCCGAAGTCGTGGTCGTTGCCACTTCCGAGGGGTGTAACCCAGTACGAACCCACAATAGAATCTCTGCAAATGACCAGATAAGTCCTATCCATAGGGAACACATCAGAGTCAACTAATGGTTCTTTGAACCCCCCCTTTCTCATCCTTTCCTAGTTCTTTAGGTCAAACTAGGTGGCGACTCTAGTCAAACTTCCGCCCTTAGGGCATAAGTCCGCGTGGAGCCCATTGAGAGTGGGTGTAGTGCTCACTTGCACTCCCTTTTACGTTTTCTGGGAAAGACGGACGATTTAGTAGGTATTTGAGGGATGTCATAAATAACGGGTTTTCACCCTCCACAGAATGGCGTTTTCTAGGATCTAGGCTTCTCAGCTAGTTCATATTTAGATAGACCCCCTCATACCAAAAAATCCCTCCACAGAATGGCGACTCTGCTGGGGACGACTGAACTCCATTCAAAATTGTCAGGACTTCCCCATTTCTTTCAAAACCTTCAAGAGATTCATTCCAAGACTCTAGGATTATTCTACTCCGCACTTTGAGTGTGTATCTGATGAGGACATATAGGGTTTATTAGATCCTCAACAAACATTACAACAATTGGGTTAATAATTAGCTCACGATTAGAAAAAGACACTTAGGATGAACGAAGCTAACTTCCCTTTAGGTTAATAAACAACCATTTGGAATTATCACGTGCAAGACAAAGCAATTAGTAAATAGGGTTGTTTGTTCCTCTCTGTTTATTTACCGCCTTCATATTATTATTGCTTGTTGCGGGGTGAGACGGTCACTGACCTACACCATTACCGCCTTTACATTTACAAGTTGTGAGTGCATGGGTAGCTTAGGACATGCATTCCTCTGTGTCACCCCTATTTCCACGAGTCACGGCATCCCGATCGGTCCACGATTGATTTCCCATGAGTCGGGTCACTCATTGAGTGGTTGAACCCGCGAGGCGAGACGGTCACTGACCTACGCCCTGAAGACTCATGATCCAAAATTATCCTCCATATCCGAGTCAAAACCAGCATATAATGAACCATGAGCCTTCAGTGTCCAGCTGCCTAATCCGGTGTCTAGGACGGGTTTTGTGGGTAGTCACCCCTTTGTGTGCCGCCTGTCTGACCACCCTTCTGCCTTACCCTGAAGATTGCATGGGCTCAGTTCTCCATTGTTCCTCTGCACCACGGGTGTCTCTAAAGCCCAATGTCACGCTGCACGTCCATAGAGGATCCCGTATTTACCGGATACCCATACATGGCTCAACGTAGTCAGTGAATAATTTGGACTTTAGACACACCTGACCGTGCAGACGATGGGAGACCTGTTCCCATGCAGTGCTTCCCCAAGTTTTCCAAAAGTGAGTATGTTGTGATAATCACCGGCCGTGGCCCGTGTGGCTTTATGATAGATGTGGGTAAAGGCTTGGAAGGTGATTATCCCAATCATTCGCACTCAGCTCCACATAAAAAACCAGCCACGATTTAATTTGAGCTGTTTATGTTGGGAAAAAAAAAAGAAAAACCTCTTGTCAAATCCATTTGTCTACACCTTCTAAAAATGTTCGGAATTCTCGTTTGAAAAATTGTTTCAATCAACAAGTATTTGGAACTCATTGATGGTTTTTAAACCCTTTTCAAGATCAAAGACTATTTTCAAAACCCTTTTCGAAAACCTTTTTCACAACCAAAGACTATTTTCAAACCCTTTTTCGAAAACCTTTTTCAAGATCAAAGATCGTTTTCAAACCCTTTTTGAAATTATCTTCCAAATCTAGCTTTCCGTTTCCAAAAACGAGGGTCGCACTAATATTGCTTAAGCTGCTCTCCCTTATTCTTGCTCACCACTTTCTTCCCCTTTTCTTTATTTGTCCAAATTTTGCAGGGTTAACCATGTTCAACCGACTAGTGCCAGTGCCCGGGGAGGAGAAGAGACGCAGAAGGGCACCACAGAAACCAAAGGATGGAACAGCTTCCGGGAGTCAGAGTCAACTCTCGCCTTTTCAGCAAGAATTAGTCAGAGAAAAGGAGTTTGGTCAAGAGCTTTTGAGCCGTTGCATGGAGATGAAGAATACATGTGAACCACTTTTGACAAGCCTCGCTCGCTTATGTAAGGTCGACATAATCTATGAAGCGTTGTTCGAATCTGTAACCTATTGGGATCCAGTTGATCACTTGTACCGCTTCTTCCGAGAGGAAATGGTGATATTGCCGGCGGAGTTGGACGCTTTCCTCAAGATAGAGCCTCACCAGAGAATGCCGACGATCCCTACAGAGCGAACTAGGACTCCAAAATTCGCAGCAGAGTTCTTAGAGGTAAGTCTAGAGGAGGTCGAGAACTTTGGGAATATGGGATTGAGCTTACCGGAACTGCTGGAACGTTTTAGCCGACCTTACCGCTCGCTCAAGACCAGGAGACGGGTATTGGACCTTTGCATCATGGGTGTGTTTTTGTTCCGGCAGAGAGACCTCAGAATGAATCCTCAGGTCATCTACTTACTACATGCATTCGAAGAGGGACTGAGTGTCGGATCAGTAGCGGCCGCCGAAATCGTTCGGGCTTTAGACCATTGGAAGGAGACGGGAACTGCAGAGACCTTCTTTGTGGGAAGCCCCTTGCTACTTCAGATTTGGCTTTTCGATCATTTGCACTTATTGCCAATATCACCCCATTACTCGGTAGTCAACATGGACACTCTTATGATGGCTAGAGGGCGAGAGCGCAAGCCTGAAGACGGTTGGAGAGCTCGTTTCCGTGACACTCATCTGATTTTCAAGCGCTGGGTCATTAAAGATTGGGATGTCCAAGGGGGAGCAGTCCAATCGGCAGGCAACAGCGGACTAGTACTCATTGGCCTGGGCAAATTCATCACCATTTACCCACAGAGGGCGATGCGCCAATTCGGACGCGAGCAGACCATCCCGGGAGCTATCGAGTCAGGTTTTAGGAGCCATCAGTTTACTGATAGCGCGGTGAGGTATGTCGTCGAGGCTTATGCCAGGGGCTTAAAATGGGCTGTTTACGCTGATAGGGAAACTTGCTTGGACCTTAGCGACGGATACAAGAGTTGGCTCGACATGAGGATCAACCGGCAAGTCCGCTATCCCTACTCACTCATTCATCCAGTGATCGTGCAGAAACCTGGTGAGGCGATAGTCGAGAACCTGCAGCCCCCCATGTCAGCCTGCCAGCAAAGGAAGAAGGAGAGGAGAAACCTGAAGAGGAAGCAAGCTCTTGGCTGATCCTTCCGCCAATCCACCTACGTGTCCTAGGGTTTAGACGTGTAACCCCTTTGTTTTTTCACTTTAGATGTAATTCCCCATTCCCCCGTTACAAAATTCGGATATGTAGTGACCATTTTGTATGTTTCGTTCACTATTATGTCTTCCCCTTTTTAATTTATATGTAATTCCCTCCCCCCATTATGACACTCGGCAATGTAATGACTATCTATTTTCTTCTGAACTAATGTTATATTTCCCCTATGAACTCGAATGTAACCCCTCATCTCCCCATTATATTGCAATGGCAGTTAAGTAATGATAGCACGACCTTTGTTTTGGAAATGGGAATCGGCTCGTGCGCTTTTCCCTTTATCGTTTTCACAAAAAGATTCAATCGTCTTCATACGACTTTACACAAAACCGGGGACGACTCCTCCTTCTCTTTCACCCTCTCACCTTTTCGAGTTACTTTCATACTAACACTTTTTCATTCCCCGCGTATCACAAAAAGCAGGAAGTAGAGGGATCTCATCTAATCTTTCAACATTACTCGCCTTTGGAAGAGAGACTCCAGGGGTAGGCTGGCTAGCGAGACCACATCCGAAACTTCGTCAGAAACCATGGATTCGAGCCCGATCAACCCGACTGCCCAAGAAATTACCCAAGTTATCACTGCTGCCATTGAGGCAAACCCTCCCAAAGCTAGCGACGACGTACAACACCCTGATGCTGGCACCCTCTACCGTATGTGGGAACAATCCCAAAGGAATGAATCCCTGATGAGACAGACGATAGAGCGCCTAGAGGAACAATTGCGGAAGGAAAGGATGAACCATGGAAAAGACCCATACCTTACTGATCCCGAAGATGACTACATCGATGAGACACCAAAGATCACTTTCAGTCAAAACCCCATTTTTAACACCACCGCACCACAATCTCTCATCGGAAGAGAACGTACCACTACTCACCCCATAACGGCAACGTTTCAAACAACTGACCTACTTTCCGGAGCCCCCTTACCACCACCAATTCTGACCACAACCACAACCAAACCAACCACCTTTCCGAAATTTCCACCATTCCAGCCTACCGGAATCACTGCCCAAACAACCAACCTCTATCAAGTCAAGCAATCCGAGCCAACTCATCCCAAATTACCATACTCAGACCCCATTCAGCTCAATCCATACCCGTACACCACCCCCGGACACGCTGTCCGTTTTGAGGAGGCAATTCCCCATACTCAGCTGCTACCCCACCCGACCAACCATCTGATTCACGGCTACAATCAAGCCCCACCTGCTGAGCACCTGCCACTGGACCTCAGTCAAATGAAGAAATCCCTGAAAGAAGAGCTACTAGCAGAAATGCAGCTCGGGGAGAGAGCCAAGATGTTGGGTTTTCGTCATTTCCAGCTGAAGCCAAACTCCAAATTACCCGAGAATCTAAAACTGCCAGAAATCTCTAAATACTCCGGGAAAGGGGACCCTAGGCACCATCTCGCCCAGTTTGACCGGGTCATGACTATGTATGGGCTTGATGACGAGATGAAGATAATCTGCTTCCCCAGTTATCTCGAAGGGTCTGCCCAAACTAGGGTGTCGAGAACGGACTTCTCGGGGAAAAAGTTGGAAGAGGTCTACCAAGCTTTCGTGGAGCAGTACAGTTACAACACTCACCTAGGGGTCACCCGGAGAGACCTAGAGACTATGAGACCAAGAAACCACGAGACAGTGATGGAATTCATCACTAGGTGGAGAGAGAAGGCGGGTCAGATGTTAGACCGCCCCAGTGAAGAGGAGCAAATCAGAATCATCATTGATTGTCTAGAAAATCCTTATTCGGATCACCTCAAATCCTTGGGGATTTGTGACTTCAAACATCTGAAAGCAGCTGCCACGGCCGCAGAGGAGCTAACTCTAGCTGGAAAGTTGAAAGGCCTAAATTTCCAAGGAACATTTCCCCGACAGTCGAACTACCAAAACAAGCAGTCCAAGACAGATGCGAGCAATAAGTTTGTTCCTACTCCACCCACCAATCAACCCCCACCACCAGTGTTTCAAGCCCGAGTTAGTGGGTCGACTTCAAACTATTCTGCAACTCCACCACCGAGCAGTTACCGGTCCCAGCCAATGAGAAATTACACAAGTCTAGGTATGCCGATGGGCAAAGCCTAGGAAAAGTTGAAGAAGAGTAGATTCTTATTGAGGCACCCGAATCCAAAACCCGGAGTCACCCAGATGGGGCTTGACCTCAACAGCCTATGTGAGTATCACATGATCAAAGGACATAGTACTGATAATTGCCGGGCATTGCGGCATGCCATTCAGGACTTGATCGACGCTGGGGAGGTAGAATTCCCGAAAACTAATCCGAATACTCAGAACAACTCTATCCCCAGACATGTGAATATGTTGAGTCTGATGGGAGAAGGAGAAGAAGAGTCAGATGTTAGTAGAATCGTAAGGATCCATGCCATCGAGAATTCCTCTGAACCAGGCAACCAGAGCACACCTCCTCCGATCGTACTATCTCCGGAGCTAGACGTCTTTCGTGTTCGTCGTCCAGAAATCCAGCATGATATTCAACCGCAAATGCATGAATATCTAGCTATGACGCATGAGATACGTACTACAGTTGAGCGTCTGGCAGGACAAGGAAGGGTGTCTATCATCACTCTACTGATAGTAGGACGACAAATGGAAAAGAACCTAGAGTTACTCGTGGGACTGAATTTTGAGGCACGAGAGCTCTACAACACTATGAAGGCATTGGAGGTGGTAGAAGCTTGGTGCCGACAGAAGGTTGCCGAAAGGGGAAGAAGGAGAACCCTTGAGTGCAATGTCATCCTGATCACCAATGAAGATGATGGTCCGCCTACGGTAACCCCGATCAGGGCACCTCTTTTGATCAAAGATGAAGGTCTAAGTCAGACTCACCATCTTACCCGTTCAGGAAAACACTACAAGCCGGTCGAGCTTGCTGAAGAGGCCGCGTCATTACCCCAGAAAGTGCATGATCTCACTTTGAGTGAATCGGAAAGTAAATTGGCTGGAGAAGAAGAATTGCTCAAGAAGTTGAAGAGCACGAGCATCCCCATCACAATCTGGTCCCTATTGACCATATCAGAGGAACACAAGAATGCAGTGGCCCGACATCTTAAAGTGGATAAGAAACAAACGGTCAGTGTAGACACCATCGTAGCCCACTTGACCCAAACCCCTGCTATGGCAATCACCTTCACGGATGAGGAAATCTCCCGCCAGTTTGGACGAGCCCTTTACATATCTGTAAAAGCCGGGGGTTTCAATGTCCCCAAGACACTCATTGATGACGGTGCTGAAGTAAATGTCTCCCCGCTGCGTGTCGCTCGACACATGGGGTATAATGATCTCAAACCTGTGGAGATGACTTTAAGCGCATACGATAACAGCCACAGAAAAGTGTTGGGGATGATCACCCTGCCAATCCTAATCGAGGATGCCTCCTTCTCTATCGAAGTGATGGTCATTGATATTTCTTCCACCTTCAACTTACTGCTGGGCCGGAATTTCATTGACCAAATCAAGGGCGTGCCCTCAGTAGTCCATCAAAAGCTCAAGTTTAAGCATGGAGGACGGATCGTGGAGGTGCTAGGAGAGGCAAGGAATGAATCCCAACTGTTTGAGATCAAAGCGCCAGGTCAACAGGAGCTAACCCTTGGGGGGTTCACAGTGGTAAACCGGCGCAACAGGTAAGTCAAACTTCTTTCATCACTCCTCTCTACTTCGACCCTAGTGTCTATAGCCCCGCATCATAGCACATGATGTCTCGGATGGGCTACAAACAGGGAAATGGATTAGGAAAGGAGCTACAGGGCATGGTAGAGCCGTTAGCACCATATGCTGGAGGTCGAGGAGCCGGGTTAGGATTCACAGAAATGCCAGGTATGATGTTGACAGATTCACATGTAAGAATCCCCATAGATTTTTTCTTACCAGTTAACCTTGAACCATGTGTATCTGTGAGTTGTGATAAGCAGAAAGCAGTTCAAGCTCAGGGAAGTCAGGAGATAACAGAGTGGGAGAGCTGGTGGACCACTTTATTCTCTCTCAACTCATGCCCTGAAGACCATGACGACAAGAGATGCGACCCAGGAACGCCCGAGGAGGCAGCGGAGAGCAGTATCATGATCAAGGACCCCGCACCCTCGGTGGATGGTCATGGAGCGTGTCTTGTCGTCCATCATGAGAAAGAGGAGCTGATTTCCCAGGAGCCTTACGTAGTTAGTCTAATCGATAGTGATGATGATTGTAGCAATAGTGATGGCAATGTTATTAGTGATGAATGCAGTTATCAGTGTAAGGAGAACATCGGTAACGCAAGTAGAATCGGACTAGGGGAAGGATCGCCACCATTTATTTTCACTTGTAAAAATGGTAGCAATTTTCTGACAATCTCAGAGCTCTCAAGCTCATCGGATATTAATGGAAATTTAGTTTGTTCAAGTTATTCGCCTATTATGTCTTCTCAAACGTTTGATTCGTTACGAGTTCTTGAGGCCGAAGAGGAGGAATATGATGAGGAGAATATGCCTCCCACAGAACAATATTCCACTCACACCCAGATTGTAGAGGATACTGTAGCAATAAATATTGGAACACCTGATGACCCCAAAACTTTGCAAGTCGGTTTGGGTCTAAATGAAACAGAAAAACGGGACCTGACTTCTTTGCTAACCGAATATGTCGATGTTTTCGCTTGGAGTTACGCAGACATGCCGGGGATTGACCCTGACATTGTCCAACACCGAATACCATTGTATCCCAATGCCAAGCCTAAGAAACAACGTTTAAGAAGGATGAAACCTGAGCATCAACTGAAAGTGAAAGAGGAAGTTGAGAAATTGCTACGCGTCGGCTTTATCCGGGTCGTCAACTACCCCGAGTGGTTAGCCAATATCGTAGCCGTTCCGAAGAAAAATGGAAAGGTGCGAGTGTGCATCGATTTTCGGGACTTAAACGAGGCCAGCCCCAAAGACAGCTTCCCCTTACCCCACATCGATATCCTTGTTGATAATACTGCCCAACACGCGTTACTGTCGTTTATGGACGGATTTTCGGGTTACAACCAAATTCGAATGGCTGTAGAAGATCAGGAAAAGACGTCTTTTATTACACAATGGGGAACCTTTTGTTATGTAAACATGCCCTTTGGCTTGAAAAATGCCGGAGCCACATACCAAAGGGCTGCCACTACACTATTGCATGATATGATCCACAAAGAAGTGGAGGTATACGTGGACGACATGATCGTCAAAGCTGCCCAACGAGAGGACCACTTGACTAACCTGAGAAAATTCTTTGAACGAATGCGAAAATATAAGATGAAACTCAACCCGGAAAAATGCACATTCGGTGTAACCGGGGGAAAGCTTCTGGGTTTCATGATCACAACCCGTGGAATCGAGGTAGACCCAGATAAGATAAAAGCCATTCAAGAAATGTCTCCTCCGAAGACCGAAAAAGAAATCAGGGGTTTCCTAGGCAGAATTCAGTATATCAGAAGATTCATCATGCAGCTAACCGAAACCTGTGAGCCTATTTTTCGTCTGTTGAAGAAGGATACGTCTAAAGTCTGGGATGAACACTGTCAAGAAGCATTTGAAAAGATAAAAACCTATCTGCAGAACCCGCCAGTCTTGGTACCGCCCCAGGAGGGTAAGCCCATGATCCTTTACCTCACTGCTCGAGAAACGTCAATGGGTGCCATGCTGGCCCAGGAACAGGGATCCCCACCGCGTGAAAAGTCGATCTATCATATCAGCAAAAAATGGGTTGATACAGAAACACGATACTCCGACATCCATAAATTTTGCGCTGCTTTGGTCTGGGCTACGAAGAAACTAAGACACTACTTGTTAGGGCAAGAGGTTCATCTGATTGCACGCATGAACCCTATAAAGTACCTTCTGGAAAAGCCAATTCTTGACGGTCGCTTGTCCAGATGGTCCCTACTGTTGTCTGAATTCGATATCACTTTCAAAGTTCAGAAGTCGATCAAAGGAAGTGCCATAGCCGAGCATCTAGCAGAATGCCCCGTAGCATCCGAGTTCTTTGGCAATGATGACTTCCCAGACGAACAAATCATGACATTACAGAAAACCTGTTGGAAGTTGTACTTTGATGGTGCCGCCAACCACAAAGGTAAAGGGGCCGGGATCTTGCTGATCCACCCTGAGGGAGATCTGCTTCCAGCTGCGGTAAAAATCAATTACCCAGTCACTAACAACATGGCAGAATACGAAGCCTGCATCCTGGGGCTTGAAATGGCGTTAGAATTGCAAGTGGAGGAGTTAGAAGTCTTCGGTGACTCTAATCTCGTTATTTCACAGGTCAACCGGACTTGGGAAATCAGAGAAGAACGATTAATTCCCTATCACGACTACCTCTCATACCTAGTCACCTGCTTTCGAAACGTGACTTTCAAGCATATGAACCGGAGCCAGAATATCTTTGCTGACTCTTTAGCCTCCTTGGCTTCGGTGGTCCAAGTACCGACCGGCTCACTGTACTTCCCTTTGTGGATAACCATGACTAATGTACCCTCATTCAGGTTGGAGCGATCGAAGCAGAGGAAACAGAAGATGAGTGGTTCATGGATATTGAGAATTTCCTCAGAAAAGGAGAGTACCCGCCAGAAGCCACTAAGCAGGACCGCATTGCACTGAGAAGAATGTCGAATCAATATGTGATCTGCGGAACCAGAGTCTACAAGAGAATGCCGAATGGAGTCCAACACTTATGTGTGACCCAAAAAGAGGCTGATAAGATCATCGAAGATGTCCACGAGGGAGTATGCGGGACCCATGCTGGAGGACATTCCCTATCCCGGAAAATCCTCAGACTAGGGTATTACTGGACAACAATGGAAGCCGATTGTCACGCATTTGTGAAAAAGTGCGCCAAATGTCAGACACATGCCAACTTGCAACACCTGCCTCCCCTACCCCTAACAGCCATGGCCGCTCCTTGGCCATTCTCTATATGGGGAATCGACATCATCGTTGAAATCCACCCCAAAGCTTCAAATGGACACCGCTACATCCTTGTGGCGATAGACTATTTCAGAAAATGGGTAGAGGCACGGTCGTTTGCGAATATCGGATCAAGACAAGTCGCTCAGTTTATCGAAAGAGACATCATATGCCGATACGGGGTTCCCTCGGAATTCGCATCGGACAACGGTCCTCAATTCGACGGAGACACTATCCGGGTCATGGAAAAATACGACATCCGTTACCACCGATCGTCTCCATACAGGCCTCAGACTAACGGAGCAGTCGAAGCCGCTAACAAAGCTGTAAAGAGTGCACTGTCAAAAATGGTTGAATCATACAGAGATTGGCCAGAAAAACTGCACTATGCCCTCTGGGGTTATCGAACTACTAGTCAGAACTGCAACCGGAGCCACCCCGTATTCCTTGGTGTATGGGTCAGAATGTGTCTTGCCGATCGAGCTTGAAATCCCAACTCTTCGGGTCACCAACGAGCTCAAAATTGCTGAAAGCGACTGGTTACGACAACGCTATGACAGCCTAGCTCTTCTCGATGAAAAGCGCCTACAGGCACTATATCACATCCAGGGTTACCAGAGGAGAATGGCTAGAGCATTCAACAAGAGGGTCAGAGAACGAAATATACAAGTGGGCGATCTCGTCCTGAAAGAACTGAGAAAAGATTTACCAGACCCACGGGGTAAATTCAGACCGAATTGGGTAGGCCCATATAGGGTCAAAGAGATAACCCCTCATGGTGCCGTATTACTAACGGATTTGGACGGAGAAGAATTTCAGAGCCTTGTCAATCTCGACCGGTTGAAACGATATTATGTCTGAACCATCCAAAAAATATATATCCACAAAAAAACGCATCCATATGAAAAAAATGCATCCACCAAAAAAAAAGAAGAAAAGAAAAAAGAAAACATCCACACGAAAGTTATCATTATCATCTGCATTAGGTTTAGCTTAAATGCATTTGCATTTGCATATCCCTAGTGTCAAGGTGCATCTCGATCTTTAATTCTAGGAAAGTCACATAAGTCATCAAAGGCCGCTGAACTCTTGTATCGTTTTCCCCGAAAAGGTCTTGAAAGGATCTCTAACCTCCCGTGAGAGTTGAGTGCATGAGAGAAACCCGGAGTGTGCAAAACCCAGAGCGATTGATGCATTTAAATTTCGAAGCGCCATGTAAGGATCTCCTGTCACGGAATCACATTATTGACAAGAAAAGCGCGTTACCATTCATGTCAGAATTTGGGAATAGTAGAGGAAACAAATATTTGTCAATAGGGATGACGAGGCCCCTAGGATCGAAGAAAACCTCCACAAGGCCAAAAAACCTTATTGACCCTGAAAATGATCCCTTAGTGAACCCCGCTGAGCTTTTCATTGAAAGCCTCTTTCCGAAATAGCTCCATGATATACCAACCCGCATCACACCAACTCACCCTTGCAAAAGAGGATGAAAAGAGCCGGAGCCATGTTCCCTTCCCCACCATTTAAAGCACGGGTGAAAGCTTGAAGGAAATACCCAAAGAGGATGGAAAAGAGAGAAACGAAGCACAAAATGCTCTACAGAGTAAAGAGAGGAAATGAAAGTATCACATTGCGTGCACATCCCCACCTGAGGCATAGATAAGAACGAAAACACCAAACACAAAAAAAATGCAGATAGACTACTCAAAGAAAGTAGCAGGACGAAATGAGAGCACATAATAATCCGCACAAATGCGAAAGGAGTCTAAAATCAGTCCATTCACGGCAAAGGTGAAGCATATCCTCCGTCGCACAAAAGCTCCACAATTCTCAAACGAATCCTCCAGTCCCATGTGACATACCCTGCAGCCCCGATACAACCCATTGAAAGACCTCCGACTTAGAGATGGTATTTGCCCGATTCGAAAAGTACCAGATTTGAAATATGAAAGGCCACGACGCGTCCGATCTTGTCAATACAATCGTGCACAAACGAGTGTCAAAGAAATCAGGAAGGTAGAAAAAAAAATGAGTGTTCGTCACCCCGATTAAAGAAAGCCTAACTGACCTTAAGAAAGGAAACGGAAAGGTATAAGAGATTCTGAGAGACCTCTTTCGGGAAGGTTTTTCAAGAAAGAAGTGGCTCAGAAACGACTAATCTGATTTAACTAAAATTCTTGGCTGAGCTCACCTTGACACGACATCCTCTTTGCATTCAATCATATCCAATTCCAAAAAAATGCATGTAGAATAGATGTGCATCCATCGGTTCGGACATAATATCCTACACCACGGAAGGAGAAAGACGAGTATGCTCTTTTAGAAAAGGAAGCCACAACATAGAGTCTGTTTCTTTCACCAACCGGCAGGACAGCCACTCTTGGAGACTGCGCAGCCATCAAAACCAAGGATTAAAAGTCTTCGGGTGCCACTCAAAGAAATGCCCCGCAAGACATTCCTCCTCATCACCAAATTCCTCACTTACCAAAATTAATGAACTACGTAAGGTCTGATCTCAACAGGGAGTTGAGTACGTAGGCAACCCTCTCAGGGTGCGACCCCATCCCAAATAAAAACCCCTCCTCCCCTCGAACCACGAGGTCGTTGCCTTCACTCTTTGGAAGAGTTCCCCTCAATCAAGAAAATCATCCCGGGGCTACACCGGAGCCACCTCAGAGCCGTACTGGAGCCAACCGACCACAATAGAGCCATCCGATCATACCGGAGCCCTTAGATCATATCGAACCCGAACCCATCAACCATCCCAGAGTCGTTGCTCACAAGGGAACCACAGATCAAACCAGAGCCATCCGATCATACCGGAGCCCTTAGATCATATCGAACTCGAACCCATCAACCATCCCAGAGTCGTTGCTCACAAGGGAACCACAGATCAAACCGGAGCCATCCGATCATACCTGAGCCCTTAGATCATATCGAACCCGAACCCGTCAATCATCCCAGAGTCGTTGCTCACAAGGGGATCACATATCAAGCCGGAGCCATCTCGAACTCTAGAGCCAAGAGTCCTATAAGATCCCGAAACTACAATGCACATCGGGTGAGAATGCCAAAACAAAATCGAAACCAAAGTCCCACGCTGGAAAAGCAAGGGTAACACCTATCACATCCCTCACGAAAGCAACCGAAAAGCATCCGATCCCAAATCGACCCGCAATCAATTCATCCTCGAATCAACCACCCAAAGCAGCGGGTTTCGTACGACCCCATAAAGTATCATAGGCACGTCATAAGTCCTATGACTAGATGTCAAGAGGTCTAGTTGAGGCTCGTCATAAGTCCTCGTACTTGCATTATAGGCTCGTCATAAGTCCTATAGCTAGATGTCAAGAGGTCTAGTTGAGGCTCGTCATAAGTCCTCGTGCACCCAATCAACCTAATTGTCAGTATCATAGGCTCGTCATAAGTCCTATGACTAGATGTCAAGAGGTCTAGTTGAGGCTCGTCATAAGTCCTCGTACTTTCAATTGCATTATAGGCTCGTCATAAGTCCTATAGCTAGATGTCAAGAGGTCTAGTTGAGGCTCGTCATAAGTCCTCGTGCACCCAATCAACCTAATTGTTAGTATCATAGGCTCGTCATAAGTCCTATGACTAGATGTCAAGAGGTCTAGTTGAGGCTCGTCATAAGTCCTCGTACTTTCAATTGCATTATAGGCTCGTCATAAGTCCTATAGCTAGATGTCAAGAGGTCTAGTTGAGGCTCGTCATAAGTCCTCGTGCACCCAATCAACCTAATTGTCAGTATCATAGGCTCGTCATAAGTCCTATGACTAGATGTCAAGAGGTCTAGTTGAGGCTCGTCATAAGTCCTCGTACTTTCAATTGCATTATAGGCTCGTCATAAGTCCTATAGCTAGATGTCAAGAGGTCTAGTTGAGGCTCGTCATAAGTCCTCGTGCACCCAATCAACCTAATTGTTAGTATCATAGGCTCGTCATAAGTCCTATGACTAGATGTCAAGAGGTCTAGTTGAGGCTCGTCATAAGTCCTCGTACTTTCAATTGCATTATAGGTTCGTCATAAGTCATATAGCTAGATGTCAAGAGGTCTAGTTGAGTCTCGTCATAAGTCCTCGTGCATCCCACTATCATCTAATTTTTCCCGCTGCATCCACACAGTGCTCCATTGACAACTACATCTCGTTGCACGCATAAAATCATAGTGAGAATTTTTGGCGTCCCGTCAACCTTGATCCAATTCTGCAAGCCTTCTATTGCAGAATTGAATCAAGGGGAGCCATCTGTAGACACCAAAAATTCTCACCCATTTTTATTTTGAAACAAAAAAAAAATGCGAAAATAAACATGTTTCTAGAAACAAGGCGGTCGTCCCCGTTTTCAACCAAAGGAATTTCTTTTTCTCCGGCATTTAAATCTCACATTCCTATGGGAAAAGAGCATGAGCTTTTTTTATTTTTTTATTTATTTTTATTTTATTTTTTATCTTTTGTTTTTACTTTATTTGTCATTTTATTGTAATATGTTTTTAAAAATGACTTCATTTTGTACACTTATTTTATTGCTTTTGTTTTAAAATATTTAACGGTTTCGATATTTCCTCATATTATTTCTCCCATTGATATACTGAAATCTGACATAGCATAACTGGTTAAGATTCCCATCATACAACCCGCAGCTCTTGGGTTCGATTCCCAGCGTAGGCTGGAGGCACTTGTCTTTGTTATTTCAGCACGTGATTCGACCTTTATTTTATTTTTCCGCTACTATCTACTGAAATCGGTCACAGCTCAACTGGTGGGACATGTGGGAGAAGAAGGTGAGGTATCAAGTTCGAAACTTGGTAGGAGCACATTTTGAGACTTCCTTCATTTTTTTGCCAGTTAATAGGACCCTGTCCAAACAGCCCATTCCTTTTTTGTTATTATTTATTTTTGAACCCATGTTCATTCTGTCTGCTTCCCCACGAATCTCGCCTGTCTCAAACCCACGCCAGCAGTCCACTTTCCGATAATCCAAGACATACAAGGAAAGGAAACGGAGAACACCACGGTATGGGGCTGATTTCTTGAAACCATCGATCGCCCCTCCCCAAGATTCCTCACATGGCTCTCAGTATCCAAGGGCGATGGCGAACTCCCGAGGAGAGACCCATCTCGCCCGCGTGCTTCCGGAGAATGGCGGTGGTGAATCGCCCTATGCCTTCAAAATCATCGCCCCGACGACCTTCTATAAAAGCCGGCTTCGAATCCTCACATCGGGGCGCTTGTTCATCCGAAAACCTACACACTGTCTCCCCTTCAAAGCTTCATCCCAAAATCTTCTGAGTTTGGTCGCTTTTCCTTTGGTCTGACGGTTTCGATTTCGTGTTGCTTCAGGCATCAACTGGGTAAATAATCCCCTTCTCTTCTCTGTGATAAAGTCGATCAAAAAAAAAACAATATCTCATCCTTCTTCGCTTCATTTGGTAACTGCAAACAATTTTTCCGACTTTCATTTCGGTCTTAATGTCTTCTTTTACGCACCTTAAAATCCCATACGACTTCTCTAAAGTTTTCTTCTCGTCTTGAACCTATTTGTGATTTTGAGCGTTTTTGAATCGGAGATGGTCCTAAATAGTGTTAGGAGGTCGGTTTTTTTTAGAAACTAATTTCTGATGTTGGCACCAACTCCTGCACTCTGGACTCCACTTCCTCTACATTGCCTCTCGTTTTTTTTAAAATCGTCTTCGAATCCCGACTGTTTTCATTTCTGCTTCTCCGATTTCTTGCCCAGATGAACCCACAAAGGGGTAATGGCGTCATAATGTCGACTTCGCCGGAGTATTCCGGTGTTAGTGTCGACAGTCCTTGTTCTCTGCGAATCAATATATGTTTCATCCCCACGTTTCTCATCTTCTTATTTTCCATTTTCATTTAGCCGTTTGTGAGATACATCCAAAGATGTTAACGGTGGTAGTAGAAAGGATTGGTTTTGTCAGAGTTTACTCCACCCTGTAAACCGATTCCTCTTTTCTCGTATCCTTGTTCAAACCCGTTCTTTCCTTCGTACTTTACTCATATATACTCTCATTCTGAAACGTTTAACAAGTTACAAGCTTTGTGATTTTTGGATACGGTTCGAAGTTGAAAACAAAAAATTTTTCTTCTCGAAACTCCATCTGTTTCGCTGATGTTATTCTTGTTCGCATGATCATCTAGCAACTCGATCCTGGTTGGGTTCTGTTGCTAGCGTAAGTTGCCAAGTTCGCTTTCTGTACTGCTAGTCTGGGTATTCTTCTTTTGTACGAACATATTGCTGCTAAGTATTGTTGGATTTATTGGCGCTTGAGTTTAAGACTCAGGAAGTCTGTCAAGGAAGTCTGTAACCAATTACCCCAATCTGCATAAATGAGGAAAATCCCTACTACTCTTCCATCTGACTGTCATTCTCCCGTGGGAATTCGAATACCGTCGAGGCTCAACTCTAAGTGCAGTGGAAGGAATGTTTGTGAATCACCCCTTTACTGTCTCTGTTGTCCATACGATCATTTTGTAGACTAATACCTTCTTGTTTTCGTGGTTGCTCTGTTAGTTTTATTTCATTTTTGCAGGTGCCGTTTCGTTCTTCTCTAGGTATCTAATCCTAATCTGAATACCTCTGGATCTATGCTTGTATACGTGGTGCTATACTACTGAACCCTCTGCTCCAGTATACTGAATTTTAGTTATGTTCATTGCTCTACCTGTATATACGTGTGCAATAGTTGGCTGTTTGCTATTTCGTTTCAGTTCTCCTTTTTTTTTCTTTTGCTATGTGTAGTGCGTTGCTGGAAGTTCTAAGTTTGTGGGCTTAACATGTATAGCTTGTTGGTTGTTGGATTTAATTAGGGAACGAGAGTCTTACTTGTGACTTTGAGTAAGTTTGCTCCTGTTTGTCTACCTAAGGCATGAATTTGGATCTCTTGGTTTCGGTGTTTAGGTTAGTCAAGGCTTTGGCCTGAAAGTAATAGAAATGTTAAAACAGCAGGGAAGAAGGGGACGATTAATGAAGTAAAGAGCGTTAAAGGTTTAGTGTAGCTCTCATCAGTTCGGTCAATATGGAGTATCGATTGGTTTCAAAATTCAGTTCTTTTTTTTAAGTTGTTATTTTTCTTCATTCGCTCCATCCAGAGCTTTATTCGGTCATTAAAAGGAGTTAGGAAGACTGGTTAATGAAATGGAATAGCCGCCCAAAGATAAAATTAATGTATTGTTGTTCTTGTGTTTGTACAGTATAGATTGACTAGCAAATTTAGTGGCCTCACGCTAATCTGGTTTAGTTTCAATTCAGAATGAAAAGGTGAATAAACAGAAGTAAAAAAAAATGTTCGGCAGTTCAGGGTTGACTAATGCTTGGATTTATGACCTTAGGCCTTAGACTTTTGGATTAGATTAAGAGTGCTCACTGTTTTTTTTTTAGACAATGAGACAAAAATAGGCCTCTGTACCATACAATACATATGCACGCTTTGTATCTAGCTTTCAATTTCGGCCAATTACTTCCTGTACTTGTCTCGGTACTATATATATATATATATGTGTTTATCTCTAGCTTTATTGCATTCTTCAATTCTTTTCTTTGTATTCTAACTATCTAAGCCCTAGTTACTATGTCCTTAGGCCCAAGCCATTAGGATAGTGGGGTCCCCCTGGCCTGATAGACCATTGGCCTATCTCATGGCGGTGACATCCTAAACCTCAAAACACACATTTATTTATAAGCAAATAATGATCCCTTTAGGATAGAGGGTGTCCCCTGGCCTGATAGACCATTGGCCTATCTCATGGTGGTAACACTCTAAACCCTAAAATGTACATAATATATGTATATATATGTAATTAACAACCTCATTCTCGTTTCAGATCTTCAAACCCTTTGATTCAAAATTCAGTTATCAATGCATCTTCTTGCCCTCCATCCTCAAGTCAAAAGGATTGTCTCTCACTTCTATAACCATCTTGTAAATACAAATCTCAACGTTTTTTTTAGTAATGAATTCATTTCCAATCTGATTTCTTGTAAATTTTGTTTCTCAAAGGTAAAAGAAAAATCATCCCAATCTAAAATTTTCCCATCCAAACTTGGCCCATCTCCAATCTGGCCCAAATCCAGTTTCAGCCCAAAACTCGATCTAAGGCCCAAAATCCAAAGCCCAAGTCCACGGCCCGAAACACGTGGCCCAATACTACATGACCCAAACCCACGGCCCAATACCACATCTTCCAATCTAAGGCCCAATGCCACATCATCCAATTCGAGACCCAATTCCACATGCCCGGCCCAATACCACATGATCTGGCCCAATTCTACATGGCTTTGCCCGAAACCATCTCGGCCCAAGACCAGCTTGGCCCAACAACCTAACCACGACCCAAATCCAGCTCGGCCCAACAGCCTAAACTCGGCCTAAATACCCACATTCGGCCCAAATACCCATACACGGCCCAAATACCCACACGGCCCAAATACCCACACTCGACCCAAATAATTAAACTTGGCCCAAATACCTAAACTTGGCCCAAATGCCCAAATCCGGCCCAAAGCCCAATTTGGCCCATTAAGCCCATTCAGGCCCAAATCACTCAAGTTGGCCCACTCCTTACTTGATCCACTTCTATGCTTGGCCCATTAAGCCCATTCAGGCCCAAATCACTCAAGTTGGCCCACTCCTTACTTGATCCACTTCTATGCTTGGCCCATTAAGCCCATTCGGTCCAAAGCCCACACAAGGCCCATCAGACCCAAAAGTTCAAAACAGGGTCCAAAGCCCAATAAGTCCATTCGGCCTAAACTACCCATCTGGCTCAAATCATCAGCCCGATCCAAATACCATACTCAGCCAAACCCAAAACCAAAAGGTCAATCCAAATCCACAACCAAGAATCGAGAACCCACAAAAATCAATTCAAAACCAAATTCATTTCATCCAATCCACACTCAGTTTGTAGATTTCATTCAAAAATCCAAAAAAACCAAAAAGAACTTCAAACCATCGATTTATTTAAATTGCACCAAGTTTTCAAAAGAAACCATTTCGTGGAATTTTAAAGGAAAAACTCTTCTCACATCACAGAAAACTCTTCTCAACAAAGCAGAAAGTTTTTCTCACATATACAGAAAGTTTGCTCCTAAAAATGTTTCTCAAAATCAGTGTTTCTTCATCGAGAATTCCGAACAACCTAAAACATTCTCCAACTCAGTTTTCAAACTAAAAATAAGCCGTTTTCGGGCATGAAATGTCTAACACTTTCAAAACACTTTCCTCCTAGTTAGACATCACTTGTCTCTCTTCCCAAAATAAAAAATCCGAGGCGGGGCACTGGGGTCATAACCTCCCTTGTCGCAGTCTGGATTTCTTTAGGCAGGGCATTAGGGTGACAAACCTCCCCTAATTGCATCCTAGATGTTTACAAGGCGGGGTGCTAGGGAAGTAACGACCTTCCTAGTTGCAGCCGGGATTTTAGAATCGTCTAACTCCCTTCCACTCGATTTCAATATTTTCGGCTTTTAATGTTTTAAACCCGGGAGTTAGAGACGTTATTAGGGTTTGACTGAGAGTATCCCATTCATGATACTTCTCCTTAAATCCTATATTTCGACATAAATTTCTTGCCCCGTCTTTCGAGCCTCGGCACTTATTATTAGTTAAGTCCCTTGGGATTATCCGCCCTTTTACTACGAAAAGGATTTTCAGTTTTAAAATTTTAAGAGAGGCAATTCTGAACAAATCAATCCAACCTTTTCATTTAGAGCTTTCATCCCTAAGCACTCCTCAATCCTTTCTTAAGCAAACTCGAAGTCACCAGCCTTACTAACATAGGACCCTTTATTCTTAAATACTCCCGAACCACCTTAGTGATCTGAAATCCGAAACATTCTTCAAAACCCGAACACCTGTAAACCAAATATCCTCTTTCACGCTCCATCAACACTTTCGACTTCCTAAAACACCTCCAGATTTGACCGTTCTAAAATCCAAACGTTATAAACACGAAAAACTCCTCAATTCCACCAAAGAATCCGAACACCTCTCAACTTCACAAAATGACCAAAATACCCCTCAGCTCTATAAAATGACCAAAATACCCCTAAGCTCTACAAAATGACCGAAATACCCCTCAGCTCTACAAAATGACCAAAATACCCCTCAAACTCTATAATAACCAAAATGTCCTTTTGCTCCTCAAAACTTCCAACATTCTTTTTATCTCACCGACCAATATTTCAAGACCAACCTATTTTTCCTCAACCCGTACTCAATCCTATCCTTTGGCTTTAAATTGAATCTCTCTAACAAGGTTTTGAAAGAAGGCAATCCCGACAATTGGAGACCGAGGTTTCCTCGGGCACCAATCCGAAGTCGTGGTCGTTGCCACTTCCGAGGGGTGTAACCCAGTACGAACCCACAATAGAATCTCTGCAAATGACCAGATAAGTCCTATCCATAGGGAACAACATCAGAGTCAACTAATGGTTCTTTGAACCCCCCCTTTCTCATCCTTTCCTAGTTCTTTAGGTCAAACTAGGTGGCGACTCTAGTCAAACTTCCACCCTTAGGGCATAAGTCCGCGTGGAGCCCATTGAGAGCGGGTGTAGTGCTCACTTGCACTTCCTTTTACGTTTTCTGGGAAAGACGGACGATTTAGTAGGTATTTGAGGGATGCCATAAATAACGGGTTTTCACCCTCCACAGAATGGCGTTTTCTAGGATCTAGGCTTCTCAGCTAGTTCATATTTAGATAGACCCCCTCATACCAAAAAATCACCCTCCACACCTTGTCATGCCTCTGACCCAAGGCTGCTCCCAATGCGTAATCGCTGGCATCACACATAATCTCAAAAGGTAACGACCAATCAGGAGCAATAATAATAGGTGTAGAAACCAATTTAGCTTTAAGCAAATTAAAAGCATCTAAACACTCTTGTGTATACTTCAATTTAGCATCCTTTAGTAACAAATCGCAAATAGGTTTAGAGATCTTAGAAAAATCCTTAACAAAGCGCCTATAAAGACCTGTGTGGCCGAGAAAACTTCGGACATCCTTTACCGATGATGGTGGTGGCAGCTGCTCGATGACTTTAACCTTGGCCTTGTCAACCTCGATCCCTTTCCTAGAAATCTTATGCCCGAGCACGATGCCCTCCTGCACCATGAAGTGGCACTTCTCCCAATTAAGCACCAAGTTAGTTTCCCTGCATCTAGCTAAGATCAAGTCCAAGTCTCTCAAACATGAATCAAAAGTCGGTCCAAAAATAGAAAAATCATCCATAAAGATTTCAATGCATTTTTCAATAAATTTAGCAAAGATAGCAGTCATGCAACGTTGAAAAGTGTCTGGAGCATTACATAAACCAAAAGGCATGCGTCGATAAGCATAAGTACCATATGGACAAGTAAAGGTGGTTTTCTCTTGGTCTTCCTTAGCAATTGGAATTTGAAAATAACCGGAGTAACCATCTAAGAAACAGTAATATTCTTGTCCTGCAAGCCTTTCTAGCATTTGGTCAATAAAGGGAAGGGGGAAGTGGTCTTTCCGAGTGGGGCATTCAATTTCCTATAATCAATGCAAACTCTATGCCCAGTAATAGTACGTTGAGGAACTAATTCACCCTTATATTAGGCACCACAGTCAAACCCCCCTTCTTAGGTACTACCTGAGTAGGACTTACCCATTCGCTGTCAGAGATTGGATAGATTATACCTGCATCCAGTAGTTTGATAACTTCCTTCTTAACTACCTCTTTCATGTGCGGGTTCAGTCTCCGCTGAGGCTGTCTCAATGGCTTGTAATTCTCCTCAAGATAAATGCGGTGAGTGCAAAACGTTGGAGAAATACCTTTGATATCAGCAATAGACCATCCTAACGCCTCTTTGTTCCTCCTCAAAATCTGCAACAAGGCTTCCTCCTGTTCATCAGTTAAAGTATTAGAAATAATAACAGGTAAATCAGACGGAGGGACTAGAAAAGCATATTTAAGGTGACTAGGAAGAGGCTTGAGTTCAAGAGAAGGTGGTGATTCCACAGAAGGAGCCAGCGTCTTTGGGACTGGGTCCAACGGTTCCTCCTCGACCCGATGGTTCTTCCTATACGGCCTCCCAGCAGCAAGCTGGAACGCTGCAGCAGAAACTTCAGAATCATCGTGAGCAGTTTCTATGGAATCTACCAAGCACTTCTCCAATGCATCTAACTCTGTGGGGCTGTAAGAATAGTCCTGCATCAAGGTGTCAAAACAATCCAAACTAAAACAAGCATGAACATCAGAAGGGTGAGTAGCAGCCTTGGTCATATCCCAAGCTGCTCATCATGTAACCGCATGATAATCTTCCCTCCTTCAACATCAATGAGGGTCCTTGCTGTGCGCATGAATGGTCGACCTAGAATTAGCGGTACTACCTTGTCTTCCTCCATGTATAAAATAACAAAGTCAGCAGGGAAAGCAAAAGTACCAACCGAAACAATTAAATCTCTGACCACCCCTCTAGGTAGGATGATTGACCTATCAGCTAACTGCAAAGTAATTCGTGTAGGTTCACACTCTCCTAAACCAAGCTTTAAATACATGGATAAAGGCATTAAATTGATACTTGCTCCTAAATCACATAAACCCTTACTGCAATTCACATTACCTATCGTGCAAGGTATGACCGGAGTACCTGGATCATCAAGCTTAGGTGGAAGCTTCTTCGAAAGAACAACTGAAACGCTCTCGGTAAGCTGCACAGTATCCTTCTCTACTAAAGATCGTCTGTTGGACAGGATGTCCTTCATGAACTTCGCGTATATCGGCATCTTCTTAAGGGCTTCAGAAAAAGGAATGTTAATGGTTAGTTTCTTAAAAATAGTTAAAAACTTACCAAACTGCTCATCCAAGTCTCTCTTCTTCAACCGGTTTGGAAAAGGAACTAACGCTTCAGCAACTGCGCGACGTGGAGGTGTGGAAGTCTTAGTAGTCTTGCTAATCGTCACCTCCTCTTCAGCTGGTTCTTCCTGAGAACCTGTTGGTGCAGTTTCTTCATTCTGCTCAACATTAGGAAGAGAAGCCTCAACTTCAGGGACCACCGGGTCAAGCTGCGTACCACTCCTCAATGTGACTGCCTTGGTGTGCTCTCCCGGATTCTGCTCCGACTGACTAGGCAAGGAACCCAAAGGACGCTGAGCCAACTGCTGAGATAGCTGAGTCTCGATGTTCCTATTGAATGTCCTCTGATCATTATTGAAGGTTCTCTGCTCCTGATTGAAGGCTTCCAGCTCATTAAATTTCTTCGTATTAACCGAGATGAAATCATTCATCCTGGCCAGAACTTCATCCATACTAGAAGACGCTCCAGCACCCGAATTCTGTGCTTGCTGATTCTGCAGTGGCTGCTTCTGGTAAGAAGAATTATACTGCTGCTGGGGCCTCTGATTGTAGTTGTTGCAACCACCAGCTTGGTAACGATTCTGCTACTGAGCGTGGTAACCCGGGTTGCCTTGATTTCCAAAATAATTACCCGGTCTGTTACCAACATAATTCGCTGCCTCTTCCTGTGGTGGAGTACATTGGCACATGTTAGAAGCCCTACCACAATATTCACAAGGTGGATAAACCTCAGGAGCAGCTGCTGCATTTGACTGCGGATTCATCACTGCACACATACGCTCAAACTGCTTTGACATCGCTTCTATCTTGGCAGCCAGAAAAGTATTCGAATCCACTTCATAAACTCCAGCAGGTTTCTTCGGTGCAGCTTCTCCAGTTCTAGTACCTTCCCACTGATTAGCTGTTGTAGTAATAGTCTCTAACAGCTCTTTGATTCTTGCAATGGGCAGCTCCATCAAACTTCCTCCAGCACATGTATCAACCAACAACCGGCTAGAAGGGTCCAAGTCCTTGTAAAACGACTGCAGCACAACCTCTTCTCCTAGTCCGTGATGCGGTACCTTCCTTACTATCCCCTTAAAACGCTCCCAAGCTTCAGACAAGGTCTCACCGGCAAACTGTTTGAAGTTAGTGATTTCTCCTCTCATGGTCAGCATCCGCGGGGGTGGGAAGTACTTTGCCTGAAATGCATTAGCCAACTCTTCCCAGGTAGTAATACTGTCGGGCGCCAGTGCGTTTAACCATTCAGTTGCTCTATCCCTCAGGGAGAACGGAAACAGAGTGAGCCGAGCAACCTCCTGCGAAGCTGGCGTCGAACACGCTCCTACCAATCTCAGGAATGTGGTGAGGTGGACATTCGGGTCTTCAGTAACCGTCCCACTGAACTGAGGTGCGTTAATCACCATTGTCACGTAGTGGGTCTTGAACTGCCACTGCACTCCTGCTAGCAACGCAGGAATCACTATTGGCGACACCAACCCTTCAACACTTGGACGGGTGTAGTCCCTCATCTGCCTCTGGTTATTCGCCATGTTAACTGCTGGTTGCACTTCTGGAACCTCTTCGTCAACAGGTGGTCCGAGCACCCCCTCCTCAACTGGTGGATCCAGATTCAAATCCTTACGAAGCTGTCTTGCAAATCGTTCGATCTCGAGGTTGAGCTCGAACTCCGGTTCTCCTGCAGAGCGGGTTTTAACCATAAACTGAGAGTTAGTAAACTGAAGCTAAAATAGCGTAAATTAAAAGAACAGTAGCAATTAAATTAAAATAACAAAAATCAGAGAAAGATAAAAAGAAATTAACTCACAAGATATGCAGATAAAAATCCTAACTACTAAACATAAAATATTCAAATAAAGAAATAAAATCAGAAATAAAATCTAGAAGATAAAAGAATATCTAAAACAAGATCAAAACATATTAAAGATAAGATATCTAAAACGTCAAGACGTTCCTAAACTAATAACTAAACTAAACGAAATCAAAAACAGAAAACAGAAAATTGAAACAGAACAAAAGGAAATAATAAAAGAACAAAATAAATAAAATAAAGATTAAACTAAATAACCGTGCCTCCCCGACAACGGCACCAAAAACTTGTTGGGATAAAACCTAACGACAAGTGTACCGGTTAATTCTAGCAAGTTTTAATAGAGAGTATTCCCTAAGTATCGAACCAGAGGAGGCGATGTCTAGTTTAAATCTTTCCTAATCGGAAAGGAAATAAATAGCAAATAAAAACAGGAAATTGGGGGTTTTGATTTGATGAGAATTAAAAACTGTAAACAGATTGTAAAACAGTAAAAAAAGCAGGAAAATAATTGTTGCGAAACTTATTTGGGAAGGAGATCCCGGATTACTATTTTTCCCTAAATCTGCAATTCCTATCCCTAAGCAATTTCCAAGACAATTCTGAATAAAACCCTATAACCAAGATAATTCACCTCCGGTCTCCCGCTTAAGAACAATCTAGATTATCGGTCAATTAGCGATTTAGAGGAATTACTGTCTCTAAACTAACCGGTTATTTTCCTGAATTCAATTGAAAGCCGCAGTCGTCACATATAAGCTAACAAAATACTAATCTTTATAATCGGCCAAATTATAACGATTAAAGAAATTAAGCAAGGAAAATAACTTTACTCAATCGAATTGTATTAAATCACAAAGAACAGGAATAGCAAATTCAGGGATACATAGCAAACCGAAATCTAAAAGAACTACTCAACCATTGGCATAGTTACAATAAGAAAAACTGTAATGAGTAGAAATAAAGAACAAGAAGAAACTCTGTTCTGAGACTTCTGGTGAAGTCTCCGTGATGAATCTCTTTCTCTGCTCTGCTCCAGGCTCCCAATCAGAATTCTCTCAATTCAGCTAATTCTCTCTGTTGTATCGTGACTAATTGTGGTGTGTGTAGGCATATGTCTCACGCTGGCAAGACTCCACTTTTATAAGAATGAGAATTCTATCTTTAATCTGTTAAACGGCCGCTATATAAAAGATAGAATAAAGGGTAAGTAAAGATAGAATAACAATCTGTTATTTCCGAAACAGATCTTCTGGCGCTCCGCTTGTATTGGTCCGGGTTTGCAAACAAGTACGCAAACCCGGACCACCACTAAAACTCGACAGAAGATTCTTGCTTGAGGTTGGTCCGGGTTTGGAAACAAGTACACAAACCCGGACCACATCTGAAACTAGGCAGAGAGTTCTACGATGAGATGGTCTGGGTTTACAAAGTAGGATACAAACCCGGACCACATCTGAAACTAGGCAGAGAGTTCTACGATGAGATGGTCCGGGTTTACAAAGTAGGATACAAACCCGGACCCTCATTAAAACACAACAATAGTTGGTAAAAATCAGCCTTTGACTCTGTTTTGACTTCCACTTGTTGCCTCAACCTCTAAAATCTTCATTTAATCACTTTGTTGAGCACTTTATCCTGAAAACATATCAAATCGATCATTGGAGACAAATATAACAATAAAGTGTGAATAAAGCATTAGGGAGGGAAGTTAATGTCATAATGTAGATAATTAAGCACGAATTAGCCTAGTAAACTTAGAAAATTCCCGACTTATCGAGAGGGGCCTTACCAACAGCACTCTTACCATTCGGGGGGACCACTTACTAGGATGCCTCCGGGATGGGAGAGAGTACAAGCTGAAGGGATGGGGAAACCATCCTGTAACACCCCTACTATAACTTTTACAACAAATCGAATTGCAGCGGAAATATTTAATAACTTAACATTAACTAAACGGTCTGGTGTTACACGCCGTTAGCCACCCACGTGGCTAACAAGGCAGAATACATACAAAACGTATCGGTCTGATGCACAGACTCCCGAGCATAAGTACTAAACCATAAATACAACAACATTACCGAGTCGACTCACAATATACCATCACGGGAGCACAGGCGCATCCCGGGTCTAAACATCCAAAATCCATCAAAAGTATTTCATAAAACCTAGAATCTAGAGCCACTCCGCCTCCTCGATCCTCATCCTGCAACATAGAAAAATATGGTGCCCCAAAGGGGCTCAGCAACTCATGGCTGGTATGGCTAACGTGCAGCCCGTCGGCTACCGGGATACACGCAACCAATTGTCATGATAACATGGCATTGATTTTAAACATACAATTTACATAACATAGCAACAAGAATTGCATCACAACATTAACACATAACATAACGGGAACGGTTCTCTTTAGGAGCCGAACCTAACATAGTTAGTTCACTTGGAGAGCCTAGAGAATGCTGCCAAACTCAAGCTAAGCTCGTTACATAAATCGTTACCGTCCTGTTAAATGAACGGATAACTTAACCCAAATGTGTGTCGGATATAATAATCCAACCACACCGAACATAGTATGCCCCTATGGCCCGATGTGAGTCAGTAAAATAGCTTTGGATAAGCTAAAGGGAGGTTGGGAACCAAAAAGGAAAACAACCATAACATACAGAGAGAATCGAACCAGTTATGACATCGACCCCCATACCTACACGCGTGGCCGGAACAACCGGACTCCTCACTCCCCAGTTAGCACTTGTTAGAAGCCCCATTATCGAAACATATTAAATTAATTCACAAGTAAGTGATTAAGTCCAGTGAGACACACAAGGGAGATGAGACATAGTTTAACAACACAAACCACAACTAGTTCATACATAGCCGGGGTTAGAACGTTCCTTATGTGGAAACGTTATAACCGGGTACCGCTCTCTTACGTATCCTAGTTTAGTTAACTACGAGTTAGCACGTATCCAAGGTTAACGGTACCGGTACTGTCACGTCACAATAATAATAATGACAGTAAACTCGTTTCATGACTTAAGTCTTACAAGGTCGCAAACACACAGAAAAACAAACAACACACAAGCCGGTGTAAACCGGTAGGCAACAGACTGCAAGAAAACCATACCTTGGTCCCTGCTTCGATTGGTTTCCACCGTAGGCAACTCCTATACACAATTTATAACGTCGGTTAATTTTACCGTATTTAACTTCCAATTTTACTAAGTGTTTGCATACTTACATGACATGTTTTACAACTAAACTTACACTTAGTTGTCCTCATTATACCCACTAGGGTTTACTACATAAGTCACATTCTTTTCTATTTTTTTTTAAGTTTTGGGTCGACCGACCCACCGACCGACCCAACCTCTTGGGTCGGTCCGTTCTAGTAACTTTCAGGTTCTCTGATTGTTGCCCGACCGACCCAACACTATTCCGACCGACCCAAAGCCCTCTGGGTCGGTCCATTCCAGAAACATTTTTGTTCTTTGTTTTTAGCCCGGCCGACCCATCGACCGACCCAACCCCCTGGGTCGATCGATTACAAAAACATTCCGTCTGCCTTATTACAGTCCGTGGGTCGGTCCCCTAGGTCGGTCGACTGCAGAACTTCTTCAAACATTGTCAAATTTTCTCCAAACTTGTCCTCAAGCCTCCTAATATGTTCTAACATCATTTGGCACACTTAAACCTTCATATAGCACCCACCAAACACATTCTCTAACTCCTTAAGCACTTACTCATTTTCTCACAAAATTCCTAACACTTATAATGTTTTCTCCATAGGTTTCTAAGTGGTGTTTCATACCTATGATAGCAACTATCCCAAGATGTTTCTTCATCACCAACAACATCATTTCCCAAGCATCTTTCACCATCCAAAGTTCCTTTATACAAATACTTGTAGTTTCTCCACAAATTTATACCTCCTCCTTACAAGACATCATTTCCTCCCTGCTTACCAAAATTTGCATGTCCTACACACTCTCACCATGACTTTGGTGCATCCCAAAACACTCATTTGATTTCTAAATCCTCCAAGATAACGCCCAAGTCATTTTAACACTCAAGAACACCTCAATTCATTTTTCTTTCACCATAGAACACTTAGTCATTCCTAGTACTTCCTAGTTCACCAAAGTTCATTTTAAATACTCAAAACTCCTTGTTTCCTAACCAAATTTTGACATAGCTTTGTTAGTATTTCCTTACACCCAAAAACACAAGGTTTTCACCATTAAACACTCAAGAACATTTATCCACACAAAAATATTCTTTACACACAACTAAGCCTTAAACTACACTACATCACAATATAGTGCATAATTTAAGTTGCTTGGCACTTAGGCCCTTAAATTACATGGCTCTTAGGCCCTTAAATTGCATAAACCTTAAACTCTGAATTTCCCACATAATATATGCCTTTGACCTGCAAATACACACTTCATTTCATATGCCTTTAATAGCCTCTTTGAGGATAGTTTACTAGCTCATTTGCCATTGGCTCCTTAGGTAGTTTATTAAGCATTTTAAAGCTCAATTTTCCTAAAACACATAAGTTTAGGTTGTTTACCTCTTTTCCTTCCAACCTTATTTCTTGTTTCCTTGGATAGAAGATTAGCAAGGAACTTGATCACTTGTCAACCTTCTATCCATACACAAGTAAAGATAATGAGCTTTAAGCTTCATGCTTATACTCATTAATAAACCTTAGGTCATATAATGTCTTAAAACACATAGATGAATGTTTTACCTTAGAATTCAATGGGAATTGGATTAAGTAGCAAGAGAGGACTCCACCTAGTCCTTTGAAGAATGGAATGAAGCTATGAATGAGCAAAAGAAAACACCATGAAGAGGTGATTTTCGGCCACATATAAAAACAAGAGGAAATGAAGTTTTTCTTTGGTTTTCCTTACCTTGAAGCAAAGAAGAACAATGAGATGTAAAAAGATGAGTTCAAGCTCCTTCCATGGTGATTCCTCTTGGCACCGAAATGAAGGTTTTGGAGATTTGAAAAGACAAGATTGTAGAGCTTGACTACACTAAGAGAACGGTGGTCTTGGAATTATTTTTGGAGCATGGAGCTAGGAGATATAGGCAATCAAAGATGGAGTATTGGTGTGGACTGTAGCAAAACCGAAAATGAGAAGGGAGGAGAAGGTTGGATACAGTGGGAAATGGAGGGAATGAGAGAATGAGGAGAGAGGTTTCACTTTGCAAGATATTATAAGCTTAAAGTAAATAGTTCTTTTTGCTTTATCAAACTTCCTTCTTTAATTAAGTAGCTAAGTGTGGTGAGTCACACTTAAAAATCGGCCCCCTTATTAGTCTTAGGATATTTATGGTCTTTGTTGACCATATAGTTGACTTATATTGACTAATGTCTTAAACTTGCACTATTTGGTCACTATTCATAATTTAGTGCACATAATTGTGAAATTTTTGATTTCCCATTGATTTAGACTTCCTAATGTGATACTAAGTAGTGCAAATGTTGATTAAAGAGTAATGATGGACATTTATCCACTCAAAACCCATTTCTAAGACAATGTTTCAAAAATGTGCTTTAAGACTCCTTAAAGCACATTTTGTGTTTTAACTTGTTTTCAAGCTTGGTTTTCTTTGGTAATTGATTTAACATGTTCATTAACATGTAAATAAGGTCTTGTTAGGCTCTTAGAGTCTAAACCAAGGTTATCCCAAGCTTAGAGCACATTTTTGCTCTAATTGCCTTTATGGTGTTTTACAGTGTTTTCTATGGTTTAAATTGTTCATTAATGTTTCTAAGGCACTTTTTAGCCTTGTTATACCATAATTTAATATTTAAACAACATATAAAGGTTTGGGATATTTCAATCTACCCCCCTTAAAAGAACTTTGTCCCCAAAGTTCACACTACGCATTTTCAATCTTAGAACACAATGATTACTTATAAAAACAATACTTTCATAACAAACATTCTTTACATGACATTGGACTCAAGGTCCTGGTAACAAAACATCACTTAGACTCTAAGGTCTATAACATAACAACAACAACATAGGCAATGTACTACAATACATGCCGAACATACGTAACTGAAATGGCTCTACCCCCCTTCAAAATAGGGGTACACCCCGTACCCTATACATAGAAATACTAAGGAGAAAACAACGACGGGTACTTCGCCCTCATCGTATCTTCTAGCTCCCAAGTGGCCTCCTCGACTTCCTGGTTAGACCAGAGGACCTTCACCAGTCTTACCGATTTATGGCGAGTGTCTCAAGTCTTAGTGTTCAGAATCCGTAAGGGAGTCTCCACTGATCGCATGGTCGGCTTTAACGTTAGCCTTTCGGGCTGAAGTACATGAGATGGATGAGACATATATTTCTTCAACTGGGACACATGAAATACATCATGTACCTTGCCCAGCTCAGCAGGTAAATCTAGCCCGTAGCTACCGGGCCTATCCGCTCCGTCACAACATAAGGTCCCACATATTTGGGGCTCAACTTGCCTTTCTGGCCAAAACGAAATACTCCCTTCATGGGGGATACTCTAAGAAATACCTGATCCCCACAGCGAACTCCAGGTCACGTCTGCGCATATCGGCGTATGATTTTTGCCTATCTTGAGCTGCCTTCATGTTAGCTCGGATCTGACGTACTTCTGCTTGTACTTTTTCCAGATACTCTGGTCCTATAATGACCGTCTCACTCGACTCACCACCAGGCCGTCGGTGCTCAAACTTGACCTTCTGACAAGTGAGACACCTCACAACATAGTCACTCTCATCCTTTTTCATGTCAGTCCACCAAAAATAATGTTTCATGTCCTTGTACATCTTTGAAGCTCCGGGGTGAATCGAAGTCGTAGAACAATGGAATTCACTCAGTATACGCTCTTTCAGCTCAGCGCTACTCCTCGAAATACACAGTCGGCCATTCAGCCAAATCAAGTCGTCGTCATGGAGTCGGAAATCATACTTCTGACCCTCGAATGTGCCATAATAAGCTTCTACCTGATCTCTAACATGTACTGATCCGTCATCTGAGCACTCCGCACCTCTTCAACCAAGCTAGAATGAGAGACTAGCGAATGGAGAGAGTGTGCTCGACGACTCAGCGCGTCAGCTACCATATTTGCCTTACCCTCTTTGTACTGCAGGTTGATGTCATAGTCGTTTAAGAACTCGACCCACCTTCTTTGCTTCTTGTTCAACTCTTTCTGAGTGAACAAGTACTTCAAACTCTTGTGGTTAGAATAAATTGTCACGTTTACCCCATACAAATGATGTCGCCATATCTTCAGAGGGAAGACAATGGCACCTAATTCTAAGTCGTGGGTAGGGTAGTTCTCTTCATGCTTCTTCAGCTGTCGGAAGGCGTATGCTACGACCTTCCCATGTTGCATCAATACACAACCCATACCTCTTCCGGATGCGTCACAGTAGACCTCAAAACCATCTGTACTGTCTGGTATAGTCAGGACTGGTGCAGATGTCAGAGCATCCTTGAGACTCTGGAAAGAACTCTCATAGTCGACTATCCACTCAAATGGTGTATCCTTCATTAAGGAAGTCATCGGTTTCGAGACACTGGAGAAGTCCTTCACAAACCTCCTGTAATATCCTGCCAGACCGAGGAAGCTCCGGATGTCGGTAACTGTCTTCGGCCTAGGCCAGGTGTGCACTGCATCTATCTTGGCCGGATCAACAGCGATCCCAGCCTCGGAAATAACATGACCAAGGAATGAAACTTGGTTCAACCAGAATTCACACTTAGAGAATTTGGCATACAACTGATTTTGTCTCAACGTCTGCAACACACTTCTCAGGTGGCTTTAATGCTCACCCTTCGATTTTGAATACACAAGAGTATCGTCGATGAAGACTACTACAGACTTGTCCAACTGATCTCGGAACAAGCAGTTCATTAAATCCATAAACTTGGCTGGTGCATTGGATAGCCCAAACGGCATGACCGTAAACTCATAGTGACCGTATCTGGTTCGGAATGCGGTCTTCTCAATGTCACCCTCTCGAATAGCGGTCTGATGGTAACCAGATCGTAAGTCAATTTTGGAGAATCTTGATGCTCCTTTTAACTGGTCAAATAAGTTGTCAATGCGTGGTAAAGGATAACGGTTCTTCACCGTAACTGCATTCAACTCTCTGTAGTCGATGCAGAGGCGGAGACTACCGTCCTTCTTCTTCACGAAGAGGACCGGCGCTCCCCATGGTGAAACGCTCGGGCGAATAAATCCCTTGTCAAGCAGGTCTCTCAGCCGCTCTTTGAGCTCTGTCATTTCAGCTGGAGCCATACGATAGGGCGCCTTCGCTATTGGTCCGGTTCCCGGCACCAATTCAATTTCAAACTCTACTTCCCGTGCTGGCGACATGCCCGACAATTCCTTAGGAAAGACATCAGGAAACTCCGACACTACCGGCACATCTGGGCTAAACTCTGGATCTCTCTCTATGTCCTGGACATAGCAGAGGTATACATCACTCCCCCTTCGCAACTCACGGTACATAGACATAGCGGAGACAATCTGAGTCGAAGGCTCCCTGGGCCTCTAGCGGTATGAGATGGTAACCCCAGTCGGACTCCAAAGAAGCAGACGATGCTCGGCACATAGGATCCGACCCTTGTACCGCTCCAACCAGTTCATCCCCACAATAACATCAAACCCAAGTCCGTCGAACTCTATCATGTCGATTGAAAACTCTTCATCCCTGATTCGTACAATAGCACCTCGGTGATAGCGGGTACACTTGATCCGTTCTCTCGACGGGAGAGTGACTAGAAAGTCAGGCATCTCTTCACTGTCTAACCCCAGCCGCTTCGCAAAGGAAAGCGGAACAAACGTATGTGAGGCTCCAGACTCGAACAAGATCGATGCGTCCACGCCATTGACTGGAAAGGTACCGGTGAGGACGGTGTCGCTTCTGCCGGCTTCAGCCTCGTTACACACTCCAGTATACCTCCTTTTCCGAGTGCACAGCCTAATTCAGCTCACAAACTCATAAGTACACAGTATCAACACGGTTGATATACTCCAAAACAACGTCTCTTTATTCATTAACATACTCTTTACACCATAGGTTGGTTTACACTGTCAACATAACTAACATATACGTAACATCCTTAACATACAACTGGCTTCACCCATTACATGGTTACACAAGGCTTAAAACTGCCGAAATGTCAAATTTAAGCGTCCGGGTTTCATGTGTGTGGCATTAATTACTGTCAAAGGTGCGGTATTCAGTTTGATCTTCTTGATACCGTGATATAACATCCTTGACTGCCCACCCATGATTAACACATCTCCTCACTTCAACACTAACTTCTTTGCGAGGTCAGCACGCTTCTGCTCGCCATACACAAACACTGCGGTATCACCAATGGACCAAGACACCACGGGTACTCCCTTACTCAGAGACTCTGGTGTTTTGTCCTTATCTTGGTGTAGACCTAACCTTCCACCTTTCTGGTAGAAGTTCACAATGCACAAATCTGCTTCAACACTCGGAATTGGTTCCGATTCAACTTGCTGAGCAATTCCTACGGCATGGTTAACAACCGCAAGAAACTCCTCAGGTATCCTCGGTATTGTTGCTCCGTCTTCCACTCGCTTGTCCTGATATGTCTTGGTGTAAGGGTTCCAGTCCTTACCCATGCACATCATCTTCAATTTCATCTTTGATCCGCTCGGGTATTCGGGTGTGTAGAAACCTCCAGGTGTTGCTCCCAGTTCGTCGCATCGTTGTATGATGTGGATTTGTGCTTCGGGTGTCAGGTATCCACTTAATAATATCATACCTGGCTGGATAACCTGACATTGCTCTATCGGGAATTCGGTGGTGCCGATGGTGGTTTCTTCGGGATTTGGTGTGGGTGGGATTGGATAACAAATATTGAAGGTTCCTAAGGTTTAGAATTATCTAGCTTAGGTAATTTATACATTATACTTTAACTTTTCACTCATATGGTTGTTCATTTAGACTTGCTAACACTCATGCATGAAATGTGGTAAGCAGTCAATTACTTCACTCAACGGTTAAGGTAGTACCTGGTCTAGAAGAGGGTCCTGCAGCCTCTGACCGGTCTACCACATTCAGGGAGGCCTTGCCGGATCCCGACCCCTTCCCCTTCGGGAAGTTCATGTTCCCCTTATCAGAGGACAGTTGGTTGGTCACTTTCGGGCCTTCGGTGGTCACGGAGGCCTTACACTTCCATTGCCCCGTAGGCCTGTAGTTTCTTCCGTTGGGGTTCTGGTAGCACTCGTAGTCACGGTGCCCCATCCTCTGGCAGTAGCGACACTGCACATCATTTCCCTTGCAGTCCTTGCCGGGGTGGTCTCCTTTGCACCACTTGCAGTAGTAGTGGCGATCGGATCTAGAGCCTGTGCTAGCTGCTATAAAATTACACCATCAATACACACTTCATAACATAACAACATACATTTAAACTTCGGTACACGGATTTGGTAGTTACCCTTGGGCGGGTGAGAGCGTAGGGGCTTTGCTGCATAGGCATACATGAGCTGCAGTGGCTCCTCAGCAGTGGTGGTCTGGGCTTGACCTTTGCCACCCTGTTGCTGTCCCTTCTAGGACTGGGGATAAGCTTTCTTCTTCTTTCCTCCCCCGTACCCTTGGGTGACCTGACCCTCGCTCGAAGCCTTACGCTTATGCGCATTCTCCTCGTCCCTCAGACGGACGGTGATCTCTACTTTAGCAGCGGCATGATAGCACTCCTATTATTTAGGGTGTTAGTTATGCCCCGCAAACCAAACTCATAATCACATTCACACATTATACGTACTTATTCACATCACACTGTAGTTCCATTACCTGCAAGGTAGTATATCCGGTTGGCCCCATTCCATAGCGTAGGCGGTAGCTGAGTCCGTTGTAGAAACGGTTTACCAGTATCCGGTCTGAGTAACCCAGATCTGGTAGCAGGTGGATAAGGCCGATGAAGGCGGTGTAGTACTCATCTACCGACATCTTATCCCCCTGCCTCAGACTGTCTAGCTCAAGGCGCTTAGCCTCTTGCACATGTATCGGGTAGTACTTGGCTTGCAGTAGAGCCGTGTACTCCCTCCACTCAAAGGTAGGGTCAGCAACTCTGCCCTCCCGTACCAGCTTCCACCAACTCTGTGCCGAACCCTTTAAATAGTAAGCGGCAAGACGGACCTTGACTTCAACAGGCACATTCAAGGTCTCGTAGGCGGTCTCCAGCTGGGAGATATACGCCTCCAGCTTACCCGGGTCAGTCTCCCGTGAAATGACGGTGGTCTCAAGTCCGCCAACGCCTTGACCCAGTTGGTCTCGCGCGGCTGTGGTTGCGGTTGTGGCCCTTGTTGGTCCCCACTGCCTTGTTGCTGCTGCTGATGCATCGCAGCCACTAACTAAGGAACCATTTGGGCTACGGCGGCTGCTACTGCGTCAGCCATAACTCGCGTCGTAGTGTCCTCGCTCTGGTCTCCTGTATCACCACTACCGCGCCCGCGGCCTCGTCCACATGGTCTACCTGACATCTGAATTTGCACGAACATTCATTAGCACTGGGCTTACAAACTTATCGGTTCCAACGGTTGTAACGTCTTCCTGACAACAAGGTAGATCCACACTTAGTTAGTGGTTAACCTTTCCCTAACTGCTCACTGAGGTAACTATGGTTAATTTCCTAACTCGGTATATTCCTAAGCTCGGTATTCCGGTCATCAGAGCGATACTTCGCTCTGATACCACTTTTTGTAACACCCCTACTGTAACTTTAACAACAAATCGAATTGCAGCGGAACTTTCTGTAACACCCCTATAATAATAAAACAACAGCGGAAAATAAACTAAAGGTGCTACAGACCATCGGGCTCCAAACACCCGGTACCAACCTCACCAATTACAACCATTACAATTAACTAAGTTACGGTCTGAACTTCGAGAAAACTTAACATTAACATAACAATAATAAAATACATTCACTTTCCATAAACCTAGTCTCATCCCAATCACTCATGCTCTTCGTGGCCACCTGTAAATCAATTTGTACCTGCAAGATGAAACCAAGCAGCCCACCCCGGGAGGGGTGAGTCAGTTCCCTGGAATGGAACTGGTACAATTCTCCAAAAGCAAACTTATAAAACATAACTCTTCAAAATAAACAGTAACTTGAAATCAAACTCTTGAAAGTAAAACAGGGAAAGGAGGCACTTCAAAACAATCAATCATAGAGAAGAGAGAACAAGGTAAGGATAGAGACAAAGAACTTAAAAACCAAATCAACCACTTAAGAAGTCACACCATATAGTTAGTAAGCATCCAATAATGATGTTAGAACCAATTCTGGTTAAGAATAGAAAGACTCAGGTAGTCACAACGGACTAGGAATGATATGAATACCCATAACCCGTGGTAGACAGTTTATGTCCCCACCATTTCAGAAAGCTGAATCCCATAGACAAAATATACTCAAGAGTGGAATAAATTCAACTAGGAGAGATGGCCCCCACCGCCAAGTACGTCCTTTTAGGACAGGGGATATACAGCCCCTCACTGTTTACCACGTCCACTAAGGACAGGGGATATACAGCTCCTCACTGTCTATCACGTCCCTTTTTGGGACAAGGGATATACAGCCCCTCACTGTCTATCACGTCCCTTTTTGGGACAGGGGATATACAGCCCCTCACTGTTACCATTGAAGACGCGCGCACGTCGAAACCTCAAGAACCAGCTCATGGATGAAACGATATTCAGAGTCAAAAGAAGAATTTCCAAGATTGACCTTTTTCCAAATTCCCACTAGATCACCAACTACCCTGAGCAATACCAAAACACTCAATCTTACAGAGTGCAGAAGCGTAAACCCTAAGAAGTCAATGTCTAATGGAACAACCAAATAGAAGGAACAAATACCCAAGTGAGTTTCACATCCAAGGCTCAGTTAGTCACACAAGCTGAGTTAGACACACAACCATTTCCTTTTTAGAAATTCCTCTTAAAGTCAGTTAGCATTTTTCGAAACGTCTCATTACTCAATCAGCAAAAGTAACGGAGTACGAGAAATCGTACCTGGGTAACGCTGTAGCAGTTCTAGTCAACTTGCGCAAACAATCAACCGTACTCTGAAGAATATTAAAGGTAGTCTATCATCAATCACCTGTAGCCTATGTTAAGCTTAAATAAACTCCTTACTCTTATTCCAAAGTCTCAATTGTCTTTTAAGCCCTCACTTAAATGTTATGTATAATCTTTGAGTTATCTGAGAACGTTGTATAGCCCAAGGTGGTAAGATCAAGGAATGTATTCGATTAACATTTGCTAATTGTCCACTCCTATCCACTTTATTCATACTTAACCACAATCCTCACATTCAAGACTTTTGAGACCTCTATATCATAAATGTTTATATTATAATTAAATCTAAGAATTTCAATAATTTTAAGCTCAATACCTTTATTCTTAATTTAGAATAAACATTGTATTATGACCTACGATGGACTCATCTCAGAATACTATACTACTATCCCACAATGTAAAGATTATGTATTCAAACACTATCTACTAGATAACCCATTATGATTAAGTCTTTCCCTTAACTTAATTAAGACCTACATCTTGTATATTGAAATCGTAGTGTTGTAGACGCGTTTTATTATAACTTAATTGAACTGCTAAACTCAATTATCTCATCTTTAGTTCAGAATGACTTTTAATTACAACCATCTAATAAACTTGTCATAAGATGTTAAATTGCTTCTCATCCTGAATAACTATACTATAGTTAACTTAGATTTAACGAATTAATCTTACATTTAGTATTCACAAGGTATATTATATGTTTTATTATTACCTATACAATAAGGTGTTTAAATATAACCTTTTATGTATCCTTACTTACCTTTAATTTCCTAAATGTTTTATTTTTACACACATTCTCTCTATAGACTATGTATAATCCTTTTGTACTAAACTTCAATAAACTTAGGCCTTAAATACGTTTTAAATTGTTTTACAAAACCTAAGGTTTCAAGGGAATAACCTAATAAATAAATTTCCTTTATTGTATTTAGGATGGACAATATATCTACATAGAGTAGAATTTATCAAAGAATCAAATTCGGGTTCGTAAGGGAAATTGTTAATTATTTAATAAGATAATCTACTATGAAAATTCCCATATTTTATATTCAAATAACCCAACATTATTCCCCTTTACCGTAAAGTATATCAATATAATATCTTATGTAACTTAGTTTTATCTAATAAAAGGTTCAAAGATTTTAAGTATCAAATTCCCATTTATAAACCTTCCTATAAATTCTCACTACTAAATACCTCACTTAATTGTAAACTCACATCCTGAATATTAGTAATAAATGTATTTTATATGGCTTATCTAATTCTAAGAAACTTAAGGATAATTATTTAGATAAATTTCCAAATCATCGTTTAATATAGAATATATCATAATCCTTTTAATGATTCTATCTTAAAACATTAAGTATATTTCACTACCATAAATGTTAAGAAATAATTAAATCTAGACTTACTAATCCACCTCACACTTAGATGTAAAAGTATTTTACTTATCTTATTATGGTTTATATATTAAGAACATCTAGATGTAAACGTATTACATTTGTTTATTATTAATTATAGAATAAGATCTATTTGTACAACATTTTATGAAATCACAATTTTTCCTAAGTTTTAACTTATTAATTACTTAATCCCAATTTAAGATTTACATTGGTTATTGACAAATAATACTATACATGTATTTCAATATGGTTATATATAAACCTTGGAAACTCAAAGGTAATTCTTAAGCCTAATACATAACTATAATTTAATACCACCTCCTATAATATTCTTTTATTGGTATTATGTAGGGGTTTAGTTTAACTTATTAATTCCTTCGTATTATATTTCCTATAAGGTATTTAATTTTATTATGTTTACTGTGTATATATTTATATATACTAGGATTTGTACTAAACATTATTTATGTAGTTTTATTGTATTTAATTATTTATATTAACTTTTACACACACCTACATCCAAAATATGGTTAATAAAATAAAGTATTTCCCTTAGTTTCAATTAAGTATATTAACTACCATATTATATAATTAATATAAATGTAGATTAATTTAGCTCCTTGATTTAACCTAAATTACTATTTTATTTCTTTTACATATATGTGTAAATATATATAATATATATATATATATATATATATATATATATATATATATTCCTTAGTTTTAATTAAGAATATTAACTCCCATATAATATAATAAATAAAACGTAAAAATAATTATATTTCTTGATTTATATAAGTTTCCACTTAAATATGTATATATACATATATGTAAATTGTAACACCCCTCTCCACAATCACGTAATAATCTCTCACGTAGCAATAAGTAAAACGTCTCGCAGCGGAAAATAAATAACAAATACAATACTCACTCGGGTGTCACCGGCCATTACTCGCCCATGCGAGCAACGAAGCCAAACTACATCCAACTTCCAACATAACAAACTGCTAACCGCCGTGATAATGAGAAACTCCTATACATCATACTAAGTCCATAAACCATAAACATCAACAAGTGAGCGTCTACCCAAACCTGAATATACACAACCTTACCATATTACAATTCACCATCCTCATTGCTATACAGTATCTCCATGTGTAGTAATAAAAGCAAAACTCCAATTACCTTGTTCCTGCTCTTCAGCTCCGACAATGATCAACAACCTGTAATGGTGTAGTATCAGCGATAGACGCTGAGTATGCCGGGTCTGGACCCTAATAGTCACTTGTCATTTTAACCATCTTATTATTAGATTGGTTTCATGCTTTACCATTTTACAGTTATAAACAATACTGTAACATAAATGTATAATATACATAACCATCCATCCAAATATCATAAACATCTAACCATCCACCCAATCCAAACAATCATAGAATATTTCAAACAACATTTGTATATCGAACGTATCGAGTATAAACAATATATTGTGCAAGGTACAATCGCCGTAGCGTTCACCATCCACTGTCAATTTATTTTAGTTTGGCTTTCAAGCCCCATCCATATGTACAATGTACATTCGCCGTAGCGTACAGTTTCCATAGTTAATTTACCTTAGCCTTGTAGGCTCCATCCAACCATGTTTAATTATTAATATCAGTTGGGCGTCATGTTAGGACAACCCGATAACCTCACCATGGACAGTAGTCCCCCGTACACACAAAGGTGCTCATTTCGCCAGAGGTCCGGAGGCCCCTGACTCACTTATGTCTCATAAGACGTCCATAAAAAGGCCGTAGCCACCTGATCCACGATCCAGTTTGGGCTCGTTGGATATAACCTGGAGCGGAATCCAATTAGGAAAACCCCTCAGTGATCACAAATGCGCAACCAAGTAGTTCGTAAACTACCGGGATTCCTCACCTCAACTCATACCATCTCTCTCATAATGTTTAAGATATGCTCTTAGTCTTATGGAGAATAATTATTAATTAGCGGCCCAATGGGTCACGCATACCTAGAAGTAATCTAGGTTATATTCATGTTCGAGATCAATGCTCTAGAGACCGACAATGTCGTGACTCATCCCTAAGTGTTTTACTTAGGTTACCATATACTTAATATTAATATCATGGTATTATATCAAGTAACCGTCATGTCATCACAATAACGTATATGTATGTTTATATAAGTCGATCTATAGTCGACGTAGTGTTAGTCCCGTAGGACGCTCGTGCATAAATAAATAATGCAGTAACACTTGATCACATACATGTAACCACACACATAACACACAAGTTATATCAACCAAATCCAAGCCCAAGGAGCAACCTTAGGACAACTCGGATCAAACCCCTTTACATACCGTTCACCCTGATCGTATTACGGTGGAGTATGAATCAGCAAGATCCTATGCTCCGTGTAGTCCGCAAGCTCGTCAAGCGTCTTGTCAGAAGTATAATCTAAACGGTAATAAACTATAAGTCAGTCTCCATGACTAACTACATCTGGTATTTCCGAATACAAGTAACCCCGACAGTTCACCCCTGTTTTCTACAGTTATTGTTACGGGTTTCTCTAAAACAGTCGGCTTGTTACTTAAAAACGCGTACGTTATAACATTTCAACTGTTAAGTTTAATTCATTGTAATTCTTTTTAATCTTATCCACCAATTAATTTTAGGTGTGTAACCTATAGTTGCATGTATTCATGCATGCTGATATTATATTTTATTTTTTCGTATTGTATCATTCTCCCACCATCCATCATAATACAATGTATTATATAATCCATTATCCTTAGCAAATAATATTTGCATCCAACTCATAACTTATAGCTTGTAACTATATTATTATTTTTTAAATAACCACCACCATTAAATCATATGGTTTCCAACCAAAATATATATCCACCTTATATACATTATTCTTGTGTATGTATATATTTACCACGTAGGTAATTCCCATGAGTTTAATCAACTCTTATATCATATGTTACATTTTATCATCTTATGTTAGATGATTATTCCCATTAGTTGTATTATATTATACAACTTATATTAAGATTATTATCCTAACATGAGTAACATTTTATGTTGTATATTTACAACTCCTAAGGTTTATTCCATAAATACCTTAGTTTATAAATCCCATTCATTTATAGTTTGTCACATTATTTTATGTGAGTACCCTTCCTTATATTAATTCCATCTAAACCATATAATTGCTATAACATTTATAACATTATAGACCTTACTCTAAAATTCATTTTCCAACTCTTGTTAACTCGGTATAGCCCTTAACTTCATTTAAATCCCATTTTGACCACATAACATTATGTAATGTTATACCATATACTAATATCATACTATGTGATATTTTTATTCCCTTTAACTTATAACCTATAGTTTTTATACAAAACATTTTATATTGCCTCTTAGGCATGTATATTAAACCTTATTCTTTTCCATAAACCATAGTTTCCTTAATTTACAAAATCACCCCATTATTTATACCATGTTATATATACCATTTAATATAACATTTCTAACTTATAAAAGAGTATAATCTATGGTTATTTTTGTAAATTCCGAACAGCCCTTGTGCTATTCTATAATTGCCATTTGGCCCTATTTATAACATATAGTTTTACCATATCATTAAAACCATATATTATACACATGTCTTAATAAATACTCTTATATAATTCTAAAAATCTCCAAATTTCTCCAAAGGGTTATAAATATCCTTATTAACCCATATATTTTCGGTTATCACCATTCCACCATCTATATTTCTCCAAAGTGTCATAATGACATAATAACTATATATTATACATATATAGTTCATTTTAATTCCAAAAACAACCCAATAAATTCCTAGAAATTCCTAATAGTCCATGGGTGTTTAAAATACCATTGTACACCCTTAATTTTTTGGTAATAACATATTTACCGTATATGTTATAAAAATATTACCATAAGATACTTATCTTATTATAAAACCTTAAATAAGTTATTTAACTTATCTAATTTGGTCAAAACCTATCATATGGTCAAGGTTGACCTCCTTAATATTTACTTGACCATTAATTCCTCATAATTACGGTTTCAACCCCTAAGTTTCCAAAATTCACCATTCAACCCCAAAACTTTATAAAATCTTATAAACTTTATTTTAAGTCCTTTTAACCTCTAATTTTCAGCCTTATTTATTATATAGCCCCAAAATTTATTTTAATTACACTTTAACTCCTTTTTATTTCGGTAATAATTATATATCACCTAAACTTTAAATAAAAGCTTGTAAATGCATAAATAAAATGGCCTAAAGTACATGGCCTTATTACAAACATTTGCTCACTAAATAAATTACACATAAATGTCCCAAAAACACTTATAATTCTCGGCCTCACCACACATCTTTCATTTAATTACCAAACTTCCACATAATGTCTTAAATTTGACAATTATGCTTATTTAATTAGTTATAAAATTTATTAAACCATTCCTTAATCACCTAAGGTCAAAATAAGACCTTATTATTCTCTTCACTCACGGCATATATGTATAAATATGCATAAACACATATTAATATACCAAGTGTAGATTTAAGTGATTTATACCTTGATTTAACTTAGATAATTCCTTGTTTGATTCGCCACCTTAAGGAGAGTTTCTCCAAAGCTTGATTTACTTGTCCTCATGTAGAAAACAAGACATGATTAAACTCCAAACATGAGCTAACCATGAGAAGTAATTTAAGTCATGAAAATCATGGATTTTTACCATAGATCTTCAAGCTTCTTAGAGATTTACTTCGGCCCTTTTTTTCCTAGAAAGAAAGAGCATCAAAACACTCCTAATAACAAGGTATAAAACCATGGGTAGTTAGCTTGGAAGATAGCTAAGTTTTACCTTGTTTAAGATGCCAAAAATGGTGTTTTTGGCTTGGATCTAGATACTCCTTGTAGATCTTGGTATACCAACTGAATATACATGAAAAGGAGAAGAAAATAAGGCTAGGGAACCAAGGTTTACAACCGAAATTCACAAGGAAGAAGAGGTGTGTGCTTAGAGCACATTTTTACCTTAAATGGTCAAGACTTGAACTTTCCTCCTTAGATCTGGTTATGGCCGAAATTTATTCTTCCATTAACCTCCAAATCACTCTACATAGATGTATAGAAAAGGTTGGAGTCTAGATCAATGGAAAAAGGAAAGAAAGATGAAGAAAATGGGCATTTTTATGCCTTAAGAGCTTACCTAGAGCTTGAGCTCTCATCAATGGAGCTTGTACACTTAACTACGGTTGAGAGGAGCCAAAGAGATCTCAAATCAAGGAGCAAACTCGGCTGAATGGAGCAAATGAGGAAGAATGACCTAAATTGACCTTAATGTCATTTTTTCCTTATTTTAAGTTATTATTGTTTTGATGACTCATCAATGCTTGATTGATGTTGAAAATTTGTTGGAGACAATTCAAGGGGGCAGCCGGCCTACATTGAGAAAGGTGATGAATTATTTGTGCTTATTTGATTCAATAATGAAATGTTAATGTTACTTTAATCAATTAATGAATATGTGACTCACCACTCTTGTCTTGTTCTAGCTTGGAGCCTTGGAATCAACCGTGTAATAAGGGAAAGGAGAGGCTCCAATTCGGCTGGCTTCACATGGGCAAGGTAAGTGGTAGACAACTTTTTGTTTAAAATGTAAAAGTATGCCTTTTTCTTATTTTATGCAAAAGTAAGGTGGAATAAATAATTGTCACATGGGAATTGTCTCTTGGTCTGTTAGGAGACTCATTCCACCGATTTTATGTGGCTCAATTCGTGGTCAATGGTCAACATTGACCAACTTGGTCAATATTGACCCAAACGGGCCCCACTTTAGGGTTTTATTAATATTTTAATATTAAATTTGTAAAAATTTGTAAATTTCTGGAATTAAATTCCTAACATGTTATAATATGATATTTTATCATATTTAAAGGTAATTATAACCTTTTATCCCATTTAAAACCAATTTAGAAGACAATTACACAAAAACGTGCTTTAAGGAGTTTTAGTGCACATTTTGTGTCGCAAGGTGTTTCTGAGCTTGGTTTTCTTTGACAACGGTTTTTTTGTGTTCCTTACATGATATTTGATCATGGTATCAAATTTTATATCATTTAGAGGTCATTAGACCTTTAAGGTATTCTTAGAGCACCTTTTTGCTCTACTTGACCTTGAAGCATGAAAGTGCTTATTCTTTCTGTTGGAGTGTTGTCAAACAATTGTAATATGTTTAGTAATGTGTTAATATGCTTAGGAAAATTTTTTAGGTCCTAAGTAGTTCATTTGGGTATTTGTTTACCCTACACAGTCAAAGGTGCAACATTTTTTGTGTTGACCACTGTTGTTCTCAGTTGACTGTTTCAGTTGACTTTAGGCATGTTTAGGCCTTATTAATGTAATTAAATATTTAATCCATGTTTAATAAGTTTGGGGTATTTCAATCTACCCCCCTTAAAAAGACTTCGTCCCGAAGTCTTAATCAAATAGGTAAGTATATATAATGTATAACTACCCATTGTTCCCATAATGTATATCTATGTGATATATCATTTACACACATCGTGTTGTGCTTATACAGCACATAGCCATCACGTTGTGGCGTTAGTTCAATCATATATGGATATAGGAGATCCATCAGCACCATCATTTCCTATCAGTTCTACTAACCCTGACAACCTCCCTGAGGTGTCCATAACATTCCATTGTTCCACATTCCATATCTAATGATTCATTTCGTATCTAGGCGATACCATGTGTAATCATTCTATAAAGAAATATGAATACATGTCACAAATAGCGTAAGAAGGTACTACACACATGTTGTACATACAACATTCAAACAAGTATCTCGTGAGATACATACATACAAGTGCACATTCACAAAAACAAACCAAACAACGCACGCCCCGTGTACCAACCATAACCAACAAAACCAATTCACTGTATGACATGCATACAAAACAATTTACTGTATGCCATGCATACCAACAAACAAACTTCGTATGCCCCGCACACCACCAATTCTTTGTATGCAATGCATACTAAACAAACAAAACTTAGTGCACACATGTGCACAGCCAAGAGGCTCTACCCCCCTTAAAAAGGGTTACGCCCCCGTACCCCACAAGTATACAACAGCCGCTCAACAAGGAGCGTTGGATACTTGGCTCTCATAGAGTTTTCCAACTCTGGATTATCCTCATATCAGAGAGACGGGTATGACTCTAGCCCTTCTGGGCTCCATAATACATAAAGGTGAGGCACTGCTCTATTTGTGCTCTCTCCCAAGTTCATTCTTATGGGCCCACTCGCTCCGTATGAGGTGCAGACCCATGAACATAGGCTCAATTTGCCTCTTTTTTTTTCATTGCTGAGAATCCACTGGTTTGGATCACTAGCATACATGCGTGTGTCTTCTCCCACTGACATTCAGTTTGAGATGTAATATGACATTTGGCCACTGTTAGTACTTAGTGCTCTTTGCACTTGTCTTTGTAATACTAAGACGTACCAGCCTATATGTCCACAAAGATGATGTTTGTCATCTATGTCTCCTGGTGGTTTTGTTCCGGAGTAACACATTGTTGTAGTTCTCTTTTTTTGTTTTTAACACACTCATGTTGATATCCACTTTATCTTTCTGCATTCTCACTAGATTAATAACTGCCCGAGTGCAATACCAAAACACTCAGTCATACAGAGTGCAGAGGTGTAAACGCTCAACAGCTAATATCCCATGAGTCAAACAGAAAAGATGTGCAAATTATCCTATGAGTGGTACATTCCAAATCCACTGTTCCTTAAGCAAGGTATCTGCTATCATATAGCTTTATCTTTTCTCCTTGCGTAGTCACGCGTTTATATCTATATCATCTTGTAGATTTCCTCTGGATTGCAAGAATTTGCTCCATCCTTTTGAGGGTTCTACATATTATTTTTCCATAATGGGTTTTCCTATTTCTTCACTCTTTTTTTTTGGGTTCCTGTCCTTGAACTGTTTCCCTGTCTTCACTGTATACTGTCTACTGCTCTCTATTGAAGATTCTTGATTTCTCTAGCCCGTTGGTTTAACTGCGGCTCTTCTCGTCCATCTTCGAGGTAATCCGTCTTACTGTCCGTAGTATGGAGTTGACTACTTCTCGTGTTCCTAACACTACTTGTCTACTTGCATGGGGTACCGTACTGATACATTACTACTTACCCGACTAACTTATAAATAAGTCTGTCAGGCCCACATGCTCCTAACGGAGTGCGGTCGTCCCATGTCTCATTTAGTAAACTGGTAATGTCTGTCACACGGTTATTGTGAAGTATTCTGTTATCAATCTCCCTGTGATGGATATCCCCCTTTTTTTTCCTCCTCTTTTCTCTTTTTTTTTCTGTTGTCGGTTATCTTGTTGTAAGTGCTATTGCCTTAATGGCATCAGTGGTAGTTCGTGTCATAAACTGGTATTATTCAACTCGGTGTAAATAAAATTCGTGCTATATTAGCAAGCTCGTTTCTCCTTTTTCGATCTCATAGAGTACAACACATATTCTTTTTCTCCCTGTTTTTTTTTCTGGTCATATCTCATCCATAGTTCATATTCGTTCCCTCATCCATGTAATTGGATGCATTGCAGATTGCATAATAGCTTGAGCAACTTGGCTCTTCACTTTCCAACCATCCTCACTGACGGTGGTGCATCTACAAAGGGTATGCTTGTCCATAAGGACTAAACATTCATCACTAGTAGTGATTAGTTTTAAATGCGGGTATACGCTGTTGGTATTTGGCTAATAAGCCCTGTCTGAAAACTTCTTGAATGTTTAAGTAGGTGTGGTTTACCATCACAGTGGCTGTATAATTCCTCCAGTTGCAGTGGTTGGACTAACGGTCCTTCCAAGGTTGCATAGGTTCCTAGTCTTAAGGTTTGTATGAAAAAGTGTGGAAAACATTTTTTTTATATATATATAATAAAAGACTAAAAAGTAGTAGTTGTTGCAGTTGCATTTGCAGTTGCTGTTACTGTTGCTGTTGCTGTCGCTACACTTGTTGTAGCAAGTGCGCAAGGCAGATGGAAATTTCAGTGGTTTTCTTGTCATAGCGCTTGCAATAGCAAGTGCGCCATGCAGGTGGAAATTCTGGTTCAGTAATTCCCGGTCTCATTGACTCTTCGTCATTTGAGTATTGCTACATGATAATGTAAGCATTAACATCCCGTTCGTATATATATCCGTCAAGGTTTAAAGCTTATTGGTACTGAGTACACAAAATCTCAAAAGTCATACACAAAAGGCGAGTGGTCAATGACACACTCCCACATATTTATAACAAGTCTTTGTCTAACATCCAAGGTAAATTCATAACGAAGTGAACAAAGTCTTCCACCAGCGGTCTCATGGAGTTAGGGTATTCATGCCCTATCTACTCCCTTGCCTTTATAGGCTCCAGCATCAGTAGATGTCTGGCCATCCTGACCGCCTCGTGGTACTCCAGATCCTCCAGCTGAGGTCTTCTGAGTATTCTTTGGTGGCCTATAGTTACGGCTCTTTGGGTTCATCCAGCATTCGAATTCCCTATGGTCCTCTTTGTGGCAGCACTGACACTCGACTTTGCGGCCTTCGCAGTCGACCCCAGGATGGTCCTTCCCACAACGCTTATAGTAAAAATGGTGCTGGGGCTGTCCGGTGCCTGATGGTAGTATTTAAGTTTAAGTTAAAATCTGATGGTATAAAGGTTAAGATTACATTTGAATTTATGAGGTAGGTGTTCTCACCCTTAGGAGGTGCAGATCTCAGAGGCTTAGCATCAATAGCTGGGCCGGTCAACTGAAGGACGGGCTCTTTTCCCTTTGTTCCCTGGTGACCCTGCTGCCCTTTCTTTTTAAAGAATTTCCTGTTCAAGGTTTCGGGTTAGCATTCATAAGGTATTTAATATAGTAAACAATTTAGAGTGGGATAAGTCCTTACTTTCCCTTTTTCTGGCCACCGCCTGGAGATGCTCCTCCACCTTCAGACTCTCCCTCAGGGTTCTTCCTTTTCTTTGCCCCTAGAGTCTCTTCTCGAGTCTGGAGCATTAGCTCCGTCCTCGAGGCAGCATCGTAACACTCCTGGAATCTCATTGGTAAGTTCTCACAAGGTTAAACGGTACTGTAGTAAGTAAAGAATTTATGACTCTCATGTTAATACCTGGATGATAGTGTAGAGGGTAGCACCCATCGCCATCTGGATGCGAAATAATAGTCCTCCCCGGAACTTCTCGACCTTAACGGTCTCTGAGTAATCCACACCGGGGATGAAGTCCAGCAGACCAATGAATCGAGCGTAGTACTCATCCACAGTCAGACCTTCTTGGGTCAATGTTTCAAACTCATGGCGCTTCTTCTGCTTGAGGTGCGCCGGGTAGTACTTCCCTCTCAGTAATTCAACAAAGGCCACCCACGAAAGGTCGGGCGTAGCCAGGTGCTGGTCCTTGACCAACCTCCACCAAGTGCTGGCTGCATCCTTCAGATGGAAAGCAGCAATGACGACCTTCTTGTCATCAGGTACTTGTAAGGCTTCAAATGCTTTCTCGTGTTCAACAATGTAACGCTCCAAAGCCACGGGGTCTGGTTCCCCAGAATATGTAGGTGGTCGGGTCTCTGTAACTGACTTTAGCCAGTTCGTTTCCCTGGGCTGTGGCGGGTGGGCTGGTGCTCCTCCTATTTGAGTACCCAGCTGTGCAAGAACGGCTGCAACCGTCTCAGCAACTCCTGGAATGCCGGGGTCACCGCCTCCACCTCTACTAGTACCACGCCCTCTAGTGCCACCAGACATCTGTAGTACAGTATGTCACATAATACTCGGTAAATTACCGTACACAACCAATAGATATTAAATTGCCTTAAAGGCTAGCCTATCACGCAATTTGCGTTACTTGACACAATATCTTTCTAAGACGAATCGTCTCGTACCTCCCAAATGTTTCCCATAATTTCCCAAGTCCTAAGCACACTGTCTTAACCTACTTTCTCGTCATCAGAGCGGTACTCCGCTCTGATACCACTTTTGTAACACCCCTCTCCACAATCACGTAATAATCTCTCACGTAGCAATAAGTAAAACGTCTCGCAGCAGAAAATAAATAACAAATACAATACTCACTCGGGTGTCACCGGCCATTACTCGCCCATGCGAGCAACGAAGCCAAACTACATCCAACTTCCAACATAACAAACTGTTAACCGCCGTGATAATGAGAAACTCCTATACATCATACTAAGTCCATAAACCATAAACACCGACAAGTGAGCGTCTACCCAAACCTGAATATACACAACCTTACCATATTACAATTCACCATCCTCATTGCTATACAGTATCTCCATGTGTAGTAATAAAAGCAAAACTCCAATTACCCTGTTCCTGCTCTTCAACTCCGACAATGATCAACAACCTGTAATGGTGTAGTATCAGCGATAGACGCTGAGTATGCCGGGCCTGGACCCTAATAGTCACTTGTCATTTTAACCATCTTATTATTAGATTGGTTTCATGCTTTACCATTTTACAGTTATAACAATACTGTAACATAAATGTATAATATACATAACCATCCATCCAAATATCATAAACATCTAACCATCCATCCAATCCAAACAATCATAGAATATTTCAAACAACATTTGTATATCGAACGTATCGAGTATAAACAATATATTGTGCAAGGTACAATCGCCGTAGCGTTCACCATCCACTGTCAATTTATTTTAGTTTGGCTTTCAAGCCCCATCCATATGTACAATGTACATTCGCCGTAGCGTACAGTTTCCATAGTTAATTTACCTTAGCCTTGTAGGCTCCATCCAACCATGTTTAATTATTAATATCAGCTGGGCGTCATGTTAGGACAACCCGATAACCTCACCATGGACAGTAGTCCCCCGTACACACAAAGGTGCTCATTTCGCCAGAGGTCCAGAGGCCCCTGACTCACTTATGTCTCGTAAGACGTCCATAAAAAGGCCGTAGCCACCTGATCCACGATCCAGTTTGGGCTCGTTGGATATAACCTGGAGCGGAATCCAATTAGGAAAACCCCTCAGTGATCACAAATGCGCAACCAAGTAGTTCGTAAACTACCGGGATTCCTCACCTCAACTCATACCATCTCTCTCATAATGTTTAAGATATGCTCTTAGTCTTATGGAAAATAATTATTAATTAGCGGCCCAATGGGTCACGCATACCTAGAAGTAATCTAGGTTATATTCATGTTCGAGATCAATGCTCTAGAGACCGACAATGTCGTGACTCATCCCTAAGTGTTTTACTTAGGTTACCATATACTTAATATTAATATCATGGTATTATATCAAGTAACCGTCATGTCATCACAATAACGTATATGTATGTTTATATAAGTCGATCTATAGTCGACGTAGTGTTAGTCCCGTAGGACGCTCGTGCATAAATAAATAATGCAGTAACACTTGATCACATACATGTAACCACACACATAACACACAAGTTATATCAACCAAATCCAAGCCCAAGGAGCAACCTTAGGACAACTCGGATCAAACCCCTTTACATACCGTTCACCCTGATCGTATTACGGTGGAGTATGAATCAGCAAGATCCTATGCTCCGTGTAGTCCGCTAGCTCGTCAAGCGTCTTGTCAGAAGTATAATCTAAACGGTAATAAACTATAAGTCAGTCTCCATGACTAACTACATCCGGTATTTCCGAATACAAGTAACCCCGACAGTTCACCCCTGTTTTCTACAGTTATTGTTACGGGTTTCTCTAAAACAGTCGGCTTGTTACTTAAAAACGCATACGTTATAACATTTCAACTGTTAAGTTTAATTCATTGTAATTCTTTTTAATCTTATCCACCAATTAATTTTAGGTGTGTAACCTATAGTTGCATGTATTCATGCATGATTGTATTATATTATTTTTCTTTTCGTATTGTCATTCTCCTCACCATCCATCATAATACAATGTATTATATAATCCATTATCCTTAGCAAATAATATTTGCATCCAACTCATAACTTATAGCTTGTAACTATATTTTTTTTTTTAAATAACCACCACCATTAAATCATATGGTTTCCAACCAAAATATATATCCACCTTATATACATTATTCTTGTGTATGTATATATTTACCACGTAGGTAATTCCCATGAGTTTAATCAACTCTTATATCATATGTTACATTTTATCATCTTATGTTAGATGATTATTCCCATTAGTTGTATTATATTATACAACTTATATTAAGATTATTATCCTAACATGAGTAACATTTTATGTTGTATATTTACAACTCCTAAGGTTTATTCCATAAATACCTTAGTTTATAAATCCCATTCATTTATAGTTTGTCACATTATTTTTGTGAGTACCCTTCCTTATATTAATTCCATATAAACCATATAATTGCTATAACATTTATAACATTATAGACCTTACTCTAAAATTCATTTTCCAACTCTTGTTAACTCGGTATAGCCCTTAACTTCATTTAAATCCCATTTTGACCACATAACATTATGTAATGTTATACCATATACTAATATCCTACTAGGTGATATTTTTTTCCCTTTAACTTATAACCTATAGTTTTATACAAAACTATTTTATATTGCCTCTAGGCATGTATATTAAACCTTATTCTTTTCCATAAACCATAGTTTCCTTAATTTACAAAATCACCCCATTATTTATACCAAGTTATATATACCATTTAATATAACATTTCTAACTTATAAAAGAGTATAACCTATGGTTATTTTTGTAAATTCCGAACAGCCCTTGTGCTATTCTATAATTGCCATTTGGCCCTATTTATAACATATGTTTTACCATATCATTAAAACCATATATTACACATATCTTAATAAATACTCTTATATAATTCTAAAAATCTCCAAATTTCTCCAAAGGGTTATAAATATCCTTATTAACCCATATATTTTCGGTTATCACCATTCCACCATCTATATTTCTCCAAAGTGTCATAATGACATAATAACTATATATTATACATATATAGTTCATTTTAATTCCAAAAACAACCCAATAAATTCCTAGAAATTCCTAATAGTCCATGGGTGTTTAAAATACCATTGTACACCCTTAATTTTTTGGTAATAACATATTTACCATATATGTTATAAAAATATTACCATAAGATACTTATCTTATTATAAAACCTTAAATAAGTTATTTAACTTATCTAATTTGGTCAAAACATATCATATGGTCAAGGTTGACCTCCTTAATATTTCCTTGACCATTAATTCCTCATAATTACGGTTTCAACCCCTAAGTTTCCAAAATTCACCATTTAACCCCAAAACTTTATAAAATCTTATAAACTTTATTTTAAGTCCTTTTAACCTCTAATTTTCGGCCTTATTTATTATATAGCCCCAAAATTTATTTTAATTACACTTTAACTCCTTTTTATTTCGGTAATAATTATATATCACCTAAACTTTAAATAAAAGCTTGTAATTGCATAAATAAAATGGCCTAAAGTACATGGCCTTATTACAAACATTTGCTCACAAAATAAATTACACATAAATGTCCCAAAAACACTTATAATTCTCGGCCTCACCACACATCTTTCATTTAATTACCAAACTTCCACATAATGTATTAAATTTGACAATTATGCTTATTTAATTAGTTATAAAATTTATTAAACCATTCCTTAATCACCTAAGGTCAAAATAAGACCTTATTATTCTCTTCACTCACGGCATATATGTATAAACATATTAATATACCAAGTGTGGATTTAAGTGATTTGTACCTTGATTTAACTTAGATAATTCCTTGTTTGATTCGCCACCTTAAGAAGAGTTTCTCCAAAGCTTGATTTACTTGTCCTCATGTAGAAAGCAAGACATGATTAAACTCCAAACATGAGCTAACCATGAGAAGTAATTTAAGTCATGAAAATCATGGATTTTTACCTTAGATCTTCAAGCTTCTTAGAGATTTAATTCGGCCCTTTTTTTCCTAGAAAGAAAGAGCATCAAAACACTCCTAATAACAAGGTATAAAACCGTGGGTAGTTAGCTTGGAAGATAGCTAAGTTTTACCTTGTTTAAGATGCCAAAAATGGTGTTTTTGGCTTGGATCTAGCTACTCCTTGTAGATCTTGGTATACCAACTTAATCTACATGAAAAGGAGAAGAAAATAAGGCTAGGGAACCAAGGTTTACAACCGAAATTCACAAGGAAGAAGAGGTGTGTGCTTAGAGCACATTTTTACCTTAAATGGTCAAGACTTGAACTTTCCTCCTTAGATCTGGTTATGGCCGAAATTTATTCTTCCTTTAACCTCCAAATCACTCTACATAGATGTATAGAAAAGTTTGGAGTCTAGATCAATGGAAAAAGGAAAGAAAGATGAAGAAAATGGGCATTTTTATGCCTTAAGAGCTTACCTAGAGCTTGAGCTCTCATCAATGGAGCTTGTACACTTACCTACGGTTGAGAGGAGCAAAATAGAGCTCAAATCAAGGAGCAAACTCGGCTGAATGGAGCAAATGAGGAAGAATGACCTAAATTGACCTTAATGTCATTTTTCCTTATTTTAAGTTATTATTGGTTTGATGACTCATCAATGCTTGATTGATGTTGAAAATTTGTTGGAGACAATTCAAGGGGGCAGCCGGCCTACATTGAGAAAGGTGATGAATTATTTGTGCTTATTTGATTCAATAATGAAATGTTAATGTTACTTTAATCAATTAATGAATATGTGACTCACCACTCTTGTCTTGTTCTAGCTTGGAGCCTTGGAATCAACCGTGTAATAAGGGAAAGGAGAGGCTCCAATTCGGCTGGCTTCACATGGGCAAGGTAAGTGGTAGACAACTTTTGTTTAAAATGTAAAAGTAGCCTTTTTCTTATTTTATGCAAAAGTAAGGTGGAATATATAATTGTCACATGGGAATTGTCTCTTGGTCTGTTAGGAGACTCATTCCACCGATTTTATGTGGCTCAATTCGTGGTCAATGGTCAACATTGACCAACTTGGTCAATATTGACCCAAACGGGCCCCACTTTAGGGTTTATTAATATTTTAATATTAAATTTGTAAAAATTTGTAAATTTCTGGAATTAAATTCCTAACATGTTATAATATGATATTTTATCATATTTAAACGTAATTATAACCTTTTAGCCCATTTAAAACCAATTTAGAAGACAATTACACAAAAACGTGCTTTAAGGAGTTTTAGTGCACATTTTGTGTCGCAAGGTGTTTCTGAGCTTGGTTTTCTTTGACAATGGTTTTGTTGTGTTCCTTACATTATATTTGATCATGGTATCAAATTTTATATCATTTAGAGGCCATTAGACCTTTAAGGTATTCTTAGAGCACCTTTTTGCTCTACTTGACCTTGAAGCATGAAAGTGCTTATTCTTTCTGTTGGAGTGTTGTCCAACAATTGTAATATGTTTAGTAATGTGTTAATATGCTTAGGACAAATTTTAGGTCCTAAGTAGTTCATTTGGGTATTTGTTTACCCTACACAGTCAAAGGTGCAACATCTTGTTTTGTGTTGACCACTGTTGTTCTCAGTTGACTTTTAAGGCATGTTTAGGCCTTAATTAATGTAATTAAATATTTAATCCATGTTTAATAAGTTTGGGGTATTTCATAAATAATTTCACTTCTATTAAAAACTAATACCTAAACATTTATAAACTTACTTTTATAAAGTGTTAATTTAGTGTTCCATATTTTTCCCAGCTTAAAAGGTTTTTTATAAAACCATACTTTAATTTTTTGTTACATTAAAAACCATATATTATAAGTTATTCTTATGAAAAACTCATAAACACAATTTTTAAAACAATTTACCATTGCCCAAAAATTCCCAAACTTAGTATACAGTAACTATAACATTTTAGACATATTATAAAACTTTTATTTCATAAAAATATCTTTTTAATTTAGCCAAATAATTCCAGAAAACCTGTAACTTGCAAAAATCATAACTTATGTTTAAAAACTCCAAAACCTTATTAATTTACATTAAAATAAACTATATTTAATAAGGAATCTATGGTTAAAATTTCAAGTCAAAATACCTTCGGGAAGGTATTTAAATTAATTCAACAAGTTAGAGTTAAATTCTGAAACATTATAAAGTTAAAACATCTTTATTATCCACGATCTAATCTTGGCCGTCCATTTCCTTAAGTCCAGATCGGACGGATGCTGAAGCCCCAGTTCTTCATCGAATCCAAAATCAAAGTCGAGTACTAAATCGACAATATCTCCCAATCTACAGAACGAAATCGAGTGATTCTTGTTTCTATGGTTCCGAAATTAAATTACGGTTCTAATGAGACCAATTTCCCCAATTATAATGCAGTATTCACTGGTTTTCGAATTCGATTTGGATTCGATGAAGAACTGGGGCTCTGGACTTAAGGAAATGGACGGCCAAGATTAGATCGTGGATAATAAAGATGTTTTAAGTTTATAATGTTTCAGAATTTAACTCTAAATTGTTGAATTAATTTAAATACCTTCCCGAAGGTATTTTGACTTGAAATTTTAACCATAGATTCCTTATTAAATATAGTTTACGCTCTGAACCCGAGAAAACAAGTCGAGTGGAATACTTAGATTATAGGTGCACTTAAAACTGGGGAACTAGGGTAGAATTGGGAAGTGAGGATTCCAGTAAGGCACGACTCCTAACCCTTCCTAGATTAGTGAATGATTTCTTTATACACTTTTCTGTTTATGAATGTCTGTAGAGAATGGTGTGCTGTTGTTCTGTTTGAACATTAAACTACAGTAGAAATATAGGTTGGAATATCATCTATCGAGTACGTTAAGTTTTTGGTTGGGATTAATCATATATTAAGCTATTTTCAAAAGCATACTTATGGAGAATACATGGCTAAGAATACAATTCCTTAAGAGCAAGCACACATGCTCCTAGAAATTTTAAAGAATACTTTTGGTTGAAAACAGTATACAAATAGAACTTTAAATAACTAAATTAGTATTGATATTATGTGAAAGTACTTCAACTCCTTTAAAGTTTGAAAATAAATCTCAAGAATTACTTGGTACAAATTGTTGCCTAAAGGTAATGTTTAGATAAATCTTAAGTCTAGAAAATTACTAAGTTAACCAACACTAGTAGCATACACCCGAACCCATAAACCACACTAAAACTCTATGCTAACTTTAGAAAGAAAACACCTAAACCTAACACCCTACGGGAAGTGCCTGGTGCGACGAACTCCTAAGCTGAAAGTAGTGGGGGTGCACACCCACTTCTGGAAGTTTAGGGGCTAGACAAGCCTTGTCATCTAACCGTATATAATCTTCTACGCAGGTGATGGATTGTGTTGAACTTGAGGGGAAGTGGTGGTAAGACGTTACCATCATGAAATCTTGAGCTAGGCATATTTCATTACTAGACACAATGAACAATTCAAAACTTATATATTAAGATCCAGTACTAAATTCATACATGTAAAGAGTTTACCGAGTTAAATCCTTGGTGAAAAATACTTACCTATGGAGTGAAAACACATGAGTAATAATAAACTAAATATTATTGAGCCTTAAATACTTGGAGTATTGAGCGTCTAGTGAAAAATTGAGAGTTACTTAAAGATTGGAAATTCTCATGTTTACTTGGAAGTTTAACATTATACATGTATAAAATTTTAGAAGCCACACTAACAGTGATATTTACCAAAAGCCACCATTATCTAAGAGAGTACTAAGATCTAATGATCAGAATAATACTTACATAGAACAAACTCTAAGAAAAATAGTTATCAAGAGTGAGTGAACTTTCACTAGACTAATTCATTTGACTTAAAATTTATATAGAGTCCCTACCTTGCAAAATAAATTTTAAGATAAAGAAATCAGATTTTTGAGCTACATTATAAGAACTTCCTAAAATTCTGCCTTGGGTGAAATTATGTATATAAATAATAAGTAAATTTTATGAAGTAAACACTGAATGAATCGTCTAAAATACGATAGTTAATTATAAAAACAATTGAAACTTGAAAAGTCACAGAAAATATTTATTTTATAGAGTTTTAGCATAGGGTTGACTAATAAACCCTTGAAGATGATTTTGGAAGATTATTGAGGATTATTAAATGATCTGAAATATTATTTTAAACTACTCAAATATGTTACACCTGATTTATAGCTTGTTAATATAATTGATATGATAAAATGATCATATAATGACGTATAATTCGTACCGGTCCTAAAATGAAAGGATAAGGATCATAAAATGAAATTTTATAACAGTTAAGAAAATACAAATGCAAAACAATCAAGAGATACAGATATATATATCGATCGCAGATAAAATCAACGGTACAATAAAATTTACAACAAGCTGGTTAATAAGGTGTTAAATTCTTTGAATGTGTCGTTAGTAGCGGTACGAGGGCGTACCTTAGCTCTTTTAAGGGGGATATACTGGCATACTCTTCCTTCGTCACCTCATCCAGATTATGCCATGTTGCCTTATTAGTAGGATGAGAGGTGTTTGTATGTGCTCGGTTTTTACATTATGACTCAGTATGTGACTTTTGATTTTCACCATGCTATATCTTGGTATATCCTGGTTCAGTTTGATTTTGAGTAATCTTGAATGGAATGTTGTTATGGAAATGGATGGAAATAAAGGATTGGTTTGGTATGGAATTTCATTGGAATTATTATTGTCTCAGCACACCCGAAGCGGTGTGAGTGCCTATTAGTTGATTTTTAAACTTTGAGGCGAAGTTTCTTTTAAGTGGGATATACTGAAATACCCCTAAATTAATTTAGGGGATTTCTTTTATTAAACCTTTAATAATACTATTAAGGATTAAATTATTATATGGAATTATGAATGTTAAATTAGTATAAGGAATTATGAATATTAAATTATTGTATGGAGTTATGAGTATAATATATATGGAATTATGGAAATTATTTTAGGGGATTCCTCCTATTTAACTCTAAAGAATACAATTAAATATTTAATTATATATTATTATATAGTATTATGAATTTAATAATAAGATTTATAAGTCAATAAATCTTAGGAAAATTTCTAAACATTCCAAGTATATTATAAAGATTTTAGAAAGAGTTGGAACATTGTTTTGAAACATAAAAGTCAAAATAAAATTATAGAAACCTTAAAGCTTATTAAGTCGTGCTAGGGTTGACTTTTTAAGAATGGTCAAACTAGCACATGAAACCTATACCAATAAATAGGTTATGGAAAACCATGAAGATCGATAAAAGAACGTCAAAAACGGATCATCCTAGCCAAAGTTATGCTAGATTGAAGTTTAGAGTCAAAACTTTGAGATCTGCCACGTGTCAGTCAATCACAGGCCGCCCAACACTTAGTCAATTTTCCCCTTGTTTTTCGCCAACAGAAATCAGTATTTTGCCCTAACTTTAAACGGCTATATCTCACTCATATTTCAATATTTTTCAATGCCGTCTTCTTTGTTGCCTTCTCCTACATTTCCTCTAAACAACCATAACTCACACTAACCCTAACTCATCCAAAATCAACCGGAAATTCGATCCAAAGTAGCCACCCTGCAAAACCGTAACTGCAGTTTCCAGTTTTTCCCTTCGAATCAGGTAACTTCGTCTAGCTATAACTTCTTCGTTTCTCATCCAAATTTCATGTTCTTTAGCTCGTTTTGAAGAGCTCTAATCCCTCTACAACTTTCATGTTGATGACCAAAGCTAATTCCCAACCGTTTGGAAGAGAGAGGTGTCTAAAGTTTCGGATTTGTCATCATAAAATCATGGACTTTTTCCAGAAAACGCAAGGTAAACTCGTAACTTCTAGCCTCGATTTCTTTCTGTGTGTTGCGAGTTAGGATTAGTTCTTGCTATCATTGTGTAGAGATAAGTTTCTTCTTTGGATTAAGCCCAAGAACAAAGCCTAACTCGATCTGTACTAAAACTTATAGTGCTTCGAAGTTGGCTACTCGAACAGGCGAGGTTCGAATATTTTTCCAGAACCCGATATTGAATCTCCTCGTTTGTGCAATTCCGGTGAGCTTTTCTTCACATTATTCCTATGTTGCTAATCGAAATTGCAATACCGGTCTAACCCATGTGTCAATTTCAATTATTATGCATTGTACTAAGAGAATTTGGCAAATTAAGATTCAGAAACCCGCATGAACCCTAACCTCCAAATCGAATTCGAAAACCAGTGAATACTGCATTATAATTGGGGAAATTGGTCTCATTAGAACCGTAATTTAATTTCGGAACCATAGAAACAAGAATCACTCGATTTCGTTCTGTAGATTGGGAGATATTGTCGATTTAGTACTCGACTTCGATTTTGGATTCGATGAAGAACTGGGGCTTCAGCATCCGTTCGATCTGGACTTAAGGAAATGGACGGCCAAGATTAGATCGTTGATAATAAAGATGTTTTAAGTTTATAATGTTTCAGAATTTAACTCTAACTTGTTGAATTAATTTAAATACCTTCCCGAAGGTATTTTGACTTGAAATTTTAACCATAGATTCCTTATTAAATATAGTTTATTTTTATGTAAATTAATAAGGTTTTGTATTTTTTAAACATAAGTTATGATTTTTTCAAGTTAGGGTTTTCTGGAATTATTTGGCTAAATTAAAAAGATATTTTTATGAAATAAAAATTTTATAATATGTCTAAAATGTTATAGTTACTGTATACTAAGTTTGGGAATTTTTGGGCAATGGTAAATGGTTTTAAAAATTGTGTTTATGAGTTTTTCATAAGAATAACTTATAATATATGGTTTTTAATGTAACCAAAAATTAAAGTATGGTTTGTTAATAAACCTTTTAAGCTGGGAAAAATATGGAACACTAAATTAACACTTTATAAAAGTAAGTTTATAAATGTTTAGGTATTAGTTTTTAATAGAAGTGAAATTATTTACATATATGTATATATACATATTTAAGTGGAAACTTATATAAATCAAGGAATATAATTATTTTTACGTTTTTATTATATTATAGGGAGTTAATATTCTTAATTAAAACTAAGGATATACATATATATATTATATATATTTACACATATATGTAAAAGAAATAAAATAGTAATTTAGGTTAAATCAAGGAGCTAAATTAATCTACATTATTAATTATATAATATGGTAGTTAATATACTTAATTGAAACTAAGGGAAATACTTTATTTTATTAACCATATTTTGGATGTAGGTGTGTGTAAAAGTTAATATAAATAATTAAATACAATAAAACTACATAAATATGTTTGTACAAATTCTAGTATATATAATATATACACAGTAAACATAATAAAATTAAATACCTTATAGGAAATATAATATGAAGGAATTAATAAGTTAAACTAAACCCCTACATAATACCAATAAAGAATATTATAGGAGGTGGTATTAAATTATAGTTATGTATTAGGCTTAAGAATTACCTTTGAGTTTCCAAGGTTTATATATAACCATATTGAAATACATGTATAGTATTATTGTCAATAACCAGGATGTAAATCTTAAATTGGGATTAAGTAATTAATAAGTTAAAACTTAGGAAAAATTGTGATTTCATAAAATGTTGTACAAATAGATCTTATTCTATAATTAATAATAAACAATGTAATACGTTTACATCTAGATGTTCTTAATATATAAACCATAATAAGATAAGTAAATTACTTTTACATCTAAGTGTGAGGTGGATTAGTAAGTCTAGATTTAATTATTTCTTAACATTTATGGTAGTGAAATATAACTTAATGTTTTAAGATAGAATCATTAAAAGGATTATGATATATTCTATATTAAACGATGATTTGGAAATTTATCTAAATAATTATCCTTAAGTTTCTTAGAATTAGATAAGCCATATAAAATACATTTATTACTAATATTCAGGATGTGAGTTTACAATTAAGTGAGGTATTTAGTAGTGAGAATTTATAGGAAGGTTTATAAATGGGAATTTGATACTTAAAATCTTTGAACCTTTTATTAGATAAAACTAAGTTACATAAGATATTATATTGATATACTTTACGGTAAAGGGGAATAATGTTGGGTTATTTGAATATAAAATATGGAAATTTTCATAGTAGATTATCTTATTAAATAATTAACAATTTCCCTTACGAACCCGAATTTGATTCTTTGATAAATTCTACTCTATGTAGATATATTGTCCATCCTAAATACAATAAAGGAAATTTATTTATTAGGTTATTCCCTTGAAACCTTAGGTTTTGTAAAACAATTTAAAACGTATTTAAGGCTTAAGTTTATTGAAGTTTAGTACAAAAGGATTATACATAGTCTATAGAGAGAATGTGTGTAAAAATAAAACATTTAGGAAATTAATGGTAAGTAAGGATACATAAAAGGTTATATTTAAACACCTTATTGTATAGGTAATAATAAACATATAATATACCTTGTGAATACTAAATGTAAGATTAATTCGTTAAATCTAAGTTAACTATAGTATAGTTATTCAGGATGAGAAGCAATTTAACATCTTATGACAAGTTTATTAGATGGTTGTAATTAAAAGTCATTCTGAACTAAAGATGAGATAATTGAGTTTAGCAGTTCAATTAAGTTATAATAAAACGCGTCTACAAACTACAATTTCAATATACAAGATGTAGGTCTTAATTAAGTTAAGGGAAAGACTTAATCATAATGGGTTATCTAGTAGATAGTGTTTGAATACATAATCTTTACATTGTGGGATAGTAGTATAGTATTATGAGATGAGTCCATCGTAGGTCATAATACAATGTTTATTCTAAATTAAGAATAAAGGTATTGAGCTTAAAATTATTATTGAAATTCTTAGATTTAATTATATAATTTAAACACATTTATGATATAGAGGTCTCAAAAGTCTTGAATGTGAGGATTGTGGTTAAGTATGAATAAAGTGGATAGGAGTGGACAATTAGCAAATGTTAATCGAATACATTCCTTGATCTTACCACCTTGGGCTATACAACGTTCTCAGATAACTCAAAGATTATACATAACATTTAAGTGAGGGCTTAAAAGACAATTGAGACTTTGGGATAAGAGTAAGGAGTTTATTTAAGCTTAACATAGGCTACAGGTGATTGATGATAGACTACCTTTAATATTCTTCAGAGTACTGTTGATTGTTTGCGCAAGTTGACTAGAACTGCTACAGCGTTACCCAGGTACGATTTCTCGTACTCCGTTACTTTTGCTGATTGACTAATGAGACGTTTTCGAAAAACGCTAACTGACTTTAAGAGGAATTTCTAAAAAGGAAATGGTTGTGTGTCTAACTCAGCTTGTGTGACTAAGTGAGCCTTGGATGTGAAACTCACTTGGGTATTTGTTCCTTCTATTTGGTTGTTCCATTAGACATTGACTGCTTAGGGTTTACGCTTCTGCACTCTGTAAGACTGAGTGTTTTGGTATTGCTCTGGGTAGTTGGTGATCTAGTGGGAATTTGGAAAAAGGTCAATCTTGGAAATTCTTCTTTTGACTCTGGATATCGTTTCATCCATGAGCTGGTTCTTAAGGTTTCGACGTGCGCGCGTCTTCAATGGTAACAGTGAGGGGCTGTATATCCCCTGTCCCAAAAAGGGACGTGATAGACAGTGAGGGGCTGTATATCCCCTGTCCCAAAAAGGGACGTGATAGACAGTGAGGGGCTGTATATCCCCTGTCCTTAGTGGACGTCGTAAACAGTGAGGGGCTGTATATCCCCTTGTCCTAAAAGGACGTACTTGGCGGTGGGGGCCATCTCTCCCAGTTGAATTTATTCCACTCTTGAGTATATTTTGTCTATGGGATTCAGCTTTCTGAAATGGTGGGGACATAAACTGTCTACCACGGGTTATGGGTATTCATATCATTCCTAGTCCGTTGTGACTACCTGAGTCTTTCTATTCTTAACCAGAATTGGTTCTAACATCATTATTGGATGCTTACTAACTATATGGTGTGACTTCTTAAGTGGTTGATTTGGTTTTTAAGTTCTTTGTCTCTATCCTTACCTTGTTCTCTCTTCTCTATGATTGATTGTTTTGAAGTGTCTCCTTTCCCTGTTTTACTTTCAAGAGTTTGATTTCAAGTTACTGTTTATTTTGAAGAGTTATGTTTTATAAGTTTGCTATTGGAGAATTGTACCAGTTCCATTCCAGGGAACTGACTCACCCCTCCCGGGGTGGGCTGCTTGGTTTCATCTTGCAGGTACAAATTGATTTACAGGTGGCCACGAAGAGCATGAGTGATTGGGATGGGACTAGGTTTATGGAAGGTGAATGTATTTTATTATTGTTATGTTAATGTTAAGTTTTCTCGAAGTTCAGACCGTAACTTAGTTAATTGTAATGGTTGTAATTGGTGAGGTTGGTACCGGGTGTTTGGAGCCCGATGGTCTGTAGCACCTTTAGTTTATTTTCCGCTGTTGTTTTATTATTATAGGGGTGTTACAGAAAGTGCTATATTTAATAACTTAACATTAACTAAACGGTCTGGTGTTTGTTGGGATAAAACCTAACGGCAAGTGTACCGGTCAATTCTAGCAAGTTTTAATAGAGAGTATTCCCTAAGTATCGAACCAGAGGAGGCAATGTCTAGTTTAAATCTTTACTAACCGGAAAGGAAATAAAAAGACTGAATAACAAATTAAAACAGGAAATTGGGGGTTTTGATTTGATGACAAATAAAAGCTACAAACAGAATGTAAAACAGTAAAAAGCAACAAAATAATTGTTTCGAAACGGTTGTGGGAAAGAGATCCCAGTTTACTACTTCCCCTAAATCTAATTCCTATCCCTAATGATTTCCAAGACAATTCTGAATAAAACCCTAGAACAAAGATAATTTACGTCTGGTCTCCCCGCTTAGCAAATTCTAGTTAGCAAGACCGAATTCTAACTCTCGTTACAACCCACTGTTTACCTAACCGCCTTAAGAACAATCTAGATTATCGGTCAATTAGCATTTAGAGGAATTACCGTCTCTAAACTAACCGGTTATTTTCCTGTATTATTGAAGCCGCAGTCTCACATATAACTACAAATCTAATCTTTATAATTGGACAAATTATAACGATTAAAGAAATTAAGCAAGGAAAAAACTTTACTCAATCGAATTGTATTAAATCACAAAGGAACAGGAATAGTTATTCAGGGTAAGCTGATCATTCGGGCGGCGGTCCGGGTTCGGCTGGCTGAAGGAATTTTAGGCCCATCGGGCCTCTTTTAAAAACCCAAGCCGGTTTTTAACATGCTCGGCCGGGCCGGCTAGGCCAGTTTTTTTTCCATGTTTTTGCCGAAGCCCGGCCCGCCCGGCCCGTTTTTTAAATTTTTTATAATTATATTAAAAAAAAATTAAAATTAATATATTTTAATATAATTCATATATTATATATATAACTTAATAAAATTTCTATTATATTTTTGGATATATTATATAAACTTAATAAATTAATATGTATATCTTAAAATTTTTACAAAAAATAATAAAATATAAAATCGGCCGGGCCGGGCTGCCCACGGGCTCAACAAATGTGCCGCGGCCCGCCCGTTTTTTTTATTCGTGCCTGGTTTATGTCCAGGCCCGCCCGAAGCCCAATCGGGCTCGGGCCAGTCGGTCTTTTTTACGGGCCGGGTCGGACCGGGCCTGTCGGGCCGGACACATTATGATCACCTCTAATTCAGGGATACATAGCAAACTGGAATCTAAAAGGGACTACTCAGACATATTCCATAATGACAATTTTACAAGTTTTAATAATAAAGACCAGGGAAGCAGACAAGAAGAAACTCTAATGTCAACAGCCGTCTGGATTCTCTGTTGTTCTTGCTTCAGCCCTTCTCTCTGATAGCCTCCAAGTCTGCCCAAGACTCAGCATTTCTCTCTTCTCTTATCTTCTGTTAAAACTAAGCTCTATGGTGTAACCAAGCATACCTCTCACGTTGGCTGGCCTCCCTTTTATACATAATAATTCTATCTTTACTTCTCCTCTTCCCTGAATACCCCGTAATTAAAATAGTGATTAATTAGGCTAATAAGTAATTTAGAAGCTTAATTAAGTGGTAAATATCATAGGGAACAAATCCCGAAGAAAACGGACCTGTAAACGGTTTTAAAAGCATTACCGAGACTTAAGCACGTTTTCGAGGTAACTTGGGAAAACGTGTCTTTAAAACGGGTCAAATAGACTCGTAACAATTTTAGTCAACTAAATAATCGTTAATAATATTAGTGAGCTTTAGGACCATAAAATCATATACGAGAGATTAGTACAACTGTCAAAAACGGGAAAGTTGTGGGGTAGAAACATAAATACCAAGATTTTGTCCACTTAGAATAAAAGAAAATTTGTGTGTGTGTTGGGTGCTAGTCAGGGCCCCCGGCCTCTTCCCTCCTCTCACACTCTTTATTCCTTCCTTATTTACAAACAAACAAAATTAATAAAACTACCTCACTCTCACTTTACACTCTCCTCTCCTCCCTATTCTCCTTTCTCTCACGTAAAGCTCACCCTCCTCACTCTCTCTTTTCTTCTTCCCCTACCTCATGCGATTTCCATGGTGGAAATAGAAACACCCACAAACCCCTACTTCTCTCCTTTGTAACTCTCTCCAAACTCTTCCAAAAATTATAAAAATACCACCATTGTAATCCTCTCACCAAGAGCTACACTTCCATCTTTCCAAAATTCAAAAACAAGCACTTTCGATTTTATGGGTATACCCCATTTGGAGTTTCAACACCCACCATTAGAAGGCCCTCCTTCTCCTTGTTCTCTTAAGGTAAAAACATTCTCAAAAACTCCATCTTTTCTAGCCTCAAAGGCAAAACGAAAATTTAGCTAAACCTTGTTTTGGTTCCTCTTGTGCCCAGCCGATTTTGGCACTTTTGAAAGGTGGGAAACATCATTCTTGAGCTATTCCAAACAGCACTTAAGCTCTTGCAAGGTAAGGAAACTCCTAAACCCTAGAATGTACATTAAAAGCTTAAATGAGAATTAGTGTTGTTTTAGTATTGAAGCATATATATAAATGTTGGTAGTGTTAGAGGAATTGGGATTTACAAACAACGGTAGAGAAGAAGGAAGGAAGGAGAAAGAGAGAAGAAGAAGAAAACTAGAAGAGAAACAAGGTAAGGATACTCTTTTGTATAACTTGTATATATATGTGTATGTAACAGTTTTTGGTAGTTTGAAATGAGTAATAGAAATGGTAATGCATTAGTAGCATAATGTGTGAGGAAATACAAGTGTTTTGAAGCTTTAAAAGATGTGTAAAACTTATTGAAACAGATTGGGAATTAGTGTTGATGTGCAGGAATTTTATGAGTGTTTAGTAGTTCATATTAGTGTTTGAGAGCTTGGCTATTATTGCTGTTTTGAAACAGGTGAGATGTTGATAATAATGTGAGCAAAACAATGTGGTGAGAGTGTAAAAATATAGGGGAGGTTATGTCAAAATTTGCCTAGGATTAGAACACTTAGAGAATTAAAACTAGGTGACTAATGTGAGTGTGTAACAGATTTGATTAAGGAAAATAGAGGGTAAGTTGAGAGAGCTAGATAATGTATTCTAAGGCCTTGAGAGTGCTAGAAATGACATTAGAAGAGAGAGCTAGTGTTGGGAGAGTTAGAATAAAATCTGTAGCAAAACACAACTAGGAAACAACTAGTGAGAGTGTTGAGTTGAAACTTGGAAAATTATTGAGTGAATGAGTATAGAATTGTGTAAGGAGTTAATGAATGAACTAAGGTGTATTAGGAGGTTTAATTAGTGTTAAAACATGTGGGATTAAGTGTAGGAACAATGGGGAAATAATGGGTAAGAAGAGGGACTGAAAACAGAAATTAAAATGCAAATACTGGGGCGGACCGACCTTGGGACCGAACTTGCAAGGTCGGTCGAGCCCAGATTTTCAAAGACGGGAAAGCTTCTGGAATCGACCGAACTTTCGACCGACTTGCAAGTTCGGTCGGGACTAGAAAATTTTCCCGTCTGTAACCTACTGGAATGGACCGACCGTTGCGACCGACGGATTGCAAGGTCGGTCGACTCAAAATTTTCCGTCGGGTAAGCTACTGGAATGGACCGAACCTTGCGACCGGACTTGCAAGGTCGGTCGTGGCTAAATTCGCCTGTAGCGAAACTTACTGGAATGGACCGACCTTGGGGACCGGACATGCAGGTCGGTTCGACTCCAGATTTCGAAACCAAAATTACTGGAATGGACCGACTTGGACCGGACTTGTCAAGGTGTCGGTCGGCTAGAAGAATTTCCGGTAACCTGAGCTACTGGAATGGACCGACTTGCAAGGTCGGTCGCAAGTCCGGTCCGGTCAAAAACATAATAATAATTTTAATTTAAATATAATTGTATATATATATATATTATATGTATACCCGTACATATATGTATATGTACATGAATGTAAGCCTGCAAACCTTAGGTAAGAAAATAAAAACTTAAGTAATGAAAAATGAGTAAGCAATGTGTAAGTGTAAGATAAGGACATAGTAAGTTGAGTTAAGTAATGATGTTAGATTAATCATTCAATTGTATGTATATAATAGGATTTGATTTGTGACACCGGGGACGTTTGGAAATACGGACAACGGTGAACGGTATGGATTCCTCATGCCCCGTATGCATCTTGGTTATCTGATTTGTGTGTTGTGTGCTAATTGATCACCAAATAAGATAAATGCACCGAATCGGAGTTAATATGCATACTTGTGAATATGTAGTGTTGTATGATGTTGTATATCTTCTTTACTTCTTAGTTTGTTCTTCATGAAATGTTTTGGATGAATATGAATGTGTGTATGTATGATGTATCGTACTGTGACCGATTGTGGTGTGTTTGGACTTCTAACTTATTCCTAACAAGCTAACCATCCTAACTTAAATGGTAATTAAATTAATGGAATAGAAGTCCGATATAGTTTCGGCCACGTGTGAGGATGCGGAGTCACGAGAGGTTGGCTCCAATTCCTGACTCTTAAACTGGTCCGCGGCCCAAATCCCTTAAGTGGGTAGCATCCGGATTGGTGAGTCAAGTAAATCCCGGAGGTGGGACGGCGTAGTCCCCAGGGCCGGAGGTCCCGACGACTTAACTTGAGTATAAGTAAGTAAGTAAGAATGAGTAAGTAAAGTGAATGAAAGTAAGTAATTGTAAGTAAGTAAGTAGTAAAGGGTAAAAGCATTCCGATTAACCCGGATGCATAATTTGGCTAACCTTGTGAAGGTAAGTGAGATGTATGCTATGATATTGTTGCCTTGAATTGTGTAATGAATTGTATAGCATGTATGTTGTATGAAAGCATGTATGTATGAATAAATGAACAGCATGTTTAGTGGACGTCAAATAGTCGGCGTGCCCTAGCTAGCACGCGGTATATGCGGAGTCCATATGCAGCGTTTGCTGAGCCCCTTGGGGCACCATTTTTACTACACGCAGGTACCGTGAAGGATGAAGACTAGGAGAGTTGAAGTTTAATTTTCCTGTCTTTCTTTTGGTTTGTAAACAATGAATTTATGATGGGTACTGAGTAGTACATGGCTGCAGTTTTTGAGTAGCCGGTGTACCATGGGGTACACCTTTTGGATTTTGGGATAGAATGAGAATTGGTATAGATGAGTAGTTGGTAACTCATTCTTTTGGAACTTAGAAATGATGTAATCGAATACTCTAATACTTAATACTCGGTGATCCATTGATGTAAGTATTCGGTGTATGGTATTTTGGCAAGTAATTTAGTAGCTCGGTACGTTATGTTCATCAGACCGTGACTGTAAGTATTAGTAGCCTAGCTAGCCGTATGGGCGGTTAGCGGCATTGTTTCACCCGCCGTAGTAAGTATGTAATAATTCCGCTGCAAACTCGTAGGATTTGTAAGACGATTAGACGGTAAGCATAGGATTAATGGTTGGGGTGTTACAAAAAGTGGTATCAGAGTGTAGTAACGCTCTGATGTCCATAGTACCGAGCATAGGGGATTACCGAGTTAGGATTTCAACCGTCTTAAGACGGATACTTAGAACCCTAACTAGGAACTACCGTTGTTAACAACGGATACCCTTAATGTTCTTATGAACGATACCTTGCTTAAATTCCAAGACCTTTGAGTCATATCTTGCAAGCCTAACGTAACTGTTAAATATTCAGATGTCAGGCAGAGGTCCAGGTCGCCCCAGAGGAGGGGGCAATGACGGACCCGGCGCGCAGACGATAGCTGAGATCGTCGCCGCCACGGTAGCGCAGATGCTACCTCAAGTAATCCAAGCTGTACAACAATCCCAACAACCAAACTCAAACGGGGCCAATCCCTCCCCCACCACCCAGAGAAGCGAACTGGGTAAAAGCTGTAGCGGAGCTCCGCCCTCCCTGCTTTAGGGGCGAGAGTGATCCGGCTAAGCTCGAGGCCTACATCTCCGAGATGGAGACGGCCTTCAAAACACTCGAAGCTCCTGCTGGAGTTCGAGTCAGAGTTGCAGCCTACTATCTGAAGGATGCAGCCATGGATTGGTGGAAGCTGGTCAAGCATGAGCACGTCAGCGACCCCACATTCGATTGGGATTCTTTCACTCACTCACTCCTCAAATACTACCCTGAGCACGTGAAAACCAAGAAAAGGCTAGAACTGGACGCCTTAAAATGACAGACAGATGACTGTCGATGAGTACTACCGCACCTTCACCTCCATTCTCCGTTCTCCCTGATCTAGGATACACCGGCCAGGTGTTGGTCGATCGCTTCTATGGCGGTCTGAGCCATCGCCTTCGGTACGGTATGGGCTATACCAGATTTACCTCCCTTCAGGTAAATAACGGTTAACCCTTAGTATCATTTCAATTCCTTAAATTCCTTGAATTCTTTGAATCTTTCTTATCCTTTCCTTAAATGAGAATCCCGGCTAATACCTGAATTTCAGGAGTGTTATCACGCGGCTTCTCGCGTTGAGATCACTTGCCAGTTAAGGGATGAAGAGACCGCGCTGAAGCGCAAAGCTAACAACAAAAACACCAGCACTGAGGAGCAGAACCAGGGGAAGAGCTGGAAAAAGAAGAAAGGGAATTTCTTTCAGCAATCCCAAAAGAAATCCCAGGGTGAGAGCAGTGCCCATGCTGAGCAGGGCAAACCACTGAGCTTCTTCAGCTTGGTTATTCTGCACCGGTGGCAGCAAGCCACTGAGATCACACCCACCAAAGGGTAAATTCCTAATCCAATTTGTATTCGTATAAGTATCATATCTAGTATATCCACGCACACATGTGCTAACCCTCTAACCTCAGGTTCTAGCTCCGGTGCCGCCAAAACCTTCTCCGATGGCCGCACCTATGTGTGCAGAAAGTGCAACCAGGACCATCCTGGTAAGGACTGTTACGGGGAGAGAATCAAATGCTATAACTGCCAGAAGCTGGGCACACAGCTAACAAGTGCCCAGAGAATGGAAGCCAAAGGGGAACTTCCAGAACTACAAGCAGAGAGAGGGCAAGGAGGTGGCATCTGGCGATGCACCGGCCCAGCAGGCACCTCAGGGACAGGGATCCCGGGGCCCTCAGAGGGGCGCACCTCAGAGGCAGCCTGTTCTCCATGTTATTGACCGTGATGGGCCCGGTTCGAAATCCGGCCAAGGTAATCATCTAAACCTTTAATCCTTGAAATAGCATGCCTAGTAGTAGAGTAACTGTATGAGTGAATGCATGAGTAAATAAATGAAGTGTATATTAAGCATGAAATGAAGTAGTTGAAACTAGTACTCACCGTAGATGAAATTTGTAACCATAGGAACTTTAGTATCTGTTACCCGATACCGGTAAACTTGAATCAAGAAGAGATCGACATCACCAACCACGACTACACCAACAAACAGTGTCAGGTCATCCGACCAGGTATGATCTTATTAAAGGGATACCTGACACCCGAAGCGCAAATCTCAATCATTCGACGATGCAACGAGCTAGGAACGGGTCAAGGTGGATTTTACACACCCGAATTCCCCGGTGGAGCGAAGATGAAGCTGAAGATGATGTGCTTGGGAAAGGACTGGAATCCTTATACCAAGACATACCAGGAGACACGAACACAAGATGGAGCGACGCCACCGACAATACCACCAGAGTTTCAGACACTCATCACACAAGCAGTAGAACTTGCACAACAATGTGAACCTGAACCGATCCCCGCACTTGAAGCGGATCTCTGTATCGTCAACTTCTACGAGAAAGAAGGACGACTTGGGTTACACCAAGACAAGGACGAGACAGCGGAATCTCTTGAACAAGGAGTGCCCGTAGTGTCTTGGTCCATTGGTGATGACGCCGTATTCCTGTATAGCGAGCAGAAGCGTGTGGACCTCGCACAGAAACTGGTATTGAGATCAGGAGATGTCCTAATCATGGGTGGAAACTCTAGGATGCTGTATCACGGGATCAACAAGATCAAGTTGAATACGGCACCGCCGGCAATAATCAATGCCACACACATGAAACCAGGACGCCTGAACCTTACCTTTAGAAAGTATTAAATTCCTAGTATCATGTAATCTATTAGTAACGTGTATTAGAGACACGTATGTATGATGGTTGGTTTATCAATAAAGAGCAGTGTTGATTTAATTCCACTTGTGTCCACCATCAATACTTATCCAATTGTGAATCCAATAGGTTGTGGACTCGGTACCGAAGGTAACCTGAGCATCCTCACCGAAGCACAAGCCGGCAAGAGCGGCACCATTCTAACGGGAACCTTCCCAGTAAATGGCATTGATGCCAATGTGTTATTCGACTCCGGCGCCTCTCACACTTTCGTATCACCATCCTTTGTGAAGAGGTTGAAGCTAGATGCGGATGAGCTACCGAACTTCATGGTTACTCTCCCATCGAAGGAGCGAGTAAAGTGCACCAAGTATTATCAATCAGCCACAATCCAAATCAAAGGCGAATCGTTTCCCATTTCCTTCATCGAATTCAATGGATTGGGATTCGACGTAATCATTGGGATGAATTGGTTGGAGCGGCACAAGGGTAGAATCCTCTGCGCCGAGCATCGTTTGCTGCTCAAGAGTCCTTCTGGGGTTACGTATCTTACCGCCAGAGACCGAGAGAGCCTTCGACCACACTTATATCTGCCATGGCCATGTACCGGGAGCTCAGAAAGGGCCAAGAGGTGTATCTTTGTTATGTACAAGACCTGGAGCGAGATCCAGAGTTCAGTGATGAAGTACCCATTGTATCCGAGTATCCCGATGTATTCCCTAAGGAGCTACCCGGCATGCCACCACCGAGAGCAGTGGAATTCGAAATTGATCTATTGCCAGGTACCGGTCCCATTGCAGGGCACCGTACCGCATGGCACCAGCAGAGATGACCGAATTGAAAGAACAGTTGAGAGACCTTCTAGACAAAGGGTTTATACGCCCGAGCGTATCACCCTGGGGAGCACCGGTCTCTTCGTGAAGAAGAAGGACGGTAGTCTCCGACTATGCATTGACTACCGCGAGCTGAATGCGGTCACAGTCAAAAATAAATACCCACTACCACGTATCGACGACCTATTCGACCAGTTGAAAGGAGCCTCAGTCTTCTCCAAGATCGACCTCCGTTCAGGGTATCATCAGATTGCAATCAAAGAGCAAGACATTGAGAAAACGGCATTCCGTACCAGATATGGCCACTACGAATTCACAGTGATGCCATTCGGTTTGTCAAATGCACCAGCTAAATTCATGGACCTCATGAACCGTTATTCAGTGAGCAGTTGGACACTTCGGTTGTGGTCTTCATCGACGACATCCTTGTATATTCCAAATCACCAGAGGAACATGAAATCCACTTGAGGAAAGTGCTTGAGACACTGCGCGAGAACCAGCTGTATGCGAAGTTCTCCAAATGCGAGTTTTGGCTTGATCAGGTATCATTCCTTGGACATGTCATCTCGAGCGCAGGTATCTCGGTTGACCCTTCTAAGGTAGAAGCTGTACGATCATGGCCTAGACCCAAGACTGTTACCGACATTAGGAGCTTTCTTGGTCTAGCCGGTTACTACCGGAGATTTGTAAGGGACTTCTCGAAAGTCGCTAAGCCCATGACTACACTTGATGAAGAAAGATGCACCGTTTGTATGGACACACGAGTGCGAGCTATCATTTCAGAAACTGAAAGACTCATTGACCTCAGCGCCCGTCCTTACTCTTCCAGAGGGCACAGAGGGATTTGAGGTGTACTGTGATGCATCAGGCAAAGGAATGGGATGCGTACTCATGCAGCATGGCAAGGTTGTTGCTTATGCCTCCCGCCAGCTGAAAAAGCATGAGGAGAATTACCCGACTCACGACTTAGAGTTAGGAGCCATTGTCTTCGCCTTGAAGATATGGCGACACTATCTCTATGGGGTAAGCATCACCATCTACTCCGACCATAAGAGCTTACAGTATGTATTCACTCAGAAAGAACTCAACTTGAGACAGAGAAGGTGGATGGAGTTTCTCTCAGACTACGACATCAACCTGCAGTATAAGGAAGGGAAGGCAAACATGTAGCCGACGCCCTGAGCCGTCGAGCACACTCGCTCCATTCGCTACTCGCTTCTTCTAGCTTGGTTGACGAGGTGCGAGACGCTCAGTTGAGCGACCCTTACCTAACCGAAATCAGACACAAGATCGAGAATGGTACATTTGAGAAGAAAAAGTATGATTTTAAGCTACACGAAGATGGTTTGATTCGGTTGAATGGCAGGCTATGCGTCCCCCGAAGCAATGCTGAGCTAAGGGATCGCATCCTGCGAGAGTCACACTGTTCCACATTGTCAGTCCATCCGGGAGCCTCCAAGATGTACAAAGACATGAAGAGGTACTTCTGGTGGTCTGGAATGAAGTCAGATGTGACAGAATTTGTATTGAGATGCTTGACATGCCAGAAGGTAAAATTTGAACACCGTAGACCGGGCGGAATGGTACAATCGATGCCAATTCCGGAGTGGAAATTTCATGATATCTCCATGGATTTTGTTGTAGGACTCCCACCTGCTAGGGGAGGACTCAACATGATCTGGGTTGTAGTAGATCGCCTTACCAAGGTTGCCAGATTCATACCGATGAAGGACACCTGGAAGGTAGTAAAGCTAGCTGAGCTTTTTGATAAGGAGATTATCAGACACCACGGAGTCCCTAAGACATAGTATCTGACCGCGACACCAGATTTCTTTCGAGATACTGGAGAGCTACAAGGGAAGCGTTGGGTACAGAACTGAAGTTGAGTACCGCCTTCCATCCTCAACCGACGGTCAGACAGAAAGGACCATCCAGACACTGGAGGACATGCTTCGGGCATGTGCCTTGGACTTTCAGGGGAGTTGGTTAGATAAGCTTCATCTTATCGAGTTCTCGTATAATAATAGTTATCACGCCTCGATTAAGATGTCGCCTTTCCAAGCTCTATACGGTAGACCTTGCCGTACACCCTTGTGTTGGGATGAGTCAAGTGAAGCGGTCATAATAGGACCGGAGTATCTTGAGCAAGTACAAGCCGAAGTGCAACAAATCCGAGCTAACATGAAGGCAGCCCAAGATAGACAGAAATCCTATGCGGATGTGAGACGACGCGACCTTGAGTTCGCCGTGGGCGACCAAGTGTTCTTGCGAGTTTCACCTATGAAGGGTGTCTTCGTTTTGGTCAGAAGGGCAAGCTAAGCCCAAAGTTTGTAGGGCCGTACACTATCACCGAAAGAGTTGGATCCGTAGCCTACAGGTTAGCACTACCTGAGGACTTGGGGCGTGTCCATGATGTATTTCATGTGTCACAACTCAAGAAGTATATTGCTGATCCTTCTCATGTGTTGGAGCCCGAGCACTTATCCATTGAGCCAAACATGCGATATGTCGAAACCCCAGTGAGAATCCTTGATAGGAAGACCAGAGACACTCGCCATAAGTCTATACGAATGGTGAAGGTCCTATGGTCAAACCATGATGTCGAAGAAGCGACATGGGAGTTGGAAGATGCCATGAAGGCTAAATACCCGCAGTTATTCATAGACTAGAGAGTCTAGTATTTAGTATACGGGTACGGGTCGTACCCCTTTTAAGGGGGGTAGAGCCCTTTTGCTTTTGCATTGCTTCGGGGTAAGCATTGCATTTTGTATGGCACATGTAGTGCAAGTGAATTTAGTATGGATGTGTATGTATGTGTAATGTGTAATGAATGATGTGTATGTGCAATGTATGGTGTATTGGTGTAATGTGTATTGTGAATGGTAATGGTGTATTGTGTATTGTGGTATGGTATGAATGGAAATGATGTATTGTGTATGTGAATTGTGTATGATGTTGAAATGTGTATGCTTGCAATGTGGAATGAAGTAAACACCTCATAGGTGTAGTAAGACACATTATGACAATTGGTGTGCATAATGAGTAGAATTATAAAACTATTAACCTTGAGCAACTTTGAGGGCAAAGTTTCTTAAGGGGGGTAGATTGAAATACCCCGTAATTAAAAATAGTGATTAATTAGGCTAATAAGTAATTTAGAAGCTTAATTAAGTGTAAATAATCATAAGGGAACAAATCCCGAAGAAAACGGACCTTAAAACGGTTTAAAAGCATTACCGAACCTTAAAGCACGTTTTTCGAGGTAACCGGGAAAACGTGTCTTTAAGCGGGTCAAATAGACTCGTAACAATTTTGGTCAACTAAATAATCATTAATAAATATTAGTGAGCTTTAGGACCAATAAAATCAATAACGAGAGATTAGTAAAAACTGTCAAAAACGGGAAGTTGTGGGGTAGAAACATAAATAACCAAGATATGTGTCCACTTTAGAATAAAAGAAAATTTTGTGTGTGTGTGGTGTAGTCAGCCGCCCCCTTTCCTCCTCACACACTCTTTATTCCTTCCTTATTTACAAACAAACAAAATTAATAAAACTACCCCACTCTCACTTTACACTCTCTCTCCTCCCTATTCTCCTTTCTCTCACGTAAAGCTCACCCTCCTCACTCTCTCTTTTCTTCTTCCCCTACCTCATGCGATTTCCATGGTGGAAATAGAAACACCCACAAACCCCTACTTCTCTCCTTTGTAACTCTCTCCAAACTCTTCCAAAAATTATAAAAATACCACCATTGTAATCCTCTCACCAAGAGCTACACTTCCATCTTTCCAAAATTCAAAAACAAGCACTTTCGATTTTATGGGTATACCCCATTTGGAGTTTCAACACCACCATTAGAAGGCCCTCCTTCTCCTTGTTCTCTTAAGGTAAAAACATTCTCAAAAACTCCATCTTTTTCTAGCCTCAAAGGCAAAACGAAAATTTAGCTAAACCTTGTTTTGGTTCCTCTTGTGCCCAGCCGATTTTGGCACTTTTGAAAGGTGGGAAACATCATTCTTGAGCTATTCCAAACAGCACTTAAGCTCTTGCAAGGTAAGGAAACTCCTAAACCCTAGAATGTACATTAAAAGCTTAAATGAGAATTAGTGTTGTTTTAGTATTGAAGCATATATATAAATGTTGGTAGTGTTAGAGGAATTGGGATTTACAAACCGGTAGAGAAGAAGGAAGGAAGGAGAAAGAGAGAAGAAAGAAAAACTAGAAGAGAAACAAGGTAAGGATACTCTTTTGTATAACTTGTATATATATGTGTATGTAACAGTTTTTGGTAGTTTGAAATGAGTAATAGAAATGGTAATGCATTAGTAGCATAATGTGTGAGGAAATACAAGTGTTTTGAAGCTTTAAAAGATGTGTAAAACTTATTGAAAACAGATTGGGAATTAGTGTTGATGTGCAGGAATTTTATGAGTGTTTAGTAGTTCATATTAGTGTTTGAGAGCTTGGCTATTATTGCTGTTTTGAAACAGGTGAGATGTTGATAATAATGTGAGCAAAACAATGTGGTGAGAGTGTAAAAATATAGGGGAGGTTATGTCAAAATTTGCCTAGGATTAGAACACTTAGAGAATTAAAACTAGGTGACTAATGTGAGTGTGTAACAGATTTTGATTAAGGAAAATAGAGGGTAAGTTGAGAGAGCTAGATAATGTATTCTAAGGCCTTGAGAGTGCTAGAAATGACATTAGAAGAGAGAGCTAGTGTTGGGAGAGAGTTAGAATAAAATCTGTAGCAAAACACAACTAGGAAACAACTAGTGAGAGTGTTGAGTTGAAACTTGGAAAATTATGTGAGTGAATGAGTATAGAATTGTGTAAGGAGTTAATGAATGAACTAAGGTGTATTAGGAGGTTTAATTAGTGTTAAAACATGTGGGATTAAGTGTAGGAACAATGGGGAAATAATGGGTAAGAAGAGGGACTGAAAACAGAAATTAAAATGCAAATACTGGGGCGGACCGACCTTGGGACCGAACTTGCAAGGTCGGTCGAGCCCAGATTTTCAAAGACGGGAAAACTTCTGGAATCGACCGGACTTGCGACCGGACTTGCAAGTTCGGTCGGACTAGAAAATTTTCCCGTCTGTAACCTACTGGAATGGACCGACCTTGCGACCGGACTTGCAAGGTCGGTCGACTCAAAAATTTTCCGTCGGGTAAGCTACTGGAATGGACCGACCTTGCGACCGGACTTGCAAGGTCGGTCGGGCTAAAATTCGCCTGTAGCGAAACTTACTGGAATGGACCGACCTTGGGACCGGACATGCAAGGTCGGTCGACTCCAGAATTTCGAAACCAAAACTTACTGGAATGGACCGACCTTGCGACCGGACTTGCAAGGTCGGTCGGCCAGAAGAATTTTCGTAACCTGAGCTACTGGAATGGACCGTACTTGCAAGGTCGGTCGCAAGTCCGGTCCGGTCAAAAAAAATAATAATAATTTTAATTTAATAATAATTGTATATTATATATATTATATATATATATATATATAATATATGTATACCCGTACATATATGTATATGTACATGAATGTAAGCCTGCAAACCTTAGGTAAGAAAATAAAAACTTAAGTAATGAAAAATGAGTAAGCAATGTGAAAGTGTAAGAAGTATAAGGACATAGTAAGTATGAGTTAAGTAATGATAGTTAGATTAATCATTCAATTGTATGTATATAATAGGATTTGATTTGTGACACCGGGAGGACGTTTGAAAATACGGACAACGGTGAACGGTATGGATTCCTCATGCCCCGTATGCTATCTTGGTTACTCTGATTTGTGTGTTGTGTGCTAATTGATCACCAAATAAGATAAATGCACGAATCGGAGTTAATATGCATACTTGTGAATATGTAGTGTTGTATGATGTTGTATATCTTCTTTACTTCTTAGTTTGTATAATTCATGAAATGTTTGGATGAATATGAATGTGTGTATGTATGATGTATCGTACTGTGACTGATTGTGGTGTGTTTGGACTTCTAACTTATTCCTAACAAGCTAACCATCCTAACTTAAAATGGTAATTAAACTGGAATGAGTAGAAGTCCGATATAGTTTCGGCCACGCGTGAGGACGCGGAGTCACGAGAGGTTGGCTCCAATTCCTGACTCTTAAACTGCTCCGCGGCCCAAATCCCTTAAGTGGGTAGCATCCCGGATTGGTGAGTCAAGTAAATCCCGGAGGTGGGACAGCGTAGTCCCCAGGGCCGGAGGTCCCGACGACTTAACTTGAGTATAAGTAAGTAAGTAAGAATGAGTAAGTAAAGTGAATGAAAGTAAGTAATTGTAAGTAAGAAAAAGTAAGTAATGAGTAAAAGGGTAAAGCATTCCGATTAACCCGGATGCATAATTTGGCTAACCTTGTGAAGGTAAGTGAGATGTATGCTATGATATTGTTGCCTTGAATTGTGTAATGAATTGTATAGCATGTATGTTGTATGAAAAGCATGTATGTATGAAATAAATGAACAGCATGTTTAGTGGACGTCAAATAGTCGGCGTGCCCTAGCTAGCACGTGGTATATGCGGAGTCCATATGCAGCGTTTGCTAAGCCCCTTGGGGCACCATTTTTACTACACGCAGGTACCCGTGAAGGATGAAGACTAGGAGAGTTGAAGTTTAATTTTCCTGTCTTTCTTTTGGTTTGTAAATAATGAATTTATGATGGTGTACTGAGTAGTACATGGCTGCAGTTTTTGAGTAGCCGGTGTACCATGGGGTACACCTTTTTGGATTTTGGGATAGAATGAGAATTGGTATAGATGAGTAGTTGGTAACTCATTCTTTTAGAACTTAGAAATGATGTAATCGAATATACTCTAATACTCGGTGATCCATTGATGTAAGTATTCGGTGTATGGTATTTTGGCAAGTAATTTAGTAGCTCGGTACGTTATGTTCATCAGACCGTGACTGTAAGTATTAGTAGCCTAGCTAGCCGTATGGGCGGTTAGCGGCATTGTTTCACCCGCCGTAGTAAGTATGTAATAATTCCGCTGCGAACTCGTAGGATTTGTAAGACGATTAGACGGTAAGCATAGGATTAACGGTTGGGGTGTTACATCCACGCATACTTTGGCCGCGTTTTATCTAATTGGTCCGGGACATGGTCCAAGTATGAAGTCCCGGACCAGTCTCTAAAATACGCCGAGAGTTTATCTCCAGGTATGGTCCGGGGCTTAAGATATGTATCAAGTCCCGGACCGGTCATTAAAACAGGTCGAGAGTACTGCCATTGGTTGGTCCGGGACTTAGGGTTTGTAACAAGTCCCGGACCAGTCTCCAAAACAGTTCGAGAGTGACTCCAATGGATGGTCCGGGACTTAGGTTCTGTGCAAGGTCCCGGACCCATCCTAAAATTGAGAGATAGTGCAAGTCTTCACTCTGTTCAACACGTTTGACAGTCCAGAATAACATCACAATGATCGGGAATGCGTTTTCTTGAGATTTTTGCCCAAAATAACATGTAAACCCATCATCGAAGACAATTGCAAATAAAAGCATAAAACTAACCATAAGGCGGGAATTTATTGACAGATAACGATGAATTAAGCACAAATAAACTCCATAGACATAGATAAATTCCCGACTTATCAACTTCCTCTCACTTAACCTTTGCTTGTCCTCAAGCAAATACTGCAATAGGAATATACTGGATTTCAATAGCGGGGAGTCATCAGATTAGGAAAAGTGTACAACGAAATCTAGTATTGAACAACAACCAAAAGACACAATGGTTAGTACTGCAGGTTTTCATAAACAGTGAAGTGGGAACGTAGTTAAATGCTTGAGAAAATTTTCATACCTATCTAGTCCAGATTTCACCCAGGGCATCACTTTCCTTTTACTCTCCACAATCCATTGGACGACAAGGGGCAAGAAGTAATATCATATTCCATATTACCTTTCATTGCCACGTACTCATAATCAAAGAAGAATTTGCAATAACTTATTAGATTGAAAGTACTTTCCTTCTTTCTGAATAGCGTTATTCTTTTTCATCCCTCCAGACTTTTCTCCCCATCCATGTAGTGGTGTTAGGCCTTCTATCCCAGATCAGATGACCTTAGGTAGATGAGTGATAAGGCACTCCAAGGGCTTAATAACCAGATGGGAGAGGCCTGTTCCGGTTCAGAATAGATTAGAGGAGTACCTTGCCTTTGTCCTTTCTTTCCTTTCATACCATAACTTTCCAAAGCCCCAGGTGAATCCAAACAAAAATAGTCACAAAAAATGGTCTCACCTTTTACTGAAAGAAATAGATAAAATTTAGCAAAATCTATACATACAAGCAGCATAACCCAAGTGTCTTTGACTTGAAATCCAAATTTGACTTCAGAAAATGTGCTACTTGTACGGTATTCCCAACTGACTCATCTTACCACCAATTAAAACCTAGTAAGTCTCAATCGAAAAATTTGTTGAGGGTAAGCAAAAATCAGTGATAGAAAAATAGATGATGTCAAAAATCAAAGAAAGATAAACAAATTGATATCCTCAATAAAACCAAGTGTAAACTCCCCCCTTTCTCACACTTAAAATCAAGCAATGCCCTCATTGCTTCCAATATAAAACCAAGTGTATCCTTCCTTTCTCACACTTAAAATTAAGCAATGCCCTCATTGCTTCCAAAATTAAAATAAAATGAAAAAGGTAGAATAGAACTCCCCTGGTTAAGTTGTGACATAATCGTGCGGATGGAGTTCTGGAAAGAATCGGGCAGAGTCTCCTTTGTATGGTGTAAGAAACTTATCAAAATAAAAGCAATCCTGGATGAATATCAAACACAGTACTACAACAGAGTAGCAGTTCATTAACCATGGAGAGAAAAGTGCAGAATCATTAGGATCATTAGTTACATCCCAAACAGAAACAATAAAAACCAAATGAATAAAAAGCTAACAACCTAAAATGACATCAAAATATCTCAAATGACAAAATATAAAAATACATCAAAATAACAATAAAAGATAGGAAGACCGATGAAGGAGAGGACATAAACCGACACATGTACTACTGACGAGGTAGGTGCAAGGACTCCAGCTGTGCAAAGCGGTCATCATAGTCGCGGAAACGGGCCTCCTGACGAGCCTGGAACTCAGCAAACCATGCATCCTGCCGAGCCTCGTACTCTGTCTGGCGAGTCTTCAAAGCCGAGAGTCGCGCACCATAGTCATAGATCGTCTAACTCATCCCGTCCAGCCGACTATCCATCTGAGTCATATAATCCGAAAACCCATCAAAGCGAGCTGTGGTCGTCCCCCTCCAGTCTCGAAACTCATGCAGCAGCTCGTCATAACCCGGGGCCGGTCCAGCAGGTATCGGAATGTCCTGGGCCCCATCACCAACGGCATCAACCTCAGCAGCAAATTCAGCAGCGTCCTCAGCAGCGTCCTCAACAGCTCGGGGTGCTCGTGCAGCGCGTCGACGCTTCACCCACTGTCCGTCGATCTTCTCCCACTGAAAGAAGCGCATCATCGTCATATCGAGAGTAGACCGAGGATACTGAGGCTGCTCATCAGACACATCCACCCTCGTGTCAGTAAATAACGACTGTAGGAGGTGTGGGAATGGAAGAGAAGCGGAGTGATCGGTCTCAACCACCCGGACCATGGAGTCGAAGATAATTCGATGCATAGTGGGTGGAACCCCTGCCTGGGCATAGTCGTTATCCAGGATGTAGTGCTTCAGCCAGCAGTCATACAAATTCAGATCAGTGCACTCCCGGGGGCGAACATTATACATCAGCACCCCTAAAATCAGACGCTCTCTTGATGTTGGTAACTTATCCCCCGTGACAACCTGCTTGTCTCTGTTATTCCTCCGTTGCCGGTTTTGAACCTCCGGATCATTGACAATCAGATTAATGTAATGCTCCTTAGCCTGTTTTTCTAACAATGGCATATTTGCCCTATTCTTTGGAGTTGGGACCCGAACAGCTATAGGTAATCCCAAAGAGTGCCTAATGGTTGAAGCAGTCACCGTAATATCCACCCCTTAACCACAGAATCAATAGCATCCCTCCCCTCATTCACCGTCACATTAGCATAAAATAATTTCACCAGTCTCGGATAGAATCTCCCACCTAGTAAGCAGACATAACCAACCACGCGCACGAAAAATGCGTTCCAGATCAAATTCAGCAATTAAGGTCGGGCAAACTGACCTTTCGGGTATGATTTTCCTCTCGCGCGCGCGGTACCAGTTTGCAGCAGCTTCACTGATGAATTCAGACTCAACCGTCTCCCGGGCCCGAATTGGAACTGCGTCGGATGATAAAGGAGCGGAAGCGGATGAAGAAGTGCCGCTGTGGCAGAACGTCGAGCACGTTTTGGTGCCATTTAAAATTCTGGAAATTGGAATTGGTGTGTCGGGACTGGGATAGCAGCGGGTTCTGGTGGTTGTGAGGTAAGCGGCGAAAACGGGTGGTGGGTGGCAGTGGAGTGTGGTGGCACTGAGTGGAATGGGCGGTGAAGGAGAAAGGAAGTGGGGGGCTGTGTCGAGTGTGGTGGTGGTGATGTGTAGCAGGTAGGGCGACTGGAAGCAGGGAGTGGTAATGGTGGAGGCAGAGACGACAGATAGGTGTGGGTATCGGACTGGTAGCGATGGCAGGAGAAGCTGGCGAGAGGGCGGAAGTTGGTGGCGAAGTGGGCTAGTGCGACTGGGACAGTGAAGTGGTGGTGGCGTACTGGAGAGCGACGGAAATGGGGTATAGTAGTGGTGGTGGCGGAATTGCAGGTGGTGACGGGATGTGTTGGCGGTAATTGGTGGCGGGTGGGAGTGGGGTGACCGGAAAACGGATGTGGTGGATGTGTTCGGCGAGGAAGGTCGGGGAAGGTTAGGGATTGCAGGCAAAATTGGGGATGTGAGTAGGGGTAGCGAAGATAGAAGACAGCGCTTTTTTATTTTCTTAACTGCTGTTGATCCAGGACCTAAGTTATGCATGAAGTCCCGGACCGCAATGTAAAAACAGGCTGAAACTTGCAGTCGCTCTGGGTCCAGGACTTTAGTTATGTAGCAAGTCCCGGACCACCCCATGTTTTCTGTTCGAGATTTCCCGTTGTTACCGGTCCGGGACTTAGGTTGTGGACGATGTCCCAGACCACCCCATATTTTCTTGCCGAGAGTCTGCGCCTTAGTCGGTCCGGGACTTAGGATATGCACAATGTCCCGGACCACCCCTGTTAATCATGCCGAGACTTCCTTCTCTGTCTGGTCCGGGACTTAAGCCACGGATCATGTCCCGGACCACCCCTGTTAATCAACCGAAGGTTTGCTTCCCAGCACTCTGTTCCTCTCCCTTCACCAAACCTACAACTTAATTAAAACCAAACAAAGAAAAGCAACTAACAAAAGAATTAGAACAAGCAAAACATGAATCAAAACTAAAAACAAAAAGATAAATGAACAAAGATTGGGTTGCCTCCTAATGAGCTGCCCGTCTTTTCGGTCTTTGGCTAGACCGTGCAACTGTAAGATCAGTATGGAGGATCATGCACCGTGATCACCGAATAGACTTCGGCGATGTCACCACAGAGATAATACTTCAGCTGAGACCCGTTGACTTTGAATGTCTCCCCTTCCGTATTGATTAAACCGATGGCTCCATAAGGCGAGACACTCGTCACTGTGAACGGTCCAGACCAACGAGACTTCAACTTTCCTGGAAATAACTTCAGGCGGGAGTTAAATAGCAGAACCTTATCCCCAACGTGAAACTCACGCTTGACCAATAGCTTATCATGCCATCTCTTCGTCTTCTCCATATAAATTTTGGCGTTTTCATAAGCTTCCTCCCGAAACTCCTCCAGCTCACATAGCTGCAGCTTACGCTTCTCACCAGCCCTTTGGAGATCAAAATTCAATGCCTTAATTGCCCAAAAAGACTTGTGCTCCAGCTCCACTGGTAAGTGACACGCCTTGCCATAAACCAACTTGTATGGGGACATACCTAAAGGTGTTTTAAAGGCAGTGCGGTATGCCCACAAGGCGTCATCTAACTTAAGGGACCAATCTCGCCTCGAAGATGTGACAGATTTCTAGAGGATCCACTTAAGTTCCCTGTTGGTGATCTCGGCTTGCCCGTTCATCTGTGGATGATACGGTAGAGAAACCTTATGCCGTACACCATACTTCTGCAGAAGAGCTTCAAACTGTTTGTTGCAGAAGTGTGTACCCCCGTCACTAATGATCGCTCGTGGGACACCAAAACGGGTGAAGATATTCCTCTTTAAAAACTTTAGCACCACTCTTGCATCATTGGTCGGTGCTGCTATCGCTTCAGCCCACTTGGTTACATAATCTACCGCTACCAAGATGTAGAGGTTACCTTGAAAGGATGGGAACGGTCCCATGAAATCAATGCCCCAAAGATCGAACGGCTCAACCTCCAAGATCGAATTCAATGGCATCTCGTGACGTCTGGAAAAATTCCTCTTCCTCTGACATTGATCATAAGTGGAGACAAATTGATAACAGTCCTTGTTCAAGTTCTTCCAAAAGAAACCAGCCTCCAAAACTTTCGTGGCTGTCCTAGCCGGACCAAAATGACCCCCTGCTTCTCTAGAATGACAATGTGTCAGGATGTCTCTAGCTTCCTCCTCAGAAACGCACCGACGAATCATACCGTCCGCACAGACCTTGAACAGAAATGGGTCATCCCAAAGATAATGCTTGACCATGGAGAAATACTTCTTCTTCTGCTGATATGACAACTCCGGAGGAACGATGCCCTTAGCTAGGAAGTTCTCAATATCAGCATACCAAGGGTCCGTGGAATGACCGATCATGTAGACATACTCATCAGGAAAATACTCATTGATCGGCCTGCCATCATCTGGAACTTCCATACGGGATAAGTGATCCGCCACTCCGTTCTGCGCTCCAGGTTTGTCTCTAATCTCAATATCAAATTCCTGCAAGAGTAAAATCCATCGAATCAACCGAGGTTTAGCGTCAATCTTCCCAAACAGATACCTGAGAGCGGAATGGTCGGTGTGCACAATGACTTTGCTGCCAATAATGTACGGTCAAAACTTATCACAAGCAAAGACAATCGCCAGCAGTTCCTTCTCCGTCGTGGCGTAGTTCTACTGCGCCTCATTCATGGTCTTACTAGCATAGTAGACTATCCTCAGTACCTTGTCAAGCCTCTGTCCCAAAGCTGCTCCCAACGCGTAGTCACTAGCATCACACATAATCTCAAAAGGTAATGACCAATCAGGAGCAACAATAATAGGTGCAGAAACCAGTTTAGCCTTAAGCAAATTAAACGCATCTAAGAACTCTTTTGTAAACTCAAATTTAGCATCCTTAATTAACAGATCGTAAAGAGGCTTAGAGATCTTAGAAAAATCCTTAACAAAATGCCTATAAAAACCTGCGTGACCGAGGAAACTCCGGACATCCTTTACCGATGATGGTGGTGGCAGCTGCTCGATGACTTCAACCTTGGCCTTGTCTACCTCGATCCCTTTCCTAGAAATCTTATGCCCGAGCACGATGCCTTCCTGCACCATGAAGTGACACTTCTCCCAATTGAGCACCAAGTTAGTTTCCCTGCATCTAGCTAAGATTAAATCCAAATCTCTCAAACATGAATTAAAAGTCGGTCCGAAGACAGAAAAATCATCCATAAAGATTTCGATGCACTGTTCAATAAAATCAGCAAAGAGAGCAGTCATGCATCGTTGAAACGTAGCTGGTGCATTACATAAACCAAAGGGCATGCGACGATAAGCATAAGTACCATATGGACATGTAAAAGTGGTTTTCTCCTAATCTTTAACAATTGGAATTTGAAAATAACCGGAGTAACCATCTAAGAAACAGTAATATTCTTGTCCTGCAAGTCTTTCTAACATCTGGTCAATAAAGGGAAGGGGAAAATGGTCTTTCCTAGTGGCGGCATTTAATTTCCTATAATCAATGCAAACTCTATGCCCAGTAATAGTACGCTGAGGAACCAATTCACCTTTATCATTAGGTACCACAGTTAAACCACCCTTCTTAGGTACTACCTGTGTGCGACTTACCCATTCGCTGTCAGAAATCGGATAGATGATACCTGCATCCAAGAGCTTGATAACCTCCTTCTTAACCACCTCTTTCATGTGCGGGTTCAGTCGTCGCTGAGGCTGTCTCATGGGCTTGTAATTCTCCTCAAGATAAATACGGTGAGTGCAGAACGTAGGAGCAAAACCCTTGATATCAGCAATGGACCATCCTAGCGCCTCCTTGTTCTTCTTTAGGACCTGCAACAAAGCTTTCTCCTGTTCATCAGTCAAACTATTAGAAATAATGATAGGCAGATCAGATGGAGGGACTAAGAATGCATATTTAAGATGACTAGGAAGAGGTTTAAGTTCAAGAGAAGGTGGTGATTCCACAGAAGGAGCCAGCGTCTTTGGAACTCGGTCCAGCGGTTCCTCCTCGACCCGATGGTTCTTCCTATATGGCCTCCCAGCAGCAAGCTGGAACGCTGCAGCAGAAACTTCAGATCATCGTGAGCAGTTTCTATGGAATCTACCAAACACTTCTCCAATGCATCTAACTCCGTGGGGTTGTAAGAATAGTCCCGCATCAAAGTGTCAATACAATCTAAACTAAAGCAAGCATGAACATCAGAGGGTTGAGTAGCAGCCTTGGTCATATCAAATACGAGTTGCTCATCATGTAACCGCAGTATAATCTTCCCTCCTTCAACATCAATTAGGGTCCTTGCTGTTCGCATGAATGGCCATCCTAGAATAAGCGGTACTACCTTGTCTTCTTACATGTCTAAAATAACAAAGTCAGCAGGGAAAGCAAAAGTACCAACCGAAACAATTAAATCTCTTACAACCCCTCTAGGCAAGATGATTGACCTATCAGCTAATTGCAAAGTAATTCGTGTAGGTTCACACTCTCCTAAACCAAGCTTTAAATACATAGATAAGGGCATCAAATTAATACTCACAACTAAGTCGCATAAACCCTTACCACAATTCACATTACCTATCCCGCAAGGTATGACCGGAGTACCTGGATCATCAAGCTTAGGTGGAAGCTTCTTTGAAAGAACAGTTGAAACGCTCTCGGTAAGCTGCACAGTATCCTTCTCCACTAAGGACCGTCTGTTGGACAGGATGTCCTTCATGAACTTCGCATATATTGGCATCTGATTCAAAGCTTCAGAAAAAGGAATGTTAATGGTTAGTTTCTTAAAGATACTTAAAATTTTACCAAACTGCTCATCCAAGTCTCTCTTCTTCAACCGGTTTGGAAAAGGAACCGGCGCCTCAGCAACTGCGCGTCGTGGAGGTGATGGAGTCTTAGGAGCTTTGCTAATCGCCACCTCCTCTTCAGCTGGTTCTTCCTGAGAACCTGCTGGTGCAGTTTCTTCATTCTGCTCAACATTAGGAAAAGTAGCCTCAACTTCAGGGACCACCGGGTCAAGCTGTGCACCACTCCTCAATGTGATTGCCTTGGCATGCTCTCTCGGATTCTGCTCGGACTGACTAGGCAAGGAACCCAAAGGACGCTGAGCCAACTGCTGCGATATCTGAGACAGCTGAGTCTCGATGTTCCTATTGAATGTCCTCTGATCATTATTAAAGGTTCTCTGCTCCTGATTGAAGGCTTCCAGCTCATTAAATTTCTTCGTGTTAACCGAGATGGAATCATTCATTCTGGCCAGAACTTCATCCATACTAGAAGACGCTCCAGCACCCGAATTCTGCACTTGTTGATTCTGCAATGGCTGCTTCTGATAGGAGGAATTGTACTGCTGTTAGGGCCTTTGATTGTAGTTGTTGTTACCGCCAGCTTGGTAATGATTTTGCTGCTGAGAATGGTAACCCGAGTTGCCTTGATTCCTGAAATAATTACCCGGTCTGTTACCAACATAATTCGCTGCCTCTTCTTGCGGTGGAGCGCATTGGCACATGTTAGAAGCCCTACCACAGTATTCGCAAGGTGGATAAACCTCAGGAGCAGCTGCTGCATTGGACTGCGGGTTCATCACTGCACACATACGCTCAAACTGCTTCGACATTGCTTCTATCTTGGCTGCCAGAAAAGTATTCGAATCTACTTCATAAACTCCATCAGTTTTCTTCGGTGCAGCTTCTCCGGTTCTAGTACCTCCCCACAGATTAGCTGTTGTAGTAATGGTCTCTAACAGCTCTTTGATTCTTGCAATGGGCAGCTCCATCAAACTTCCTCCAGCACATGTATCGACCAACAACCGGCTAGAAGGGTCCAAATCCTTGTAAAACCACTGCAGTACAACCTCTTCTCCTAGTCCGTGATGCGGTACTTTCCTTACTATCCCCTTAAACCACTCCCAAGCTTCAGATAGGGTCTCTCCGGCGAACTGCTTGAAGTTGGTAATTTCACCTCTCATGGTCAGCATCCGAGAGGGTGGAAAGTATTTCACCAGGAATGCATTAGCCAACTCTTCCCAGGTAGTAATACTGTCGGGCGCCAATGAGTTCAACCATTCAGCTGCTCTATCCCTCAGGGAGAACAGAAACAGAGTGAGCCGAGCAACCTCCTGCGAAGCTGGTGTCGAACACGCTCCTACCAATCTCAGGAATGTAGTGAGGTGGACATTTGGGTCTTCAGTAACCGTCCCGCTGAACTGAGGTGCGTTCATCACCATGGTCACGCAGTGGGTCTGGAACTGCCACTGCACTCCTGCTGGCAGTGCAGGAATCACTATCGGCGACACCAACCCTTCAACACTTGGACGGGTGTAATCCCTCATCTGCCTCTGGTTGTTTGCCATGTTAACTTCCGGTTGAACGTCCGGTACCTCCTCGTCAACAGGTGGTTCAGGGACCTTCTCCTCAACTGGTGGATCCAGATTCAAATCCTTACGTAGCTGTCTTGCAAATCTCTCGATCTCAAGATTGAGTTCGAACTCCGGTGCACCTGCAGAACGGGTGTTAACCATAAACCGGGAGTTAGTAAACTGAAGCTGTAATAGTGTAAATTAAAAGAACAGTAGCAATTAAATTAAAACAACCAAAAATCAGGAAGAGATAAAAAGAAATTAACTCACACAATAAGCAGATAAAAATCCTAATTACTAAACACAGAAAATTCAAATAAAGAAATAAAATCAAGAATAAAATATGGAGAATAAAAAAAAATCTAAAACAAAATTAATTTAGAAATCAAAACATAGTAAGTTAACTAAACTAATAGGATCTTCAGCGAAAAAAACAGAAAGAAAATTAAAGGATAAAATCTGCAATCTAACCTAGCTAAGCAGCGACTAACACAGCAGATTAGAAAAATATTTAAGAAGGAAAAGTAAAGCCTGAAAGAAAACATAACAGAAGAATAAAAAAACAAAATACTATCAACCGAACGCTGCTAGCAATTAAATATTAAACAGCTGACCTAATGACTACACTAATCGCACCAAAAACAAAAGAAACGGAAATAAAGAAAACTACCTACTTGTGCGGTCAGAATCAAATTCAACGGAATAAAACACCGACACAAACACACGTTGAACAAAATAAAACGCAGATAAACTAACAAAATAAAATTAACTAAAATAAGATAAACGAAAATAAACAACAAAAAAATAAAGACTAAACTAAATAACCGTGCCTCCCCAGCAACGGCGCCAAAAACTTGTTGGGATAAAACCTAATGGCAAGTGTACCGGTCAATTCTAGCAAGTTTTAATAGAGAGTATTCTCTAAGTATCGAACCAGAGGAGGCGATGTCTAGTTTAAATCTTTACTAACTAGAAAGGAAATAAAAAGACTGAATAACAAATTAAAACAGGAAATTAGGGGTTTTGATTTGATGACAAATAAAAGCTGCAAACAGAATGTAAAACAGTAAAAAGCAACAAAATAATTGTTTCGAAACTGATTTAGGAAAGAGATCCCAGTTTACTACTTCTCCCTAAATCTGTAATTCCTATCCCTAAGTGATTTCCAAGACAATTCTGAATAAAACCCTAGAACAAAGATAATTTACCTCCGGTCTCCCGCTTAGCAAATTCTAGTTAGCAAAGACCGAATTCTAACTCTCGTTACGAAACCACTATTTACTAACCGCCTTAAGAACAATCTAGATTATCGGTCAATTAGCAATTTAGAGGAATTACCGTCTCTAAACTAACCGGTTATTTTCCTGTATTCAATTGAAAGCCGCAGTCGTCACATATAAGCTAACAAAATACTAATCTTTATAATTAGCCAAATTATAACGACTAAAGAAATTAAGCAAGGAAAATAACTTTACTCAATTGAATTGTATTAAATCACAAAGGAACAGGAATAGTTAATTCAGGGATACATAGCAAACCGGAATCTAAAAGGGACTACTCAGACATATTCATAATGACAGTGTACAAGTTTAATAATAAAGACTCAGGGAAACAAGAACAAGAAGAAACTCTAATGTCAACAGCCGTCGTGGATTCTCTGTTGTTCTTGCTTCAGCCTTCTCTCTGATAGCCTCCAAGATCTGCCCAAGACTCAGCCTTTCTCTCTCTCTCTCTCTTATCTTCTGTGTAAAACTAAGCTCTGTGGTGTAACCAAGCATACCTCTCACGTTGGCTGGCCTCCCCTTTTATAACAATAATAATTCTATCTTTAATTCTCCTCTTCCATGCATACTCTGGCCGTGTTTTATCTAATTGGTCCGGGACTTGGTCCAAGTATGAAGTCCCGGACCAGTCTCTGAAATACGCCGAGAGTTTATCTCCAGGTATGGTCCGGGACTTAAGATATGTATCAAGTCCCGGACCGGTCATTAAAACAGGTCGAGAGTACTGCCATTGGTTGGTCCGGGACTTAGGGTTTGTAACAAGTCCCGGACCAGTCTCCAAAATAGTTCGAGAGTGACTCCAATGGATGGTCCGGGACTTAGGGTCTGTGCAAGTTCCCAGACCCATCCTAAAATTGAGAGATAGAGCAAGTCTTCACTTTGTTCAACACGTTTGACAGTCCCGAATAACATCACAATGATCGGGAATGCGTTTTCTTGAGATTTTTGCCTGAAATAACACGTAAACCCATCATAGAAGACAATTGCAAATAAAAGCATAAAACTAACCATAAAGCAGGAATTTATTGACAGATAACGATGAATTAAGCACAAATAAACCCCATAGACATAGATAAATTCCCGACTTATCAGTGTTACACGCCGTTAGCCACCCACGTGGCTAACAAGACAGAATACATACAAAACGTATCGGTCTGATGCACGGACTCCCTAGCATAAGTACTAAACCATAAATACAACAACATTACCGAGTATTTATATTTACATCCATAATTGTATAGCTGTCAACTCACAATATACCACCACGGGATCACAGGCGCATCCCGGGTCTAAACATCCAAAATCCATCAAAAGTATTTCATAAAACCTAGAATCTAGAGCCACTCCGCCTCCTTGATCCTCATCCTGCAACACAGAATAATATGGTACCCCAAAGGGGCTCAGCAACTCATGGCTGGTATGGCTAACGTGCAGCCCGTCGGCTACTGGGATACTCGCAACCAATTGTCATGATAACATGGCATTGATTTTAAACATACAATTTACATAACATAGCAACAAGAATTGCATCACAACATTAACACATAACATAACGGGAACGGTTCTCTTTAGGAGCCGAACCCAACATAGTTAGTTCACTTGAAGAGCCTAGAGAATGCTGTCAAACTCATGCTAAGCTCGTTACATAACTCGTTACCGTCCTGTTAAATGAAGGGATAACTTAACCCAAAGGTGTGTCGGATATAGTAATCCAACCACACCGAACATAGTATGCCCCAATGGCCCGACGTGAGTCAGTAAAATAGCTTTGGATAAGCTAAAGGGAGGTTGGGAACCAAAAAGGAAAACAACCATAACATACAGAGAGAATCGAACCGGTTATGACATTGACCCCCATACCCACACGCGTGGCCGAAACAACCGGACTCCTCACTCCCCGGTTAGCACTTGTTAGAAGCCCCATTATTGAAACTTAGTAAATTAATTCACAAGTAAGTGTTTAAGTCCAATGAGACACACAAGGGAGATGAGACATAGTTTAACAACACAAACCACAACTAGTTCATACATAGTCGGGGTTAGAACGTTCCTTATGTGGAAACGTTATAACCGGGTACCGCTCTCCTACGTATCCTAGTTTAGTTAACTACGGGTTAGCACGTATCCGAGGTTAACGGTACCGGTACTGTCACGTCACAATAATAATAACGACAGTAAACTCATTTCATGACTTAAGTCTTACAAGGTCGTAAACACACAGAAAAACAAACAACACACAAGCCGATGTAAACCGGTAGGCAACAGACTGCAAGAAAACCATACCTTGGTCCCTGCTTCGATTGGTTTCCACCGTAGGCAACTCCTATACACAATTTATAACGTCGATTAATTTTACCGTATTTAACTTCCAATTTTACTAAGTGTTTGTATACTTACATGACATGTTTTACAACTAAACTTACATTTAGTTGTCCTCATTATACCCACTAGGGTTTACTACATAAGTCACATTCTTTTCTGTTTTTTTTAAGTTTTGGGTCGACCGACCCACCGACCCAACCTCTTGGGTCGGTCCGTTCCAGTAACTTTTGGGTTCTCTAATTGTTGCCCGACCGACCCAACACTATTCCGACCGACCCAAAGCCCTATGGGTCGGTCCATTCCAGAAACATTTTTGTTCTTCATTTTTAGCCCGACCGACCCAACCCCCTGGGTCGGTCGATTACAGAAACATTCTGTCTGCCTTATTACAGTCCGACCGACCCAGCCAGGGTCGGTCCCCTGGGTCGGTCGACTGAGAACTTCTTCAAACATTGTCAAATTTTCTCCAAACTTGTCCTCAAACCTCCTAATATGTTCTTACATCATTTGGCACACTTAAACCTTCATATAACACCCACCAAACACATTCTCTAACTCCTTAAGCACTTACTCATTTTCTCACAAAATTCCTAACACTTATAATGTTTTTTTTCCTTAGGTTTCTAAGTGGTGTTTCATACCTATGATAGCAACTATCCCAAGATGTTTCTTCATCACCAACAACATCATTTCCCAAGCATCTTTCACCATCCAAAGTTCCTTTATACAAATACTTGTAGTTTCTCCACAAATTTATACCTCCTCCTTACAAGACATCATTTCCTCCTTGCTTACCAAAATTTGCATAAGTCCTACACACTCTCACCATGACTTTGGTGCATCCCAAAACACTCATTTGATTTCTAAATCCTCCAAGATAACGCCTAAGTCATTTTAACACTCAAGAACACCTCAATTCATTTTTCTTTCACCATAGAACACTTAGTCATTCCTAGTACTTCCTAGTTCACCAAAGTTCATTTTAAATACTCAAAACTCCTTGTTTCCTAACCAAATTTTGACATAGCTTTGTTAGTATTTCCTTACACCCAAAAACACAAGGTTTTCACCATTAAACACTCAAGAACATTTATCCACACAAAAATGTTCTTTACACACAACTAAGCCTTAAACTACACTACATCACAATATAGTGCATAATTTAAATTGCTTGGCACTTAGGCCCTTAAATTGCATGGCTCTTAGGCCCTTAAATTGCATAAACCTTAAACACTGAATTTCCCACATAATATATGCCTTTGACCTACAAATACACACATCATTTCATATGCCTTTAATAACCTCTTTGAGGATAGTTTACTAGCTCATTTGCCATTGGCTCCTTAGGTAGTTTATTAAGCATTTTAAAGCTCAATTTTCCTAAGACACATAAGTTTAGGTTGTTTACCTCTTTTCCTTCCAACCTTTTTTCTTGTTTCCTTGGATTGAAGATTAGCAAGGAACTTGATCACTTGTCAACCTTCTATCCATACACAAGTAAAGATAATGAGCTTTAAGCTTCATGCTTATACTCATTAATAAACCTTAGGTCATATAATGTCTTAAAACACATAGATGAATGTTTTACCTTAGAATTCAATGGGAATTGGATTAAGTAGAAAGAGAGGACTCCACCTAGTCCTTTGAAGATTGGAATGAAGCTATGAATGAGCAAAAGAAAACACCATGAAGAGGTGATTTTCGGTCACATATAAAAACAAGAGGAAATGAAGTTTTTCTTTGGTTTTCCTTACCTTGAAGCAAAGGAGAACAATGAGATGTAAAAAGATGAGTTCAAGCTCCTTCCATGGTGATTCCTCTTGGCACCGAAATGAAGGTTTTGGAGATTTGAAAAGACAAGATTGTAGAGCTTGACTAAACTAAGAGAATGGTGGTCTTGGAATTATTTTTGGAGCATGAAGCTAGGAGATATAGGCAATCAAAGATGGAGTATTGGTGCGGACTGTAGCAAAACCGAAAATGAGAAGGGAGGAGAAGGTTGGAGATGGTGGGAAATGGAGGGAATGAGAGAATGAGGAGAGAGGTTTCACTTTGCAAGATATTATAAGCTTAAAGTAAATAGTTCTTTTTGCTTTATCAAACTTCCTTCTTTATTTAACTAGCTAAGTGTGGTGAGTCACACTTAAAAACCGGCCCCCTTATTAGTCTTAGGATATTTATGGTATTTGTTGACCATATAGTTGACTTATATTGACTAATGTCTTAAACTTGCACAATTTGGTCACTATTCACAATTTAGTGCACATAATTGTTAAAATTTTGATTTCCCATTGATTTAGACTTCCTAATGTGATACTAAGTAGTACACATGTTGATTAAAGAGTAATGATGGACATTTAGCCACTCAAAACCCATTTCTAAGACAATTTTTCAAAAATGTGCTTTAAGACTCCTTAAAGCACTTTTTGTGCTTTAACTTGTTTTCAAGCTTGGTTTTCTTTGGTAATTGATTTAACATGTTCATTAACATGTAAATAAGGTCATGGTAGGCTCTTAGAGTCTAAACCAAGGTTATCCAAGCTTAGAGCACATTTTTGCTCTAATTGTCTTTATGGTGTTTTACAGTGTTTTCTATGGTTTAAATTGTTCACTAATGTTTCTCAGGCACTTTTTAGCCTTGTTATACCATAATTTAATATTTAAACAACACATAAAGGTTTGGGGTATTTCACATCCCCTCCGGGGGTGAGAGGAAGAAGAGGAACTGGGGTCAGCGGGTCGAGGGGAGGAGGAGAGGGCCGGAATAGAGGTCGTCTGGACTGGATGTATAGAGTGAACAGTAAGGAGAGGGGGGTTTTGAAGCTGATTTGCAGACTGAGATAGAGCAGGCTGAACGGTCAAGGGGGTCTGGGTGGCAGATGGACGAAGTGCAGCAGGAATGGAGGTGATATAGGTCCCAGAGGGTTTGGGCAAGGCCTGCTTAGGGGGAACCTTCACAATAGGGGCGGCCTTAGCAAGAGAGGAGGGAGAGGAGAGCCTCGAGGTTTGAGTCGGGAGCCTCAACAAAGGTTCAAGGGCACGTCCGGATCGGGAGGGTTCAGGCCGGACAGAAGAAGAACAACGTGAAGACGAATGTCCAAGAAGGCTACAAGAGGAGCAAGAAATTGGTTCCCATTCATAGACTACTTGCTGAACTAGAGAGCCACTGGGAGCACGGATCTCTATCTCTCTAACCAGTTCAAGATTGAAGTCGACTTCGACGAGGATTCTAGCATAAGCGACATAATTGTCAACAAATCGTGATCAAAGTGTATATTGTGCCTACCAAACAGCCCCTAAGTAAACCCCACCTAATGAAAAAAGGCGAGTTTTCACGTTTCCTAGGATATGACTGTTCAGAAAGCTGTGCAGTAGAGGAAATAGATTTAAGCTACATTCTTTTCGGATCCATTGATCATAAACTAAGGGTACACGGCATAGATCATAAACTGAAGATACACGGCATAGATCATTAACTTCTAAAAGTACAAGTTTCACCGTCCCTCGTCCCACAGGAGATTTCGCTAACTACTACTAGTTAAGAAAACAAACACGTACATCTTAGAGACACACCATTATTTCAGTTTCCTACTGGCCTTCCTTGTGATCATCATATTCATATCTTGTTTCTGTACCAGAATATCCCCTTTGAAGAAGTCCCATCACCCTGCTGCTCATCCGGCTCCACATACAGACACTCCTTCCCCTCTCTCCACACAGCTTTATAAAACGGTGTCGAGTCAAACTGATAAAACTTCCCTAAGATCGGCTTAATCGCCTTGGTCGCCTCCATGGCATGGTAATGTGGCATGGTCGAAAACAAGTGATGGGCCACATGAGTATCCGTGATATTATGAAACACTTTATTCAAAACCCCATAATCCCTATCCACCGTCGACAACGCCCCCTTCAACCACTCCCACTCCGACGAGTCATAATGCGGTAGAGCAGGGTGTGTGTGCTGAAGAAACGTAATCAACACCAAGAACGCATTCACAACCAACAACGGTCCACCGTACACACAGAGAACCCACGCAAGACCTTTAGCTGCAGCCAAACGGTAGAGTCCACAGCTCACCAATAGGATTCCCGCGTCAGAGATGTAAATCTGTAGTCTCTCCCTGTCATTGTAGATTGGTCCATATGGATCATAGTGACAAGCGAACCGATCATAGGGTCGACCTGAGACGTTGAAGAGGAGGTAAAGTGGCCAGCCGAGTGTGAGTGTGATGATGAGTGTGAGTGCGCGGCCAGGCGGGTTGTTGGTGTATCTTGCAAACCAGGCGAGGCCAGAGCGTCTTTTAGGGACAAAGACCTCGTCCTTGTCGAGGGATCCGGTGTTCGAGTGGTGGCGGCGGTGGGATATCTTCCATGAGAAGTATGGGACCATGAGACAGGAGTGGAGGATGAGTCCCACAACATCGTCCAGTAACTGGTAGTCACTGAAGGCGTGGTGGCCGCATTCGTGTGCTACGACCCAGAGACCCGTCAGGACACAGCCTTGGAGGAAAATGTAGACTGGCCATAGGATGTAGGGGAGTGGGTGGGGGAGTTGGGGGATGTAAGTGGTTGCGAGGGAGTAGAAGGTGGCGGCGATGGTAAGGTCTGTGATGACGTAGGAGAATGAGCGGAGAACAGAACGCTGGAAACAGTGGGGTGGGATTGCTTTCTTGAGTTGACCAAGTGTGAATGGTGGGGTGTCGATTGGGGCTCGTTTCAGTTGGGCGGATGATGATGAAGAATTCTGTGGATGCTCAGCGTCCTCAACGGGGTTTGGCATGCGACCACCAGCTCCCATTGCGATTACTTATGCTCCTGTCCTGTGCTGCTGCTAACAGAGGAAAAACAGGAGAGTTACTTGTTAGAGAGCTGTACTCAGAGGAACAGTGTTGGTTGTCACTTTAAAGTAGAGTTACTGAATCATGCAACAATTCTTTTTTATCACTTTGGCAGTGAGAAGCTTTAACAATTTTCATCAATCTTACCGCTACCACCAACTAAGCTTGTGGTTTTAGCAACAATTAGATACACTAATCTGTTTGACTAATTGTCTCCCTATTTCCTCATCAACATCCAAAATAGATGAGAACAAAAATAAAAGAATGGGGACTGGAATCTTAATTCACCAAGATGAATACCAAGTTCAATGGAAACTAGTTAACCGGAAAAGGAATAGATGTAACAGAGAATTGATCGACTAAAGTCACCAACAAAACAGCCGCAGATACACTTTTTTCTCACCAAGGAGACATTGACATCAAGATGCAAAACAATACCTTGAAGTTAAACTTCAGTATAGTGCATCTATTTAACAAATCTGTAGCAGGAAATGTAATGCCTTTGCCAGCACTAAATGACCGGTGTTTCAAAGAGTGAAGTAATCTAATAGCCTACATCTCCATCTTCTACAATTAGCCTTTCGAACCTGTACGAAAGGCAAGAAAACAACATCTAACAATCGTGTACGTACGTCACAAAAAAATCTGGTGGAGTAGATAGGATGTGCCAAACAAAGATAGGATCTGCCTAACAAAGATAGGATCTGCCAAAGAAAGCGACTGGGACCGAAAAATCTGAAACAAGTGAGACACCAAATTGCTCAAAGCTGTCCACTTATTGTAAAACCTTAACTCAACACATCAGAATAGAAATTGAGTAGTTTAGAATTCACCCACTAGCAATGCAAAAGAGGTACCTAAGCTACCATCATTTCTTCCTAACCCGTCAAAGGAAAAACGACAGGACAATACTTTTCCTCATCTTACAGTCATCGACTAACATGTATTGTTGGCATTCATGCTTAACGTACCAAAGAACTATTCAAGGAAAAAAAACATCTCAACGTTAGAAAGAAAAGATAAACGAAAGCCAACCGAACCGACAATATTATAATATAGACCCGGACGGACGGCCATTTAATGTATTAACATGAACTACTGGAAAGATACGTGAACAGAGACAGACAACTATGATTGATGACAGCCGTTGATTGTAATTGAGGCCCAGCCAAGGACGGTGGGACAATTTTACATTGATAGATCATTTTTTTTTTCTCCTTACCATGACGTTTGTATAGTTCGAGGGAAAGGATCTACAGAAAAAGACAGAGATGTTCCTACCAGATAATGCACTTGTAAATTGCAGTAAATGTTTTCAACAGTTAGTAGTACTCAGCAGAGAATCACGTGTATAAAGAAGAAGAGGAAAATTTCCTAATTCTTTTATATCTCAAGCGGTGGAAGTGGAAGTTAGGAACCATTCCTTTTTCCCGGGGTCCAAGCCAGTGCATCATATTTTGTACTTCTACCTATATTGAAAGGAAATAGTGTAAAACTCAAAAACAAGAAAAGGGGATTCATCTAATCTTTATTCTTTTGCAAAACTCAAACTGACAGCTCATGTTTAAGTTAGAAAAAATAGAGAAAAAAGTATCTAAAAGAAAAAGATAAAATTAATAGGAATATTGACGTGTGACTTATAGAGATAGAAATAAAGTAATCAGAAACCTTCAAAAGAATGGGGCCTTATTAAGACACATGTTACATGATCAAGAGGTAATCAGAAGAGTATGAATTAGGAGCAGATGGCATTTTATGTAATGCAATACACATACGGCCGAAAGATAGCGCCACAAAGCTCCACTCTAGCACCGAAAAACAAAAAAAAGTTTGCAATATAGAGTAATTAATTAATAGCGATTCCATGAATCTCTAACGAAACGGACGACCTCAGCTGGATCATCCGAGTACAAACCTTATCTCCTGAGAAATTTATATGACTTCATGCAGGGACCAGCAGCTAATCAGAATTAAATCAGTAACAATAAATCCACCGAATCAGGATAGGTTTTTAACAAAACGCACCTATTAGACAAGGAAATAGGGAGCAATTTCTAACGATGTACCCCAAATTAATCAAGCTCATATAAGCCACATTACCAAAAGAAGAAGTCGGCTAGGTAGGCTAAGGAGATTAATCACGCATGAAGACACATAGAGTCCCGATTTGACAAAACCAAAACTACTGCGCGAAATTACAAAAAAGGTTTCGGAATAAACGCGCAATAGATTGCACTCGCACCGGAAAAGAAAGTGTTTTCGATATAAAACATTATTGAATTAAACCAGACAAGTAGATCTGCCAGAAATAAAAATGGAAAGCCATGCATGCGTGTATTCTCAACCGATAACCTCCTGAATCGCATCACAATCAAATCCACAAACGAATGAAGACAGGCGAAAACATCTTCGGCTATTATCAGAAACTCATAATTGAGGGAGAAAAAAGAGTGCATGAAATTAACCGTTGAGATCGATTTTATAGGAATGAAAAAAGGAAACACAAAATGCTGAGCTTACCTAAGATGCAGAAAGAAATGATTAGTGACGATTGAAGCTTGTTCGGACGTTCACGCTTCTTCCGTGTTTTCCACTCCCTTTCAGCTTTCACTCGACACTCACGACGAGGGCCGCCCAGCACGCCGGCCGTTTGAACTTGCCAGTGGCAGGATCAGAGGAGTTAACCGTATATTTAAGCTCGTCTGTGCGTTCCTTCTCTCTCTCCATCCTTCCCCAAGGTAACTGTGGGTCCCATGTCACTGCAAACAAGCGACTTAAAACAATTGGATACTCAAATGTGTAGTACGTGTTGAGACTGAGTGCAATACGATTACCCGCGGGACCTTCTTTCCTTCGAAGCTTGTTTTCAAAGGGGCGTTTGTTTTGGTTAATCCTTTCCCGCTATTTGTTTTACCAGTTTTACCTATTTTCAGGAAAGGGAAAGGGAATGAGATTACCCCAAAATCCTCTATCTTGATTTCCCACCCCCTATTAGGGAATGGGATTCCCTTTCCCCAGTACATGTTGACCAGTGACATATGACCATTGACCGATGACTAATGACCATTGACCGGTAACCGGTGAATGTTGACCAGCAATTAATGACCGTTGACCGGCAGCCGACAGCCGTTGACCATTGATCGGCGGCCGTTGAACGATTATTAATTTCATTTCCCTCAGCTCAAACAAACAACCGAGAAAATCAAAGGGAATTGTTTTCCATTCTCCTTCCTGATTCCATTCCGTTTCCTCCGCACCAAACAAACGCCCCCTAAGTAAATTAATCAGAACCGCTTGAGGATTTAGGATATTACAGTTAACCCCTAGTGTTTATTATAATTATTGGTAATCACCTCGAGGTTAAGGTATCTTTGACTACGAGCCCCTGAACTATAACTCTGTTATCAGAAAGTTAACTATGTGTTAACCTATTAGCTTAATCATAGTAATAAGGTCATGTTGGACAAAAAACACTACTTAATATGCATTGTTATTTTCCTAAAAATGTCAACCCTTCCTTGAAAATGCATCTAAAGTGGGATGAGAGAGAGTTAGACGATGTTGATTAAGCAGTTTTGTTGTCCAACCTGGCATTATTAATGTGATTAAGTTAGTAAGTCAACACATAGTTAACTTTTTTATCACAGAGTTATAGTTCGTTGGCTCGTAGTCAAAGATACCTTAACCTTGAGGTAGTTACCAATAATTATGATAAACACAAGGAGGTTAACTGTAATATCCCAAATCCTCAAGGGGGTTCTGGGTAATTTACTTTTCTTATTTTGTTGGGTTTGGAAAATTGTTTAAATTTAGGAATCTTCTCACACACCTTTTAGTTTTGGCCAAATTTTATAACGAAGTAAGTTTTTTGCATAAGGGGTATTTTTATATTTGTCATTAACAAAAAAAGAAACTTGAATAATTATTCCCTTCTCTTTTATTGGTTTCCTTTGTTTCTTCAACATTATAGACTAAATTATCACTATCCATCATCTTTTAAGTCCCTTTTAAACAACTTATCCTTAATTAGGTTCATATGTATCTTATAAACAAGTCACACTACTACTTATATCTTGATGCGGGTTGGGTTATCACATACGCCTCAATTAGTATGTGTCTTTCTTCATTTGTCGTCTCAACTAGCGTTAGTGTCTCTTCTTTGTTACCCATTGTCATCATTAATCAATACTGTATTAGTCATTGACTAAATTTTTTTGGTAATTGATCAAAAGTACACTTTTGCATTCACTACAAGTGCATCAATTCATTCAAGAGTACATTCATCATTAATCAATAGTAGTATATTAGTCATTAACTATTGACTCAAAGGTTATTGGTATTGACCAAGAGTACAGTTTTGCACTCACCCGGAGTACATCTATTTACTTAAGTGTACATTCATCATTAATCAATAGTATAATAGTCACTGACCAAAAGTACATTAGTAGTTAACTAAAAGTACATCAGCAATTGATCAAAAGTACATTATTCATTGTGTGCATTGGTCATTGACTAAGTGCATATTAGCAGTTGACTAAGAGTACTTTATTTGTTGTTAAATAGTACATTAGCTATAGACTAAGAGTCGTGAGCAATTGCATCTGATGAAAACCTCTAAGGCGGTCAGGAAAGGCCACTTTGCACCTAAGCTTGACATGGCTAAAGCTTTTTTATTGAGTTGAACGGTCTTTCATCCGTAGCGTTCTTGAAAGCATGGGCTTCCATGAAAGATGGATTAGATTGGTCGACAAATGTATATCCACGATCTCGTTTGAAATGCTGATTAATAGGAACCTAGGGAAACACAACCTGTCCCATCGTGGTCTCCGTCAAGGAAACCCGTTGTCCCATTTTCTATTCGTCTTGCATGAAGGCTTTCTCCTCGAGTCTACACAATGAACCTTTCGGGAATGATTCATGGTATCTCTTGCAGAGACTTAGATTGTGAGATCATTAACATCTTCTTTGTCGACGATTGTGTTGTCTTTGGCAGAGCTAATCTTCACAATGCATCTCAGATCCTCCACCTCATCGAAGACTTCGGGGGAGCTTCGGGTCAAAGTATTAACGTTGACAAGTCAAGACTAATGTTCTCCCAAAACCTCAAGCCCTTTCTTTGTAACCAGATTGCACACGCCCTTGGTATTTGAGAGGTTAGCGATCTGGGTTTCTATTTGGGTTCCTAGCTCAGTAAGAAACAAGAAGCAGCTGTTTATCTATATTGGTGATATGGTCTACAAGAGAGTGCAATCTTGGGAATGCACGGTCTCTTAGGCAAGATGGTGCATCCTTAGTAAATCTGTTTTGTAGGCCATCCCATTTTACGTGATAAGCGTTATTTGATTTCCATCCTCATTGACTAAGGAAATCCAATACACTACTAGGAAGTTCTGGTGATCGGGCTCTCTTGATCACAAAGGCATTTGTTGAAGAAGTAGGGACACTTTATTTAAAAGTTTTAATGGGGCGGTTTGGGTTTTCGTGACCTTCACTCCTTCAACAAGGCCCCTCATGCTAGTCAATACCGGAGGATCCTCCAAAACCCTAACCTATTTATGGCTTGAATTTTAAAGGCGCTCTACTTCCCCAATGACCACTTCCTCGATGCTAAGCTAGGCTCCTGACCAAGTCCGATTTGAATATCCTTATGGAATAGCTTAGATCTCATCTATAAAGAAGCTAGAAGGGTGGTGGGGATGAGACAAGAATCCGAATCACAGATCGTTGGCTCCTAGACAAGAAAATAGGCAAGCCTTGGACATGGAGGCTTCTGAACCATGTTAGAGCCCATAGCCATGTCTCCTGGCTTATCAATGGTGGCTCACTCTTGAGATGATAACAAGGTTCGCAACTGGTTCCTTCTATATAGAGAACAATTCTTCATAACTTCCCGCAATTGGAAAAATGGTGTTGGAATGGAATAAAAGATGATCTTTCTATCAGGTCCGCGTACTTCCTAGCTAGCTCTCTAATCCCCGAGCATCATGCCTCAACCCCCCACAACAGCTTTGTTGGTGCGGCTATGAAGAGGATTTAAAAATGTGAGCTCCCTCAAAGAGTTAAATTGTTTGTGTGGAAGATCCTACGAAATATTCTTCCATGCAAGGTTATTCAGCGACGTTGTGGGAAGAGACTGATGTGCGATGTTCTTTCTGTGAAGGCATTGAAGACATGACTCATGTTTTTATTTCTAGTCCAATGGTGGTAAAGTGGTGGAGGTACGATGTATTAGACAAGCCAAAAGGGCTTCTTGATGATGGCGCCTTTTAGGGATTGACTGATGCTCTCCTTTCTTCATTGGGATAGGACGAGAATCAAAACTATTATCCAGTAGCTTTGGAAACTTTGGTTTGCTAGGTTTCAGCTCCAGCATAATAAAACTTTCTCCTTCAACCAAGGAATGGACCAAGTTGTGTCTTATCTTGATAATGCTTCCCTATTATCTTTGGTTAGATAGCCCATCGAGGAGCCTAGCTCCCAATCTATTTCCTGCCTACATGATTTTCACGTTTTTGTTGATGGTAGTATGGCCTCAAATGAATCTAGTATTGAAGTTGTTTGTCATGATGGTGTGACACTAATAGGAGAATTAAAGCAATTGCTACTAAAAGACACCCTGAAACGTTGGGCACCGCATACCATAAAAGAACTTCCTCTTTAATGTTAACTTCCTAAAGGGGATAAGCCCTATTGGACCTCATGTCCAATTCATCTTTGACGAAGTCCTGTCTCTATGTAAGTTCTTTGAAAGGGTCTATTGGTCTTACATACAGAGAATTGATTATGTTGATGCACATAACTTAGCTACGGTAGGTAGACTAGGAACTCACTCAGGTTGTTGGTACCATAACATTCCAAGGTGTATCCTTAAGCATATTATCTTAATGCAGCAATATTGATTTCGAAAAATAAGTCATGAGCAATTGACCACGAGTACGTTAATCGTTGATGAAGAGTACATTAGCAATTGACCAGAATAATAATACATCAAAGAATATTAGTACTTGACCAATAGTACATTAGTAACTAACAAAGAGTACATGATTAATTGACCAAGAATACATTATCCATGGACCATGAGTACAATTTTATAGCGCCACTTATAGATTAATCCTCTTCAAAACCAATATACTTTTTAAAAAACCAATGTTTCAAGGGTTTAAGGTTGTGTTATAGATTTAATGGTGATTGGTATCACAACCGGAATCTTTGATAACTCACTGCAAAAGTTAGTAGATTTGAGAAGTTTATACAAACTCATGATATAGATGCACAAAGGAGATATGTTTCAAACTCATACTGGAATATTTAGGTGTTATACCCAAAATCTTTACCCTCATAAGAGCTCCCAAGGCACAAAACAATGTCAAGGATAAAATGGTCAAAATCTTAGACGTCATCACTAAAAAGTTAAAGGTAAGAAATTTTTCGTGTTAAAAGACAATTTTCTTTTTTTCCTATACTTATAAGTTTAATCCACCTCAATGAAAATGATTTAAAGATCTTTTATTGGTCAAAAACATCCTTCTTATTTTTAAGGTCAAATTTAATTTTGAAAATTTCATTTTAAACCCCTTCCTACATAAACCCCTTTAGAAATTATTTATTTATCCAGAAAATGAAAAGATAAATTTTTCTGGAGTCAAAAATCAAATTACAACATATATTTTCGTCCACATTAACTTATATCTTTTCAAAAATATGTTTTAGACAACTATCCATTTTTAAAGCGAAAATCTCACTTTCTCAAAATTATGTGCTCCCTCTTGTTCCACATAGATGATTTTCTAGGCCCTTTCACTATTTCCAAAATATAAGATGCTCTAGCTTATTTTGTCATATACATACCAATTCTACCCCTCATCTTTTATTTCACAACTTTAATTTTTAAATTACTTCAATTCCCAATGAAAAAAAAGACAAAATAGTCTAACTGTTATATATTATATATATTTAGTGAATGTCCATATTGCCCTTTAGGGTTATCCCTTACTCTCTATAAATAGAGACCATTGTACTCAGTTGTAAAGTGAATGAAAACCTATATTACTGCTCTCTCTTTTCTCTATTCTCTCATTTACAACACGTTATCAGCACGCTCTAAAATTCCACGCTAATCCAGCTTTGTTTAATCCCCATCAAAGAGGTAAATCCTCATATCATTGTCGATCCATTTTTTCCCGTTCTCTTGATTGCAGCACCGGCAAATGATTAACAGTAATTGCATTCGACAGTGATTACTACCGATGATATCCATTCCCATTTTACCTTATCGCCGCCGCCTCTCGCACACATAAGAAAAAAAAAACACGATCTGTAATCGCCGCCGCCTCTCGCACACACAAGAAAAAAATCGATCTGTAACAGCCACACCTCACCACATACGCACTCATAAGAAAAAAAAATCACTTTGAAACTGCGGCCGCCTCACGCACACATCAGAAAAACAAAATACCACCTGCATGTGCTCACGAGTCACGATATTTGTCCATCCATATTTTGATATATTTGAATCGAATAAGACAATGGATGCATTCTCATCCTATTCCTAACGTTTTGCTATTTTGTTTCTTATATAGATGTCAATTTATATATACATATATATTATCTGAATTATTTATGTTGTATTGCTTGAATCATATTATTGTATATATATTTATTATATTTGTTGGCATTGCGCCCGATCTAACAAAAAAAAAATTTAGGCATCATGCTAGTTATTAATTTTACATAAGGCATCGTGCTAGTTATTAATTTCACGTGAGGCATCATGCCAGATATTCAATATCACGTGAGGCATCACGCCAGAATTTGTTTATTATTAATTATTTCATTCATTTCGTAGTGTTTAATTTATTCAGTTTCTTTAATATTTATTTATTCATTCATTTATTTATTTCATTGTTTATTTATTTCGCTGTTTATTTTATTATGTATCGTGTAAGGCATTGTGCCTGTAATTAAAATCACACGAGGCATTGTGCCAGATATAGATATCACGTGAGGCATCGTGCCAGATTTATTTATCACTGAGGCATCGTGCCTGATCTTATTGTTATTTAATATTTCCATTTATTATACATTATTTATTTATTTGTTTTGATATATGGTTCAAATTTTATTTGTTTATTATTATTTATAATGCTTATATCACTACATACGGCATTGCGCCTGTTAAATTTTAATTTGTAAATCATTAAGGCATTATGCCGGAAAGCTTTGATGCTATATAAAAGCGATGTTCTGAAACGATACATGTATAATCGTTTCTATATACGTTTATTTTGACAAAAGTTTTAGGAATGGTCAACATTACCAAATGTAAAGGGCATTGTGCCTGAAAGTTTAATTTTGATGATGATATAAAGGTATCACACCTGAAAACTTTAATTTTGATATAATATGATATGGCATTGCGCCAGAAATCATTATAATATATGAAAAAGAAATGATATTGAGTAGATCACTCGTCGAAAGATGGTATAACATCTGGTTAATTCATATGCAGCCGTATTTATATTTTTATTTTTGTACGAGGTGAGCATTGTATTATGCTTTATGAAGAATCATGATGGTATAGCACCAGTGAAAATTTATGATAGATAGTTGTTCAAAAAAAATCTAATTAAGCGACATCGTATAATAATTGTATGTTCATATGTCAAGTTTTGACCTCTATGATGGTTACATCGCTATATAGGGCATTGTGCCTGTTAAGTTTGATTTTGGTATTATTTATAGAAAAGGCACCGTGCCGGAAAGTTTTCAGTTCTGATATTAAAATGATGTCATAAAAACGATACCTATAGGATCGTTCCTAATATTTTTTATTTTATTTATATGACAGATTGTAATAATAATTACCATTGAAGAATTTCATTGATGGATGGTGAAGATGTATGTCTTATTGATAGTGCTGCAACGCACACAATTCTTAAGAGTAAGAAATATTTTTCTTATTTACTAAATTATGCGCCAAAGGTTACTACCATATCAGGTAGTACGAGTATTGTTGAAGGGTCTGGAAAAGCACCATTACTCTACCTAAGGGAACAAAATATGCATTGAAAATGCATTATTTTCCAGCACGTCTCAAAGAAACCTGTTGAGTTTCATTGATATACGCCGGAATGGGTATCACATTGAGACGGGGAATGATGGAAATATTGAATATATTGGCATCACAAAAGTGATAGCTGGAAAGAGACAAATGTTGGAAAAGCTAGTTGCTATTTCCTCTGGGTTGTACCCTGCGTATATTAATACAACAGAAATACATGTTGTTGAAAAACTGAAATATTTTGATGATTTCAAAACTTGGCATGACCGGTTAGGCCATCCCAGTTCCATCATGATGCGAAGAATTATGGAAAATTCATGTGGTCATATGTTGAAAAACAAAAAGTTTCTTCAACTAAATAGTTTTCCGTGTATTGCTTGTTCTCAAGGAAAACTAATTATAAGGCCATCACCAGTTAAACTCGAGATAAAGCCGATTGCTTTTCTCGAAAGGATTCAGGGTGATATATGTGGACCTATCCATCCACCATGTGGACCATTTAGATATTTTCTGGTTTTGATAGATGCATCAACCAGATGGTCACATGTTAGCTTATTATCAACCCGTAATATGGCATTTGCAAGATTATTGGCTCAGTTGATTCAACTGTGAGCAAATTTTCCTGATAATCAAATCAAATCCATACGCATGGATAATGCTGGTGATTTACCTCCAAGGCCTTCAATGACTATTGCATGTCCATTGGAATAACCATTGAACATCCAGTAGCTCATGTGCATACCCAAAATGGTTTGGCAGAATCTTTGATCTAACGTCTGCAGTTAATTGCAAGACCGTTACTAATGAGATCAAAACTCCCAGTATCTGCGTGGGGACATGCTATATTACATGCAGCTACCTTGATTCGCATCGGGCCAACAAGCTTTAATAAGTTGTCACCATTACAAATGGTTACGGGTCAAGAACCCAATATCTCTCACCTGAGGATTTTCGGTTGTGCGGTATATGTTCCTATACCTCCACCGCAAAGAACCAAAATGGGACCTCAAAGAAGAATGGGAATATATGTTGGGCTTGAATCTGCCTCAATTATTAGATATCTCGAGCCAACAACTGGGGACTTGTTTACAGCTCGATTTGCTGACTGTCATTTGAGTCACATTTCCCATCATTAGGGGGGAGAAATAAGCAATTGGTAAAGGAGATTACATGGAATGAACCATCATTACTACATTACGATCCTCGCACTAAGCAATGTGAACAAGATGTTCAACATATTATTAATCTCCAAAAGCTGGCAAACCAATTGCCTGATGCATTTACTAACCTAAATCAGGTGACAAAGTCGTATGTGCCAGCTAAAAATGCTCCCGCTAAAATTGATGTCCATGGAGGACAGGTTGCAAATGAGTCTAACACACGTATAAAACGTGGTAGACCAGTCGGTTCCAAAGATAAAAACCCTCGAAAAAGAAAGGGATGCATTAAAGATGGTCTAAGTGAAAAGGGTGAGACTCTTGAAGAGTCTATAGACATGACAGTTGCAGAAATGCAGAAAAATCAGGTACCTGAAACAAATATTGATAATGAAGAGATCTCGATCAACTATGTCATGACTGGAATTCGATGGAACCGACATGAAATTGACGTCGATGAAATTTTTGCATATAATGTAGCGCTACAAGTTATGAATAATGAAGAGGATCATGAACCAAAGTCTGTTGAAGAATGCAGACAAAGAAATGATTGGTCAAAATGGAAAGATGCTATTGAAGCAGAATTAAACTCACTTCGAAAACGTGAGGTTTTTGGACCAGTGGTCCACACACCCAGTAAGATAAAACCAGTTGGTTATAAATGGGTGTTTGTGCGAAAAAGAAACGAGCAAAATGAAATTGTGAGATACAAAGCTCGTCTAGTGGCACAAGGTTTTAGTCAAAGACCTGGTATTGACTATGAAGAAACTTATTCCCCAGTTATGGATGCCACAAGTTTTAGATACTTGATTAGTTTGGCAGTCCAAGAAAATCTTGAGTTTCGTTTAATGGATGTGGTTACAGCCTATCTATATGGATCGCTTGATAGCGACATTTATATGAGGCTACCAGAGGGATTTAAATTGCCTGAAGCATTTAAATCAAGCTCTAGAGAAAAGTTCTCTATTAAATTGAATAAATCCCTCTATGGACTAAAGCAGTCGGGCCGTATGTGGTATAATCGCCTTAGCGACTTCTTGCTTAAGAAAGGCTATAAGAATGACTCGATTTGTCCCTATATATTCATAAGGAAAAGTGGATCTGGGATTGTCATAATTGCAGTCTATGTTGATGACCTCAACATAATTGGAACATCTGCAGAACTTCAAAAAGTTGTTGAATGTTTAAAGTCAGAATTTGAAATGAAAGATCTTGGTAAGACAAAGTTCTGCTTAGGACTGCAACTCGAGCATTCACCAAGTGGGGTATTCCTACACCAGACTCAATATATTACAAAGGTGTTGACAAGATTTTATATGGACCATGCTCATCCGTTGAGCTCCCCAATGGTTGTTAGGTCCCTAGATGTAAACAAGGATCCATTTAGACCCCGGGAAAGTGACGAAAAGTTACTTGGTCCTGAAGTCCCATATCTAAGTGCCATTGGAGCATTAATGTACTTGGCGAGTCATACTCGACCTGATATAGCATTCTCAGTAAATCTATTAGCAAGATATAGTGCTGCTGCTCCAACCAAAAGACATTGGAATGGTGTTAAACATGTACTTCGTTATCTTCGAGGTACAATGGATATGGGGTTATACTTTCCAAAGACACCTAAGTCTAGTCTAGTAGGTTACGCTGATGCTGGCTACCTATCTGATCCCCACAAGGAAAGGTCACAAACAGGTTATGTATTTACTCATGGAGGTACGGCCATATCATGGAAGTCTATAAAGCAAACGAGTGTCGCCACCTCCTCTAATCATGCAGAAATTCTAGCAATGCACGAAGCCAGCCGAGAATGTGTTTGGTTGAGGTCCATGATCCAGCATGTACAAGAGACGTGTGGCCTATCTTTTGATCAGAAAATTCCCACGACATTATATGAAGACAATGCTGCCTGTATAGCCCAGATGAGAGACGGGTACATCAAAGGAGATAGAACGAAGCACATATCTCCCAAGTTTTTCTACACCCATGAGCTTCAGAAGAATGGAGAAATTGATATACAACAAATCCGTTCAAGCGAGAATTTGGCAGATATATTCACCAAGTCACTTCCAACTTCAACTTTCGAAAAGTTAATCCACAAGATTGGGTTATGTAGATTCAGAGACTTGAAGTGACGTTTAGTTCAGGGGGAGAACTTATGATTGCACTCTTTTTTCCTTAGTCTTGGTTTTTATCCCACTGGGTTTTTCCAAGCAAGGTTTTTAACGAGGCAATCAATATCGGACATTCAAGGGGGAGTGTTATATATTATATATATTTAGTGAATGTCCATATTGCCCTTTAGGGTTATCCCTTACTCTCTATAAATAGAGACCATTGTACTCAGTTGTAAAGCGAATGAAAACCTATATTACTGCTCTCTCTTTTCTCTATTCTCTCATTTACAACACTAACTTTTTTCCTTCTTAATTCTTGTGCCTAGAGCTAGAAAATCAAGTATTGAGAACAATAGGGGAGTATCTTTTAAAAAATGTATTTATCAACTCAAAAAAATTCTAACTATTTATCCAAACATAAAAATCATTTTTTTATCAAAAGCAATTTTGTCTACCACCCGGTTCAGCCTACTGGACTACATCTGGATCAGGGGTCAGCTCTGGGTGGATAGGTTCCAGTCCCCTCCCAATAGCCGTTGCGGGGGATCGAACCGTGGTTCTCTATACCAAGTTCAGTCTCAATCACCACTGAACCAACGGGGTATTGGTTTTTTCACAAATACACTTTGTTATCTCTTTATTTCATTTTTCCCAATTTTGGATAAAAACTCACTTAGAAAATATTCCCTTCGTCCAGAAATTATGTTTCACTTCCAAAAAATCACTTTTTCTATCTTTTTATAACCTCCCATGTCCATATGCTAATCTCACTTTAACTCTTGCTTAATGAACAAGTAAATGAGATTTTATGAATCTTGACAACCCTTACCCATATAACCATGTATTGGCCTATAAAAGAAGTTCTCCCAAGACCTAAAGAAACATCAAAGAGCTTAAAAAGAAATCCTATAAAGGGTGCCACAAATTCCTTCTCTTATTCCATAAAAAGTCATAAAAGTCTGAAAGAGGAACCGTAATCCTCGAAGGGCCGCCTCCTTGCTGACCATGAAGTGTCGCTTGAGCAAGGAGGAGCCACTAGGACATCCACTAGAAGCTTGAAGTCGGTGTTCACCCCATTAGAACCAAATAAGGAGCAAGTCTAGGCGCTATTGAGAGCTCAAATCAAGTAAGAGCTATTATGAAACCCTATACGTACAACCTTTTCTGCCTCACTATCTTGTTTTTAGTAGCTAAATAGGCCAAACTTGAATTTGCCTTCTTTGTGTTTATGTTATTTGTGTTTGCACTTTTATTTTTACTTTTCTCTCTTATTATCCCACGTCAAAACTGTAACTTTTTATCATTGATCAGCTTAGAACATACTAGGGCATGAACCCATAAAATATTACTACAAAACACCACTGGAAACTGCAAAAACTCTTATGTCGGGTACAGGTCGCAGTCTTGGATGCATCGTCCGACACCGCGCAAAGTTTACCTGAAATACCCCAAACCTTGATATGTGGTTTAAATATTAAACTATGGTATGTAAAGGCTAAAAAGTGCCTTAGAAACATCAGTGAACAATTTAAACCATAGTAAAACACAATAAAACACTAAGACACAGTTTGAGCAAAAACATGCTCTAAGCTTGGAAGTGAACTTGGTTAGGACCCAAAGAGCCTACCAAGACTTAATAATATTCAATTATGATTTAATAAGGCTAATTAAGTCCTTAGGAAACTTTTGTAGACAGTTAAACCAAACAAAACACAAGAAATACCTTAAAGTCAATAAGAGCAAAAATGTGCTCTACTAAGCTTGGGATAAATTTGTATAAGACCTAATGGTCATACCTATACCTTATAAATATGTTAATGAACATATTAAATCAATTACCAAAGAAAACCAAGCTTGAAAACAAGTTAAAACACAAAATGTTCTTTAAGGAGTCTTAAAGCACATTTTTGAAAAGTTGTCTTGTAAATGAGTTTTGAGTGGCTAAATGACCATCATTACTCTTTAATTAATATGTGTACTACTTAGTATCACATTAGGAAGTCTAAATCAATGGGAAATCAAAAATTTCACAAATATGTGCCTTGTTTTGTGAATAGTGCTAGTTTAAGTTATAAGTCAACATAAGTTGTTTACTTGGTCAACAAAGGCCATATATATGTTATATATTGAAGGGGCCACGGTTTTTAAGGTGGGGAGTCACCAACCTAGTCATCCAACTAAAGAAAAGAAAAAGAAATAAAGTAAAGTTACTATTTGCTTTTAAGCTTAAATATCTTGCAAAAGTGAGACCTCTCACCTCTCCTCTTCATTTCCTTGCCTTCCCACCGTGTTCTTCCTCTATTCTCCCAACCAGAACCAAGCTGCTACAGCCCCTCTCTTCTCTAACTTCAATTGCTCACCAAATGTTCATTAATGCTCCAAATCAAATTCTAAGACCATATTTGTCTTAGTTAGACCAAGCTCTTCACTTCTATCTTTTCAAATCTTCAAGAACTCCATTTTGGTGCCATGAAAATCTCCATTGAAGGGGGAAAAGCTCATCTTCTTTCATATTGTCATTCTCCTTTGTTTCAAGGTAACAAAAACCAAAGAAAATCTAAGTTTCCTCTCATTTTTGTATGTGTCCGAAAATTCACCTCACAATGGTGCTTTTTCTTGCTCTCTTCATAGCTTAATTAAAACTTCAAAGGACTAGGAGGAGTCCTATCTTGCTACTTAACCAAGCTCTCTTCCGAATTCCAAAGGTAATCATCAAATTTTGGTGTTTTAAGACACATATGTAAACCTAGGGTTTAACTATGAGTTGGAGTATTAAACTTAATGCTCATTACCCTTATATGTGTATTGATTAGAAGATTGACAAGTGATAAAAGCCCTTGCCGATTTTCTATCAAGGAAGAACAAAGAAAAACAAGTGGGAAGTCTTGAAAGAAAAGAGGTAAATGTGTAACACCCCTACTATTAATACAATCATTAACGTCCAATCTCCTTACTCATCAGATACTCGCAGCGGATATATACTTACATACAATGGGTGATACAATGCCGTTAGTCACCCACGTGACTAACAAGGCTACTGATTCTACATACAGCATCGGTCTGATGGACCGGAATCCCGATTACTACAAATCTACAATACATTCTCCACTTACCAATTACTACTACAATCTGCATTCAATACAATACTCCAAGTACCATACAATATAATCTACATACCGAGTTTACTAGGATCCTTATACAAGTCCAATACCTCTTCCAAGTTCCTACATACTCACTAAGAGACTACTTACTACCCATTCCTCGCTACTACCTTACTTTCTAATTACAAGGGGTGTGCTAGTTAATACACCTCTACATTCTGCTACTACTATCCAATGTAGTCGCCGGTCTCGTGCCTTGACCACATTCGCTTCGGGTACCTGCACACTAAAAAAAATGTCCCCCGAAGGGGTCAGCTTTCGCCGAGCATGATGACCGCATACCCCGCGTACTAGTGAGGGTACGCCGACCACTTGGTCGAATACATGCGGTTGATTTTCACACAACATACATGCATACATGCTCTTATACACAATACATGAATACTTACGCAAGCATACACACATACGCTTCATTACATACAAGGAATACAATATAACCATCAAATATATACTTACCTCCTTCCGAATACATATACCCAATACATACACAATTTACAATACGGGTTAGCTTCATTGGTCCACCCGGGTTAATCGGGTGGAGATTACTCTTTTACTCATTACTTCATACATACGCATACCTACTCATTCTCATACTCATACATACTTACTTACTCTTACTCTTACTCAAGTTAAGTCGTCGGGACCTCCGGCCCTGGGGACTACTCCGTCCCACCTCCGGGATTTACTTGGTTCACTAATCCAGGATGCTACCCACTTAAGGGATTTGGGCCGTGGACCAGCTTACGAACCAGGAATCGGATCCAACCTCTTGTGTCACCTCATCCTCACGCGTGGCCGAAGCTATATCGGACTTGTACTCATTCCAATTTACTCACTTAAGTTAGGAGTTAGATAGTTAGGAATTAGCACAAGTCAATATTCAAGCCACATTTACAAATACAATGCCCAATATACATTCATACTAAATACAATACATACATAAGTACAATACAAGATTCATTTACACCATATCATCATCCATTCATTTCATGAATTATACAAACTATTGTTCAAGAGAAATACCAAGAACAATATACACAAACACAAGTAAGTGCAATATAGTCCGATTCGTGCGTTTATCTTATTAGGTGATCAAGTAAGCACACAAATCGGGGTAACCAGATTAGGATACAGGGCATGAAGAAATCATACCTTTCACCGTTGTACATGTATCCCAACGTTCCTCCGGTGTTCACAAAACAATTCCTATTATATACATGCAATTGAATGATTAAACCTAACTATCATTATCTTAACTCAATTGCTCTTAGTATGTTTACTAATTCATACTTACTTTGTCCTTATGCTTCCTACACTTACACATTACGTACTTATTTTCATTACCTTAAGTTTTACTTTCTTACTTAACTTAGGTTTACTTTCTTACGTGTACATGTATATGTGGATATACATACATATACATATACATACACATATATATATATGTATATATCATCACTATTAAATTTTTTTTTTTTTTTTTTTGTCAGACCGGACTTGCGACCGACCTTGCAAGTCCGGTCCATTCCAGTAGCTACCAGTACCGAAAATTTCTGGCCCGACCGAACTTGCAAGTCCGGTCGCAAGTTCGGTCGATTCCAGTAGCTATCCTCGGGAAATTTTTCTGGACCGACCGAACTTGCATGTCCGGTCGCAAGTCCGGTCGATTCCAGTAGCTTACACGATGGAAATTTTTCTGGCCGACCGAACTTGCATGTCCGGTCGCAAGTCCGGTCGATTCCAGTAGGTTACAGACGGGGAAAATTTCTGGTCCGACCGAACTTGCAAGTCCGGTCGAAGTCCGGTCGATTCCAGTAGGTTACAGACGGGGAAAATTTCTGGTCCGACCGAACTTGCAAGTCCGGTCGCAAGTCCGGTCGATTCCAGTAGGTTACAGACGGGGAAAATTTCTGGTCCGACCGAACTTGCAAGTCCGGTCGCAAGTCCGTCGATTCCATAGCTCACCCGTCTTTGTAAATCTGGGCTCGACCGAACTTGCAAGTCCGGTCGCAAGTTCGGTCCGGCCCAGTATTTGCATTTTAATTTCTGTTTTCAGTTCTCTCTTTTACCCACTACTTCCCCATTGTTCCTACACTTAATCCCACATGTTATTGCACTAATTAAACCTCCTAATACTCCTTAGTTCATTCACCAAATCCATTACTAAATCCATCAAACAACTTACACAATTCCTTACTTCCTTTCAACACTTGCAATAGTTTCTCCAAGTAGTTTTTGCTACAGATTTTGGGTTCTTATTTCCTCCATGCATAGTTCCCTCTCCTAATGCCATCTTACCATTCCAATTCATTTCCAAGCAACTACAATATCTATACCCAAGTCCAACTCTCCATTTCACCAAATCTTGTACACTCATTCCTCCTAGTTTCCACAATGCACTTAAATACTTTTCGCTACAGATTTTGTCATTTACACTCCTCTTCTATATCTCCCTCTTCTATCGACATTTATAACATTCCTAATGCATTTAGAATACATTACCCGTCTCTCTCAACTTACCCTCTATTTTCCTTAATCAAAACTGTTACACATACACACCTTAATCACCTAGTTTCTAGTTTACTAAGTGTTATAATCCTAGGCAAATTTTGCCATCGTCTCCCCTATATTTATACACTCTCACCACATATGCTTGTTCACAATTCAATACTCATTTCACCTGTTTCACACAACAACAATATACAAGCTCCCATACACAATTTCAATACTAAAACACTACTAAAAATTCCTGCACTCAACAACTCAATCCCAATCTGTTTTCAATAAGTTTCTCACATCTTTTAAAACTTCCAAATACTTATATCCTCCTACACATTACACTACTACTACATTACCATTCCATTACTCATTTCAAACTTCCAAAAACTGTTACATACATATATACCAAGTTACACAAAAGAGCATTCTTACCTTGTTTTTCTTCTAGATTTTCCTTTCTCTTCTTCCTTCTTCTTTCTCTACCGATTTTGAATTCTCAATCCACTAGCACTACAACCATTCATATACACCATTCAATACTAAGGACTAACCCTAACCATTACAAGTTTCAATCTAGGTTTTAGGGTTTAGAAAATTTATTACCTTCCAAGAGTTTATGAAATACTTGGAGTAGCTCAAGAATGATTTTCCCACCTTTCAAATGCCAAAACCGGCTGGGCACAAGAGGAGCAAGCAAGGGTTTAGTTCACATTTTCGTTTTGCCATTTAGGCTAGAAAAAGATGGAGCTTTTGAAGATATTTTTACCTAATAGAACAAGGAGAATGAGGGCCTTCTAATGGTGGTGTTGAAAGCTCCAAATGCTCCATACCCATGGAGATGAAAGTTGTTGTTTTTGATTTTGAAAAGATAGAAAGGTAGCTCTTGAGGAGAGGATTCCAATGGTACAATTTTTATAATTTTTGGAAGGGTCTAGAGGGAGTTACAAGGAGAGAAAGTGGTTGTTTTTGTGGGTTTATCTTCTTCACCATGGAAATCGCATGGGTGAGGAAGAACAAGAAAAGAGAGGGTGAGGGTGAGTGGCATTACGTGAGATGAGGAGAATGAATTGGAGGAGAGAGAGAGAAAAGGTGAGTGGGGTTATTTGTATGATTTTTGTTCTTTTGTTAATAGTGAGTGAGTGTGTGAGAGAGTGTGAGAGGGGGGGGGGGGAATAAAGCCCATCGGCCTGCACCCCACACACACATTAAATTTTCCTTTTATGTTAAAAGTGGACACATAAGTTGTGTAATTATGTTCTACCCCACAACTTCCCGTTTTGACAGTTTTTACTAATTCCTCGTTTTCTCGTTTTTATTGGTCACAGCTTCACAAGATGTATTAATGATATTTAGTTGACCAAAATTGTTACGAGCCTATTTGACCGGCTTAAAGACACGTTTTCCCGGTTACCTCGAAAAAACGCGCTTAAGGTTCGTTAGTGATTTTAATCCATTTTTAAGGATCCGTTTTCTTCGGGATTTGTTCCTCTTATTTATTTAGACTTAATTAAGCCTTTAGATCCTTATAATACGTAACCGAGGTCTCATACATCCTATGGTTATTTAACGCTATTTAGGTTTTCGCTTTTTAAGCATTTCTTCATTTCTTTGGATTATTTTTCCTTACCAATATTTAAGCATTATTAGGCTCTTCTTATTACATATTAGGATAATTAATTGCCATATTTAAGGTCGGGGTATTTCAAAAGTGATAACCTAATGTGGTTTAAATGCCTAGGAAAATGGAGCTTGATTTGCTTAATAAAATACCTAAAGAGCTAATGGTAAATGAGTTAGCAAAATGCTCTCAAGGAGTTTATTAAGGGCATATGTATTGTTGGTGTATTCGCAGGTTGAAGGCATTTAAATGTGGAAGATTCAGTGTTTAAGTTTAATGCAATTTAAGGGCCTAAGAGCCATGTTATTTAAGGGCCTAAGTGCCAAGCAATTTAAGTTTATGCACTATTGTGATGTATGTGTAGTTTAAAGGTTTAGTTGTGTGTAAAGAACATCTTGTGAAGGTGAATGTGTTTGATGGTTAAAGGATGAAAAACCAATGTTTCTGTATAAGAGCGTGTATTAAGAGATTGAATGTTCTTGATTGTCTAAAGGTGAAAAACAATGTGTTTTGGTGTAAGGTGATACAAGAGAAGCTATGGCAAAATTTAGTTGATAAACAAAAGAGTTTATGTGTTGTAATGAGATTTTATGACCTAGAAGGTACTAGGAATTTTTAAGTGTTAAGATGGTGAAAGAAAGTGAATTAAGGTGTTCTTAGGTGTTAAGATGCCTTAGGCATAGTCTTGGAGATTTAGGGAACTAATGGATGATTTCTTGATACACCAAGGTGATGGTGGAGGTGTCGTAAAGTCTTGTGCAAAGTTTGGTGAACAATGAAAGTGTAACGCCTTGTGAAGGTTTAATTATGAACTTGTGGGAAAGACTTGAGGAGTGTGTGTAAAGGGGATGAGTGTAGTGATGCTTAAAAGGGTGGTTATAAGGTAGTGAGGGAGTACTTTGGTTAGGTGAAGTTTTAGGCAAGAATACAAGTTACAAGTGTAAGAAAAAAAAATGTTCCAAGTGTTAAGGACTTAGTAAAAGTTGAGTAAAAGTTTAAGGAATTTTTGGGATGTTTCGAGAGGGTTTAAGTGTGCCCAAAAGATGTTAAAACATGTGGGAGAACATGTGTAAAGCATAGGAAAAAATTGGGATGAATTTGGAGTTCAGAAAGAGGAGAAAAGCACATTAGAAAATTGGTTCTGCAGTGGACCGCCCCTACGGACCGCCCCTGTGGGGAGGTCCAGTGCAGAGAAGTGAAAAAAAAAAAACTGTGTAGCATCTGTTGTGGACCGCCCCTGGGACCGCCCCAGACCAGAGATGAAGAAAAAAATTTGTTTATGGCTCCTAATGATGGGGGATTGAATGGTGATGGTTTTAGATGATGTTTAGGCCTTGTTTGGTGACATGTAAAGGTCTTAAAGTGTGTAAACAAATGTTAGGTTTGATGTGAGAGTTGTGAACTTAAGATCACAAGTGTAAAATTAAATATAACGGGATGACGGGGTAACTATGGGCGCATTAGACGTTAAACAAGCATGTTACTCCAATGTTAATGAAAGTAATTGTAATGTTATCAGTTGTTCGAGAATTGCTCGAGGAACATAAGTGGACATGATAAAGTGGACTCCGGTGAAAGGTATGGTTTTCTTGCAACCTGTGTCCTACCGGATTACACCGGCTTGTATGCCAATGTGTTTTTCGTATGTTTGCCACGTTGTAAGATTAAACATGTAATGAGTTTACAGTAATTCATTTATGTGGCGTGTACAACTCCGATACCATTTAACCTCGGAAGTGTTAACCTTAGTTGACTGAGTCTAGGATCACATGAGAGTTCGGTATTCGGAGTAAACGACCCGAACCATGGGACGTACTAACCACGGCTATGCGTGTGTTAATTGTGTGATATGTGTATGTGAATGTAGGGATCTCCCTTGTGTGTTTAACCCAGTTGTAATACTGTATGGTGTGTAGTTATGATAGACTCCATAGTGGGGTTCTAACTAATATTCTAAAGTAAGTATGTACTAACAGTGGTGAGGAATCCGGTTTGGCCGGTCGCGCGTTGTTTGGGAGTGGGTATCCTTCTTAGCCTTACCCTTCTCTCTGTTATGGTTGTTTCCCTCACGGGTTATGATCTCCCATTAGCTTATTCCAAAGCTTAGCTATTCTGACTTATGATCGGTTTAGGGGGAACATGTGTTTGTGTGGTGTGTTCGGGCCTCCAAACCCGAACCATCTTAACTTAAGTTACTCGTCCGACTATTAGGACGGTAATGAGTGTTATTGTTGTTGTATAACGAGCTTACCATGAGGGTGACACCATTCTCTAGGCTCACCAGTGAATTAACTATGTTTGGGTCGGTTCCTAAGAGGACCGTTCCCGTTATGTTATGTGGTGATGTGGTAATGCAATTCCTATTGCGATTTTATGATGTGCACGTCGAAACGTGAAAAGTGTTGTTATGTTTTGTTATGTGAGGATTGTTATATGTTGTAAGATATGGAGTGTGGATCATGGATATGAATCCCAGTTTGTGATAAGAGGCGTTTAAGGATAACCCGATTAATGGGTAGTTGTCGTTATTAAGGAAGTAGCTCCATTAGAGGAGGAACACTCTAGGGATAATGAATACCATGAGTGACTTATCAAGTAAGGATGTATTATCCGTTTGTTGAGCCCATTGAGGCGAAATGTTATGTGTTGTGTGTTTACAGTTGCATGCATGATTTAAATATAATCAATCGCATGCTAAGACGACAATTAGTTGTGCGTGGCCCGGTAGCATGTGGGCTGCGGGATTACCATACCAGCCAAGGTGCTAAGCCCCTTGGGGGCCACCCTTTCTCTTCTTTTCCTGTTTCAGGTACAGAGAGCTGGAAGCCATTCGAGAGTAGGACGGGGTAGACAATGTACATGGGTAATCATTTAAGTGTATATATACAGTAGGCGTAGTAAGACCGAAATTGTTATCGGCATCAGTTTGTGAATACTCGGTACAGTTGAAAGGTTTATGTTGTGATTGTTGTTAATGGAAAGGGATGGTAATGTGTAGTCGCTCGGGAATTTAGCCCATCAGACCGGTACAATGTATATGTATTAGCCTTGTTAGCCACGTGGGTGGTTAACGGCGTGTAACACCAAGAAGTTAAGTAATGTGTTGAAGTTTGTTTTCCGCTGCAGTTTGTTGTTAAGTGTGTTTGTTGTTGGATGGGGTGTTACAAAAAGTGGTATCAGAGCGAAGTATCGCTCTGATGACTGAATTACCGAGCTTAGGAAGTACCGAGTTAGGATTTAAGTACTTTGGGTTAAGGGTGATGAGTAGCGTGAGAGATACGCTAGATAGGAATTTCCAGTGTGTACTGGAAACCTACAATATCCATCCCACCCTCCACAATCCCTGTTTTATAACTTGGGCAACAATGCCAGAGAGATGGAAGTCCACTCTTACTCGGGAATACCCAATCTGGCTGTTATTTAATACCTCTAAAGGTATGGAGGACCTGTCATACGTTGGATCCCGAAAACTGGGAATCCCGGAGACGGTTTCCATCTGAACATTGTTAACCACATTTAATAGCGAAGAATGAAGAATTTTGTGTATAAGAGAATAGAATTTCCGGCAACTTGGGTCGACATGCTGAGCAGTCGAGAACAACCAGCTTGCAACGCACCAACCGTGCAACAGGCAAGAAGTGGATTAATAAAACCCGAGACGAGTGTCTACGGAACCACAGTTGTTAAGTGATACGCCAATGGTATACCAACCGACAAAGGAACTACAACGTAGTGCCCAAACAAGAGACAAGTCTCAGTAACCACGACAAATACGTGGAACGGGCTACAAAGAGAATACAATACTAAGAAAAAGGGGTCTCCCAGAATGGGAAACACCCTAGTTGATGATCGTCATGTGAAGACAGTGAGAAGTCACCTAGAAGAGTTATTATCAAGGCAGTAAGATCAGTGAGGGCCAACAAGGCCACTGATGACAGTATGGGTAAAAACAATACCACAACCGGTATGTGTTAAACCGATAGCCAGTTAGCATGGCGCACTTGCCATAGCAAGTGCTGCTATAACAGGGCTGTTCGGGAAATTTATAACCACTACAAAGTACTTGGTAAAGTACCATAAAGTTAAATGTGATCGTCATAACAGTGGAAGGGTCTGCTAGCCTAACCTCTGTAATTGTAAGTACACCAGTCAGCAAGAAGCTAGACTTGGCTAAGGTAAGAAGATGTTGTGAAACCATGAAAAATTTTCTTTCAAACCCAGATTTATCCAAACTCTTTCTTTCAAAACCAAAATTTTCTTTCAAACCAATACTTCTTTCTAACCTTCTTCTAAACCAAACCAGTAAAACCAAGGGCAGTTGATAAGAATTCAACAATGGATAAACTTTCCCTCGATTAAGTTCGGGAAGCACAAATGAATATTGTCACGGGACAATATAAGGGAGTTGACAACAGAATACTTCACCTAGGCGTGTGACGGACACTACGAGTGTACCAACTGAATTGTGGGACGACCGCACTCCGATAGGAGCTTGTGGGCCTGACAGACCTACTTATGGGTTAGTTGGGTAAGTAGTAATGTATCAGTATGGTACCCCACATATGTATACGAGTGGAGTCCGAAACACGGGAAGTAGTCGACTCCGTACTACAGTCAGCAGTATAAGTCAAACAAGAGCTAAGGATTAACAAGGAATGGTTGAAGTTAAGGAACCCAGTTAAGTTAACGAGACTAAAGGAATTAGTGAATTCCTTTCAACGAAATGCTTAAGAGTCAGGAGGTGCGAAGTGCACTAACTGTAATGTAAAGACATCGTATACGTCTTAAGGATCCTCAGGGATAAACATGTTAGCTGGAACGGTGACCCAGCCTGTCCATGGCTAAGCAGATGCCTAATGTGGACACATTAATGTGCAATGAACGGGATGAAACTCCCAGAATGAGTACCTACCCTACCAGGAAATGTTGATCTTCACAGAAGGAGATAATAAGCCAGTTAAGAACGCAAACGGCATGGCTGACGGAATGTACCAATGAGTGTGAACCAGATGTAAAGGCATAACTTAACAACACCCAGGAGCAATCCTTGAAGGGTGTTCGCATCAACAATTGTTGCATGAAATGACGTGACAGAAACACAAGGGTTGAAACTAACACCTAGTTTAGACATAAGTTGTCAGGAGACGGACTGACAATCCTAAGGGGCATTCCATGAAAGGAGACGGAATGCGACGACCTTGTCATGAAGCTCAATATAACATCCAAACCATGTAATGTTGTACAAAGAAGTACATATGTGTGGACAGCCTACGATGAGCGCAGCTCAAGGCAAATAAGGCTTATAGGCCACAAATAAAATGTGTTATGTAAATTAGATTGATTGCAGAAGTTTATGTTATATAAGTGAATAGAGTGGAGAACGAACCACTGCACTAAGAGTGGGGATACCTCTCGATGCTGTGAGACCGCAGGAGCGGTAGTTATGTGAATCAAGTTCAAGAAATATGTTAAGGATGGACAATATTGTTATTGAAAGAGAGTAGTTAGCTTAGTAACGTGTGTGTATAAAGTGAAGCACCGAGCTGAATAACGCCGGTTTGTGACTCGAGTGATCAACGCTCAAAGAGTATTCAGTAGTCATCCAAAAGAACGACAAACCATAATACGAGTGATGTAACTATATGTGTGGAAGTTAATGTGACAGTAAATACCATGTAAGTTAGTGTTATGCAATAACTAAGAGCACGGTGCGCAGCAAGCAACCGATGTATAAGCGCTGTTGAATAATGATGTGGAAGATAAGAGCAGTTATGAATTAAATTCAGTGATGATGCAAGGTAAGTGATGATAAACAAACTCGGCAGTGAGCCAGTGGCCAGTATTACGAGATCGGAATCTCAATGAAACACAGTGTGAATTCCATGCGAATCACATGAGAGATTTGCTGTCAAGAGTTTACGCCTCTGCACTCTGTATGACTGAGTGTTTTGGTATTGCACTTGCGCAGTAATGATCGAGTGGGATAGCTAGGAATTGGAAACATGTTAATTATGGAGGAATAATGTTATAATGGCCGATGCATAGGAAATGCAAGGCCGCACCAATAAAAGAGTACTTGTACAAAACCAAATGTGGAGACATGATTAACAGCAAGTGACAATAGCAGCACTAACTGCCAAATATCGGTATGGAATATACCCCAAATGTTGTAAATAGCTGAGAGAGCACTACATACTAGGTAGTAGCTCAATCTCAACCGACAGTAAGTCAGAAGGGAACAAGTCAGTCATTGTGAAATACATAGCTGTATACACAGTAAATTGTTATGGAAGTGGATAGAAAGTTTATAACTCACCGAATTCGCTAACGGTAAGAGATACCACGCGTCGGTTGAGAAACCATTGTTACCAAGATGAAGGTGACAATTGGGGATGTACAATACAGTACGAATAACAAATGGGGCAATTAAGCTCTACAGTTATTAGAGTTTCGCAGCAGACGCTAGTGAACCAGTGATTCAAATGTACATGGTGAACCTGAGTGAATGGCTAATTATTAAAGCCTAGAAGCCTCACAGGCCAGAACCGAAACCGGTTATGAGTTAAAGCAAACTCCAATGAGAAATTTTGATTTAGGGACTAAACCGCCAATATGGTTAAGATCCTCTAATCAGAATCCATTGTGTAATAGACCGCGTGGAAGTTAAAACACTTCACGACGGCAGAACATTTTAAGCCAATGTTTAGTGATTGATTACGTGGGCGTAATCCCTTTTAAGGGGGGTAGAGCGCAAAACCACTTAGTGTGTATTACCGTACAAATGTATGTGATTTATGTTGTGCATAGCACAAAATAATTTGTTTTGATGATTGGTGTGTGTGTTATGTAAACATACGCATTCATTCATCGTTTAATTGTGGTAATTGCGCACAGAAGATGCGAATACCATTGTGATAAGTGTGTGTATTTGTTAACAATTGTGTGTGATAGTACAAGTGTGGGAGTAGAGAAACTCCCGGGGAACAAAACCCCGACAGTATATAAATGTAAAACCATGTGTTGTATTTTGATAAAATATATGTGTATATATATATACTATATAGTGATGCATGAAAGGGTATGAAACCGACATAGAACCTAGTGAGAATAAGATTCCCTAGGTAACAACATTAAAGTGAATGGAAATAACTGATAGACGAAGTTCTATCCCTTGGAGATGTATGATCATGATTAGAATGATTAAAAAGATAGAAAATTGGAAATGATTGGATGAGTGATTTTGATGCTTGAAAATGAAGTGGGAAGTGGAACTTGATTTGCATGCGATCAAGGGAAGCCGAACACAAATTGGGGTGGAAGGATAGTTCAACACTGATGCTGATCACATCAGGGTTAGATAATTCTTGAAGCTCCCTATAAGTGGTCACAAATAACCACGCTAAGAAAAGAAGCAAAGAGCATAAGTTGGACTTGGAGTTGTGTGTGTTTTCAAAAGGATTTTGAATTGGTATTTATAAACGTTGATAGATACTTTACATAATTAAAGTTCTTTACTTAACCTCACAAGGAAAAATTTCAAATTTAAGTGATTGTTTTGATCTCCCAAAGGCACGGGGACGGAAGGTGTCCATCGCGACCGGGTTCTGCGGGATCACAGTGTATATCAAAGATATTTTTGGTTGCCATACATGCTAAGACATGTTGTGTTGTATGTGTAATAAATATTATTTTGACCTTGAGTTCCAAAAGTGTATGTTATCAAGACCTATGAGTCTAAATGTTGTTGTGCTACATAGACCTATGTGTCTAAAGGCTGTTATGTTATCAAGACCTATGTGTCTAAATGTTGTTATGTTACCCAAGACCAGAGAGTCTAAGGGTTGTTATGTATGTGTAAATGTTGTTAAGATACCCGGACAATTGAGTCCGAGGTTATCTTGTGAATATGTTATGTTATGTATGGATGTGAATGTGTTACCCGGACCATTAAGTCCGAGGTTGTGATGTAAAGTGTGTTTGGTTATGGAAGTTTTTTTTCTATAAGTAATCCCCGTATTCTAATCCAAGATATGTGGGAAGTGTAAACTTCGAGGACGAAGTTCTTTTAAGGGGGGTAGATTGAAATACCCCAAACCTTGATATGTGGTTTAAATATTAAACTATGGTATGTAAAGGCTAAAAAGTGCCTTAGAAACATCAGTGAACAATTTAAACCATAGTAAAACACACAATAAAACACTAAGACACAGTTTGAGCAAAAACATGCTCTAAGCTTGGAAGTGAACTTGGTTAGGACCCAAAGAGCCTACCAAGACTTAATAATATTCAATTATGATTTAATAAGGCTAATTAAGTCCTTAGGAAACTTTGGTAGACAGTTAAACCAAACAAAACACAAGAAAATACCTTAAAGTCAATAAGAGCAAAAATGTGCTCTAAGCTTGGGATAAATTGTATAAGACCTAATGGTCATACCTATACCTTATAAATAGGTTAATGAAATATTAAATCAATTACCAAAGAAAACCAAGCTGAAAACAAGTTAAAACACAAAATGTGCTTTAAGGAGTCTTAAAGCACACTTTTGAAAAGTTGTCTTGTAAATGAGTTTTGAGTGGCTAAATGACCATCATTACTCTTTAATTAATATGTGTACTACTTAGTATCACATTAGGAAGTCTAAATCAATGGGAAATCAAAAATTTCACAAATATGTGCCTTGTTTTGTGAATAGTGCTCAAATAGTGCTAGTTTAAGTTATAAGTCAACATAAGTGTTTACTTGGTCAAAAAAGGCCATATATATGTTATATATTGAAGGGGACACAGTTTTTAAGGTGGGGAGTCACCAACCTAGTCATCCAACTAAAGAAAAGAAAAAGAAATAAAGTAAAGTTACTATTTGCTTTTAAGCTTAAATATCTTGCAAAAGTGAGACCTCTCACCTCTCCTCTTCATTTCCTTGCCTTCCCACCGTGTTCTTCCTTCTCCCAACCAGAACCGAGCTTGCTACAGCCCCTCTCTTCTCTAACTTCAATTGCTCACCAAATGTTCATTAATGCTCCAAATCAAATTCTAAGACCATATTGTCTTAGTTAGACCAAGCTCTTCACTTCTATTTTCAAATCTTCAAGAACTCCATTTTGGTGCCATGAAGAATCTCCATTTAAGGGGGAAAAGCTCATCTTCTTTCATATTGTCATTCTCCTTGTTTCAAGGTAACAAAAACCAAAGAAATCTAAGTTTCCTCTCATTTGTGTATGTGTCCGAAAATTCACCTCACAATGGTGCTTTTTCTTGCTCTCTTCATAGCTTAATTAAACTTCAAAGGACTAGGAGGAGTCCTATCTTGCTACTTAACCAAGCTCTCTTCCGAATTCCAAAGGTAATCATCAAATTTTGGTGTTTTAAGACACATATGTAAACCTAGGGTTTAACTATGAGTTGGAGTATTAAACTTAATGCTCATTACCCTTATATGTGTATTGATTAGAAGATTGACAAGTGATAAAAGCCCTTGCCGATTTTCTATCAAGGAAGAACAAAGAAAAACAAGTGGGAAGTCTTGAAAGAAAAGAGGTAAATGTGTTAACCTAATGTGGTTTAAATGCCTAGGAAAATGGAGCTTGATTTGCTTAATAAAATACCTAAAGAGCTAATGGTAAATGAGTTAGCAAAATGCTCTCAAGGAGTTTATTAAGGGCATATGTATTGTTGGGTGTATTCGCAGGTTGAAGGCATTTAAATGTGGAGATTCAGTGTTTAAGTTTAATGCAATTTAAGGGCCTAAGAGCCATGTTATTTAAGGGCCTAAGTGCCAAGCAATTTAAGTTTATGCACTATATTGTGATGTAGTGTAGTTTAAAGGTTTAGTTGTGTGTAAAGAACATCTCTTGTGAAGGTGAATGTGTTTGATGGTTAAAGGATGAAAAACCATATGTTTCTGTATAAGAGCGTGTATTAAGAGATTGAATGTTCTTGATTGTCTAAAGGTGAAAAACAATGTGTTTTGGTGTAAGGTGATACAAGAGAAGCTATGGCGAAATTTAGTTGATAAACAAAAGAGTTTATGTGTTGTAATGAGATTTTATGACCTAGAAGGTACTAGGAATTTTTAAGTGTTAAGATGGTGAAAGAAAGTGAATTAAGGTGTTCTTAGGTGTTAAGATGCCTTAGGCATAGTCTTGGAGATTTAGGGAACTAATGGATGATTTCTTGATACACCAAGGTGATGGTGGAGGTGTCGTAAAGTCTTGTGCAAAGTTTGGTGAACAATGAAAGTGTAATGCCTTGTGAAGGTTTAATTATGAACTTGTGGGAAAGACTTGAGGAGTGTGTGTAAAGGGGATGAGTGTAGTGATGCTTAAAAGGGTGGTTATAAGGTAGTGAGGGAGTACTTTGGTTAGGTGAAGTTTTAGGCAAGAATACAAGTTACAAGTGTAAGAAAAAAAAATGTTCTAAGTGTTAAGGACTTAGTAAAAGTTGAGTAAAAGTTTAAGGAATTTTTGGGATGTTTCGAGAGGGTTTAAGTGTGCCCAAAAGATGTTAAAACATGTGGGAGAACATGTGTAAAGCATAGGAAAAAATTGGGATGAATTTGGAGTTCAGAAAGAGGAGAAAAGCACATTAGAAAATTGGTTCTGCAGTGGACCGCCCTACGGACCGCCCCTGTGGGGAGGTCCAGTGCAGAGAAGTGAAAAAAAAAACGTGTAGCATCTGTTGTGGACCGCCCCTGGACCGCCCCAGACCAGAGATGAAGAAAAAAATTTGTTTAAGGCTCCTAATGATGGGGGATTGAATGGTGATGGTTTTAGATGATGTTTAGGCCTTGTTTGGTGACATGTAAAGGTCTTAAAGTGTGTAAAAAAATGTTAGGTTTGATGTGAGAGTTGTGAACTTAAGATCACAAGTGTAAAATTAAATATAACGGGATGACGGGGTAACTATGGGCGCATTAGACGTTAAACAAGCATGTTACTCCAATGTTAATGAAAGTAATTGTAATGTTATCAGTTGTTCGAGAATTGCTCGAGGAACATAAGTGGACATGATAAAGTGGACTCCGGTGACAGGTATGGTTTTCTTGCAACCTGTGTCCTACCGGATTACACCGGCTTGTATGCCAATGTGTTTTTCCGTATGTTTGCCACGTTGTAAGATTAAACATGTAATGAGTTTACAGTAATTCATTTATGTGGCGTGTACAACTCCGATACCATTTAACCTCGGAAGTGTTAACCTTAGTTGACTGAGTCTAGGATCACATGAGAGTTCGGTATTCGGAGTAAACGACCCGAACCATGGGACGTACTAACCACGGCTATGCGTGTGTTAATTGTGTGATATGTGTATGTGAATGTAGGGATCTCCCTTGTGTGTTTAACCCAGTTGTAATACTGTATGGTGTGTAGTTATGATAGACTCCATAGTGGGGTTCTAACTAATATTCTAAAGTAAGTATGTACTAACAGTGGTGAGGAATCCGGTTTGGCCGGTCGCGCGTTGTTTGGGAGTGGGTATCCTTCTTAGCCTTACCCTTCTCTCTGTTATGGTTGTTTCCCTCACGGGTTATGATCTCCCATTAGCTTATTCCAAAGCTTAGCTATTCTGACTTATGATCGGTTTAGGGGGAACATGTGTTTGTGTGGTGTGTTCGGGCCTCCAAACCCGAACCATCTTAACTTAAGTACTCGTCCGACTATTAGGACGGTAATGAGTGTTATTGTTGTTGTATAACGAGCTTACCATGAGGGTGACACCATTCTCTAGGCTCACCAGTGAATTAACTATGTTTGGGTCGGTTCCTAAGAGGACCGTTCCCGTTATGTTATGTGGTGATGTGGTAATGCAATTCCTATTGCGATTTTATGATGTGCACGTCGAAACGTGAAAAGTGTTGTTATGTTTTGTTATGTGAGGATTGTTATATGTTGTAAGATATGGAGTGTGTGGATCATGGATATGAATCCCAGTTTGTGATAAGAGGCGTTTAAGGATAACCCGATTAATGGGTAGTTGTCGTCTATTAAGGAAGTAGCTCCATTAGAGGAGGAACACTCTAGGGATAATGAATACCATGAGTGACTTATCAAGTAAGGATGTATTATCCGTTTGTTGAGCCCATTGAGGCGAAATGTTATGTGTTGTGTGTTTACAGTTGCATGCATGATTTAAATATAATCAATCGCATGCTAAGACGACAATTAGTTGTGCGTGGCCCGGTAGCATGTGGGCTGCGGGATTACCATACCAGCCAAGGTGCTAAGCCCCTTGGGGGCCACCCTTTCTCTTCTTTTCCTGTTTCAGGTACAGAGAGCTGGAAGCCATTCGAGAGTAGGACGGGGTAGACAATGTACATGGGTAATCATTTAAGTGTATATATACAGTAGGCGTAGTAAGACCGAAATTGTTATCGGCATCAGTTTGTGAATACTCGGTACAGTTGAAAGGTTTATGTTGTTATTGTTGTTAATGGAAAGGGATGGTAATGTGTAGTCGCTCGGGAATTTAGCCCATCAGACCGGTACAATGTATATGTATTAGCCTTGTTAGCCACGTGGGTGGTTAACGGCGTGTAACACCAAGAAGTTAAGTAATGTGTTGAAGTTTGTTTTCCGCTGCAGTTTGTTGTTAAGTGTGTTTGTTGTTGGATGGGGTGTTACATTACCGAACACAATTAAATAAGAAACAAAATTTATCCTTAGTCCCTAGTCAAGGGACATATGAGGATATTTACCTTTCTATACTTTATCTTTCTGTCGCGGCATAAATCCTAATGTTTGGAGTCATGGATACTTAGTTTGTGGTCACATACACATCACAATTTTAACTGTCTTCCTCTTTTTGTTTAATCAACTAAATCCATAATTTTTCGAAGGTCACGGACAATAAAAACCAAGATTTACCAAATTAACAATTTTAAAGCCTAATATGACTTAGGTAACTAACTCATTTAACTCTCATAAAATCAACTAAAAAACATAAAAAACCAAAGTTTCCTTACATTGAAAAGGAAAATCAAAATTGACATAAGCCTTAAGGAACATTAGTAAAGGAAAAGAAACATTAAAGGGTAATGAAATTATTTGAACACTCAAAAGCTTCATACCGAGCCTTCGAACCTAAATCTCTAAGATTTCATAGTTTCATAGGTTAAAACTTGGTGACAACTTTAACACCTTCACATGAACTAACTATAATAGAAAACTTAGGTTACAAACTTATCTTGATAACATAACTTAGCTTGATAACCTTAGTTAAAATTCTAACCTAGAACCTACAAACTAATCCTAACACATTTAGAAAGGTTCAAAACCAGGGCTCACAGAGTAGCGACTCTGTTGGAGACAATAATCTTAACTTTAACCTTGTTAATTTTAGATAGAAGGCTTAACTTGAACGTGTTTTAAGGCTTGCATGTATATGATTTCGACTTTAAGTAATGTCTTTAATTTTTGCATCATACTAGATTTGAATGGGGTCCAAATGAACGAGCTTTTGGTCATGTGAAGGCATGACCTGTTTTGAGACACACACCTTAGGGTGATGTGCAAAAATGGAAGAAAAGAAGAGGATGGTGCGCAAGCCCCTTCCCCTTAAAAACAAACCGAGACATACACCTTTCGGCCAAAATAATATAACTATTGGTCATGTCACCTGATATGAGACTTAAACCTTAGGTTGATATGTAAAAGTGAGGAAAAAGAATGGCTGGCATGCAAGCCCCATTCCTTTAATACCTGGGCCAAGGCACCAAGCACCTCTCCGAACGTATTCTTACTCGAAAACATTATTGGTTATGTTTTACTATTTAGGCATGACCCGTCATGAGTAACATGCCACAAGGTGATGTGTAAAGATAGGATAATTGAACAGGACGACATGCAAGCCTCATCCCTTCACAACCTAGGCCAAGATCCCAAGCACTCTTCAGATGTATCCATACCCAAATTGTTGAATCCTGCAAGTTAAAACATAATATATTTCTCTCTGTGATTGTAAAATCGACTTCTTTGTGTATCTTTTGTGCATACTATGGCTGAATCTTGTTTCAATCCCAGTACTTTAGAATCTGACCACCAAACTCTGAAAGAAGCGCTTCATTGGTCTAAGAAGATTAACAAGTAGTCGATTCTTCACCCTTTAGCTAACCGAGCCCATATTCCATAAGAAGGTTTTCTTATAGAGACCATTCACCATTGCGACCCGATATATCATCTATTTAGGTTCGGCGACAATGAACAAACTTCGCTTGCTAAGGAATTCGATGCACTCCTAAGAGCCAATACCTTGTTAGATCCAGTTGTTCAAAAGTTCTACTATCCTATAATCAAACTTATTCTCACCTAGTAGAGCTAACCTCGTCTCAACTCTTAGGAATCATAGGAGCCCAAGGTCTACCCCTCCTCGTCGTTTCAAACTTCACTTCTCGCAATTCTTCTTATGTAAGTAAAAGAGACTTCCTGACCTCGCCCTTACGGAACTCCACCTCTATAGGACATCATACATGTCCTCACGCCCCAATTCCTTCTCTATGCTATCCCAAGCCCGATTTAATCCCGCTCTAGGATCTCTTGTAATAGCTCAAATCATTACTAGCCTTGACTTGGCTGTACATTCGACTTTTTTTGCATCCTTAATTTTTTTTGAAATTGTATTATTCCTCCGTTGTAATAGTACAATTTGTGTTTAATATTAAATGTATATTTTAGTAAGTTTGATTATATTGTTTTTATTAAAATGTACTTTATACTTATAAAATAAGTACTTTTTTTTTACCTAAAAATACACTTTACGTGAGTGTAGTAAAATTACCTGCACTTATATATAAACAATGTAACTGGGTAGATTAATAAAACTGAGAGATAAATTATGTTTAAAAAACATAAGAAGAACAATTCTTAATTTGTAGTAAAACAAAAGAAGTGTAGAACAACGACGACATAACAATAGCACCGACTCGAGGAGGCACCATGTAGTCCATGAGAGAGAAAACACTCTCTCCTCTCTCCTCTTCTTCTTGTTCTAGTTTTTTCTTGTCATCATGGTTTTTCCTTAGTAGTTCTACATCTAGTCTCTAGATGTTCTTTTGCTTAATAATAAATCTCTTTGGCTGCGTTCGGACATGGCATTTTTGTGGTATAAATATGACATTTTTTAGTTTGGCATTTTTGACAAAAAATGTCAAACCGCCACCTCCGAACAACGATTTTCAAAACAGCCACAAATATACCAGCACAAAACAACCACAAAACAACTAACAATTTATGTGAATACCGTAAACAGAGGCGGAGCCAGAAAACTGTAATTAGGGGGCGAGAATATTTTAATAATATTAAATAATTTTTAATAAATTAATTCAAATTTTCAATATTTATAATTATATTTTAAAAATGATATTATATATTAAATTTGACACAAAATTAAATTAAAATTGAAATATATAGATTAATATATTATAAATTAGTTTATTTTCCCTTTTTTATTTATAGTTTTTTTATAAAGATTGGTATACTAAATTATAAATTAATGAAAATAATATAGAACAATAGTTTTAAACTAGTAGTGTTTTTCTAAATTGTTTATTCAGATACAGATAAATAGTCTCTTAAAACTATTACTATATATCAATTCTAATAAAATATTCTACAAGGAAAAGAGCAAACTAATAAAAATTACAATGTAAACTTTCAATTATATCAAAATTATTAGAGTACAAAATATTTGTAGTATATTTCAGAAATATCAATTATAAGTATTCAACTTGCTAAGTAATAATTAATTACAAAACTGTTTGTACAAACTATTATGGTTTGTCAGTATATCAAGGTTATTATATGTTTTATACCGTGTTTAATAATTAAAGAATAATTTTATATGCTAATATACATTATTTTTCATTTCTTGACATATCCAGTATTAAATTTAAATTTATGTTTTTGAATTTCATTAAGTAATATTTAGTTGAATAGAATATATTGTTTTAACTACAAATATATGTTTAAAATAAATATTTTATCAACAATTAAACAATATATAATATAATAAAAATATATATATATATATATATAGATATATATATATATATATATATATATATATATTCGCTTACAGTCAATTATTTTATTAGAAAGAATTGCTATTTTATTTCAATGATATTATTTATTCCATTAAAAATTAAAATAATCTTAAGTATTAATACATTTGAAATGTTATATTAAATACTAATATATAATCCATAAAATTATATATTTATATATAACATCTAATATATTTGCTCTAAATACAATGGTTTATTTCTCTATTTTTCAAATAAAAATTTATTTATAAATTAATATGTATACATATTATAAATTAATTGTCACTAAAATATTAATAAAGAATATTAATTTTTAAATACTATAATTGAATATCTACATATATTTTAACTTTATTAACAAAAAATTGTTTTAAAATGTAATATAAAATTTTTTAATTGTAACAACGAAAACGGTAAACGCACCGCACAAAACTAACTTATTCAAAACACTCAGATGAAACCGCCGCTTGCCGAACACTAGTTTTCAAAACAGCCACAAAACAACCAGCAAAACTACCATAAAACAACCAGACCAAAACAACCACAAAACTACCACAAATATACCATGGCGAACACAGCCTTTAGTTTCTTGTCCTCTCTCCAGTTAGGAGAGTTTCTTGCTGTGTATAGGCTGTGTTTTAGTTTCTTTGTATTTTTTGGGTTTTGGGTGGGATATGCAAACTCTGCTTCCACCTTCAACGTCGTTGCAAGAGCCGAAAAGTCTAATCTTCGCTCCGTGGAGCTGATGGCTGTCAATGAAGTCTGCGCAGTAGACGACGCCGGAAATGCCGGTTGTGCCGCTAGCACCAACGGTGGTGCCGATGGCGGTGGCCATGGTGATGGTGCGTTCACACTGTCAGCGTGGAGAAGAAGGCAATCCAGCAAACTCTATTTTAGAAATGACATATGTAACTTGCTGATTAGGGAACTTAACACATGTCCTACATGATGTCAATTTGCATGTACCCCTTCTTATATAATACTATAATATGTTTTTCAAAAAAAAAGAAGTGTAGAACAATCACATCACATTTGCGTCACGCGATTCATCTCTCTCCGTCGTTGTGGATGCGCCGGTGCCGATGCCACACTAAAAGCAGTCTCGCCGCCGCTCTTCACTGTATCTCCCTTCGTCCCGTCTTTCCCTATTGAAGGAGGTCCATCAATTTCAGGCTCCACCCTCTCTCTTTCTGCATTTGTTCTCTTTCCCTGATCTTGCGACCATGGCGGAGGATACAAACCCCCCACCACCCGTGAAAGACCGGATCTACCTTCACACTCGCAGGGAGCCCTTCGAGCACGGGCTTCTCCAAATTCCAAAGCTCATCTTCACGGACGGTGCGACAACACTTGAATCCATCAGGGACAAGCTCATCGAAAAGGCTAAACCATCTTCTGTACGCGTCGATTCGGCCGCCATAGCTGAAATCCTTCAGATCTCGGCGGAGCAGGCCAGGCTTGTGATCGACGCAATTGCCTCCGTTCTGCCCAAAGATTCAGACCCTCTCGTCTCCGCCAAACCAGATGAAGTGGAATCCGTGGGAGTTAATGTCTTTGATGTGATCCTGTTTCTGTACATCCAGTCGTACAAGAGGTTGCTCCCCAGGACGCACAAGGATTCCGCCTCTGTAGCCGATGTCTGGCCCACACATTCGGCTTTCGATGGTTACCTGTCTGCTCTCTCGCCATTGCAGGTGATTGAACCGGTTAAGAATGTTTGATTCCGTTATGAGTTTTAGAAATTCTGTATATTCGCTGGTCCACTAGATGCTAGCTCTTAGTTGTTTCCCGAGTTTATTGTCCTTTTAGTTATTAAAGTTGCCATTTGTCACGATGGGTTTGTTGTAGATCATTCATAATGTTGCTCATATCATCACTGATGTTATAGGTTGAGCTGATGCTAACTGATCATGATACTGATAGCACCAGCAGACTAGCAGTTAGTTGCATAAACAATTGTGTGCTTTGGTGCTCACCAGTCAGTGCCTCCTGCAGAACTATTGTTATAGAATGACAAATGTGATTGAAAATATGCTTCTACAATCCATAACTTTTTGGAGAATTCATGGTACGGATTGGACTCGTGGCATCTGTTCCCTCTGTTGAAACAGTGATCTGCCATATTGAAATGCTCTCAAACATAAGGTTCAGCTTCATTATCTTACCTCTGTAAAAGTACATGGAGAACCATATTTCCAAGTTCCAACCAATTCGAAGCCTGTAAATAACCACTTCTTGATCTGGATTTTTGTCTGGTACAGTATTCGAATACGCTTTTAAATCTTCTCTGATTGAATGAGTTCAAAGAAGTTCTCTAGGGGTATTTTGTTTGTAAAATAGTTGAAATTTAGCCTGCACTTGCTGTTTTCTGGATTCAGGTCTTTCTCTGCGCTAATGGAGAGAAGTGCACATTGTTGAATAGATTTCGTTATAATTGCTTTGAACATCTTGAACTAGGAGATGTTTGGTTTCCAATAGACATGACAATGTAAACGATGATCACAGTACGTGCAAATGGTACCTTTACGGATAATTTGGGTTTATGTGACAGTACTTTACTTTTAATCAAATGAAAGAGTACTACTTTCCATGTATAACTAATATTTGTTGGATGGACTGGCAACCTGAAGATGGATGTTGCGGTTTCATATTATTCTGAATAGGTGGCTTTACTTAATAGTTGTGCTTGTGATGTAACTATTCAGTGGAAAGGTGCCTTGACTACCAAAAGGCTTGTAGCCTTTATAATGTGCAGCATGCGCATCAACGGTGGTGGTTGAGATATCAGGCGTTTGTAGCTTCAGGAATGTGTTGTACTTCTCCGTATAAATTGAGATTAACCTTGAGTGAATACTTGGATGTAGCCTAGTCTTCTCTACAATCTTTGATTATCCACAAGTGACTTTGCATATTGGTTTTTTAACAACACCAATAATGGGGGCAAATAGGTGAACTTTCTTCATGATCAAAGATTTCCTTTTCTTACCCCAATTTTATATTGTCTACAACACAAAATTGCTTTTATCTTAATCTATGTCTGATGATTTTCCATTTAGGCAAGCATATGGATTTTGTTCAGTGATACATCTGGTGGTGTTATGCTTCTCATATTAGAGAAGAAAATAGAAGAACGATAGTTTGAGGCACTGGGATCTTTGCTTACACATAGATGATGATCCAATGAATTCGTCGGAGTAGAGGATCTAGTTTCTAACTAGGTACTGCTTGGGAAAAGTTGCTAGCTGCTCACTGTTCATGTTTGTGAAACGAAACATTGTTCACCAAGTTGTTTGCTACTCATTATTGTAAGAGGAAGAAGCTGCTAACTAGACCTGGCAAAGGTGACCCGAACCAGAAAAACCGAACCGATCCAACCCGATCCAAACCCGAACTTAAACCGAATAGCGTGACCCGAAATGTGACCCAAAAATCCGAACCGAACCAAACCAAAACCGAATCAAACCGAAATTTGGTATAACCGAATCCACCCGAACCGAATTCACCCGAACCGAATCAACCCGAACCGAATCAACCCGAACCGAATCCACCCGAATGTTTTGCTAAATCTAAATATACTATAGTTGTTCCAACTATAAAAATAATCTTGAAACCAAAAACACATAATGAAGATTTAGACATCCAATAAGTGTTCATTGCTCACAAATGATATATATATATATATATATATATATGAACATCTTCAAGCATCTCAAGCCTTGTTGTAATAAAACATTCATAAACTGTGTTGTTACTCTTCCCACACATGGATGTTTTGCTACAAACTATAGATGTTTTGCTTTAAAATGTTTTATAATACAATTTAATGTGTACCATTACTATTTTATAATACTATACTAATTTTGATTTTAATAAAATTAGGTTTTTTTATGTTTAGACATGAGACTTGGGAATGGTTAAAATGTTGATGAAGTTTAATTATAAAACCTAAACTTTTTAGTTGAGACATACTATTCAAGATTAATGTGTATATGCCTAAAGAAAATTATGCAATAAAATGAGGAAAATAAATATTCCAAATGGTAGACTATTGTGAATCGTGAGATAGACTAGCATTTTGGAGGATGAATAAGGTTTGAAGAATGAATAATCCCCACCTTATTCCATCTACCTTAACAACTTAACCTAAAATGTTGTATAAGACAATGTAATGTGTATCATTACTATTTTATATTACTCTATATTTTATAAACTTAGGTTTCTTTATATTTAGGACTTATGAATGGTTTGAATGTTGATGGATGGGCGTGGGCGTGTGACGCTTGTTAGGCGGTGATGGATGGGTGTAGATGCGCGACGCTTGTGCAAGGTGATGAGCTCAGGGTGTGACGGGCGCGGGATGACGGGAGGCACGACGTCGGGCGTGAGCGGGGTAAAGTAGACGTCGATTGCCGAATATTGACCACTAATTCACAAAAGCTTAATTTGTACTTAGTCTATACAATTAATAGTTTAAATTCATTTACAAAATTTGTCATCCAGTTTGATTTTATCCAACCTATACACAATAGAAGTCTTGATCAACAGTAACACTATATTAAAAGAATTTGGAGCCGCATATGAAAATCAATGCAAGTTACGAAGGTTGCTTAAAATTCGTACTTTAAAATTTTTATCAATTAAACCCGGATAAGTCACCCGAATTTGACCTATAACCCGAAAGAACTGAATGACTCAAAGGCTAACCCGAACCGAAAGCACCCAAACCCAAACTCAACCAAACCAAAATAATCCGAATCAAATTTAAACCATTAAACCCGATCCGATCCGAACCAAACCGAATAGTAAATATCTACAAATTGACCCGACCCGAACCGAACTGAACCCGAACCGAGTGACCCGAATTGCCAGGTCTGCTGCTAACTGCTCAAACACCCCAAAAATCGCCTTCACTGATTTTTTAAAATTCTATTCATTTCGATCTAATTTTAAATAAGGAGTTAAATGAGTGAAAGTCATGTTAGAATGAATTCGGAGAATAGGGTGCAGATACTATACCGGTGGAGGTGGAAATCTCTGTAGGGATTAATGCTTGTTTGATCCCCTGCAGCTATATCATTACTGTTATCATAGCAATAGGATTTAACACGACAGTGCCAAGCACGACTACTACAGCCAACATAGGTGTACCCAGGAGACCTTTTAGTTTAGTTATCTTAGTCAAACTTCTATAACTTTTTCTTAATATGGTCAAGTTCTTATTACAGTTATTTATTTACCTTATATGTCTTATCAATGTGGGTTGTAAACAGAAGAGAGGGCATTTAGTTGTCGCGGATTTTTTAGGTTTTGTGAGCTGGTACCCGTAGAGGTTTGGACAAGCCCAAATAACTTGTTCAGAACTTTGTGCCTTGGGGAAGGGTTATTTTTTGTTCTTTCAAACTCATGCTTTGTCATTATTTGCTTCTTAACTGGTGTTAAACTAACCTTCATTTTGAAAGGTTCAATGAACTTTAGACCAGAGGAATTTTATAGAATATGTATTATAAGCGTGTCATTAACAATAACACCCTGCAATTTCGTAGTTAGTGAAGACATGTGTATGTTGTATCATGTTATTATGTATCATATTTAACTCGCATGCTCTATGCTGACAGGTTACTTATGGTTATCTGTTTTCTTGTAGCTTGCTCGTAGCAATAGTCGCAAATTTATGCCATCTCAAGCCGATGAGGAGGCACACCAGATGTCCTATCTGCAGAAGCATTTGGCTAATATTCTCACCCTTTTGTCACAGCCAATGGAAGGGGAAGAAGGGGAGTCACTGGTACGTCTCTATAATTGCTGCTCCTGTTTCTCATTGTGTTTTACAAATGTTGTCTTTTCATATTAGAGTTCTGTTCAAATCTACTACCACACATCTTGCTCGTGAATATTAACATGGATGTAACTTTTTTGGCGTCCTTGTGATGTCTTGTTACTTGAAATGATTTCTTTTGGTCCCATCCCAGATCCGTATCATGCAAGAGACACAACTTGCCCATTAATTCTAACATGAATACACTTTGTTGGATCCTCGTGGTCCTAACTCTTATGTTACCCATAATGCATCTGTTATCCTCATCCCAGTTCCATGCCCTTTGTGAAGTAAAGTTGTGGCCTTATGAGCAGGAATAGTTGCTTGTATCCTATAGCTTATTCTTAATAAGGTCTAGTGTCTATCATTATAGGTGTGATGCAAACTAAAAACCATTTTATTCACTTTTGTTATCATGAGACAACTTTGTAGTTGGCCCGAATTCAGAAGAGATGGTCCATCCCATCACCTAAGTTTGAATTTTACATCCAGAGAATCTGGAACTAACTTCTTCTCTGGTCGTCTGCACGTAGACTGGTTACTAAATTATAATTCGTGTTGATGGGATTTCGATGCAGTATGCTTAACCATACATCTAAGGGTGCCAGTTATAAGCAGTCATGGCTGCTTTTATCTGCTAATATTTGAAGACTTGTCTTTGGTTTCAGCATGCTTCTTCGGTAATTTAAAGTCAAATATACCTTTTCATGAAACAAGATAAATTTATTATTACCCTACAACTCTCATGATTTGAGTCACCATTGAGTTCCACATCCATAAAATTCATGTTGAGACTTCTAGATATCATTCCGAGTGCTTCTTAAGGTGTGAATAAGGTTCACCATCCTTTAGCAAGTTGCTCTTAGCTACCTTTCTCCTGGGGGTGTTCAAAGTACACATGGTGAAAGCCTTATCAGTGTTTGTTTGTGACGGTGACCTAACACATTGTGGGAATTGGGTTACTTTTTGTTTCAATGAACTTTTGAGGACATAATAAAGATTGGAAGATAATATTTTATTTGGGTAAACTATGAGCAGTCTTCCATTTTCTTTAGTTGGTCAATCTGCTGTTAAAGTTTCATGAAAAACCTTTTATTTGTTTCATAATCATCGCTAATATAGTTTTTTCTCATGTCAATCCTTGCATATCTCTGCTGTTTCAGGTCTTGCCAATGGAAAGATTTGAGCAACTTGGCTTTTTGATTCAATTTGGAGATAGGGGATCTCAAGGAGTTCCATTGACTCAAACTGCCACATTCTTTGCCAATTCTGACCCTGATATGCCTGCTGCTCCTGTTCCAGCTGCTCAGATCCATGAATGGCTATTGCAAAATATTGCTGATTCTTTGGAACATATTACTGATAGAGGATCAGCGAAAGAAAGCAGTTCACCTGGTGGTAATAGTGCTGATCATGATGTTTCCATGTCTGATGCAAGTGCTACTCCTACCAAAGCCTCAGCTAGTGCTAGTGGACTTAGCTTTATAGAAGGAGTCTCAAAATCGTCACTTGTTAAACAAGCAGCAGATTTGACTGGCTCTTCTATCAAGGTGCCTAGTTGTTTCTTTATTAGTTTGCAAGTTAAAAGAAGACGACCTTAGAGCCAAACTGCCAAATTAAGCATCCAGGACAACATGATCAATACAACCCAAGAAAAGGGGAAGGAAAAGGCCAGCCCATATGTGGCTTTTGAACAGCTCAACCTTTCTGATTCTCTGAAAACTTATGTGTGTTGATAGTTTTCCTTCCACAAGCATGATTCTGATATCCATAATGTGATTCTTGTGGTATATATCTACTTATGCTTATAACATAGTTTTCTGTTTTTGGTGAAGCTGATGACTTGAAATTAATCGGGATGGATTTCAACTGTTACCTTCTCATCCTTGTTTCCATGGTTTATAGGGCTTTTGATGTTTTCCTAAAGCAACTTTGGGAGAGGAGGGGACTGTTTACCTAGTGCTTACCACCTTCTATATTTGCAGGTTGTAAATTGCCATGATTCTGTCATTTACATTTTAGCGCCACTCAAATATGCCACTGTATATGGATGCTCTGATACCACTATAATTCTTGGAGCTGTTGGCAAGGTAAAGGATTATTGAATTTTGAATTATTACATTGACATTTGCTGGACAATCTTTCTTGCATTAGGTTTTACTATCTCATCACCTTCTAATATTAGGTATTCTAATTTGGGACACGATGATGCATGCATTGCTTCTGAATGTATCTTATCTGTCTTGAATATAGGCGGTAAGAATTGAGCACTGTGAACGAGTTCATGTTATCAGCGCAGCCAAAAGAATCTGCATTGCCAACTGTCGAGAGTGTGCGTTCTTCTTGGGAGTAAATCAACGGCCACTGGTTGTTGGAGACAATCATAAACTACAGGTATGTTTTCCTTTGTTAGTTTTTCCTGACGTTTGATCTCGTCAATTGTGTTTGATGCATTGTATCATGAACAAATATTTTTGTGTGCCTGAAGAGTGGCAGCAAATTCTGGTTTCAATTTTTTTGCTGTTATTCTTGATTTCACATGAGATATGCCCCAAATTTATGCACAATGCAAGGCACTCACCACTTGCCCCTCCCCCTTCTCCCTGTGTTTGGACATTGATGACAGATAGAACTAGCTTCAGAGATTGAGGACAGAGAACTGAAAGTGTCTAGAGCCACCATAACACTTCTTTTGCGTGGAATGTTAAGAATGCAATTATGTGTCACCTATTCATTATCACACTGCTGAAATCTTTTATCTTGGAATAACTCTGCCCTTAGATTAACATAGAAGTAAGTACAGCTCCTGTCCTTCCATGCTGTTGATAATAGGTTTGATTGTTCTCTTTTAGTATAGTATGTTAGCATTAGTACTTGGAGAGAAGTCATGCATCATCGTTCTATGGTCTCAGAGCTATGAATATTTCTTATGTATTTAAGAAGTGACAGTTCATCTTTAACTTTTCACATACGCTGAGCTAACTGTGGAATCTCCTTCCCTTGAGAATTTGTGTAGGTAGCACCATATAATACATTTTATCCTCAATTGGAGGAGCACATGGCTGATGCTGGCATTGAGGCGTCAATCAACAGATGGGATGAACCTTTTGCTCTTGGTGTTGTTGATCCTCATGATTCATTTTCTCATCCTGCCGGGGTGTCTGATATTCAGACTGAGACAGCCTCTCAAATAGATCCTGATCTGTTCACAAACTTTCTGGTATTCTTCTGTTACCTTTTTTCCTTTTATATTCTCAAGTTCTATAAACATGATAATGTAGGTAAGTCCTGTTTGCCTATGAAGTAGTGATGGGGTAATACGGTTTTTTAAAACTTGATTCCACTATCATTCCATTTATATCAGTTAACCAATATATGGGTGTCCATTAATTAGATACGTTTTCCCGGTTAACCTTAAGCCGTGTCTAGATTTATTCACTTTATAGTTCTTTGTGGCGATACAGACTAGATGAAAATGTGCTAATAAAAAATCCGCTGGCTGGGAAGCACCTACCATTTCATTGTCATACACGTGCATTTCTTTACCCACATGCCACATGGCTGCATATCAAATCCACCCATTATAAAATACTACACAATCCTTCACCAGAAGAATTATAAGAATATAAACCTGCATATTTTGACATCTTCATAATGATCATTCTATATTGTTCTCCACTCTACCTAAATTATTCTATCCTAGGTCAGCATTGTTCACCCCCCCCCCCCCCCCCCCCCCCCCCCCCCCCTCTTTTTAGGTTAACATATATGAAAATATTAGTTGCGGAGTTACGGACTGAGAAGTGAAAATATCATCCAACAGTTTAGTTAATCATACCTCAAAAACCAATAATTCAGTTAACCGGTTAACGGATGATTACCAGCTCAATACAGCCAAGTTGGTAAAGTACCCACGGTTACGGTGTTTTTGTACTCCTACTATAAACTGCTTTGGATAATGGATAATATTTTGCGGGATGATTTTTTTGGGGGGGTTGGGTCTGTATTAGCTGTTAGAACATTAGTCTTAGTTAATACCTACCTAATTTCTTAAAACAAAGAAAGTCTGATAATAAAGATCTATGGTCCGCGTTGTGTGCGGGATAACATCTTTTACGTTTTTGACATTACTTGTCAGATACCAAAATGGTATGCCAGTGAATCTGCGGGGACTACCAAGGACAATCCCTTTCCGTTGCCAGAGGCGTATTTGTCTGCTCAAATGAGAAATGTATGTTATGTGCATCTTCAGCCGCCAACGGCTTCTTTGATTCAATTATAGATCCTAAAACTTTTTGCATGTTTATCTACTCGTTTTCTTATTGGATTCATTTTTTTGGGGTTTTTTTTTTTTATTCTGTACGTTTGCAGCAAAAAAACTTTGGGGAGGTGAAGCAGATACTAAAGGAGACCCAACTTGAGGAGAATAAGAAACGCGAATTATCATGTGCTCTTCATGTATATTTCAAGGACTGGCTATATGGTAAACAACTGCACTTGGGTCTACATTTGTGCATTTTTCTCTTTCGAGTCTCATTGTACGAGGTTCTTGTTGATGACAATTGATTGTCTTTGCTTTCGATAAACTTGTGTGGTATCACAGGTTCTGGAAATATTCGCCAGTTATACTGCCTGCAATCAGATTAGAATTGCGCGACAAGGATGATTTTACTGGAATGATGGACAAAGAACCCAAGCTTTCTTTACTATTTTATCCTTAATTAATCCCTGGCGTCCCTAATACCTCTTGTTTGTTTGTTTGTTGTTATTTTGGCATTTAGGTTATAAGAGAGAAGCGCGTACTATTTTGCTCTCCTTTTTTTTTTTATGGGGGAGGATGATTTGTCATTATGTATGTTGCTGATGTAATTTTCGATACTTCAACTGCGATCTGCAAATTTTTCCACTAACTAATTCCTTCATAATACGATTTTCACTGTTCGTTCTCTGAATGGAATGGTACTTTGTTAAAACAGATTACTCGTAGTTCAATTGGTTTGTCAGGTAAATCCTCTGCTTTCTTTATCCTTTTTTATCATATGAGGTCGACAGGTGATACTTTGTATACCGACACCTATCTATCCTAAGTGTTTTGTATGTCACAGTCCACGTTAAGAGTGTTGCTACGGGATGAGAGATGGTTACCAATGGAATTCACTGGATTTATGTATTACTATGTATGAAAGAAAGCTCTGTCGTGTACTTTTAATTTCTTTGTATCGGTTTTTTTGCCATCTATTAATAAAACAGGTAATACAATCTCTATTAAAGTATAGCTTTGAAGAGCCCCATAACAAAATCTCTCAAGAATGTTGATTGTTGATATGATTAGATAGAAGGTGAATAAACCAGAAAAAAATGATTTAATCAGGTTAAGCATCTGTAAATCTAAACCTTAATACCGAAATCTGAACCATACAAAATGAAACTAATATAAAAAAACAAAATAAAACGGAGCACCGTCATGCGCCCATTTCGATGATACAAATATAAGTGACTAGCATCTAATCTAAGCTTATTAATCTGAACTTAGAGACAAACCCGTTAACTTATTAAGAAACCCCAACCTCACTGAATGTTAAAATATATGTTGTCATATCATCATCCTTCAAAAAGAGGTTTTCTTTCCCCAGGATATCTTAATCGGCAATCATTTTTCTTCTCTTTTTGTTGTCTCACTTTCAAAGTGGCTGAGATATAAGTAGAGCTCAATATTAGGGCGGGTGGTCCCGGTATAGGTTGGCTTAGCCTTAGAGACAATTTCCAGATTGTCAAGCCTATATACACTTCCCACAACCAGATTTTATATTTATTGGGCTCGGCTAGAGACAATTTTAAAGTTTATGAAGTCTGTTTACATGTCCATGGCTCAGTTTAATTTTTTTTTAGCCGGATTGGGTTAGGCCTACTTTTTATAGCACCAGTTGTGTCCGGTTGGTTCGATTTGATTTATTTATATAAAACTGTATAGTTAATATAATTTATATAACATTTCTTTATAATTTCACTATATAATATAAATATTAAATCTCGTATATACATATATAAGTTTTATAAAGAAAATATAATATTAAAATCGGGATAGGCTGGGCTTGTAGATTGCTAAGATTAACTAATTGACACAACTTTCAAGGAGTTTTTATTACCAAGTGCTATGTAAGTAGTGGCTAAAATTTTATAAAGCTCTTGCATTGGGAGTGGTCACAAAATAAAGAGCTTAATAATAAAGCTCTTGAAACCGAACGACACCTAAATTTTTTTTGGACTAATATTTGTCCAGACCCGTCTGAAAAATGTAATTGGGCCTGTCGTATTTTCTTTTCGGCCGGGCTATAGATCCGAAAATATGATGGTTAACTCCAAATATATTGCACTAATTATCCAACTCCTCTTTGCTGAATCTAATAAGAACAGACATGACATTTGTTCATCCGTTAACTCTCTCCTACTTGGAAGGTGAAATGCTAGGTGATCCCGCGGGTGATTTCTCTTTTTTACACAGTAACATTAGCATACTCACATATTAGAGCATCCACAATAACAAGAGTGGATTCCACTCTCAAAATAATATTATTTTATTCTTCTCCTCACAATTTCTCTCTTCTTTTGCTAAGACACCCACTTTTTGGGGTTCTTAGTTAAGAAACTCCCACATAACTTCTCTCCTCCATGTCATATTTTATCTTTTTGTTTTACTAATTTAGAGTGGATTCCAGTGGATGCCCTTATGACTTTGTTAAGAATATACAAAAAACTATTTTTTTAATAGTGGCAACTGGCCATCTGACATACGTCAACTTCATGTCCTATTAGTTTTTAATAACGTTGACAACTATCATAGCTATGAAACTAATAGTGAAACTAGGAAGGGAATCCTCTCTGTCTACCCATCTTGCAAGATCTAAGTGCCATATTCGCTAGTAGTTGATACACAAGAACCATCTTCCTTTTATGCTTTATGCGGTGTCATTGGAGAATACGAAGATGTATTTCTATTAGAAGTTAATGATAGTGTTTATTGATTGTAAAGCAAAGAGATTAGGCAAGGTGTATCTAATTGATATTGTTTAATCGTATATCATATACAATCCTATTGACCGAAGAGGCATATATATACATATAAAAGATAGAGATAAAAGAAAGAGATAAATGTAATACCTAATAAGATAAAACTAACATATTTACTAATATCATGTGGGCTAATAAATAACGGACCAAGTAAACTAGACCCAATATCTAAATAGCCCAATACCCCCCTTCAAGCCGTAGGCAATTCGAATTACCTAGGCTTGTATGTACTGGCATTGCTCATTCCGATACGTGGTAGCTGCTCTCTGTACCTTGTGCCTGGTAATACTTTGGTCATCATGTCTGCTACTTGTGTAGTAGTGTGAGTGTAGACCACATCTACAAGTCCTTGCTGAATTTTTTCCCGTACAAAATGACAGTCGATTTCGATGTGTTTCGTCCTTTCATGAAAAACAGGATTGCGTGCTATATGTATGGCTGACTGATTATCACACTTAACCGGAATAGGGGTGATATTGGTGACACCAAATTCATGCAAAAGTCGTGTCAACCAAGTGAGCTCTGTTGTGACTCTTCGTAGAGAACGATACTCGGCTTCAGCACTAGAAAGAGAGACAAAGCTCTGTTTCTTTGTTTTCCATGAGATAGGACTATTGCCTAAGAAAATATAATATCCGGAGACAGATTTCCTTGTATTCGGACATGCTGCCCAATCCGAATCGCAGTATGCTAGAAGTTCGAGGGTGGAAGTCTCACCTCTTGTCAATACAATACCATAGTTCATGGTACCTTTGACATAACTGAGTGCATGTAGTGCTGCCTGCATGTGTGCGTCAGTCGGAAGTTGCATGAACTGACTTAGAACCTGAACGGTAAAACTGATGTCTGGCCGTGTGTTGGACAAGTAGTTCAGCTTGCCGACTAACCTTCGATACTGAATGGGGTCATCAAGTGGTGTGCCATCATCTATCAAAAGTCGTTTACCCATAATCATGGGTCCTTGTGCATTTTTGATGTTTTGGCAATCATATTCTTCTATCAAATCCAGACAAAACTTTCTTTGGGACATAACATATCCGCTGCCAGTTGGTATAAACTCAATTCCCAAGAAGTAGTGAAGTTCTCCTAGATCTTTGATCTTAAAGTTGAGATCTAGTGCCCTTTTAATGTCATCAATTTCACTTTGATCTGAACCAACCACCAGCATGTCATCAACATAAACTGCAATGAAAACTCGTCCACGTGTGTTTTCCCTAATAAATAGAGAATAATCATTCTTGGATTGCGTGAAATTGAGAGTGCGAAGAAAGCTGGCCAACTTAGAAAACCATTGTCTGGAAGCCTGTTTGAGACCATACAAAGACTTCTTGAGACGACAAGCCTTATTATGCCCGTGTATGTCTAAGCCTTGTGGAATCCTCATATAAACTTCTTCGTCAAGATCCCCATGCAAAAAGGCATTGTTGACATCTAACTGATTAATCACCCAGCCTTGGTTGAGAGCAACTGTGAGTAGTGCCCGTATTGTAGTGAGTTTGACGACTGGTGAAAAAGTTTCATTGTAATCTAACCCATGCCGTTGAGTGAAGCCTTTTGCAACCAACCGTGCCTTGTAACGTTCCAATGTACCATCTGACTTGAGTTTAACCTTGTACACCCATTTGCATCCTATCACTCTTTTGCCTTTAGGTAAGTTGACAACATCCCAAGTGTTGTTCCGTTCAAGGGCTTGTAATTCTTCATTCATGGCTTGTCTCCAATGATCATGAATGGCGGCCTCCTTGTAGGTATAAGGTTCCTTCATATCCACGATTTTGTTTATGACGTTAAGACCTGTGGATAGAAGGGCTATCGACTTGGTAGGCTTGATATCGGTTAGACTGTCAAAGTTGTCTATGACATTGGTGCTGGACCGTTTGTCATTGTAAACCCTTTCGTCTAAAACTTCCTGGAAGATATTGCAAACATAGTCATTAAGATAGTGAGGTCTGTGACTTTCTCGTGTTGACCGCCGAACCTCAGGATGTATTATACTTTGCTCAAGTGTGACTGGCTCGGTATAACCATCTTGATGGGTCTCTTGTTGGTTTGGTATTTCTTCATCAAAATATGCTATGTTTTGATCATTACTCGCATGGCTTTGTTCATGATCCACGTAACGTTGAATTCCATCTTTGAAAGGAAATATGGTAGGATGGAATTTAACGTCTCAACTCACTTCAATATGATGATCCTTTATACTCATTACCTTGTGACCCTTTTTCCTTGGATCAGTTCCAAGGTAAACACATGCTTCTCCCTTTGGATTGAATTTGCCACCTTTGTTATTGACAATACTCTTGTAACAGAGACAACCAAAAGGTTTAATGCCGACATACAAAGGTTTTTGACCGTACAAAGCTTCGTATGGTGTCTTTCCATTCAAAGCCTTAGTCGGGAGCCTGTTAATCAAATACGTTGCATGAAGAATACATTCTCCCCAATATGTGAGTGGAAGACCCGACTGAAAATAAATCGCTCTTACGGTTTCAAGGAGATATCGATGCTTTCGTTCCACCACCACATTCTGCTGTGGTGTGTGTAATACCCCGGATCTAAAAATGGTGATTAAATTACTCTAATAAAATTATTAAGGGCCTAATGGTGCCTAAAGAGTATTGGTAAAAAGAATAAAACCAAAAGAAAAGAGAAAACGCTTGAAAAGCGGAAAACGCTAAAATGCGCGTTAAATGAGTATAAGGGATATATGATCTCGTAAGGGTCCGAGATGGATTCCTAAGGCTTAATTAGGCCTAATTAGTATACGGGAATGATTCCCGAAGAAAACGGATCCAAATAATGGATTAAAACGCTAATTAAGCATAAAAGCACGTTTTTCGAGAAAACCCGAAAACGTGACTTTAAGTGGTCAAATGGACCCGTAAAAATTATAGTTGATTAAATAACTATAATTAAGTATTAATGGAAGCTTAATAACCATTAAAATTAATTAAACGAGAAAATTCCGAAAAAACGGACCCGGTAAGTGAATAGTGACAAAACCGGGAGACGAGACGCGTTTAATTCGAAAAGACGAAAAACGACCCGGGCTATTATTTAATGTGGGCCGGTTTTAATTATAATGTGTACACCCATTAATAGCTTGCTAGCTATTAAGTAATAACAAGACAAATAAATAAATAAGTAAAGTAAATAGTATAAAGGAAAAAGTAAAATAAAGAACTCACCTCCTCACCTTCTATTCTCATTTCACGTATTGAATTGCTCCAGAGACTTGCAAACTTCTTCTTCTTCCTCTGTTAGTCGCGACACCAACAGCTCACAAGCCTCACCTTCTTCCTCCTCTAACTTTCTCATTTCTTCACCGAATCCCACAAAAATACTACCGTTGGATTCGTATCGGCGAGGGCTACGTTTTCCACCCCTCAAAATCTTGATTCCCCCACCTTCACTTCCATGGATGTTGGAGCTTTTGAAGCTTTAAGAGCTGATTTTAACTCTCCTCCACCTCCTTAATGTCTTAAGGTAATAATAAGTAAGAGTTTTGGCCATTTCAAGCTTGTTCTTGTAATTTGGGAAATTTTCCCTCACGTTGAAAATTTCCTCCATTTCAGTCGGTTTCTCCATGCCATTGTGGGGTGTTGGAAATTCCATTATTTGATTGCCAAGCTCTCCTTTTGGACACTCTAAGGTAATGTCAAAGTTAAGCCTTAAAAACTAGCTCTTAAATACTAGTTTTGTAAGGAGGGTTTGAATTAATAAGTTTGATATATGTATATGGGGATATGATTGTAGTTGGCAATCTATGCCCCTTTGTTTTGATGTGGAAACATGAAGAGAAAGAGGGAACAAGAGAAAGAGGAAGAAGAGGGAGAAAACCGAAAAGGAGCAAGGTAAAAAGCTTACCTTGAGCTAGTTTTTATGTGACTTGTGAGCTAAATGATAGGTTGAATTAAGGACCTTGAATTGTGGTGGTCATGATACTATAATGTTGTTTGTAGAATGAGAATGTTTTAATGTGGTTTAAGTGTGCAAATAAACCTAGGAAACTAAGCTAGTCATATGTGAGAACCATGGGAATTTGATGTGTTATTGGTGCCTAAACAAACAGGGGTGAAGATTGTGTTTGTGAGTACATCTAGTGTGGTGGAAATGCTTAGGAAAGCAAGTAGGTGCTGTCAAAATTTGTCTAGGAATGGATAAGTTTGGGTGTTTGATTATAAGGAAGAAACTAGGTGGTTTAAGAGGTTTAAGTGGTTGGTTAAGGGCTTGAAAACCAAACTAAGAAGAAGAGTGTGTTAGTAGTGGAAATAATGTCATTGAGTGCTAGGAATGGCATTATTGTGTGGAGTATTCGATGGTTGAGACAATACCAAAATCTGTTACAAGTTAGAAGAACAAGAGAACTAGTTATGATATATGAGTGATTTTGAGGAAGAATTTGGGTAAGGGTTTAACCCATGATTTGAAGTGGTTTAGAGCATGTTTTAAGGTGAAAACATGTAGGAATCTTGTGGAAAGATTAGGGAAAGATTGGGTGTGGATTAAGGATTGAATTGGGGTTGAAAAATGATGTATGTTGCAGGTTTTAGCAGGGTCCGGGACCTAGTCCATGGACAAGGACCCGGACCACCCCCTGTTTTATGCCGAGAGCACCCCCTGCTTTGGTCCGGGACTATACTCCAGGACAAGGTCCCGGACCAGGTTGTTTTTCACCCGAGAGTTAGTTAATGAATTGGTCCGGGACTTAGGATGAGGACCAAGTCCCGGACCACCCCCAGAAACCTACAGAGAGTTTTTAAGGGTTTAAATGATGGGGGTTTGAATGTTAATGATGTTATAAGATGTTAAGGCCTTGTTTGGTGACATGTAAAGGCCCTAGGAAGTGTAAGAAAGTGTTAGAAGTGATTGAGAAGTGAGAACTCAAATTGACAAGAGTAAAACCGAGTTAATGGGATAACGGGGTAATACGGGATAGCATTTTATTATGTACCGTATGAGTTTAGTGTTAACAATAATGTTTGAAACATTATCAGAGAGTCGGCGTGACCCGAGCATGGTGAGATGCCACGGTAAAGTAAAAACCCCGGTGAAAGGTATGATTTTCTCATGCCCCGTATGCTAACCGAGTTACTCTGATTTGTGTGTTTGTGTGCCGGCTTAATCAAGATTAAAGCATGAAAATAATCCCTTGTTTGATTATGCATGCATTGTTGTATGTTGAATGAGCTAACATACTTGTATGCCGGCGTGGTCTAACTTAGTGCATAGACCGACTCTTAGTGAGTACTGATTGACTAGAAACCCGTTGAACGGGTAGTCACATAACCAATGGTATTATGCAAACACACAAGCTATCGATTAAAGTATAACGATAACACAAACATATGAACTCCCTAAAATGTGAGGAGATGTACGGGTTGAGTAAATACCGATAACGGTTAGAGAACCTTATTGAAACAATCCACGAAATAAATATGAGTGGAGAGATAAATGACCTCCATCGAGAGGATTGAAGTTAGTCCAATAATGTAAACATATAAGAAAGGTAAAAGTGACCTAAGGGACTATGTGACTCCCTTGAGATACGGTCGACCCTTATGAGGATTTTACCCGGTATAAGAAAATATCCTAATGTATAATATGATTGTGAGGGTAACCCTTAAACCTAAGATTACCCGAATTTAAGTAAAGTTCCCAAAGTCATTAGAAACATCGAGAATGATGCTTCTAGACTAATATACATGATATTATTATAACTCCGAGAGAGGAGTGTATGGGAACGAGAGTAGTCCGAGTGTAGTCGGACCTAAGTAAAAGAGATAGGAACTAAGAGAGAGTTCCGTGAGCTAGTTGAACCTTCCCACCATGCTAGACCCAGAGTAGGGTCGAAACCGGGGAAGTAAGACTATGCTAGAGAGCCATGAGTTTTGGCTTAAGTATGTAATAAGAGTAACAAGCGTGACGTAGGAGGACCTGTAGTGTCTCGAGAATCTACAAGAGCTTGAGTATGATAACCCAAGAGTGTGGGTGAGATAACGAGTATAAATAACCCGAGAGAAAGGGGTGTGTATATGTATGAGTAACCCGAGAGAATGGGTAAGTATAAGAATGAGTAGCCCAAGAGAATGGGTGTGTATACGAATAAGTAACCCGAGAGAGCGGGTGAGGTATTGAATAAGTAAACAAGGCATAGTGAGGAATAACCCTCAATGCCTAAGAGTAACCAGTTACCACTAACAACATTGTTATGTTAGTTAGGAATCGTGTTCCGTGATTGGATGTAGATTCCTTGTGTGATATACATATATATGTATTGCCATGATGCATGTTGTTTGATTAAATGAACTCCATGTATATCCGACCCAAAGTAGTCGGCGTACCGCGGTTAGCACGCGGTATATGCGAATTTCATGCGCAGCGTAAGCTGACCCCCTAGGGGGAACGTTTTTAGTGTGCAGGTACTTGAAGCTGACCGTTCGAGAGAGTAGGACGGGGACTGCTGTGAGCATGGGTAGTTAGATTGTAATTACTTATGCGTTTGAATGAGGTGTAAGTCCGAGTATGTTATCGGCATCCGTATATTGTAGACTCGGTATAGTAAAGAAGTGAATGAGTATTGTATTTGTATGAAGTACTCGGTTGTTCCAGTCATCAGACCGTTACTGTATGTGAGATAGGCCTGGTTAGCCATATGGGTGGCTAACGGCGTTGTTTCACCCCTCGTTGTAGTTAGAGTTCCGCTGCGTGAGTAAGAGTAATTGGTGTAAATTAAGAGGTAATGACGAGATTAACGGTTGGGGTGTTACAAAAATGGTATCAGAGCGAAGTATCGCTCTGATGACTGGAAATACCGAGCTTAGGAAATACCGAGTTAGGAATAGAGACTTAGGGCTATGGGTTGAGTGGTAGCGTGAGAGATGCGCTAGATAGGAACTTCCAGTGTGATCTGGATACCTACAATACCAGACCCGCCCTCCACAACCCCCGCATTAAAAGCTTGGGAAAGAACGCCAGAGAGACGGGGAAGCCCAATCTGGCAGTTACTAAATATCTCAATATGAACCAGAACCTGTCATGCGGTAAATCCCGAGAACCGGAAAGCCCGGAGACGGATCCCGCTGGAATGACAATAACCGCACATAATGGCGAGAGATCGAGAAATCCTAATCCAAGGAGACCGAAATTTGTGGCAGCCTGGGGCGACATGCTTAGCAGTCGCGAGAACCCAGCTGGTCGAGCAGCAGTGAGAAGGATGCACCAATCGTGCGACCAGACGGACTTATGAGAACTAGCGAGAACCGAGACACATGTCTACGGACCGCCATAACTAACTAATACCACCAACGGTATACGTATTGACTAAGAATCTAGTCAAAGGTAGATGCACCCACCCTGCCACACCCAAAGAGGGTGCAATACTTAACTGATATAGCTTAGACAGCTACGAGCATAACTACGGGATATACCCGAATAGGACTACAACAGTAGTTCCTAAACAACTTAACCCTCGGTAACCACAGTGAAGGCGTGGGAACGAGCAACGAGGTAGATCATGGAACTAAGTAATTGAGGAACTCTGACAGTGGAGAAGCACCTAAATGACTGACAGTCATGTCAAGATGAATGAGAAGCAGCTCCAAGGAGCAGTTATCCAATTAAAGGATCAAGGAAGAGCCGACAAGGCTACCAAATACCATGTGAACAATGCCGTGACCGGTATGAGTTAACCCAAAAACCGCCTGTACCGCGCACTTGCCACGGCAAGTGCAATATTAACGGGACTTTTAAGAAGAGCTTTGACAAGCGACCAGTACTTAGCAAGTACCAAGACGGCAAGAAAAGCCAATATAGCACCACAAACCCTAAGAATTCTGAAACGAAACCTTGAGAAGGGCTTAACGGCCTAAACACTGTATAAAGAACATACCAGTCTGCAAGAAGTCAGACTTGGTAAGAAGCAACCGGCATTGAAATGCCGTGGAGATTTTATTTTCAACTCAAATTTTTCTTTCAAACAGAGAATTTTCCAAAAACCCCTAAATTTTTAAAAACCAAACCAGAGAATCACGGTAAGTTATCATAGGACGATATAAGAGGAGTTGGCAACAGAATACTTCACTTAGGCGTGTGACCGACACTACGGTGTACTAAACGAGACATGGAACGACCGCACTCCCAAGGAGCTTGCGGGCCTGACAGACCAATTATGAGTTAGTCGGGTAAGTGGTAACGTATCAATAAGATACTCCATGTATGTATACAAGTAGAGTACGGTACACGGGAAGTAGCCCACTCCATACTACGGACGAAAGAGCCAATTCAAACCAAGACAGTTGGACACCTCGAATGATCGAAGAACACAAGGAAGCTTACCAATATAAGGGAGTCAAGAAACCAATAAGGTGACGGACCTAAGGATATAGCGTTAATAAGCGCGAGAAGCACATAGTATTAAGTACAGACATTGGATATGTCTCAGGAAATACCTAATAACTGGGTGAATACCAGTGTAAATAATACGGCGAATGCCTAAATGAACTTATTAATGTACGATAAACGGGATAGAATTCCCACTTTATACCTCACTGAAGAGAATAATGACCAGACCTAGAAGGTATTAGAAGGTACCAAGGATCTACCCAATAATGGGAGACATTACAACCCTAAACAGGATAGTCAAGGACATAGCCGCAAGGCGAAGTCACAACTGAACATAACCATGAGTACAAGCCAGATGTAATGGCATTACTCAGTAACACCCAGGAGCAATCCGAGAAGGGTGCCGGAGTCAAAAGTAGTTAAACGAAACATCGTGTTGAGAACACAAGTGTTTAAGCAAACACTCGGGTAGAACCCGAAGGGATCCCTCGTAACACGGGATACCCTAAAATGCTAGAGGGCATGAATTAGTATCAAAATACTTTAAGGGTCTTCCATGTTTGGAAGCGTGGTGAAACTACCATATCAAAACCCAGTAATACCTCCAAACCATTTAATGGTATACGGAGAAGCAGAAACCTGTATAAACAGCCCGCATGGGGCATGGCGAGGCAATGTGGCTTGTAAGCCGATAGAACCAACTACAGCTTGTAGATCCAAACGTTGTAAAACATATGCATAAAGACATAAGAGTTATTGTGGAGCGGGAACCACCACCTTAGAGTGGGGACACCACTTATTATTGTGGAGCCTATGGAGTGGCAATTGCATGAATCCTCCAGAGAAAGGCTACCATCTAAGTATGTAATATGAGACCGCTAAAGCGGTGTAGGGAAACCTGAGCATGTGTATATTGCCAAGGAATTTATGAACACAAATAGCATGTAGAAAGGCTTTGATAGCAATGGAAGGAAACCGAGAGAGCAATCGGTTGAGAAGTAAACACTGTATGTGTGCAATATGAACTGCAGAGTAAGCAGTGCGCAAGCGCGTAGAGAGATTTAAAGAATGGCGTATATTGTTGAGCCAAGTGAATGGCAAGCCATAGTGTAAATGGCGAGAACACCTGGGCGGAAGCTAAAGTAGTAGCGGATGCCATGATAATGAGAAGGAACAAGGTACGCAGTAAGCGACCATTGTAAGAGTATATTCGGTTAGTGATATGAAGTTGGTAAGGAAATGTGGTAAAGAAGACATGATCATTCCTATCTCATGAGAGATTTACTGTCAAGGGTTTACGCTTCTGCACTCTGTATGACTGAGTGTTTTGGTATTGCACTTGTGCGGTAATGATCGAGTGGGAGAGCCAGGAATTGAGAAATGTCAATGAAACCTGTTGAGTGAGAATCTAGAAAGATAACCGTGCGGCCATTGGCCAAAGATGCACAAAGAACGTGGGCAGTAACCCACAGGGCCCAGGATCGATATGTGGAAAAAGGCAGAGTATGAATGAGGAACTTGTACAGAAATAAATAAACAAACATGATTCAGAAGTCATTATCAAATGAGGAAGCACTACATGCTAAGTAGCAGCTTGACCTCAACCGACAATAAGTCGGAAAAAGTAGTGAATAACCACAAAGTATACAGAGTATACAAAATATAGATTTCCAGAGAATTGGAGAGAAAATCTAACTCATCGAATTCGCATACGGTAAGAGATACCAAGCGACGATTGAAATACATTGAGAATACCAAAGAGCGAGTTAAGCTCTAGTTATCAGGTCACACAATAGAAGCTTGTGGACCGTAACTCAAAGGTTAAGTATACCTAGCAATTGTGAGTAATTGCCTAATCCTAAATGCTTTGAAGCCTTAGAGGCTAGAACCGAACCCGGTTATGAGTAAATTAACCGCATTGAAGTTAAAACACTTCATGATACCAGAATTAGTGAACCAATGTTCAGTATAACATATGGTCGGTTACGCGGGCGTAACCCCTTTTAAGGGGGGTAGGGCGAGAAACCGCTTAGAGTATGTTTTACGTTTAGTGCGTAAACTACTATGTGCATAGCACAAAAAGAAATTGTTTTGATGATTGGAACTTATGTTACATAAACATATGTACCCATTCATTGTGTAATAATGTATTGTGCATGAGTGATGCAAGTAACGAGTATGTAATATTTATGAAAAGAGGAGTAGAGAGACTCCTAGGGAATGAGAATCCCTATAGTATATGTCTAGTGAGATTAGACATGAGTTATGATGAGTATGAATCGGCATGAAACCGATGTGTAACCTAAGAGGGAGTGAGTTCCCTAGGTGATTTTATTTGAGAATGATTGATGGAGTGAGTTCCATCCTTTGGAGTTGTATGTTGCATGTTTTAAGTTGAGTAATAATTTGACTAATGAGGCCACAAGTATGGAATGCCTAGGCAAGGTAAGTGAAACAAATAGAGAATAATGGATGACTTAAGTTCCATGATAAAGATAAATTGAAACAGATTGTTTTTTGAATACGACTAGAAAGAGTAAAAGATAGAAAACGAAAATGTTTGACTATCTGATTGTTTGAAATTGACGTGGGAGGTGGAACTTGATCTGCTAGCGATCAAGGGAAACCGAACACAAATTGGGGTGGAAGGATAGTTCAACACTGATGCTGATCACATCAGGGTTGAATGATTCTTGAAGCTCCCTATAAGTGGTCACAAGTAATCACGCTAAGAAAGGATACAACTACCATAAACCGGATTTGGAGTTGTGTGATGTTTTAAAAAAGAATTTTCAAACAGATTTTGAAAAAGAATTTTCTTCAAGTATGAAGATGGAAACGAAAACTGGTTTTGAAACCGCTATCACCCGCCGATGGCTGAGCCTTAAGTCTTGATGACCGGTAGAACGGTGGGCGTGTATTAGTTTTGAAACCATTGCACCGTACGTGCGGCGGTCCTAAGTGACCGGTTGGGGCGGTGTCAGTGTGTGATTTTTCCAAAGGCAGCAGGACGGGGAGAGTACCCTGAGATGTTCATGTGTTGAGTGAGTCAACCAGAGTGCCTGAGGATATGTATATGTGTAATGTTTTGATCAGAACCGAAGGGACCGTGGGCCAGAGAGAGTAAGTGCCCATTTGTCATGAAACGGCCGTGAACCAGAAAGAGTAAGTGTTCAACGTGACCGGTACCTGAGGGATCAGTAGTATATTACTCAATATGGATTCGAGGACTGTAGTGCCTTCTTGTCTTCGGACCGATTCCATGGAGAGAGTAAAAAGAGTATTTTTGATTGCTATACATGCTGTGATATGTGTGTGGTATGTGTAGTATGAAATGAGACAGACTTGTGGAGTCTGTAAGGTTATACATGTATTATAACCTTGGCATAGTACGCCATGAGAGTAACCATCTAGATTCACCAACTTTGAGGACAAAGTTCCTAAGGGGGGTAGATTGTAATACCCCGGATCTAAAAATGGTGATTAAATTACTCTAATAAAATTATTAAGGGCCTAATGGTGCCTAAAGAGTATTGGTAAAAAGAATAAAACCAAAAGAAAAGAGAAAACGCTTGAAAAGCGGAAAACGCTAAAATGCGCGTTAAATGAGTATAAGGGATATATGATCTCGTAAGGGTCCGAGATGGATTCCTAAGGCTTAATTAGGCCTAATTAGTATACGGGAATGATTCCCGAAGAAAACGGATCCAAATAATGGATTAAAACGCTAATTAAGCATAAAAGCACGTTTTTCGAAAACCCGAAAACGTGACTTTAAGTGGTCAAATGGACCCGTAAAAATTATAGTTGATTAAATAACTATAATTAAGTATTAATGGAAGCTTAATAACCATTAAAATTAATTAAACGAGAAAATTCCAAAAAAACGGACCCGGTAAGTGAATAGTGACAAAACCGGGAGACGAGACGCGTTTAATTCGAAAAGACGAAAAACGACCCGGGCTATTATTTAATGTGGGCCGGTTTTAATTATAATGTGTACACCCATTAATAGCTTGCTAGCTATTAAGTAATAACAAGACAAATAAATAAATAAGTAAAGTAAATAGTATAAAGGAAAAAGTAAAATAAAGAACTCACCTCCTCACCTTCTATTCTCATTTCACGTATTGAATTGCTCCAGAGACTTGCAAACTTCTTCTTCTTCCTCTGTTAGTCGCGACACCAACAGCTCACAAGCCTCACCTTCTTCCTCCTCTAACTTTCTCATTTCTTCACCGAATCCCACAAAAATACTACCGTTGGATTCGTATCGGCGAGGGCTACGTTTTCCACCCCTCAAAATCTTGATTCCCCCACCTTCACTTCCATGGATGTTGGAGCTTTTGAAGCTTTAAGAGCTGATTTTAACTCTCCTCCACCTCCTTAATGTCTTAAGGTAATAATAAGTAAGAGTTTTGGCCATTTCAAGCTTGTTCTTGTAATTTGGGAAATTTTCCCTCACGTTGAAAATTTCCTCCATTTCAGTCGGTTTCTCCATGCCATTGTGGGGTGTTGGAAATTCCATTATTTGATTGCCAAGCTCTCCTTTTGGACACTCTAAGGTAATGTCAAAGTTAAGCCTTAAAAACTAGCTCTTAAATACTAGTTTTGTAAGGAGGGTTTGAATTAATAAGTTTGATATATGTATATGGGGATATGATTGTAGTTGGCAATCTATGCCCCTTTGTTTTGATGTGGAAACATGAAGAGAAAGAGGGAACAAGAGAAAGAGGAAGAAGAGGGAGAAAACCGAAAAGGAGCAAGGTAAAAAGCTTACCTTGAGCTAGTTTTTATGTGACTTGTGAGCTAAATGATAGGTTGAATTAAGGACCTTGAATTGTGGTGGTCATGATACTATAATGTTGTTTGTAGAATGAGAATGTTTTAATGTGGTTTAAGTGTGCAAATAAACCTAGGAAACTAAGCTAGTCATATGTGAGAACCATGGGAATTTGATGTGTTATTGGTGCCTAAACAAACAGGGGTGAAGATTGTGTTTGTGAGTACATCTAGTGTGGTGGAAATGCTTAGGAAAGCAAGTAGGTGCTGTCAAAATTTGTCTAGGAATGGATAAGTTTGGGTGTTTGATTATAAGGAAGAAACTAGGTGGTTTAAGAGGTTTAAGTGGTTGGTTAAGGGCTTGAAAACCAAACTAAGAAGAAGAGTGTGTTAGTAGTGGAAATAATGTCATTGAGTGCTAGGAATGGCATTATTGTGTGGAGTATTGGATGGTTGAGACAATACCAAAATCTGTTACAAGTTAGAAGAACAAGAGAACTAGTTATGATATATAAGTGATTTTGAGGAAGAATTTGGGTAAGGGTTTAACCCATGATTTGAAGTGGTTTAGAGCATGTTTTAAGGTGATAAAACATGTAGGAATCTTGTGGAAAGATTAGGGAAAGATTGGGTGTGGATTAAGGATTGAATTGGGGTTGAAAAATGATGTATGTTGTAGGTTTTAGCAGGGTCCGGGACCTAGTCCATGGACAAGGACCCGGACCACCCCCTGTTTTTATGCCGAGAGCACACCCCCTGCTTTGGTCCGGGACTATACTCCAGGACAAGGTCCCGGACCAGGTGTTGTTTTTCACCCGAGAGTTAGTTAATGAATTGGTCCGGGACTTAGGATGAGGACCAAGTCCCGGACCACCCCCAGAAACCTACAGAGAGTGTTTTTAAGGGTTTAAATGATGGGGGTTTGAATGTTAATGATGTTATAAGATGTTAAGGCCTTGTTTGGTGACATGTAAAGGCCCTAGGAAGTGTAAGAAAGTGTTAGAAGTGATTGAGAAGTGAGAACTCAAATTGACAAGAGTAAAACCGAGTTAATGGGATAACGGGGTAAATACAGGAATAGCATTTTATTATGTACCGTATGAGTTTAGTGTTAACAATAATGTTTGAAACATTATCAGAGAGTCATGCGTGACCCGAGCATGGTGAGATGCCACGGTAAAGTAAAAACCCCGGTGAAAGGTATGATTTTCTCATGCCCCGTATGCTAACCGAGTTACTCTGATTTGTGTGTTTGTGTGCCGGCTTAATCAAGATTAAAGCATGAAAATAATCCCTTGTTTGATTATGCATGCATTGTTGTATGTTGAATGAGCTAACATACTTGTATGCCGGCGTGGTCTAACTTAGTGCATAGACCGACTCTTAGTGAGTACTGATTGACTAGAAACCCGTTGAACGGGTAGTCACATAACCAATGGTATTATGCAAACACACACAAGCTATCGATTAAAGTATAACGATAACACAAACATATGAACTCCCTAAAATGTGAGGAGATGTACGGGTTGAGTAAATACCGATAACGGTTAGAGAACCTTATTGAAACAATCCACGAAATAAATATGAGTGGAGAGATAAATGACCTCCATCGAGAGGATTGAAGTTAGTCCAATAATGTAAACATGTAAGAAAGGTAAAAGTGACCTAAGGGACTATGTGACTCCCTTGAGATACGGTCGACCTCTTATATGAGGAATTTTACCCGGTATAAGAAAATATCCTAATGTATAATCATATGATTGTGAGGGTAACCCTTAAACCTAAGACTACCCGAATTTAAGTAAAGTTCCCAAAGTCATTAGAAACATCGAGAATGATGCTTCTAGACTAATATACATGATATTATTATAACTCCGAGAGAGGAGTGTATGGGAACGAGAGTAGTCCGAGTGTAGTCGGACCTAAGTAAAAGAGATAGGAACTAAGAGAGAGTTCCGTGAGCTAGTTGAACCTTCCCACCATGCTAGACCCAGAGTAGGGTCGAAACCGGGGAAGTAAGACTATGCTAGAGAGCCATGAGTTTTGGCTTAAGTATGTAATAAGAGTAACAAGCGTGACGTAGGAGGCCTGTAGTGTCTCGAGAATCTACAAGAGCTTGAGTATGAGTAACCCAAGAGTGTGGGTGAGATAACGAGTATAAATAACCCGAGAGAAAGGGGTGTGTATATGTATGAGTAACCCGAGAGAATGGGTAAGTATAAGAATGAGTAGCCCAAGAGAATGGGTGTGTATACGAATAAGTAACCCGAGAGAGCGGGTGAGGTATTGAATAAGTAAACAAGGCATAGTGAGGAATAACCCTCAATGCCTAAGAGTAACCAGTTACCACTAACAACATTGTTATGTTAGTTAGGAATCGTGTTCCATGATTGGATGTAGATTCCTTGTGTGATATACATATATATTGTATTGCCATGATGCATGTTGTTTGATTTAAATGAACTCCATGTATATCCGACCCAAAGTAGTCGGCGTACCGCGGTTAGCACGCGGTATATGCGAATTTCATGCGCAGCGTAAGCTGACCCCCTAGGGGGAACGTTTTTAGTGTGCAGGTACTTGAAGCTGACCGCCGTTCGAGAGAGTAGGACGGGGACTGCTGTGAGCATGGGTAGTTAGATTGTAATTACTTATGCGTTTGAATGAGGTGTAAGTCCGAGTATGTTATCGGCATCCGTATATTGTAGACTCGGTATAGTAAAGAAGTGAAATGAGTATTGTATTTGTATGAAGTACTCGGTTGATCCAGTCTATCAGACCGTTACTGTATGTGAGATAGGCCTGGTTAGCCATATGGGTGGCTAACGGCGTTGTTTCACCCCTCGTTGTAGTTAGAGTTCCGCTGCGTGAGTAAGAGTAATTGGTGTTAAATTAAGAGGTAATGACGAGATTAACGGTTGGGGTGTTACAGTGTGTATGCACAAGTAGTCTGATGTATTATTCCTTGCTCAGAGAAAAACAATTTTCCTTCATTAGAACTGCCTAATTCCCTTGCATTATCTGTTCTGACAGTTTTAATGTTGACTTCAAATTGTCGCTCCACCATTCTTATGTAATTAACTACCGCTTCCCAAGCATTGCCCTTTTCCTTTATAAGATGAACCCAAGTGGTTCGTGTGAAATCATCAACGAAGCAAACAAAATATCTATAACCGTTATACGTGTTAGTGTTGAATGGTCCCCACACGTCTATATGCAGCATCTCAAAGGACCTTTTGCTCCTACTTACTGAATTTTCAAAAGGTAGTCATTGTGCTCTAGCTTTATAACATATGTCGCAAGCATAATGTATAGAAAAATCTCCTTCCTTTATTAAGCCCAATCGGACAAGTTTGTTCAATGGTACATGACCTAGTGCAATATGCAAATCCTTAGCGTGTGGGCTGATATTTTCTTCGTAGCCCAAACCGCAACCATTAAACATAACGCCGCTCTGGGCCTTGTCCTCAACCTTCGATCTGAAAAGCCCAAGACTTCTACCCGCTTCGAACTCGTCCAGGGTGTAAAGCCCATGTTGACCACGACGCACTCTTTCAATCATCCCTGTCACCGGGTCCTGGACAAAACAAGCTCGATTGTCAAAAATCAGTGAGCACGAGAATTGTTCCGTCATCTTCCTAACTGAGATTAAATTGAACATGAAATTCGGGATATACAACACTCCTGTCAACCGGATTTCATTCCCTATCTTAACATCTCCGATTTTATTCACCATCTGCGGACTTCCGTCTAGAAGAATGACGCTCCTCTCAACTCTCAAACTTTGCCAATTTTCAAAGATATTTTCCGCTCCAGACATGTGATCTGTCACCCCGGAGTCGATAATCCACTGTCCCTTAAACAAGTTTTGCGATTCGTTGCTTAATAGACACTGTGTATTGAGTTTGAGTAGTTGATTACCTGAGAAGTTGCAATGGCTAATAGATTCTGATTTTGCTGGTGCGATGGTGTTGCGAATTAGTTCAGTGATCTGTTGCATTTGTTTTGCTGTTAATCCATCATCTGAACTGGCCTTTTCGCTTGATTCACTTTGAACCCTAGCTGTGTTGGCGTACGCCTTTCTTTTCCGCGCCGCTATCACCGCCTCTTTCCCGTGCAATTGAAAGCACTCTGCTGATAGATGCCCAGTTTTCCCACAATGGTTACACTTTTGTTTCTGGTAGCATTCATCAAAGCTGTGTCCGGCTTTCTTGCAGAAGGAACAAATTGGCCTTTTCTTTTCTGTATCGATGCTCTTTCTGAAGTTTCTGGAATTATCCCCTGCGCTTGTTCCATGACTGTAGAAAGACATCGCATTCTCTGCAATATTGCTATCTCCTCTCTGTTCCTCTTCTTGAATTATCAGAGAAAAAACCCTTTCTAAACATGGTATTTCTTCCATTGCCAGGATCTGCCCGTGAATCGAGAGGTACTTCCGATTCAAACCCATAAGGAAGTGAATCAATTTGTCTTGCTCCATCGCTTTCTTGACTCGTTTGTCCAGACTACATGTGCAAGTTCCGCAAGTGCACCTCTGGGTAGGATTCGCCAAATCTAATTCTCCCCAGATTCGTTTCAATTTATCGTAATACGCCACCACTGTATCTTCTCCTTGCTTCGTTTCTGCTAATTCACGCTTCAAATTGTGAATGACAGCAAGATTCGTGCGCTCATACCTTTCGCAGATGGATTCCCAGATGATCTTGGGATCTTGACAATAGCGCACTCCTTCCAATGGAGACGGACCGAGGGAGTTCTTCAACCAAGAAGCGACGAGAGAACACGACCTCTCCCAGGCAGTGTACCGAATTGTTTCTCCTTCCTCTGGTTTCTTCACAGTACCGGTAATAAACCCGTACTTGTTCTTCGATTTCAGGGCGGAAATAATGTCGCACTTCCACCCCAAGAATCCGACTCCATCGAACTTCGGCACCAGAGAAACTCCCGGTTGCTCCGCCGCGTGCACATACAATGGGTCGTTGACATCAATGACTGAGTTGCTGCTATTCGCCGTCGAAGGAGTCTCGGTCTGCTTCTTCGCGTCGTCCGCCATGCTCGCTGGAGGAAAGAGCTAATAAACCCACGCTCTTGATACCATATTAGAAGTTAATGATAGTGTTTATTGATTGTAAAGCAAAGAGATTAGGCAAGGTGTATCTAATAGATATTGTTTAATCGTATATCATATACAATCTTATTGACCGAAGAGGCATATATATACATATAAAAGATAGAGATAAAAGAAAGAGATAAATGTAATACATAATAAGATAAAACTAACATATTTACTAATATCATGTGGGTTAATAAATAACGGGCCAAGTAAACTAGACCCAATATCTAAATAGCCCAATAATTTCATGGTGATCAGTGATTAATAATTTTCTTCGTCCACGTATCCATTTTTATCTCTTGTCTTCTCAAGTGTGCTGGGCATGTCTGGTTTGAGAGCCAAGTTAGGCTCTGGTCGGCATGGCTGTTTTGGCAGCATAAATGCAGCATATTTGACAGCAGGAATGTGTTGGCATAAATGCAGCATATTTGCTGGTAGGAATGTGCTGGCATAAATGCAGCTGTTTTGAAAATTGCTGTTTGACAGTGCAGCATATATGCAACATGTCTGGTTAAATTAGTTATATGTAGTGCGTTTACCGTTTTCGTGTTACAATTACAATTTATTATATTATACTATGTAACTTTATTTTGTTAGTAAAAGTAAATAGAAAAATTCACAAACAATATATTACTATGAGTATTTAATTTACAGTAAAAAACTTGAGAAACCAAAGAAAATAAAAATATTTATAAAACCAATAAATTTTTTATTTTTATTATTTAAGCAAAATTTGTAACTTCTAAACAATATATTTTTATTATCTACATTTTATAATTCTTACAAATAATAAAGCGTAAAAAAAGAGAACAAGCGTTTCAAATTTTCTGATAATGTTATGTGAATTTATTTAGCGTAATTGTAACTTTTAATAATATATAATATTTTTGTAACTTTGTATGTTAATAAATTTATATGCATTCATATTTCTATATACTATTTTAGTATTTTAATTTATATATCAACAAGTGTGTATATTTATTGGTTTTTTTCAATTTTATTAATCTATGTGGTATTACAAATAATATATTGTAGATTTGTATTATAAATGTGGTTTTTTTAAATTGGTTAAAGAAGTAGTACTATTTTTTATAAATTATTTGAAGCATTATGTAATTTGTAACAAATAAAGTAACTTGTAAAAAGTTTTTTTTTTAAATCAATAGATATAGTAATTGCATTATGAAGTGAGTAAAGAAACGGAAGTGAAAGCACGGAAATGAAAAAGTAGCATTTGCTGCGGGCATTTATGCTGACATTTATACTGTCATTTATGCTGACATTTATGCTGACATTTATGCTCTTTTAGCCGAACAACAAAAACAAATAAAGGAATTCAAAACAGCATATGTTGTACATTTATGCTGTCCATAAAATGCATGCCGAACACCGCCTTAGTCTTCCTCATACTATCATATTTGTAATCAAACTTATCTGGCAGAGGATGGAGGCTACCCCCACGGCCAAGTCCGGTTGGAGTGAGTGATTTTTCTTTTAGTTTGAGGTCTTTTGGTTTCTTGTCTTTTCCCTTTTTTAGATCTTCTCTCAGATTGGCTAATTTTCGAGTTTTGTATTTTGTTGGAGGTATGCTATCCCCTAATTTGTTCCCCGCTGCCTCTATTCGATATGTAGATTGCTTTGTGTATCAACTATTTTATAGTCACCTTTATATATCATTATCATTACCTTTCCAATTCAAAAACAAAAAAGGATGGGGGATACATGAAAATGAAATGAACTCCTTAAAATTATGTTGTTTGTTTGGTTTATGTGAGGAACGAGAAATGAAACATCATTCAATGGTCATTGATTATTGATCACTGATCACCAATAGCTAGTCAACGACTGCCGTCAATAGCCACTCGTTGTCGGTCAATAACCACCTGTCACATATCATAGAGTTTGGAGGAAAGAAAATTATATTCTGTAGATGGAGGTGGAAAATCAAATTAGAATGATCGCTTGTTATCCCATCCTATTTCTCTCATCTTTTCCTAAAAATAAAATAAAGTGGCTAAACAAATTGTGAGAAAAAAATCATTTAAATTAATTTTTAAATTCCCACAAACTAACTTTTATGTTTAATATATCATCTTGTCTCAAATTGGTGTCGTTACAGAGCGACCATTGTATCTTCTACCTTTTTTTAATATAGAAAAGAAGTATCATTTAATTGAAACCTAAATATTTAACAACAACGAAATTATGCTTGTTTTAATCATTTTATATCTTAAATATATTTGTTATCATATGTTGCTAACTAAGGATGTGTTTGTTGTTGTGCTATGTAAGACAAAAAAAGGATAGCGTATGTGTAACACCCCTCTCCATAATCACGTAATAATTACTCACGTAGTAATAAATAAAACGTCTTACAGCGGAAGAATAAATAATAAAAACAATACTCACTCGGGTGTCACCGGCCATTACTCGCCCATGCGAGCAACGAAGCCAAACTATATCCAACTTCCAACATAAACAAACTACTAACCGCCGTGATAACGAGAAACTCCTATACATCATACTAGTCCATAAATCATAAACATCGACAAGTGAACGTCTACCCAAACCTGAATATACATAACCTTACCATAATACAACTGAAATATCCCAAACCTTAGTTACTTTAATTAATTATGAATTAATTAAATATAAGTTATTAATGAGAGATTAAGGAATTAAAATACCCTTAGATAAGTACAATAGAATAATATAATATTTATTTAAATCCTAAAAGTCATTAGGAAACATAAACGAAACCTAAAATGACGTTAAGAAGGTTTAGAAAAAAGAAATATAAATGAAAATATAATTAATCGTTTCTACATCGTAAAACATGTCACAAATATTTTAGAAGTGAAAACGAGGTCTTAGACACCTTATAAGGTTATTTGGGTAATTTTAGAGGCATTAGAAAATTAGTTAAGCAGTCAAAATAAAAGACGTCACGTTTTTCGCCTAAAATGGCAAAACGCAAACCAATTCAAAATAAATACTAATAAATTAAGTTTATAAATAACAATAATAATTATTATTTGAAAATATAAACTTAGAATAATAGAATGGTTCGTCTCAATAAAGGGGATATCGTGTCGCAGATGGCATGAAAAACGGGTCTAAAACGAGTTAGTAACGACATATTAAATGAAACATTGTAAAAAAAAATATATGGGCCGACCAGCCAAAAGACTGGGCCGGCCCAGTCCTTATTAACCCACGGTTCAACCCACACCTAAACTAATTCAGCCAGCCCTCTCATTCTCTAAACTCACGGTAATTTACCAACCCTAACTGCCCGCCTTCATCCTCTTCACTCACCCAAATTGCAACCCTAATTGTATCGAGGAACATACATGCTCGCTCTCTCTTCTTCTTCTTCTCACGAACGGCGCCGAACCTCCTCCATTCTTCTCCTCACGAAATGCGCAATCCTAACTGGCGGTTCAACAAACGGGCAAGGAATCCGGTGGAGCTTCAAGGCGAGGCGAGGCGAGGCGTGGCTGGAAACCGGAGACGGACGAATCGAACCAAAGGAGGCCGAAATCGAGAGAGAGCCACCCTTTAAGGTGTATATGAGTCGGAATCATTTTTTGTTCTCTCGTTTTTCTACATTTTATTCGATTTCAGCTAGGATTCGAACTGGGAAAACTAGTCTAGAGATTTCTCTAACTCCTCTCGGTTTTTCGGCCATTAGAGCCCGAGTTATACCCTTGCAAACTTGTAAAATCCGGCTAGATTGTGGTGCGAACTGAAACCGTTTTGTTCTGTGCGGATTATGTATGCTGTGAACTATTGTATGTGGACTTTAAATCTGGAAATCATATTGCTGTGGTGTGCGAAATTAAGAACCCTAGAAGGAATTTAAGGTTTCGAAAAATTTGCAAGATGAATCGTTTTTGGTAATCGAAATTGACAGTAAGTTAATGTAGTGTGGAAATCGATTTAGGGTTGCGGTTAGGATTAGGGTTAGAAATTGCGGTTGGAATTGAGTTAGGGTTTCGATTGCTAAAATTAGGGTTTGTAATCACTTTCTGAGATTAAAATCGAATTTGGAGAAAGTAAACTTCGGGTTCTGAATTTTGTGTCGTTACGAATTGATTTGGGGCAAAATTATAATTATGAGAAAATTATGGGTGAATTAGAAATCTGAGAAATTTTGGGTGGCATTGGCAATTATTGGAAAATGATGGGTGAAAATGTAAATTGAGGAAATTCTGGGGTGAAAATTGGAATTAGAAAGTTTTAGGGGTGATTTGTAATTTCTAGAAAAATTAAGGGCAATTTGAGAATCTGAATGTATATTAGAGTTTCTGAAATTGTGAATGGTCAAATTTGAATTAGATTAGTCAAACATTGAGTTGGGCTAAGTAAATTAGACAAATTAAATTGGGTTTAGGAATAATCATTTGGGCTGAAATTATAGTTAGTAAATTGGATTTGAGGGCTTAAGCCCAAAATAAGAAGTGAAACAAATCTGAATATAAAATTGAGCTTTGGTCAATCAGAATAATCATAAGAAATTGGATTTAGGAAATAAAAGGAGATAGTCCATTGATGTAATAAATGACAAAACAGAATGGGTTGTAAAAAAAAAATGGGAACCGAATTAAATTGACTTGAAGGGTAGTCAAATTGGGCTTTTAGCCCATTGACCATTTTCTTTATATATAGTGGACTTAAGTTCAAGTTAGAAGTGGATAAAAAATTAGTATATTGATTTGGGCTAACCATAAATAATTAGACTTTGAATTGGTAAGTCATAAAAGAGGTTAAAGGATTTTATTAAGGGATCATCTATAGGATTGGTATTAATTTATACGTGATAAGATTGATATTAATTATATGAGAAATTAGAGTTTTATATAAGTATGTGTTGATGAGTTAACAACGTGGAAAATTGGTGTAACAAAAGAACTTTGAGGACTTACTATACGTGTATAGTTATGTATATACATATACTTAAAGGATTTGAATAAAAGAAGTTTTATAATTCATATGGAACTTAGGAAGTTACGAGAATACGAGTGTATGTGTGTTAGTGTAACATTAGAATAAAGGGAAAACACTTATATATATATATAGTTGGGGTTAAATTGTGAGTTTGAAATTGTTGGAGGATTGATATAATGTTAGTAATATCAATAACAATAATAAGAACAAGTGTGCCTATGTAGACACACCAAGGTTAAGTAGATAAAAGTCGCATAGCATGACATTTAATTTGAACGAAGTATATATATAGATATGCATATATATGTGGATATGAATATATAATCAAAGGATTGAGATTTGGTTAATGGAATAAGAGATTAGAGTTGTATGACTCATAAGGATTAATTTAGGATGCCTAAATTACGAGAACACATGTGTATATAGTTGGAAGTTTAATTAAGAGAGTTACATATGGTGGCGGAATGTTTAGGAGATGATTAAGTTATTAACCTACCCGACTATCACATTATAGGATCTAGATAGTCGAAGGTGTTCGACGGATTGGGCGAGCATCGTTTTAAGAGCTAGCCAATCTCCAGGTGTACGGTACAGTTCTTCTTGTGACCTGCTTGCTAACGAGGTGTCCCTCGGCTTGTGTGCTATTTGTTTTTGTGTGCTCACTAAACAAGATAAAGCATGCAACCGGAATATTATGTTTATTGTATTGTTGTGTGATGTTTGAAAACTAACACAACATACCGTGAGAACTTACTAACCAACGTTTAGTAAGGAATTGAGTGAGACTAAGGAACACTCCCTAATATGGGTTTGATATAAACCGAAAGAGGTTAACCAACAAACATGGTCTTGAGACTAACTAACTGGAACTTGAGTGAGGAAACCCGGGACTGACTCCGGTCATGCATGCTAAGGAAAGGGGGTCGGTATCTATAGCAGATTCGACTTCCGCTTAAGGACTTGTCTTCGGACTTGTAGCCTAGGGCCGGTTGCCGGCTCAGCTACGCTGGACTCCCGTCCAGGGTAGGTGGCATTAAGATGGTGCGGTGGGATCACCTAAATCCCAGGTTTGGACTTAGGATACAACCATTTCCCTCCAGGAACGGTTTGTATACTGAGAATAAGTTAAGATTAAGATTAAGGTAAGGTTAAGATAAGTTGCAACCATTCCTTTTTAAAGGATGGTTTGTATTATTAAGATTAAGATAAGCTACATCCACTCCTTATTAAAGGATGGTTGTTTCTAAGATTAAGATAAGACTAAGATTGAGGTGAGATAAGGATGGACTAAGATTAATAGGAAATATAACCTAAGGAGTCAAATAATTAACTCTCTAATTAAGGGAACGCATTTAAGTCGTTCGTTATGTTTGAACTTTGATTGTTCATATTTGGTTTGTTGTTTACTGCACTTTCTATTATGTCGTGCATCTAATCAACCTCCATGCTATCGACAATTAGTCGTCGTAGCCACGTTAGCTTGGGGGCCATGAGAGGATCGTACCAGCATTCGTGCTGACTCCCTTTGGGGGCTGTTTTTACTACACAGGTGAACATCAGGAGGCGGCTGTCGCGAGAGTATGAAGGGGTACAAGTGTGAAGGGTTAAGTGTGGCCTACGAGTTGTGCATGTACACTCGTATGGCAATTGAGTTAGTAAGATGTATAGGATATGAGGGGATTGTAAGAAGGAAAGGTATTTGGTTAAGGTTGTTATGTACTAATGTTCGGTATATTCTGTAGTCAGACTGTGGCAAGGTCCTGGAGTGTAAAGAATTCCGCTGTGTTATATATATATATATGCTGTTAAGTTGCAAGACCACGTTTGGATTGAGTTAGGGTGTTACAAAAAGTGGTATCAGAGCGTAGTTACGCTCTGATGACAGGAATTACCAAACTTAGGAGAATACGGAGGTTGAGTTTGAGTTATGGGTTAAGGGTCGAGAGATAGAGTGAGAGGTGTGTTAGTTAGGACTTCCCGGTGTCTACCGGATATCCATAGTACCTAGACCCGCCCTCCACATCCCTAACTGTGAATACGTGGAACAAACACCAGAGAGAAGAAAGCCTTCTCCTACTCGGGAAAACCCGATCTGGCCGTTAGTTATCATTAAGCAATATGAGAAACACACCGTTTTACAACAATTTACGAGAACTTGAACGTTTTAATTGGAGCGCAACATGGAAATAGGCGCTACCAACGGAATTCTACTAGTAAGAGAACGAAAATTACTGGCAACATGGGTCGACATGCTACGCAGTCGAGTTACCACACCATACCAATAATAAGGAAAGCACTACGAGTGTAATGGAGAGGAAAAAGATAAGTGACATGAGTACCGGACAGTGGTCCGAATGAGCGTAATAGTGGGATAATACAAAGCATGAGAGTTATGACTACCGAAAGGTCCAGTTAAAAACGGGAACTCTAAACCCCATACAATGAGGAAAGTTACAAACCTGGCCGACATAGCGCAGATGACGGTAAAAACTCATACAAATGGTATACCGAGTTAGGACTACAACGTAGTGCCTGAAGGAGAATCATTACTTAGTAACCCCGACATAATGTGTGGGAACAGGAGCGAGGATTAAGATATAAGTAAGTAACGAGGGGTTCCCTCAGGAAGAGGAACACCCTGACAAATGACAGTACTGTTAAACCAACCAGGAAACTGCCGGATGGCTAGTTATCCAAAATAAGAGAACATCGAAGGAGTCCCAAGGACTACCAAAGATATGGAAACTAGGTGGAAGTACTACTACCGACGCACACGGTACCGGTAGCCCATCTTGCATGGCGCACTTGCCATAGCAAGTGCTACCACGATTAAGTTATACGGAAAGCCATCATGGCGAGATAGTAGAACGCTAAAGTCGTAATGCATAATAACACCGGATTGTAAATCCATAAGAACGAGAGAATAAGACCTTAGAAAGGCCTGACGGCCTGACCATGATAAGATGAGTCATACACCAGTCAACAGGGAGCTGAACTTGGACGGAATGCTAAATGGTATAAAATTTTGGCAACAGTACAACCTACTACAGCAACAACATACAAGGAATGTATTAAGAGATACAATGAAGGCAGTCGACAGAACGACTTCCAGCAGGAACGAGATAGAACTCCGAGATGACCATTAAGAATACCATTAACAACCATCTTCGTTGAATATGTTAGTAAACCCCGGAAACATGGACAGAGGGAATAAACTTAAGCAGTAATCTACCAAGGATTAAAGACATACAACCCCGAGAGAGGAAAGCTCAGAGGACTACCCCCACAGAGCGGGCATAGTCGAGCCGAACAAACTGGTGAACGACGGTTAGCATTACTACCTAACTCATTAACACCCGAGTATGATTAATCATTGACGGGTGGTGAAGCCAACGAAAGTTGAACACAACATTGAGATGGAGACACGTGTTAGCTAGGATAAATGTCCAACGGAGACACAGTAAGGCCAATGCTTAATACAAATTAATTCTATATGAGCGAGAGTAATGACGGTTTACCTAAGCGAGCTTCCATAGTGGGAAGCAGGATGTAGCAGCTTACCACGAAAACCAATACCACACCAAATGGTGTAACCTAACATATGATAAAGTTCAAAGAATTAGTAGTTATGAAGTTAATCTACTAATGAGCTAGAGTACCAACAGTGAGCCGACCAGCGGCTCTCACTCAAGAGAAAATTAAACACTAAGGAGCTAATGACAAATGAGTTAGTAAAATAATCACCAATGAATTATAGGAGCTCTTATGTATTGTCATGGGACTATTGTTGTGTGCAGGTGGCTATGTGAAATTCAGTGTTTAGATTATGTAATTGAAGGGCCTAAGAGCCATGGGACTATTGTTGTGTGCAGGTGGCTATGTGAAATTCAGTGTTTAAATTATGTCATTTAAGGGCCTAAGTGCCAAGCAATGTAAGGTTTATGCAATTGTATTGTGAATTGAAGTAGTTAGAGTGTAATTGGTGTGTTGTGAATGTCCACTAAGGACGTGATTAACTTGGGTTGATTTGAGGAGAAAATCTATGCATTTGAGCATGATAATATAGTAGAGAAGTCATGGCGAAATTTGTGTAGAAACCAAGTGTATTAGGTGTTAAGTGAGTTACTATGACCTAGGACTTACTAGGAATCATTAAAGGATAATTGAGAAAAAAATGAGTGAACTAAGGTGTACTTATGAGATAGAATGACCTATAATTTAATTGTGGAGGAATTGCCAGAAGGGTACCAAAGAGAATATTGAGATAATGCTAAGGACAGGGGCGGAGAACGAACCATGCCTTTTAGGGTGGGGATACCTCTCCTTGTTATGAGGCCATGAGTGGGAATGAACCCCTCAAAGGGGCTTTCACTTATTAGAGATGCAATACGCTTTTGTTAGAGAATGGAAACTGTAAACTTGGGATTACCTTGGAACATGTCAGATACACTTGAGTAATAAGGAAGGTTGCAGAGATAGACCCCTCATCCAACACCCAAGATGTAAGAATTATTGATCATCAGAGATAGACATTGTGAGTGCACCTTACGGCACGTCAAATGACCAATGCTCCGAAGAGCTTGTGATTCAGTGGATGACTTCTTCAGTAACCGGTAGAATTACATGGTAGATAACGTCATAAGGATGAAATAATGCGAGGGAAATCAGCCTACTTACGAATCTGAGATTGGAGCAGAACATCTTCATATCAAGAGTCAACTATTTTACAGCACGGTACGGCAACCGCCAAATACCGAAATTAGAGAAACTCCAGTGTGTTTACACCAAGGAGAGATTGAGTATAAGGTAAGATGTTAGAATAAGTGAGTAAGTAGTTGCACCATCAATGGGAAACATGGTAAAGGCCAACTACCACGGTAGTAGTGGTCGTGAGTACAATAGTTGGATAAGTGGATTAAGTCATGGTGCGCGGTAAGGCGACCATTATGTATGAGTCGTCAAATATTGACACTGAGGCAATTAGATTTATGAGTTAAGACCAGCATAAGTAAGGAAATAAGATAGTAGACGACTGTGCATTGGTGCCAGTAGTCTGGACCTGGTTAGGTAAGATTTCACAGGAAGCACACTACCCATTCCTTAAGGAACTGGAAGTGCATTCCTAATATAATGAATATGAGAAAGAAGATAAGAGGCTCTATGGAAAGAGACATAAGCTACTAAGAAATAGAATCAATGCGGAATACAGAAAGGAGCTGGAGCATACCATACCCAAGAACACAGTAAATGGACTTCCCTTGATTAACTTCAAGAAGAACAATAAATGTTATTATGGAACGATGAAAGAGGAGATCGACAACAGAATACTTCATAATTAGCAATAGCTAAACGTGTGACGGACACTATGAGTTTACTAAAACGAGACGTGGGACGACTGCACCCCACAGGGGCTTGCAGGCCTGACACGCTCATTTATGAGTTAGTTGGGTAAGTAGTAATGTACCAGTAAGGTACCCCATGCATGTAGACGAGCGGTGTAAGGAACACGGGAAGTAGTCGACTCCATACCACGGACAACGACCCAAGATCAGTCAAGAGCAGCCACTACCACAACAGTCGAAGAGAAGAATTCAGTTGAACCAACAACACAAAGAAATTAGAGAACAAATAATTAAGGACTATGAAATGCGAAGAACACGGATTGTTAAGTACAGACATTGGGCATGTCTTAAGCTGTAAGAGATTAAACTGTAAAGCGCAATACGCACTAAACAGTAGTTTCAGATTAAAAATCATCCTCAGACCAAAGGTCAGATGGAAAGAACGATTTAGACACTTAAAAGAACGCTAAGAATATGAACATTAGATCCCCATAGAGACTGGATAGACAAGCTACAACTTATCAAGGCCGTGTATATATATATATAAAGATAACACGTGTCCATTAAGAGACCTTTAGTACTAAATCATAAGCATACAGGATGAGAATATACAATACTATGAAGAATAAGAAAAGCAGTTCAGCCTAAGACCATCAGAGTTGTGCAGCGGAAGCTAGCAGATCACTACCTTTGAGATTAGACCAAACTAAGTTAAGAAAACGGTATAAGTACCGTAAGAATCCTCGATACAGAGACTAAGTCATTTCTGATCGAATAATAAGTGAGATAGATGACATGGAAGATAGAATGCTTGGTGAGAATTAGACATCTTGAACCTATGTTCAAGAATGATGTGGTGTTGATTACGTGGGCGTATTCCATTTTAAGGGGGGTAGAGCGAAAACCGCTCAGCGTATGTTTGTGTACTGAGTACATAAACTACGGTGTGCATAGCATAAAATAATTTGAGAATATGTTTTACATAAACATTTTGAGATAAATTATGGTTATTGCACACAGAAGATGTGAATACCACACACGTTAAGTACCTATCTTGTTAACTCCGGTGTGAGTACAAGTTAAGAGAATTAAGGAAGAGGATTAAGGAGATTTAAGGAATAAGGAATATATGAGGTATGAGTAGATATGAGACTATGTGTGAGATAAGAATAAGATAACACTATGAGATATTATTCGATATGAGTATGAGTTAGGAAATAGTAATGTTATGAGGTATAAGATGGTGAGAATTGTTATGAGACTGATATAGAATTTAGTAGGAATGAGAGTCCTGAGGTAAGTACTAAGAGATGAACTGGGAATGTTTGATGGGCTGAGCCCACACCTTGGAGATGTATTGATTATGATTAGAAAGAACTAAGAAGATAGAAAATTTGAAATGAGTGAATTATTTGATGTTTGAAAATGGCGTGGGAGGTGGAACTTGATTTTCTAGGGATCAAGGGAAACAGAACACAAATTGGGGTGGAAGGATGGTTCAACACTGATGCTGATCACATCAGGGTTGGATGATTCCTGAAACTCCCTACCAGTGGTCACAATTAAATCACGCTAAGGATAGAGGCTTTAGGATAAAACGAAATTGGAGTTGATTGTATTTTCAATTAGAGGAATTATTCCTCACATGACCTCGTAAAAAGGATCTCCTTTTTACTGAGTCTTGCCCATGAAGTCGAGGACGCATGAGCCTTTGTCTTCGGACCGGTGACATGGGGAGAACAGAGTTGTTTTGTATTCTAGCCCATGAAGGCGAGGACGAATGAGCCTTTGTCTACGGACCGTTGACATGGGAGAATACGATGAAAATTATGTGATTGTTTTAATCATCAAAAGGAACAAAGGGAATTTTGAGTGCTATACATGCTTAAGCATGTTGTGTGATACTTGAGTATAAGTATATGACAAACCTAATGAGTTTGTAAGATTATATATATAAACATGATCTATGTGATCTATGGCAAGAGATAAACCGTGTATTCTAATGAGATTAGATGAATGGGAACTTTGGGGACAAAGTTCTTTTAAGGGGGGTAGATTGAAATATCCCAAACCTTAGTTACTTTAATTAATTATGAATTAATTAAATATAAGTTATTAATGAGAGATTAAGGAATTAAAATACCCTTAGATAAGTACAATAGAATAATATAATATTTAATTAAATCCTAAAAGTCATTAGGAAACATAAACGAAACCTAAAATGACGTTAAGAAGGTTTAGAAAAAAGAAATATAAATGAAAATATAATTAATCGTTTCTACATTGTAAAACATGTCACAAATATTTTAGAAGTGAAAACGAGGTCTTAAACACCTTATAAGGTTATTTGGGTAATTTTAGAGGCATTAGAAAATTAGTTAAGCAGTCAAAATAAAAGACGTCACGTTTTTCGCCTAAAATGGCAAAACGCAAACCAATTCAAAATAAATACTAATAAATTAAGTTTATAAATAACAATAATAATTATTATTTGAAAATATAAACTTAGAATAATAGAATGGTTCGTCTCAATAAAGGGGATATCGTGTCGCAGATGGCATGAAAAACGGGTCTAAAACGAGTTAGTAACGACATATTAAATGAAACATTGTAAAAAAAAATATATGGGCCGACCAGCCAAAAGACTGGGCCGGCCCAGTCCTTATTAACCCACGGTTCAACCCACACCTAAACTAATTCAGCCCAGCCCTCTCATTCTCTAAACTCACGGTAATTTACCAACCCTAACTGCGCCGCCTTCATCCTCTTCACTCACCCAAATTGCAACCCTAATCTGGTATCGAGGAACATACATGCTCGCTCTCTTCTTCTTCTTCTCACGAACGGCGCCGAACCTCCTCCATTCTTCTCCTCACGAAATGCGCAATCCTAACTGGCGGTTCAACAAACGGGCAAGGAATCCGGTGGAGCTTCAAGGCGAGGCGAGGCGAGGCGTGGCTGGAAACCGGAGACGGACGAATCGAACCAAAGGAGGCCGAAATCGAGAGAGAGCCACCCTTTAAGGTGTATATGAGTCGGAATCATTTTTTTTCTCTCGTTTTTCTACATTTTATTCGATTTCGGCTAGGATTCGAACTGGGAAAACTAGTCTAGAGATTTCTCTAACTCCTCTCGGTTTTTCGGCCATTAGAGCCCGAGTTATACCCTTGCAAACTTGTAAAATCCGGCTAGATTGTGGTGCGAACTGAAACCGTTTTGTTCTGTGCGGATTATGTATGCTGTGAACTATTGTATGTGGACTTTAAATCTGGAAATCATATTGCTGTGGTGTGCGAAATTAAGAACCCTAGAAGGAATTTAAGGTTTCGAAAAATTTGCAAGATGAATCGTTTTTGGTAATCGAAATTGACAGTAAGTTAATGTAGTGTGGAAATCGATTTAGGGTTGCGGTTAGGATTAGGGTTAGAAATTGCGGTTGGAATTGAGTTAGGGTTTCGATTGCTAAAATTAGGGTTTGTAATCACTTTCTGAGATTAAAATCGAATTTGGAGAAAGTAAACTTCGGGTTCTGAATTTTGTGTCGTTACGAATTGATTTGGGGCAAAATTATAATTATGAGAAAATTATGGGTGAATTAGAAATCTGAGAAATTTTGGGTGGCATTGGCAATTATTGGAAAATGATGGGTGAAAATGTAAATTGAGGAAATTCTGGGGTGAAAATTGGAATTAGAAAGTTTTAGGGGTGATTTGTAATTTCTAGAAAAATTAAGGGCAATTTGAGAATCTGAATGTATATTAGAGTTTCTGAAATTGTGAATGGTCAAATTTGAATTAGATTAGTCAAACATTGAGTTGGGCTAAGTAAATTAGATAAATTAAATTGGGTTTAGGAATAATCATTTGGGCTGAAATTATAGTTAGTAAATTGGATTTGAGGGCTTAAGCCCAAAATAAGAAGTGAAACAAATCTGAATATAAAATTGAGCTTTGGTCAATCAGAATAATCATAAGAAATTGGATTTAGGAAATAAAAGGAGATAGTCCATTGATGTAATAAATGACAAAACAGAATGGGTTGTAAAAATAAAAATGGGAACCGAATTAAATTGACTTGAAGGGTAGTCAAATTGGGCTTTTAGCCCATTGACCATTTTCTTTATATATAGTGGACTTAAGTTCAAGTTAGAAGTGGATATAAAAATTAGTATATTGATTTGGGCTAACCATAAATAATTAGACTTTGAATTGGTAAGTCATAAAAGAGGTTAAAGGATTTTATTAAGGGATCATCTATAGGATTGGTATTAATTTATACGTGATAAGATTGATATTAATTATATGAGAAATTAGAGTTTTATAAAAGTATGTGTTGATGAGTTAACAACGTGGAAAATTGGTGTAACAAAAGAACTTTGAGGACTTACTATACGTGTATAGTTATGTATATATACATATACTTAAAGGATTTGAATAAAAGAAGTTTTATAATTCATATGGAACTTAGGAAGTTACGAGAATACGAGTGTATGTGTTAGTGTAACATTAGAATAAAGGGAAAACACTTATATATATATATATATATATAGTTGGGGTTAAATTGTGAGTTTGAAATTGTTGGAGGATTGATATAATGTTAGTAATATCAATAACAATAATAAGAACAAGTGTGCCTATGTAGACACACCAAGGTTAAGTAGATAAAAGTCGCATAGCATGACATTTAATTTGAACGAAGTATATATAGATATGCATATATATGTGGATATGAATATATAATCAAAGGATTGAGATTTTGGTTAATGGAATAAGAGATTAGAGTTGTATGACTCATAAGGATTAATTTAGGATGCCTAAATTACGAGAACACATGTGTATATAGTTGGAAGTTTAATTAAGAGAGTTACATATGGTGGCGGAATGTTTAGGAGATGATTAAGTTATTAACCTACCCGACTATCACATTATAGGATCTAGATAGTCGAAGGTGTTCGACGGATTGGGCGAGCATCATTTTAAGAGCTAGCCAATCTCCAGGTGTACGGTACAGTTCTTCTTGTGACCTGCTTGCTAACGAGGTGTCCCTCGGCTTGTGTGCTATTTGTTTTTGTGTGCTCACTAAACAAGATAAAGCATGCAACTGGAATATTATGTTTATTGTATTGTTGTGTGATGTTTGAAAACTAACACAACATACCGTGAGAACTTACTAACCAACGTTTAGTAAGAAATTGAGTGAGACTAAGGAACACTCCCTAATATGGGTTTGATATAAATCGAAAGAGGTTAACCAACAAACATGGTCTTGAGACTACTACTAACTGGAACTTGAGTGAGGAAACCCGGGACTGACTCCGGTCATGCATGCTAAGGAAAGGGGGTCGGTATCTATAGTAGATTCGACTTCTGCTTAAGGACTTGTCTTCGGACTTGTAGCCTAGGGCCGGTTGCCGGCTCAGCTACGTTGGACTCCCGTCCAGGGTAGGTGGCATTAAGATGGTGCGGTGGGATCACCTAAATCCCAGGTTTGGACTTAGGATACAACCATTTCCCTCCAGGAACGGTTTGTATACTGAGAATAAGTTAAGATTAAGATTAAGGTAAGGTTAAGATAAGTTGCAACCATTCCTTTTTAAAGGATGGTTTGTATTATTAAGATTAAGATAAGCTACATCCACTCCTTATTAAAGGATGGTTGTTTCTAAGATTAAGATAAGACTAAGATTGAGGTGAGATAAGGATGGACTAAGATTAAGAGGAAATATAACCTAAGGAGTCAAATAATTAACTCTCTAATTAAGGGAACGCATTTAAGTCGTTCGTTATGTTTGAACTTTGATTGTTCATATTTGGTTTGTTGTTTACTGCACTTTCTATTATGTCGTGCATCTAATCAACCTCCATGCTATCGACAATTAGTCGTCGTAGCCACGTTAGCTTGGGGGCCATGAGAGGATCGTACCAGCATTCGTGCTGACCCCCTTTGGGGGCTGTTTTTACTACACAGGTGAACATCAGGAGGCGGCCGTCGCAAGAGTATGAAGGGGTACAAGTGTGAAGGGTTAAGTGTGGCCTACGAGTTGTGCATGTACACTCGTATGGCAATTGAGTTAGTAAGATGTATAGGATATGAGGGGATTGTAAGAAGGAATGGTATTTGGTTAAGGTTGTTATGTACTAATGTTCGGTATATTCTGTAGTCAGACCGTGGCAAGGTCCTGGAGTGTAAAGAATTCCGCTGTGTTATGTATATATATATATGCTGTTATGTTGCGAGACCACGTTTGGATTGAGTTGGGGTGTTACAACAACTCCATGTGCGGTAATTAAAATAAACTCTAATTACCCTTTTCCCGCACTTTGGCTCCGGCGATAATCAACAACCTGCATGAGTGTAGTATCAGCGATAGACGCTGAGTATGCCGGGCCTGGACCCTATTGGTCACTTAGTCATTTTAACCATCTTATTATTAGATTGGTTTCATGCTTTACCATTTTACAAATATAATCAATACTGTAATAAACAAGTATAATATACATAATCCACCATCCAAAACATTCATAAACATTCAACCAACCATCCAATCCAAACATTCATTTAATATCACAAACCACAATTGTATATCGAACGTATCGAATAATTACAGTATAATGTACAATGTAAAATCGTCGTAGCGTTCACCATCCAGTGTTAATTTAATTTAATTTGGCCTTCAAGGCCCCATCCATATCCAACAGATTACAGTATAATGTACAATGTACAATCGCTGTAGCGTACAGTTTCCACAATTAATTTATCTTGGCCTTTAAGGCCCCATCCAAACCATGTTTAATTAATACCAATTGGGCGTCATGTTAAGACAACCCTATAACCTCACCATGGACAGTAGTCCTCCCGTACACACAAAGGTGCTCATTTCGCCAGAGGTCCGGAGGCCCCTGACTATTCACTTAGCCTCGTAAGGCGTCCATATATAAGGTCGTAGCCACCTGACCCACGATCCAGTTTGGGCTCGTTGGGTATAAACCTGGAGCGGAACCCGATCGGGTACCCCTCAGTGATCACAACTGCGCAACCAAGTAGTTCGTAAACTACCGGGATTCCTCACCTCAACTCATACCATCTCTCTCTCATAATGTTTAAGATATGCTCTTAGTCTTATGGAGAATAATCATTAGTTAGCTGCCCAATGGGTCTCACGCATACCTAGAAGTAATCTAGGTCATATTCATGTTCGAGATCCATGCTCTAGAGACCGACAATGTCGTGACTCATACCTAAGTGTTTTACTTAGGTTACCATATACTTAATATTAATACTATGGTATTATATCAAGTAATTGTCTTGTCATCACAATAACGTATATGTATGTTTATATAAGTCGATCTATAGTCGACGTAGTGTTAGTCCCGTAGGACGCTCGTGCATAAATAATTAATGCAGTAACACACCATCACATACATGTATCCAAAACACTTAACACACAAGTGATATCAACCAAATCCGAGCCCAAGGAATTCCTTAGGACAACCCGGATCAAACCCCTTTACATACCGTTCACCAAGACCTAGGATGCGCAGTGTAGTCCACTAGCTCGTCAAGCGTCCTTGTCTGAAGTATGATCTAAACGGTAATAAACTATAAGTCAGTCTCCATGACTAACTACATCCGGTATTTCCGAATAACAAGTAACCCCGACAGTTCATCCCTGATTTCTACAGTTATTTGTTACGGGTTTATCTAAACCGGTCGGCTTTGTTATTAAAACTCGTATGTCAAAACATTTCGACTGTTAAGTTTAATTCATTATATTTCTTTTAACCTTATCCACCATCTAGTTTAGGTACATAACCTATAGTTGCATGTATGCATGCATGATTATATTATATCGTATTATTTTTCCCACCATCCATTATAATACATTGTATTATATACTCCTTTATCTTTAGCAAATAATATTGCATCCAAAACTTATACTTTATAGTTCGTAACTATTTTTCATGTAATAACCACCACCATTATATTATATGGTTTCCAACCATAATATATATCCATCCTCATATACATTATTCTTGTGTATGTATATATTTACCACGTAGGTAATTTCCATGAGTTATTAAACTCTTATATTATATGTTACCTTTTATCATCTTATTCTAGATGATTATTCCCTTTAGTTGTATTTATTTATACAACTTATATTAAGATTATTATCCTAATATTATGTAACATTTTATGTTGTTCATTTACAACTCCTAAGGTTTATTCCATAAATACCTTAGTTTATAAATCTTATTTATTTATAGTTTGTCACATTATTTAATGTGAATATCCTTACTTATATTTATCCCATTTAACCACATTAATACCATATAATTGTTATAACATTTATAACATTACAGACCTTAGTCCAAAATTCATTTTCCAACTCTTATTAATTCGGTACAGCCCTCGAATTTATTTAAATTCTATTTTGACCACATAACATTATGTAATGTTATACCATATACTAACATCATATAATATGATATCTTTATTCCCTTTAATTTATAACATATGTTTTATATAACAAAACTATTTTTATTGCCGCATATCCATAAAAACCATATTTTTTTTCATTTACCATACTTTCCTTTATTTACAAATTCACCCCATTATTTATACCATGTTATATATACCATTTAATATAACATTTTAACCTTAGTATAAATATAACCTATGGTTAAATATCCATTTAAATTTCCGAACAGACCCTATGTCTATTCTAAATTATTTTTGAAATACCCCGTAATTAAAAATAGTGATTAATTAGGCTAATTATATTTTTAAAGGCTTAATTACACTTAAATATATACGAGGGAACAAATCCCAAAGAAAACAGACCTTTAAAATGGGTTAAAAGCATAAACGAACCTTAAAGCACGTTTTTCGAGGAAACCGGGAAAACGCGACTTTAAGCGGGTCAAACAGACTCGTAACAATTTTGGTCAACTAAATAGTCACTAATAAATATTAGTGGAGCTTTAGAACCAATAAAATTAATTAAACGAGAAAATTCCGGAAAACGGGTACCGGTTAGTAAAAACTGTAACAACCGGGAAGTTGTGGGGTGAGAATGCAAATAAAGAAACTTGGTGTGTCCACTTTTGTAAATAAAAAGCAAAAATTTGAGTGTGTGTGAGTGTGGGATCGAGAGCCCCCTCCTCTCTCACTCTCTTTATTCTCTCTTATGTGCTAAAAGACAAAGGGAATAATTAAAAGCAAAAAAAAATCACTCTCTCTTCTCACTCCCCTCTCCCTCTCACGCATCCTCCTCCCTCTCTTTCTCTATTCTCTTCTTCCCTGCGATGTCAATGGCGATTTGTGAGCCCCCATACAGCTCCCACCTTCTCTCCTCTCTTTGAACACTCAAATCTTCTCCAAACTCAACAAAAATTATACCATTGGAATCCCCTCGCAAAGGAGAACATTTTCATCCTTTCAAAAATCAAAAACGACCACTTTCATTTCGGTGGGTATTCTCCATTTGAAGATTCAAGTCCACCATTAGAAGCACCTTCACCTCCTTGTCATTTTGAGGTAAAAATATTCTTGAAAACCTATCTTTTTCTAGCCCTTATATACAAAACGAAAATTCAAAGTGAGTCTTGTTTTACTCCTTGCATTCCAGCCGATTTTGGCTACTCATTGGGCTAGGAATCTTGTTCATTTGCTAGACAAGAACTCCACACATTGGTTGGAAGGTAATACTCTTTTTCTAAACCCTAAAACATCTAAATTCTAGGGTTAGTTAAAGTTAAGGTGCTAAACTAGTATGGATATGTAGGCTTGCTGTAGCATTGCCATTCTTGAACAAAAACCGAGAACAAGGGAAGAAGGAAAGAGGAAAAGAAGAGAAGGAAAGGAAAGAAAGAGAAAACTAGCAAGTCAAGGTAATGCTCCTACCTTGGGTTAGTTTGTGTGTTGCATTGTAACAGATTTTTAAGTATCTAACAATGTGGAATGTGTAGTATGAGTAGTAGTAATGTAGTAATGTATTGGAGAAAAGAATGTAACAGTTTTTGAAGTTTTAAATGAGTTTTAAAAGCTTGGGAAAACATTGGGTATTGGTTGAGTATGTGCAGGAATTTATGTTGTTGTAGTAGTGTTGGAATGTGTATAAGAAGTGTGTGTAAACAGGTGGTGTGGATATGAATATGTGGGCTGAAATAATGTGTGGAGAATGTTAAAATATAGGGGAGACTATGTCAAATTTTATCCAGGAATTTGAGGACTTGAATGGTCAAGATGAGAAAACAACCTAGGTAGTGACTAGGTGTATGTGGAGAGTGCAATGGGAGTAGTTTAATGCCTTGAAATAGATTTGGGAAAAGAGTTGGTTAATGGGATGTAACTAGAAGTGAACTAGTGTATTTAAGATGCTAAGAGTAGCATTAGTTGAGAGAGTAATGAAGGGTAAAGGATAGGTTAAAAAATCTGTAGCATAATGTGGAAAACCAAAATCTGTAGCATTAGTGTGAGGAAACTAGCATAAGTGTTGAAATGAAAGGAGGAAAAATGTGTAAGTATGACTAGGATTGAGTAATGTATTTGGAGAATGGATTAAGGTATTTTAGGAGGCCTAAATGGCATTATATCATGTGGGGTTACATGTAGGAAGGTTGGGGAAGAGATGGGTAAGAAAGGAATTGAAAAACAAAGCCTGTAGCAGTGTTCTGCTACTGTCCGATCCACAGCCTGGATCGGACGCTGGGTCGGACAAGGCTTAAGTAACGAAAATAAAACATTCTGGAACGGTCCGACCCTGGAGCCGTGAGTCGGACATGGGTCGGACAGGCAAAAAAAACTGTTGTCGAAGTTCCTGACTCCGTCCGACCCAGAGGGTGAGTCGGACGTGGGTCGGACGCCACTTGGACAACAGAGCTGAACTTTCTGGAATGGTCCGACCCAGGGCCGTGAGTCGGACATGGGTCGGACGGGCGAAAAAATTTTGTGCCGAAGTTTCTGACTTCGTCCGACCCAGAGGTTGGGTCGGACATGGGTCGGACATAGCTTGGACAACAGGACCGGAACTTTCTGTAATGGTCCGACCCAGAGGTGTATGGGTCGGACAGAACAGTGCTGGGTCGGACGGATGAATTTCAGAGAACGAAAACTTACTGGAATGGTCCGACCTTGAAATACCCCTGAACATTAAACGCATAAAATCATAACGCGTTTATAATTCGGACATAAAATAATGTACGAAAAAAAAATTAAATCTAGTATATACATATGTCCGAACGCGGGATGACGTTACATACTAATAAAGTCGCGTACTTAAATATGTACTAATACGAAAACTACATGGGCGTAACGTTATGATATCGTAACGTTGTAATAAAAATGATAACGTCGCGTAACCTTGTAACAAACAAATAAATAAACATAACGTGGTATATTATATGATATTACATATGTAAATAATCAAGTATAACTTATACAAAAAAAAAGAAAGGAAAAGGAGCAAAGCTCCCGCTGAGGCTCAAACCCGAGACCTCCCATACCTTCCCCGAGTGTTTAACCAGTTGAGCTATGTTCGATTTCAGTAATGACACACGCGAATTGAAACTAGTACCAACTAACTGAGTAACTACAAAAAAGGGTGAAACAAACACACCTTTGTAGCACTTTCTTCCTCCTCGTTCAGAACCAGATCAAAGAAAAAAAATATAGACAACCAGAGGGATCAAATCCTCGGGCGACATTGACGTTTCTTTATTCTAGTGCCCATGATATTTCTCCTTGTAATTTGGGATCGCCCAGTCCTTGCTCCCTCCTGAAATTCTCGCCCTCTCAATCCCTCTATAATGCGCCTGAACCAAAGAAAAAAAATAATGCCGACAAGCATCTACTCTGCAGGGATTTTTCTCCACGACAGTCCCTTGTAACCTGAGACCAACATTCCATTGCCCAGAATTTATCTCCATCCTCTACTTCCTTTCCCTGTAGCTTCGTGAATAAGGGAGACCACGAGCACCAACCGCATCATCTTGGGTTCAGTCAAAAGACAAGTCTGCTCTGTTTCAAAGTTTTAAATGCATCAGTACGTGTGCTCCAAACTCCCACGCATCCTCTCGTGTCATTGTCTATAGAATGAACAAGTGTGCCAAGGACTCCAGATTCTGCTACACTTTCTGTTCGTGAACCAAACAAGTTACATGCATGAACCCTTCTGAATACTCCTCCAAAGAGCGCACCGAGGTTACCCTTGAAGATCAGCTGTACCCCGTTTGAAAATCATTACAGGTGATGCTCCCAAACTGTCTGTTGCTATCTTCTTCCCTCTGTATTCCTGGATGCCCCGAGACTATTACAGACCATGCACTCAACTCCCTCTTGTTTCCTTTTCTTTTGTGTAAACTCCCCATGCAGCCTGATGGGCTTCGTTTGAAAAGTTTTTGGACAAAAGAAACTGCCCAACCTTTTCGCTGGACAGGATCTGAAGGTAAAGCATTTCCAAACGATTTTAGTTACTCCAGCCCATTTTTCTCTCTGGTTGTCATAATCTGACTTGTGAGAAAACCATCCCCAGCTGAGGCCAAGAGTTCAAGGATTGAGGGTTTATCTTGGTGCCAAAAGCAACTCGGGAGAACCAGCTTCAAAACAGAAAAGAAGAAAAAAAAAAAAACAAGAGAACTCAAGGTAGTAAACCCACCATGCAATCTGTGCAGATTTTATAACAGATGCTTTTCTGTGCAATTTAAAGAGAAGTATGAGGTTTTTCTTTTAATGTGGTTGTCGTAGAACCTGACACATTCTTCACACACCTAATGAACCTATTTACACTTGGAAAAGAAAGAAAAACAGAAACCAAATGTGTGAACAGAAAGGAAACCGTAAGAAAACAAAGGTAGCAGTTCAAATTTCCTTTTTAGTTTCTGTTTCATTTCTCAGAGATGTGTCCCTGCTTGCCTTGGGTATTTTGGGGATAAAACTATATAAACCAGTCAATTACACGATTTGGCGATGAGGGAGGATCTAGAAGACAGATTAGTAGAGCAAAAAGGAAAACAACAGAAGAAGAAAGGAAAAACAGAAGAGGTGGTAGTAGTTCCTGTTTTGCAGTTTATTACCAGTGTCTGTATAATAGAGTTATGTTAGATTGTTTTGGAGTTGAGATGTGACTAGGACACTTAACTGAAGAGATGTATACCGTGGGACTGGTGGGAAGACAACTAACAACTAAACAGAAAGGCTAGAAGAAAAGATAACAGAAATCAAACTTCGAATTTTTCTTTAGTGTTCCTGAAACTTTTACTCTCTGTATAACCCTATTACAGAGAGTTTATGAGGGTTTCATTGTATGGTTAATGAGCCTAAAACTTACCAAACACCCTCAGGTAGGATACAACCACCTTAGGAAAGAATTAGAAGATAGGTAATTACACAGAAAGGAAACAACAGAACAAAAAAAAACATGCTTCAGCTTTGGGAGTCCAGATTTTCAGATCCCTAGTTGTCATCAGTCGACAGTCTCAGTTTGTACAATGTGGCTGGGGTTTCATCTAAAGTTTCAAGCCTTAGTAAACATTGAACCAAGTATCTAGATCATTAGGGAGAGTAAGAAAAAAAACTGATTAGTCGACAATCAGAAAAAAAAATGGAAGAAAAAGAAACCCAGTTACAGATTTGTAGAGTTCCAGTTTCAGATTTCTATCTGTTGGGATCTATGTCCCCTTGGGTCTGTTAGAACTTGGAAAATAAAAACTATAATACCCTAAACTACTTGGGTTGGTAATAAGAAGAAAACTGGAGATCAACTCACGAGCTAACAGAAGGGATTTAAGAGAAAACACCAAACTCTAGTGCTGCAGTTTTCTGCAGCCTTTGGGTTCTGTAACAGGAACTTCTAAAGTGTTAACAGCTGGGTCTTAGGTTGGTCTTGAAGTTTAAAAACCTTGCTAACACACTTGGCTAGGGGAGTAAACAACCTAGAGGGAATTATAAGTCAAATTAACCAACTAAAGACAAGAGTCAAAAAGAGGTATATAAATGTGTCTTCAGAACTTTGCAACTGTTGTCTCAGTATAACTATGATACAGATGGTTTAAGAGGGTTATGTTGGTTAATGATAAACTCAACACAGTGATAATACAGTTATCTAAGTTGGCATAATCGTTTGGGCAGATTAGAAGACAGTTAACAACAAGGAAGAAAGACCAAACAAACAGAAGCTGTTTTCAGTTTAATAAATTTCTGTCAACTATGTTCAGGGGAGTTGTCTATGTGATTGTGGGTTGTCTTGGAGCTAGAAGTGTAATAAAATAGATAACTTAGTAACTAAAGCAGTTGAGGGGAGTTAAGAAACAGATTAGGTAACAGAAGTAAGATAACAGAAAAAAAAGAGAGCAGAACTTAATACTTCAACTGTCAGTTTTATAACTTCAGTTTTGTTTTTGTTTTTTGTTTTATTTCTCAATTCAGTTTTGGGGACTTTCTCAGCGGGACTGACTTATTGCTTTGGGTTATTTTGGGTTTAGGAGTTTAATGTAACTACTTAACTAAAGGAGTAAAACAGAAAGGAAAACAGAAGTAAACAACAGAATAATACAAGGGTTGGTTATCAGTTCTGAGTTCAGGTTTTTGTTTCAGTCTTTGTCCAGTACGGCTCTTGGATGCATTAGTGCTGTGAACCAAGTTGCTTATGTTGTGTGTTGGGTTTAGAAACTTCCTGTAACACTTAAATAACCGAGACAGCAATCTGAGGAGGATTTGAAAATCAATTCGTGGATAAATAAGAGCAGCAGGAGAGAGTACATCAGATCTTGTTATCTCAGTTCCATAATTTTTCCTGAAAACATAACTCTCTGATTAGCCATGTTGCAGAAGGTTGTGTTAGGATAATAATCAACCTAAATCAATGCTAATACATTTATCTAGGTTGGGTTATTCATGGGGGAGGTTAAGAGACAGTTTAACAGACATGAAAGGAGGAATGAAGAAGAAATATAAAAATTCTGGTTTCAGTTTTCGGTTCTTGATTGGTTTCTGTATACTACAATATAGTTGCTGTAGGAATATGATAGGCCTGGAAAATGAACTTAGACCCTGGTTAACATATCCACCTAAGGGTATAACTACTTTGGGGAAAAGTTATAAAGTAAATCAACACGTTAAAAAGAGGAACTAAATGGGAGTATGCACAGATTCATGTTTTCAGTTGTCTCTGGTTTGTGTCAGTATAACTGATTTTCAGAAAAATCTAAGAGTGTGATGGCAGTTTAAAAATAAACCCAAACCATAACTAATGACTGCAGCTAGGTTAGCAAAGTGTTTTGAGAGGGCTAAATATCAGCTGAGCTAACAACAAAAGAGAGGAATCAAGATGTATTTGGTATGCGGTTTCAGATTTGGGTAAGATTGTAGCCTCTGTATAATGGCGGTACAGTTGGTGTGAGAGGGTTGTATAGGCCTGGAAATAAACTTATAACATTGCAAATACACTTAGTTAAGTTGGTAACACATGTTGGGGAGAGTTAGACATCAGTTTGGCACATAGAAAGTGAAGTTAGATAAGGTGTGACATGGAATTTTGTGCAGATTTAGAAAGTGCAGTACTTCTGTATAAACATGTTTTAGGAGTTTTCTAAAGACTTTATTACTATGATAATAGGTTTAAAACATTGCTAACCCACCTAGCTAAGGAGGGAATACACTCTAGGCAAGTTAAATCTACCTTAGATGAACTTGTTACATATTAGTGTTTAAAGCTACTCTAGAATATTAACTAGAGGGAGTACTTAGTTAACTCATACAACGACGATGTAAACGTCCTAGGAGTTAAATAATGATCTAAGGTGAGTACTTGAGAAGTTCTAGGGTTTGAAATAAACTGTACATTCAACGAACTCACGTATGAAATAACCCCCGGTATAAATAAGATTAACTAGAATAAAATGTCGTCACATGAAATCATGGACTGACACATTGTTTTTAATCAGCGTTAGGATCGTAACAAACGCCGACCAGGAACCCGTGTATGAGACGACATTTGCCTCTGGATAAGGTATGGACATGTGTGGTTCGTATGTTGCCGTGTTACACGGCTTGTGTGCTGTGTGCCTTGTGTGTGAAAATGACATAAGATCAAAGCATAAAATTGGATTGCTTGTTTATCATGTTGTATGATTTCTATATCATTGTTGTATATATCATTGCGCGCACACAGTAGTTTAGTCCCTTTCTCGTTTATGGACCTTGAGATGAACTACTACGAATTATGAAAACAAAGAAAACTCTATAAGGGGAACTCCTCTCTAAACCATTGAGGGCTACCATGACACCCACTATGGTGTCTATTCATTAATGATAATGAAGAGCAAGTCTCCTTTGGTGAGACATGACGAACCACGTAAACAAAACAAAAGAACTATACGAAGAGACAAATCCTCTCTAACTTTAGAGGACCACTAATGACACCCACTATGGTGTCGAGATTATAATGATAATGAAACAAAAAGTACCAACTGGTGGATCATGAGGATAACCCGGGAAGACGACATCTCGGGCCGCGCGGTATGGAATATTCGGGAGTTGGTATCTGCATCAGATCCTTCGCCCTTCTGTGTGAAGCACATCCCGGAGTCCAGAGGTGACTTCCGCTTCCTTGACCCTGGGTGTCGGGAATGGGGAGTGACAAATTGTGAAGCACATCCCGGAGTCCAGAGGTGACTTCCGCTTCCTTGACCCTGGGTGTCGGGAATGGGGGAGTGACAAATTGGTGAAGCTTATCCTGGAGTCTAGAGGTGACTTCCGCTTTCTCGACCCTGGGTGTCGGGAACGGGGGACTAGCTATGGAGGAGACGTCCTCCAACGTGCGGTGATAAAAGAATTCACAAATAATCCTTAAAGAAACAAGGAACGATTAGCACCTACATAATGAAGTCTCGGGATCTAATCTATATCCCCTGACTCGGCGCCAGAGAATAAAGGAAAACTTGTGTAATGAGACCAAGCAAACAAGAGAAAGTCACAAATGTGACCCTTTAAGGAACAAGGTATGAATAGCACCTACATAGCAAGGTCTCGGGATCTAACCTATATCCCCTGACTCGGTGCAAGAGAAGAAATGAAAACATATGTAATGAGAACAAGAAAACAATACGCAACCTCTTGAATGATCCCATAGCGAGGATCGACGGTATAATGTACCTACGCACACGTCCTATAATTACCTGACTGTTGTTGCTACACTAGCAGCTTATTGTGCTGGACTGCGTGTTTGACATTGTTATGCTACTGGCAAGTTGTGCTTGGTTGCTTATTGATATTGTTGTGCTACTTGCAAGATGTGTTTGGTTGCTTGCTGATATTGCTATGCTACCGATGAGTGTGTATGATATCATGATGTGCTGATGTGTGCTTTACTGCTTTATCATAGCATGTAAAATTGACTTAATAATATTCGACCAAGTAGTCGTGGGCCCGGTAACATGCGGGCTTCACACGTTCATACTCAGCGTAGTTTGCTGAGTCCTTTACACCCAATTTTTTTCAGGTCTTGTGCTGGACGATGGCGGAGAGTAGGCAAGTGACTACCATGGGGGTAGTCCATCGGGGCATGACTTTTAAGTTTGTAGTGGCATGTGTAATACAGGGGTTGTTATAAAACCCGAGATGTAACTCTTAGTCCATGATTTGGGAATTGCACTATATGTTGTATATGGATTTTGATAGAGGGCTGTTTCCAGTCATTCAGACCGTAACTTGGAGTTAGTAATGAGGACTGTCAACCACGTGGGTGGTTGGCGTCTGTAGACCCCGAATAGAGTAGGAACCGCTGCGTAGACATCTCATGTTACCGTTAGGCGCGTCGTTTGATTGTTGGTCGTTATTCGGGGGTGTTACACACCCAGATGTTGGGTCGGACGGTGGGTCGGACGGCCCAAACATAGACAAAAAAAATGTCTTTATAATATGACTACAGTAATCATATGTATGTATATATATATGCCTATACACATGTAAGCATATATATGTAGTAATACACCATTAATGAAGTAGTAAGGTAAGAAAGTAAGTAAATGAGTAAGGAAACAAGTTAAGAAGTAGTAAGAAAAGAATGGTTTTAACCAAGTAAGAAAGTAATGAAGTAGTAAGTAAATGAAAGTATCAATGAAGGAGTAAGTTAGATTAATTAGATCATTGATCATACACTCATGTATGTATAGGAATCAAATAGTTGATCTCCAAGGAACCGGTAGTAATACGACGGTGAACGGTATGATTTCTTCATGCCCTGTATCCTAACTTGGTTACCCCGATTTGTGTGCTTATGTGATCACCAATAAGATAAATGCACGAATCGGACTTATATTGCACTTAACTGTGTTTGAACTATTTGTTCTTGTTGAATCTTCTTGAACATTTAGTTTGTATAATTCATGAAATGTATGAATGGAAATGAAGTGTATGTGTAAGTATGAGTACTTGTGTATTGTATGTATGTATGGAAGAAGTATGGACTTCTACTAATTCCTAACATCTAACTCCTAACATATGTAATGAGTAAAATGGAATGAGTAGAAGCCCGATATAGTTTCGGCCACGCGTGAGGATAAGGAGACACAAGAGGTTGGATCCGAATCCTGGCTATAATCTTTTCCTTGGACCAAATCCCTTGAATGGGTAGCATCCTGGATTAGTGGGCCACCCTAAAGCCCGGTGGTGGGATGTAGTAATCCCTGCCCGGAGGTCATACCGACTTAACTGGAAGTAAAGTATGTAAGAAGTATTGTATTTGTATTGGTCTTGACTATTGTAAGTCATTGACCCGGAGTAAAAAGTATTGAACACCCGATTAACCCGGGTGTGTAATGAGGCTAACAAGACCTTGTATGTATTGGAGAATTGTATCTCCGTAATGCGGTGAGTATGGTAAGTATGACGGTTGACTTGATTGTCTTCCTTGTATGTATGTATGTATGCTTGTGAAATGAATGTATTGAATTGTATTGTATAAAGCATGTATGTATGTATGAATGAAACGAACCGCATGTACTCGACCAAATAGTTGGCGTACCCTCGCTAGTACGCGGGGTATGCGGTTATCATATGCAGCGTAAGCTGACCCCCTAGGGGGAATGTTTTTACTCCACAGGTACCCGCGAGGCGTGACGGTAGGGTAAGGACGTGATGTGATTCTTTTTGGAGTAGCAGTAGGACTGGAATAGTGTACCGAGTTGTACACGGCTAGGCCATTTTGAGTAGCCGGTGTACCATGTGGTACACCTTTTTGGATATTGAATCTTGATTGGATAGTAAGGAGAGGATGTATAAACTCTTCATTTTTGGGAAGTAGTCATGAATGTAATTCATATATTCAGATACTCGGTAATCAAATGTAAGTAAGTATTTGGTATTGTAAAGTAAGTAGTATGTATGCATTTCATTCTAATCATCAGACCGAAACGGTAAGTAGTAGTAGCCTTGTTAACCTTGGAGGGTTAACGGCGTTGTATCACCCGCCGGGAGTAAGTAGTATTCCGCTGCGAGAAGGGTAAGTATGGGATTGATTAGAGGATAATGGAAGAATTAGCGGTTGGGTGTTACAAAAAGTGGTATCAGAGCGAAGTCTCGCTCTGATGATTAGAATCTTAAGAGTAGTGATTACCGAGTTAGGATTTCAACCGTCTTAAGACGGATATTTAGAAACCTAACTAGGAACTACCGTTAACAACGGATACCCTTAACGTCTGCAAGACGATACCATTGTTTGAATCAAGACCATGAGGTCATAGTATCATGACATCTAATGTAATCCACACTTGTTCAGATGTCAGGACGAGGTCCAGGTCGTCCCAGAGGAGGGGGCAACGAAGGACCGGCGCGCAGACGATAGCTGAATCGTCGCCGCCACGGTAGCACAGATGCTACCGAGTAATCACCGCTAACAACAAACCAACAAACACAGCAGCAGCCCGACCCGCCTCACCCCGTGAAACGAATTGGGTAAAAGCAGTCGCCGACCTTCGACCTCCATGCTTTAGAGGCGAGAGCGACCCCGCCAAGCTCGAGGCCTATCTCTCCGAGATGGAGACGGCCTTCGAGACACTTGAGACTCCCGCTGGAGTTCGAGTGAGGATAGCTGCGTACTACCTCAAAGACGCGGCTATGGACTGGTGGAAGCTCATTAAGGCCGAGCACATAGCTGACCCTGCTTTCGGATGGGAAGCATTCACCTCTCTCCTCCGATCTAAGTACTACCCCGAGCATGTCAAGACCAAGAAAAGGCTTGAGCTCGATGCACTAAAAATGACCGAGAAGATGACGGTTGATGAATATTACCGCACCTTCACCTCTCTTCTCCGACTTCTACCCGACCTTGGGTATACCGGCCAAGTCTTGGTCGACCGCTTCTACGGCGGATTGAGCCATCGACTCCGGTATGGCATGGGCTTCACACGGTTTACCTCCCTTCAGGTAAACAAGTTGAACCCTTAAAAAGCCATGAGTAATGTGAATTAGTATTCCCGTATGTAAGTGTAACCTAATGCCTAAGTAATTCAGGAGTGTTACCACGCTGCATCTCGAGTTGAGATCACCTGCCAGCTAAGAGATGAGGAGCAAGCGCTGAAGCGCAAGGTGAGCGGCAAAGGTAACCCCTCCGATGATCAAAACCAATCCAAACCTTGGAAGAAGAGGAAGGGGAAGCATTCCCATCAGAAGAACACTTCCGGAGACGGCGGTGCCCATGCTGAGAAGGGCAAGGCAGCTGAGCCATTACAGATTGCCTACACCGCACCAGTGGCAGCGAAGCCACTGAGGTCTCAGCCCTACAGGGGTAAGAAACCGAAACCGAATTAGTACACTTGTGAATTAGTATGTATGTGGAGTATTGTAAGTATACCGAACCTTGCTAACTTGGAAGCTATAGGTTCTGGATTTGGCCAAGGAAAGAACCAATCTGATGGCCGCAGCTACATCTGCCGTAACTGCAACAAGGATCATCCCGGCACAGATTGCCAAGGAAGGGAGATCCGCTGCTTCACTTGTCAGAAACCGGGCCACCGTGCCAATGCATGCCCAGAAACTCTAAGCCCAAGGGCAACTACCAGGGCTACAAGCAGCGTGAGGCAAGGAGGTTGCATCTGGCGATGCTCATGCCCAGCACACCTCGCAGGGACAGGGTCCCGAGGTCCGCAGAAGGGCGCACCGCAGAGGCAGCCGGCCTTACACATCATAGACCGTGATGGGACCGGGACTAAGTCCGGCCCAGGTAACACGTAACCTTTAATCCTTGAAGAGCATGACTAAGTATTAAAGTAATTGTATGAATGAAAGCATGAATGCGTAAGTACTTGAAGTATGGAATTGAGCATGAGTAAGTAACATGGAAGTATGTATTGAGCATGAAATGAATTAGTAAGCCTAGAACTCACTCTAGATGAAATTACCACCTTAGGGAAATTCCATATCTGTTACCCAATACCTTCGAACTCACCTCATGAAGAGACCGACATCGCCAATCACCACTTCAACAACGAACAGTGTCAGGTCATCCGCCCAGGTATGATCTTATTAAAAGGATACCTGACACCCGAAGCACAAGTTTCAATCATCCGACGATGCAACGAGTTAGGAATGGGTCCAGGAGGATTTTATACACCCGAATTCCCCGGTGGAGCTACAATGAAGCTGAAAATGATGTGCTTGGGAAAGGACTGGAACCCTTATACCAAGACATACCAAACAACGCGAGCAGGAGACGGAGCAACACCTCCAGCAATACCCCCAGAATTCCAAATGCTTGTCACACAAGCTGTAGAAATTGCACAACAGTATGAAGATGAACCAATCCCTGCACTTGAAGCAGATCTATGTATCGTCAACTTCTATGAGAAAGAAGGACGACTTGGCTTACACCAAGACAAGGACGAGACAGCGGAATCTCTTGAACTAGGAGTGCCCGTAGTGTCTTGGTCCATTGGTGATGACGCCGTATTTTTGTATAGCGAGCGGAAGCGTGTGGACCTCGCAGAGAAATTGGTATTGAGATCAGGAGATGTTCTAATCATGGGTGGAAAATCAAGGTTGCTGTATCACGGGATCCAGAAGATCAAGTTGAATACGGCACCACCGGCAATAATCAATGCCACACACATGAAACCAGGACGCCTGAACCTTACCTTTAGAAAGTATTAATCTTGTAGTAGCATGTAATCCAGTAGTAACGTGTATTAGAGACACAGTATGTATGATGGTTGGTTATTCAATAAAAGCAGTGTTGGTTATTAAATTCCACTTGCGTTCCACCATCTTTACTTATAATCTCATGAATCAATAGGTTGTGGACTCGGTACCGAAGGTAACCTGAGCATCCTCACCGAAGAACAAGCCGGCAAGAGCGGCACCATTCTAACGGGAACATTCCCAGTAAACGGCATCGAAGCCTCAGTATTATTCGACTCCGGCGCCTCTCACACCTTTGTATCGCCATCATTCGCTACAAGGTTGGGGCTAGACGCAGATGAGCTACCAAATTTCTTGGTTACTCTCCCGTCGAAGGAGCGGGTAAAGTGTACTAAGTATTACCACACCGCCACCATTCAAATCAAAGGTGAAGCGTTTCCCATTTCCTTCATTGAATTCAACGGATTGGGATTCGACTTGATAATTGGAATGAACTGGTTGGAGCGGCAAAGGACGGATCCTATGCGCCGAGCACCGATTGCTGCTCAAGAGTCCATCTAGGGTCACTGTTTCATACCGCCAGAGACCGAGAGAGCCTTCAACTACAGTCATCTCCGCTATGGCAATGTATCGGGAGCTCAGAAAAGGACATGAAGTGTATTTATGTCACGTGCAAGACCTGGAGAGAGATCCAGAGTTCAGTGATGATGTAGCAGTAGTCTCAGAATTCCCTGATGTATTTCCGAAAGAGCTACCTGGTATGCCACCACAGAGAGCGGTAGAGTTTGAAATTGACCTCGTACCGGGTACTGGTCCCATTGCTAGGGCACCATACCGTATGGCACCAGCAGAAATGGCAGAACTCAAAGAACAACTACATGACTTACTCGACAAAGGGTTTATACGCCCGAGCGTATCACCCTGGGGAGCACCGGTCCTCTTCGTGAAGAAGAAGGATGGTAGTCTCCGCCTCTGCATCGACTACCGCGAATTGAATGCGGTCACTGTAAAGAACAAGTATCCATCGCCACGCATCGACGACCTGTTCGATCAGTTGAAGGGAGCATCCGTCTTTTCTAAGATTGATCTCCGATCCGGATATCACCAAATTGCTATCAAAGAACAAGATATTGAGAAAACAGCATTCCGAACAAGATATGGCCACTACAAATTCACGGTGATGCCATTCGGTTTGTCTAATGCACCAGCCAAATTCATGGACCTAATGAATCGGTTATTCAGTGATCAGCTGGACACTTCAGTAGTAGTATTCATTGACGACATTCTTGTGTATTTGAAGTCACCAGAAGAACATGAAAACCATTTGAGAAGAGTACTTGATACACTGCGCGAGAACCAGCTGTACGCGAAGTTCTCCAAATGCGAGTTCTGGCTAGATCAGGTATCATTCCTTGGTCATGTCATCTCGAGCGCAGGCATTTCAGTAGATCCATCCAAAATCGAAGCAGTGCGATCATGGCCTAGACCTAAGACTGTTACCGACATCCGGAGCTTTCTTGGTTTAGCCGGTTATTACCGGAGGTTTGTAAAGGACTTCTCAAAAGTCGCTAAGCCCATGACGTCATTGATGAAGAAAGATGCACCGTTTGTATGGACAAGTGAGTGTGAGGTATCCTTCCAGAAACTAAAAGACTCATTGACCTCAGCGCCAATTCTCACACTTCTAGAGGGCACAGAGGGATTTGAGGTGTATTGTGATGCATCAGGCAAGGGCATGGGATGCGTACTCATGCAGCATGGCCAGGTAGTAGCATACGCCTCCCGCCAGCTGAAAAAGCATGAGGAGAATTACCCGACACATGATCTAGAGTTAGGAGCCATTGTCTTCGCCTTGAAGATATGGCGACACTATCTCTATGGGGTAAGCATCACCATCTACTCCGACCACAAAAGTTTGCAGTATGTATTCACCCAGAAGGAATTGAATCTACGACAGAGGAGGTGGATGGAGTTCCTCTCAGACTACGACATCAACCTCCAGTATAAAGAAGGGAAGGCAAACGTTATAGCCGACGCCCTGAGTCGTCGAGCACACTCGCTCCATTCGCTACTCGCTTCTTCTAGCTTGGTTGACAAGGTGCGAGACGCTCAGTTGAGCGACCCTTACTTCACGGAGATCAGACAGAAAATCACAGAGGGTACCTTCGAGAACCGAAAGTACGACTTCAAATTGCATGAAGATGGTCTGATCCGATTGAATGGCAGATTATGCGTCCCCCGAAGCAATGCTGAGCTAAGGGATCGCATTCTGTGAGAGTCACATTGCTCGACATTGCATGTCCATCCGGGAGCCTCTAAAATGTACAAAGACATGAAGAGGTACTTCTGGTGGTCAGGAATGAAATCAGATGTGACTGAGTATGTTCTGAGGTGCCTCACATGCTAGAAGGTGAAGTTCGAGCACCGAAGACCGGGAGGAATGGTGCAATCCATGCCCATTCCGGAGTGGAAATTCCACGATATCTCTATGGATTTTGTTGTTGGACTCCCACCTGCTAGGGGAGGACTCAACATGATCTGGGTAGTAGTCGATCGTCTCACCAAGGTTGCCCGATTCATACCGATGAAGGACACCTGGAAGGTGGCGAAGCTCGCGGAGCTATTCGACAAGGAGATCATTCAACACCACGGAGTCCCGAAAACCATTGTATCTGACCGCGACACCAGATTTCTTTCGAGATACTGGAGAGCGACACGGGAAGCGCTTGGTACTGAGTTGAAGCTTAGCACCGCCTTCCACCCACAGACCGACGGTCAGACAGAAAGGACCATCCAAACACTAGAGGATATGCTAAGGGCATGTGCCTTAGACTTCCAGGGGAGCTGGATTGAGAAGCTTCATCTTATCGAGTTTTCGTATAACAATAGCTACTATGCTTCGATTAAGATGTCGCCGTTCCAAGCTTTGTATGGTAGACCTTGCCGTACCCCGTTGTGTTGGGATGAGTCAAGCGAAGCGGTCATCATAGGACCGGAGTATTTGGAACAAGTACAAGCTGAGGTACAACAAATCCGAGCAAATATGAAGGCAGCCCAAGATAGACAGAAATCCTATGCGGATGTGCGACGACGCGACCTTGAGTTCGCCGTGGGCGACCAAGTGTTCTTGCGTGTCTCACCTATGAAGGGTGTCTTTCGATTTGGCCAAAAGGGCAAGCTGAGCCCGAAATTTGTAGGCCCGTATGCCATTACCGAGAGGATTGGAGCCGTAGCTTATAGGCTAGCATTGCCTGAAGAATTGGGGCGTGTCCATGATGTCTTTCATGTGTCACAACTCAAGAAATACATAGCCGATCCCTCTCATGTATTAGAACCCGAACACTTATCCCTAGAGCCGACGATGAGATATGTCGAGACTCCACTGCGAATCCTTGATGCAAAGACAAGAGACACTCGCCATAAATCTGTACGAATGGTGAAGGTCTTGTGGTCTAACCACGATGTCGAGGAAGCGACTTGGGAATTAGAGGACGCCATGAAGGCGAAGTACCCGAATCTATTTGTAGACTAGATGTCTAGTATCCGTATAGCACGGAGGGTACGGGGCGTACCCCTTTTAAGGGGGGTAGAGCCTTTTTGCTTTTGCATTGCTTCGGGTTAGCATTGCGTAGTATGTATGTATTGTAATTGTATTTTGTTGGCACATGTAGTGCTAATTGTATTGTACTGGCACAAAGTAGTGCTAGTAGTATTCAGTATGTAGTACCAGGAGTATGGTATGTGTATGGTAGGTTGTGTGGAGTAGTGCATTTGTGTTGTACGGTATATGACACGAATGACATTGTGAAGTGCATTGCGAATGTATTGTGGAATGTGCGAATTGAATGGTGTATTGTGTATGGTATTTGAATGGAGTATTGTGTATGAATTGAGTACTGTGTATGGAAATTGAACTGAGTATGATGTATGGTATCTGAATTGTGTATGCTGGTAGTGTAAGAATTGTGAACACCTTGTAAGGTGGTAGTAGAATGTATTGTGGCAAATGGTTTGCCAAATAAGTAGAAATGTAAACCGTAACCTTGAGCAACTTTGAGGGCAAAGTTTCTTAAGGGGGGTAGATTGAAATACCCCGTAATTAAAAACAGTGATTAATTAGGCTAATTATATTTTTAAAGGCTTAATTACACTTAAATATATACGAGGGAACAAATCCCGAAGAAAACGGACCTTTAAAATGGGTTAAAAGCATAAACGAACCTTAAAGCACATTTTTCGAGGAAACCGGGAAAACGCGACTTTAAGCGGGTCAAACAGACTCGTAACAATTTTGGTCAACTAAATAGTCACTAATAAATATTATTGGAGCTTTAGAACCAATAAAATTAATTAAACGAGAAAATTTCGGAAAACGGGTACCGGTTAGTAAAAACTGTAACAACCGGGAAGTTGTGGGGTGAGAATGCAAATAATGAAACTTGGTGTGTCCACTTTTGTAAATAAAAAGCAAAAATTTGAGTGTGTGTGAGTGTGGGATCGAGAGCCCCCTCCTCTCTCACTCTCTTTATTCTCTCTTATGTGCTAAAAGATAAAGGGAATAATTAAAAGCAAAAAAAAATCACTCTCTCTCCTCACTCCCCTCTCCCTCTCACGCATCCTCCTCCCTCTCTTTCTCTATTCTCTTCTTCCCTGCGATGTCAATGGCGATTTGTGAGCCTCCATACAGCTCCCACCTTCTCTCCTCTCTTTGAACACTCAAATCTTCTCCAAACTCAACAAAAATTATACCATTGGAATCCCCTCGCAAAGGAGAACATTTTCATCCTTTCAAAAATCGAAAATGACCACTTTCATTTCGGTGGGTATTCTCCATTTGAAGATTCAAGTCCACCATTAGAAGCACCTTCACCTCCTTGTCATTTTGAGGTAAAAATATTCTTGAAAACCTATCTTTTTCTAGCCCTTATATACAAAACGAAAATTCAAAGTGAGTCTTGTTTTACTCCTTGCATTCCAGCCGATTTTGGCTACTCATTGGGCTAGGAATCTTGTTCATTTGCTAGACAAGAACTCCACACATTGGTTGGAAGGTAATACTCTTTTTCTAAACCCTAAAACATCTAAATTCTAGGGTTAGTTAAAGTTAAGGTGCTAAACTAGTATGGATATGTATGGCTTGCTGTAGCATTGCCATTCTTGAACAAAAACCGAGAACAAGGGAAGAAGGAAAGAGGAAAAGAAGAGAAGGAAAGGAAAGAAAGAGAAAACTAGCAAGTCAAGGTAATGCTCCTACCTTGGGTTAGTTTGTGTGTTGCATTGTAACAGATTTTTAAGTATCTAACAATGTGGAATGTGTGTAGTATGAGTAGTAGTAATGTAGTAATGTATTGGAGAAAAGAATGTAACAGTTTTTGAAGTTTTAAATGAGTTTTAAAAGCTTGGGAAAACATTGGGTATTGATTGAGTATGTGCAGGAATTTATGTTGTTGTAGTAGTGTTGGAATGTGTATAAGAAGTGTGTGTAAACAGGTGGTGAGGATATGAATATGTGGGCTGAAATAATGTGTGGAGAATGTTAAAATATAGGGGAGACTATGTCAAATTTTATCCAGGAATTTGAGGACTTGAATGGTCAAGATGAGAAAACAACCTAGGTAGTGACTAGGTGTATGTGGAGAGTGCAATGGGAGTAGTTTAATGCCTTGAAACAGATTTGGGAAAAGAGTTGGTTAATGGGATGTAACTAGAAGTGAACTAGTGTATTTAAGATGCTAAGAGTAGCATTAGTTGAGAGAGTAATGAAGGGTAAAGGATAGGTTAAAAAATCTGTAGCATAATGTGGAAAACCAAAATTTGTAGCATTAGTGTGAGGAAACTAGCATAAGTGTTGAAATGAAAGGAGGAAAAATGTGTAAGTATGACTAGGATTGAGTAATGTATTTGGAGAATGGATTAAGGTATTTTAGGAGGCCTAAATGGCATTATATCATGTGGGGTTACATGTAGGAAGGTTGGGGAAGAGATGGGTAAGAAAGGAATTGAAAAACAAAGCCTGTAGCAGTGTTCTGCTACTGTCCGACCCACAGCCTGGATCGGACGCTGGGTCGGACAAGGCTTAAGTAACGAAAATAAAACATTCTGGAACGGTCCGACCCAGGAGCCGTGAGTCGGACATGGGTCGGACAGGCAAAAAAACTGTTGTCCAAGTTCCTGACTCCGTCCGACCCAGAGGGTGAGTCGGACGTGGGTCGGACGCCACTTGGACAACAGAGCTGAACTTTCTGGAATGGTCCGACCCAGGGCCGTGAGTCGGACATGGGTCGGACGGGCGAAAAAATTCTGTGCCGAAGTTTCTGACTTCGTCCGACCCAGAGGTTGGGTCAGACATGGGTCGGACATAGCGTGGACAACAGGACTGGAACTTTCTGTAATGGTCCGACCCAGAGGTGTATGGGTCGGACAGAACAGTGCTGGGTCGGACGGATGAATTTCAGAGAACGAAAACTTACTGGAATGGTCCGACCCAGATGTTGGGTCGGACGGTGGGTTGGACGGCCCAAACATAGACAAAAAAAATGTCTTTATAATATGACTACAGTAATCATATGTATGTATATATATATGCCTATACACATGTAAGCATATATATGTAGTAATACACCATTAATGAAGTAGTAAGAGTAAGAAAGTAAGTAAATGAGTAAGGAAACAAGTTAAGAAGTAGTAAAGAAAAGAATGGTTTTGTAACCAAGCAAGAAAGTAATGAAGTAGTAAGTAAATGTTAAGAGTATCAATGAAGGAGTAAGTTAGATTAATCATAGATCATTAATCGTACAACTCCATGTATGTATAGGAATCAAATAGTTGATCTCCAAGGAACCGGTAGTGCGAATACGACGGTGTACGATATGATTTCTTCATGCCCTGTATCCTAACTTGGTTACCCCGATTTGTGTGCTTATGTGATCACCAATAAGATAAATGCATGAATCGGACTTATATTGCACTTAACTGTGTTTGGACTATTTCGTTCCTGTTGAATCTTCTTGAACATTTAGTTTGTATAATTCATGAAATGTATGAATGGAAATGAAGTGTATGTGCAAGTATGAGTACTTGTGTATTGTATGTATGTATGGAAAGAAAGTATGGACTTCAACTAATTCCTAACGATCTAACTCCTAACATGAGTAATGAGTAAAATGGAATGAGTAGAAGCCCGATATAGTTTCGGCCACGCGTGAGGATAAGGAGACACAAGAGGTTGGATCCGAATCCTGGATATAATCTTTTCCTTGGACCAAATCCCTTGAATGGGTAGCATCCTGGATTAGTGGGCCACCCTAAAGCCCGGTGGTGGGATGTAGTAATCCCTGCCCGGAGGTCATACCGACTTAACTGGAAGTACAGTATGTAAGAAGTATTGTATTTGTATTGGTCTTGACTATTGTAAGTCACTGACCCGGGTAAAAGAGTATTGAACACCCGATTAACCCGGGTGTGTAATGAGGCTAACAAGACCTTGTATGTATTGGAGAATTGTATCTCCGTAATGCGGTGAGTATGGTAAGTATGGACGGTTGACTTGCATTGTCTTCCTTGTATGTAACGTATGTATGTATGCTTGTGAAATGAATGTATTGAATTGTATTGTATAAAGCATGTATGTATGTATGAATGAAACGAACCGCATGTACTCGACCAAATAGTTGGCGTACCCTCGCTAGCACGCGGGGTATGCGGTTATCATATGCAGCGTAAGCTGACCCCCTAGGGGGAATGTTTTTACTCCACAGGTACCCGCGAGGCGTGACGGTAGGGTAAGGACGTGATGTGATTCTTTTTGGGACGTAGCAGTAGGACTGGAATAGTGTACCGAGTTGTACACGACTAGGGCATTTTGAGTAGCCGGTGTACCATGTGGTACACCTTTTTGGATATTGAAATCTTGATTGGATAGTAAGGAGAGGATGTATAAACTCTTCATTTTTGGGAGGTAGTCATGAAATGTAATTCATATATTCAGTATACTCGGTAATCAAATGTAAGTAAGTATTTGGTATTGTAAAGTAAGTAGTATGTATGCATTTCATTCTAATCATCAGACCGAAACGGTAAGTAGTAGTAGCCTTGTTAACCTTGGAGGGTTAACGGCGTGTATCACCCGCCGGGAGTAAGTAGGTATTCCGCTGCGAGAAGGGTAAGTATGGGATTGATTAGAGGATGATGGAAGAATTAGCGGTTGGGGTGTTACAATTTTTCAACCCACCAACTTTCTATAATTGCCATTTGGCCCAATTTATAACATATAGTTTTATAATTCATTAAAACTATATATTATACATATGTCTTAATAAATACCCTTATATAATTCTAAAAATCACCAAATTTCACCAAAGGGTTATAAATATCCTTATTAACCCATATACTTACGGTATTTACCATTCCACCATCTATATTTCTCCAAAGTGTCATAATGACATAATAACTATATATTATACATATATAGTTCATTCTAATTCCAAAATCAACCCAATAAATTCCTAAAAATTCCTAATAGCCCATGGGTATTTATAATACCATTATACACCCTTAATTTTCGGTAATAACATATTTACCACATATGTTATAAAATTTGTTACAATTAAATACATAACTTATTCTAAAACCTTAAATAAGTTATTTAACTTATCTAATTTGGTCAAAACCTACCATATGGTCAAGGTTGACCACCTTAATATCTCCTTGACCACCAAACTCCTTATATTACGGTTTTATACCATATTTTCTAGAAATCTCCATTTAACCCCAAAACTTTATATAATCTTATAATTTTTATTTAAACACCTTTAAACCTCTAAATTTCGGCCTTATTAATATATAGCCCCCAAATTTAATTTAATTACACCTAATACCCCATTTCTTTGCGGTAATGCATTTTCACCACTTAAAATTAATTAAAAGCTTATAAATGCATAAATAAAATGGCCTAAAGTACATGGCCTTATTACAAACATTTGCTCACAAAATAAATTACACATAAATGTCCCAAAAATGTTGTAAACTTTCGGCCCTTACACATATTTTTCCATATTTACCAATTTTCCATATAATGTCTTAAATTTGACAATTATGTTAATTAATTAGTTAGATAAATTTACCAAACCATTCCTTAATCACCTAAGGTCAAAATAAGACCTTATTAACCCATTCACTCACGACACAAATTATACACATATGTATAATTACATATTAATATACCAAGTGAAGGTTTAAGTGATTTATACCTTGTTTTTGCCTAGTTTAGGCCTTGTTTGATTTCGGCTGCTTAGGAATAAAATTTCCACAGCTTCTTTTACATGTTTTCAAACAGCAATTAAGGCATAGTTAGTCTCCAAGCAAGATCTAACCATAAGAAGTGTTTTAATGTATATTTCAAGGTAAAATTTACCTTAGAACAACAAGGTGACCAAGGGTTGTCTTCGACCTAAATTTACAGAAGCAAAAGAGCATCAAAAGAGCTACTAAACCAAGGCTTAAAACCGGTATAACTTAGATTCGAAGATGGCTAATTTTTACCTTGTTTAAAATGCCAAAAATGGTGTTTTTGGCTTGGATCTGGCTGTACCTTGAAGCTCTTGATAGATCCACTGAATAAGTATGTTAAGAAGAAGATTATAAGGCTAGGAGAACAAGTTTTACAACGGGATCTAAAGAGAATCAAAAGATAAGTGCTTAAAGCACATTTTTGTACCTTAAGAACAAGATTAGCTTTCTCCACCTTCTTCCCTTGTTAAGGCCGAGATTTGCCCTTCATTTAACCTCCAAAACAACCTAGATCCATGGATGGAAATGGTTGATGCTTAGATTCACCGAAAGAGGAAAGATTTGTGAAGAAATTGAACATAAAATGGCTTAATAAGCTTACCTATGTCAATTGGTGTTCTCCTCTGTTCTTGGCATGTTAGCCACGGTTTGGAGAATAAAAGAGAGGATGGAGGAGGCCTTGTGTCGGCTGGGAAGCAAGGCAAGTGAGAGAGGTAGGTCAATTTTGCCTTAAAACACATTATTTGCTTTGTTTATTGTATTTGGTGATTGATGACTCACCAAAGAAGATTGGCATCGATTATTGGAGGGTCTGACACGGTTTGGCTTAGTCAAATAAGGAGCCAAAGTTGAATATATAGATTAAAGTATTAAAAGGTAAAAGTAGTCCCCTAATTTAAGGAATGTGTTGGAACCTTGTTCCTTGTGCTTGCAAGTGGCGAAAATAGGCTCCCTTGTTTGTGGCTGTCGACCTCATGTGGTCCAAGGGGTCAAACTTTGACCTCTTGACCATTCTTAGTCAATGTTGACTCAAACGGGCCCCCTTTTAGGGTTTTATTAATATTTTAATATTAAATTTGTAAATTTTTTTAAATTTCTGGAATTAAATTCCTAATATGATATAATATGATATATTATCATATTTAAAGGTAATTATAACCTTTAAGCCCATTAAAAACCAATTTAGAAGGCAATTACACAAAAACGTGCTTTAAGGTGTTTTAGTGCACATTTTGTGTCGCAAGGTGTTTCTGAGCTCTATTTTATTTGAGAACGGTTTCATTGTGTTCCTTAGATGATAAGTGATCTTAGGAATCCAATTTTATATAAAATAGAGGTCATTAGACCTTTAAGGTTTTCTTAGAGCACATTTTTGCCCTACTTGACCTTGAAGCATGAAAATGCTTGTTATTTGTGTTGGAGTGTTGTCCAACAATTGTAATATGTTTAGTTATGTGTTAATAAGCTTAGGACAAAGTTTTAGGTCCTAAGAAGTTCATTTGGGTATTTATTTAGCCTAAACACTCAAAGGGTGCATTATCATGCTTTGTGTTGACCACTGTTGTTCTCAGTTGACTTTTAAGGCATGTTTAGGCCTTAATTAATGTGATTAGATATTTAATCCATGTTTTATTAGTTTGGGGTATTTCAGTATGGGTTGTGCATACGTCGGTTTTTCTTCGAGGCACCTACAGCTTGCAGGATACCACGGAGCTTTAGCTCACTGTACCTCTTACCTCTCTTGAGGCGGAGGCAATAGCTTTGGAGCTGGCAATCCAAGGGGTTTTGCAACCTGGCCATACCGTGGGATGATTTTTGACAGATTGTAAACAATTAATTGATTATCTCAATTAGGATAATGCCTCACATTTACCGGACCAGATTAAACATATTTTAGATCTGGTCTTATAAGCTGCAGATTCACTGCATTTTGTAACTTGATTTAACATACCAAGAACTGACAATACGCCAGCACACTGTTTAGCAAATCTTGCCGGTAGGGATTTGTTAGTTGGGAGTGGAATCTGGACTCCATTCTAGACTATATACTTAGGCTATGTAACTCTTAATTAATATTACATACTCTTGCTTCAAAAAAAAAAAAGAATAACGCTTTTCACAAAAAAAAAAAAATAGCGAAGCCAAAAATATATCAGGTGCACATGTGTAACTTAAAATTACATTAATCACCAAATAAATCAAAGTCGGAAAGAGGGTCAAGCGCGACCGGTCAACGTTAATCGGCAAATTTTGTAAGGGGCAAATTGTAATTTCTCGTGTCTATACACAATTAGGGTTTTATTCGCTTTCCACGCCTACACTTTCAGCTCTCGGTCATTTCTGAAATCGCCGATAGCTCGAGTGTGACGCAACAGGTACGGAGGTTTATCTCACATCCAATCCAACAATGCCGGCGAAGGAGAAGTCCCCGCGCAAGAGCCGAAACCCGGAATTAGTTCGGGGAGTAGGAAAGTACTCTAGATCCCAGATGTACCACAAGCGTGGACTCTGGGCAATCAAGGAGAAACACGGTGGTGTATTCCCCACGCACGACAAAAAACCTGCAGAGCCTGCGGTGCCGGAGAAAGCCCCGAAGTTTTACCCCGCCGACGATGTGAAGAAGCCGTTGGCCAATAAGCGCAAGCATAAACCTACGAAGCTCAGGTTTTCATCGTTTAGTTATCTCGGCTGCTGAGTTTCGTTGGGTTTAGCAATTTGTTTTTTTCGTAATTGTAACGTATGGTTAATTTGTGATGTATTAGGGCGAGCATTACTCCTGGTACGGTATTGATTTTGCTGGCCGGAAGGTTCATGGGAAAAAGAGTTGTATTCTTGAAACAACTCCCTTCTGGACTGCTTCTTGTCACTGGTTAGTTTTTCCTTACTTTCTAATTTCTACTGACATTTAGAAATTGACTACTGTGTATTTGTTCATTAGTAGCGACTTTATATTTGACGATTTGCTTGCTACTCTGGTGTCATAACACATGTCCGCCGTTGCTTTATGTATTGTCCAAGTCTAGGACATGTATATAGCTTAGCTGTTGTTAGATATGCGTTTGTCTGCCATATAGGGGAACTAGGCCATTGCATTTCACCTAAAGCTGGAATTCTCATGAACATCTATATGATCTATAGGCTTATACACCCAAAGAAGTAGTTGATTCATTATATCGTTATGGTGGGCAGCTAATAGTCCTGAAGGGCTATTGTGTATTCACTGAACTAGGTGTTTCCATGTTTATCTTCTTTTTTTCATGTCCGGACGATTGGTGTTGGAGTTGGCTTTCTTCTGTCTCAGAACATATGTCGAATCTGATATTTTGACCCGTAATCACAGGACCATTCAAGGTAAATGGTGTTCCTCTTAGACGAGTGAACCAATCCCGTGTGATTGGCACTTCTACCAAGGTGGACATCTCTGGTGTCAACGTGGATAAATTTGATGACAAATACTTCCAAAAGCAAGGTGAGAAGAAGAAGAAGAAGACTGAGGGAGAATTCTTCCAAGAAGACAAAGAGGTCAGTAATCTTGGAAGTAAAATGACCAATTCCAATCTGAGGACACGCATCCTCATATTTTTGTAAATTTGTTTTGTGGGTGCAATTTTGATATGTAGGTGAAGAAAGAACTGCCTGCTGAGAAGAAGGATGACCAGAAAGCAGTGGATGCTTCACTGTTGAAAGCCATTGAAGCTGTCCCTGATTTGAAGACCTACCTCGGTGCTAGATTTTCCTTAAGGTCAGGCATGAAGCCTCATGAATTGGTGTTCTAAACAAAGATTACGAGGGGTTTGTTTTTTTTTTTCTTCTCCAAAGAGATTTTTCTGACACTTTTTGTTATATTTTTTTTGTTATGCCATGGTCTGTGTTACTCTTTGGAATGAGAATGTTTGCTTTATAGTGATTTTTCTAGATATGGATTGAAGAATATCAAAGCTTGCTGGGTATAATGTTTAGATAGATGAATCATGGTTTTCCATTGTTTTATTTTTTTATCACGCTGTATTTCTGAAAGAGTCTTGTGTCAAATTTTTTTTGCCGAACTTGTATAGTCTCGTAGCAAAGAGATGAACCAATCCTGTTTTTACCAACAGAAACAAGAAACGAACATAAAGTAATGAGGTTTTGGTCAACACACGCATCTTATTAAAACCATAGGTGATACTTATCTACAATCCATCCATATGGATTTTGATTCCATTATCCATTGGAGGTGTCCGTTTAACACTAAAAGTTTAAACCACCTCACCGTCTATCCCTGGAAAACCCTTTAGCAAACATAAAACCATAACAGGAAATCCGCTCTTCAGTGCTCCTTAGATTATTAACCTTCCGGTTGAATTCCTCACGTGTATTGATGATGCTTATCATCCTCTTAGAAGCAACATAAAAAAGATTATTTTGTCATGTTCCAAGAATATAGATAGAAGGAATTCCAAGGCATTGGTAAACCTTACGGCTGAGCCTTGTCCTTAAGTTTTAATGACAATGAAACAAACTTGAAGCGGCAGAATAACTCCAACAAGAAAGAACGTGTCAATGCTTCCTTGCATAAAGATAAAATGAATCTAGAGATCATGTTTTCCCCATCTACAAAAACCTTAACCCAAATTGTCAAATGTGTGTATGGTGCATAACGTTGTCCTTAGTTTCAACTTTCGTACACAAAGTTTCAAGTATTATTGACCATGATGTTTCAAAGGTTACCAACAAATTTAAAAATATTATATCTAACATAACATTCGTCAGGTTTATTAATTGCATTGTTTAGGCTACAAGTGTGCCTTAACTCTTTCAAGTTTCCCACAGGGGATGATATTGACCACCAATCAATGATCCTAGCACACGATTTTGATGGAACTCGTTTCATCACCCGAAGAAGGTCTTTCTTCCCTAGCTATGAAAAGTAAACTTGGATTCGTCAAAGACAATAAAGATGGAGATGAATGTTAATGCTTATAAGACAAGTAATGATAATTTCATGGCTATTCAATGGATAAAAGATAGTAAAATGTCTATGCAAATAATTAAAACCTAAGGATTTATTTAGACAATTGTGTAATAAGTACGTATCAATGAATGAACCCAATTACAGCCATCGAAGAACATAGATTTTCAATCCAGCAAAAGATGACTCCGTAGTTGAGTTCTATCTTGTCTTTGGAGACTTTTGAACGAGATAGATGCTTAAGAACAAGTGGCCTGCACTTGCAATGTGGTTTCTATCTGTTAGAATATAATCCGGATTGGTATTATGACCCGGGTCACCACACAAGAGAGATTCGTTGCTTAGGATAAGAGATGAAGAACATAAGGGCTATGATGTGAAGTGGTGTAGGCTGAGACAAAATTTATGTGGTTTAGTCCATAAAGGACTTAATTCACGGGACGTCAGGCAGAGTTTCTCACCATGCCAATATAGATACAAAGACACAAAGAGCTTTACAATGCCTATTATTTTTGTAGCTAAAAAATATTCCTCCACATAGATTACATTTTCCTTCTTATAGAGTCTTCCTTGAATGGTTTCTTGTCAACTTGACAATCACTCCAAGTCGTGCTTCTAGCTCACTCTTTTGCTAACCATCGTCCAATTGTCTTTAGCTACACGTCCTACCTTACCACCGTGGGAACTCTTGGTATGTGCTTCTGATCAATTAGGCCTCCAACTGTCTTATTATTTTATAAACTGACGATGTGGCACTCTTTTTTTTCAAACCAAACCTTTCATTGATATCAAGTAGAGGTACAATCCTAAACCCAGACCAGCCCAAACTAAGGCAATAAACCACTAGGTGACTACCAACTACAACTTGATCCTAATAGAACATTGCGCGAATAGCTTGGAAGCCTCACTGCATCATCAAATTGTAGGGAGACTATGTACAAAAACTAACAAAAATGTACCAGGAAAACTAAGTACTAAAGAAAAAGAGTCAAAAGCAAGACCGATGACCTATAAAATGTAACCATGCTTCATCTACTACCGTCCTCCCAAGTTACAAAAAAAAAAACAAAATTTTGTACTTATCGTACAAATCATCATCAGGACCAAGTGATATCTAAGATAATACATAGTGTAAGGCGGAAGTAAAGCTTAACCCTAAACCTTAGGACATCCAACCTAATCCCACCAAAACCCTATCGCATGAGTGATAATCACCCATGCAACCCAAATCCAAACCCTATCATTATTTACTTAAATGAGACGGGGCCTTCCGTAACGTCGCCACCCCGCCCACCAATCTTGCCACCTTTGCTCCTCTAACTTGTCTAGGTACCAGAGGGACTGAGTAAGATGATGATGTCGCCAATCGCTTACCTTTGCGCTCCACCTTTGGCAGACAAAGGTCTCATACCTCCTCCCTTGTTGCCTCTACAAGGAGATGCTAGAAAGGGCACTTCCCTAACCCTTAGATGAAGGGTTGATTTGCATGGCGTCCATTCGGGGTGATAGGGCACAATCTTGTAGAGCAGCTATCTGTCTTGGTGGAGGGCATAAAGACAAGCCAATCTCCATGGAAACTAAGGGATCTCTCTGGCAAAGGAGATCAGAGATGGACCATGCCTCTAGTTGGGACAAAACATCCCTAGACCTAGTGCGAGCCAAATAAACCTTTGTAGACAGCCACATCTTGTAAGGCTCTTCTTCAACTTCATCATCATAGTTAGGGAAACTTGCACAGACATGCAGAAAGACCCCACATTTGGAGCAAGTTTGGGGCATGTTGTCATACGTGATGGTGAACACCAAGTATTGCCCATCAATCAAGAGTGGCATTCATATTAGGACTGTAAGATTAATGTTGAGCAAACTATGATACAAACGTATTCGGAAAACTTAAAGTTGTAATAGGCTTTAGACATATCATAGATGAAATACCCCAAATATTAATTACTTTAATTAATAAGGAATTAATTAAATAATAGTAGTTAATGAGAGATTAATAAATTAAATATCCTTAAATAAGTAAAAAGGAAAAATATAATATTGGAATAAACCTTAAGAAGTCTTCAGGAAACATTAACGAAACTTAAAATGACATTGGATGGTTTAGAAGAAGAAATGTAAACGAAAATATAATTAATCGTTTTTTTTTCATTGAAAAACATGCCAGAAATATTTCAGGAGTGGAAACGAAGCCCTAGATACCTTATGAGGTTATTTGGGTAATTTTAGAGGCGTGGGAAAATTGGTTAAACAAATCGGAATAAAAGACGTGGCGTTTTCGCCTAAAAAGGCGAAACGCAAGCCGATTAGGAATTAAATACCAATTAATCAAATTTATTAATAAAAATGACTATTATTGTTTGGAAATATAAATTTGAATTCATAAAAAGATCCATTTAATTAAATGGAACAATGGGCCGTGAACGACATGAAAAACGGATAAAAAAAAGAACTAGAAACAACGTTATATATGTAACGTTTTATAAAGCAAAAAAAAATACAAGTGGGCTGACCCGCCCAAGGTGACAGGGCCGGCCCAATCGTTCTCCATCCTTCTCGGTAACCCAGCTAACCCAAACAAAAAAAATTAAGGACCCAACCCACTCCTCAATTCTCTATTACTCATTCACTTACAGTAATTTGTTACCCTTACTGGCGTGGAACATATTCCCAGCGCCTTTCTTCTTCAGTCACAGTAGCGCAACCCTAATTGAACAAGGAACATACTTGCTCACGCCTCCCTCAGTTCTCTCTTCTGCAATCGCGCCTCTCTTCTATTCTCTTCAGTCTTCAACCACGATTTACAACCCTAAAACCAGAACAAGAATGTACCCCACTCTTCTCTATCCTTCTTCCTTCCTCATGAATCGCAGGCCTCACTGGCGAACATAACTTGTGTTCTGCGCCGCTCTTCATTCACCAGAGAAATAACCTTGCCCTGAACCGAATTGGAGGACCGCAACAAACAAGAGAGAAGACAACCGAGGAGCCGTGTTAGAGCCACCCGAAAGAGAAGGAAGACCGGAGTTACCCCCGCTTGGACGACGGGGAGGTAGACCATTGCGTTTGGATTTCGTTTTGTCTACTTGTTTTCTGATTTTTAACTAGATCTAGTCAAAACTTTAGGGTAGAAAATCACCCCTTTCCCCTTTGTTTTCCTTCGGCAATTGGAGCCGTTATTCCTTGCAAAATATTGTACAATGTCTGGAAATCTGGTGCAAATTTGTGCTGTTCTTTCCTTGCGAATTTTTGTACAAACATTGGACAATATGTTCATAGACTTTGGCTCTGAAATTGTTGTTTTTGGATGCGTGAACAAGGACCCTAAAATCGGAATTAGGGTTCCAAATTGGGGGTTAGGGTTCCGAAATTTAAGAGAAATTGTATGCATTTTGAAATCGAAATTAGGGTTTCGAACTTCTAATGGGAATTTCTATGTGTAGCAAATCGATTTTGAAACTAGGCTTGACATCGATTTAGAGTTTCAAGTTTTGTAATCGATTTAGGGGCTTTTAAATCTGAGTTCTGTAACAATTTGGGGTTTCTGTTTGGTAGACGAAAAATTGAGGCTTTAAAAATTAGAAGCATTTGAAATTAATTTGGGGCAAAAATGCAAATCTGGAAAATTTTGGGTGAAATGGTAAATTGGAGGTTTTTGTGGGTGAAAATGTAATTTAAGAAAAATAGAGGTGAGAGTGTGAATTCGAGAAGCTATGGGTTGTTTGGTTGTTTTTGGAAAATTAGGGTGATTTTTGAAGTTTCTTGGAAATTGTGGTTTAAAATGTAATGTGATAAAATAAGGTCAAGAATGGAATTGGTTGGATTAGGGATTTTGACCAAATGGAATGGTCAAAATAAAATTGATTGGTCAAAACCATATTAGGGATTTTGACTAAGTCAGATAGAAATTAGAAGGTCTAAATTGAATTGGGAACTTTGATTTAGTCAATACGAGTTGGATTTAAAAATTGGTCAACAAAATGAAACCAAATTGGGCCAGCCAATCTGGGCTAAACCACAAATAATCTGGGCCAAATACATGGACTAATTTAGATGAATCAAATTAACATTGAATTGTGCTTAGAAAAGAATGACCTTTGTTAATCAGATTGGGCTCAAATGTAATTAGAAATGAAGTTAATATGTAATGAGTCAAATATGGGTTTTAAGTTTGTTGACCAAGATAAGAATATTGAATTGGGCCAACTCTAAATGGTTAAGTAGTAGTAGTAAATTGGTATGTTATAAAGGAGATGAGTGAATTTTATTAAGGGCTCATTGAATGGGTTAGCATGATTTAGAATTGTTCCATGAACTTGTTTTCATTGTTAAATGCATTAAAGTTGATATTAATCATATGAAAACTTTGATATATGTATATATATAGATGTGCAAATAGATATTTATATATAATTGAGGGATTGGAGCTTTGGAACAATGTATGAATAAATTGGAATCCAACTCGAGAATATAAAGAACTTAGAGATGGTTTTTAGGATATGGTGGAGAATGTTATAATGAAATTTTTGAAAGTATATGTGGAATTATTTAAAACCGACAGCTTATGGTACTGTTTGGTATTTTATGACATGATATAACTGTAGGTGTAACACCCCTACTAATCCGGCTCCTAGTTATAATATAAACGTCGTACTTAGTAAATAAATCGCAGCGGTAAATAACAGACTGTCGCTCTAATGGTGTCACTGTTATCACTCGCCCATACGGGTGATAACTAGTTACATGATAATCAACATACGAAACGTATTCCCGCAGTGACCACAAGAGATAGATAGTAGTGCTTAAACAATCTAAAACATAACCAACAACAACCGTTTATTACAAACCGTACACATGAGCGTCTAACCAACATACACCTCGGTTTACAAACCCGAGTCCGAAATAACAGCAGTCTCAAACCGTACCAAGTCCAGTCAAAAGTAAATTAAATTGTCGCGCCTCATGTCGACCCACCAGCTAGTCTCCTGAAATAAAAATGGTTTGTGGTATGGAATCAGCCCCTGCTGAGTATGTTATCACATGCCCCGTCATGCCTCCTCAAATCCCTCAATTAATTGGTCGAGAGCATGAGATTCGTTACATGTGATACCGTTTTAATATTTAAACTGTAAAACATTTAACAGTAATAACCATACAATAACACAACCATAAACACACATAATATAACCACACAGTATAACCAATGAACAACAAGGCGAACCAACGAGAATAATAAACAGGTATCAATTCCCATCCTTGGTATAGAAACCAATATTGTTCGCCAATGTACAAGTCTCAACTGTAATAAGTGTTCAGTTATACCTAGTGACAACGTCTCGTTAAAAACGACGTGTCTCTAAATTACCCATATACTATGGTGGGTCACCCACGGCAGTAGCCACTCCAGCGGTAGAGTCTCCGACCAACGAGCCATCCTAGCTCACGGGAAATTTTCTTGATACTTGCGGACCCGTACGCGGACATCCTAGTATCGTTTTTGTGATCACAGCGCGCACCAAGAGCCACATCCTCTTGGCTTTGTTATGTTTATTGATTATACCATCGCATCGCATTACCAATTTTTCTAACACAGCAGACTAAGGTCATTAGTCCAATCTGGAGTCTGTAAACTCGGGATCCAGTGTTAGATACGAGAGCGGCGTTTAGAAAGGCCAATGCTCCGTATTAAAGTCTCGGATAATATGTATATCTTATTATCCTAGTGCTACAACGTTTTTCTGATGATCCTTATATTGCATATAAGATAGCACCATAGCCGCTAGTTCGTTTTATATATATATATAGGTTCATATATACGAACCAATACTGTTAACGCAACAACAGTATATAATAAGCAGCTAAAAATATACAGTTCATGCATATTTTTTTTACACAATCAGACAAACAATCTTATCACAGATTACACAGAAGTCTGAACTGAGGAAGCCCTCAGAGACAATCAGAGACACGTAACAACATACCGTTCACCCTGAATGTATAACCGTGGAGTATGAATCAGCTAGATTCGATGCTCCCTGTGTCGTCTCTAACAGTCTAACAATACATAATGCTACTGATTAGAATCCCGTATAACAACATAACCCTACGGTACCCCGTACCGTCACTAATACCTCCCGGTTAATCCCCCGCTATTAACTGTCAACGTTTGTCGGGTTTTCGGCTTTAACTCGGGGTTTGGAAAAACGTTATATTACGTGCGTAGTCTTGTCTCGTATATTAATATACTTAATGTTAAACTTGTTATCGCATGTAACTTAATATACCCTTGTATATCATATAGTTGTTTCTATATTGCATGTATAATTCTTTATCGTATATTATACATTTCACCTTAGTATTTATTTTCCTAAGGTTTGTTTTCCCAAGTTTAATGTAGTATAATTCATATGTAAAAATACTTTGAATTATATAAATCCTTATTATTCCATGTATACTCCTAACATTAGAATTTCCTTATCTAATGTTTGAAATTCTTTTCTCTTTACCTTATATCATTTTAATTATGATAATATATGGTTATTGAACCATATTATATTTTCTACACCATAACATATATTTATTTATATACATGTATTATGGGACTATTTATTATGTGGTAAGTCTTTATAATATATTCATTCTCTTTAATGAATATTTCTTATATTAAAAATGTTACACCCTTTATAACATTAAAACCATATTATAAATTTTCATTTAAAAATGTCCATATTACCGAACAGCACCTATTTTCATAAGTATTTACAAAATCCACCACATAATTAATATAAGCGTAAATTACCCAGAACCCCCTTGAGGATTTAGGATATTACAGTTAACCCCCTTGTGTTTATCATAATTACTGGTAACCACCTCGAGGTTAAGGTATCTTTGACTACGAGCCCCCGAACTATAACTCTGTTATTAGGAAGTTAACTACGTGTTGACCTATCAGCTTAATCACATTAATAATGTCAGGTTGGACAAAAAACACTACTTAATCAGCATTGTTATTTTCCTAAAAATGTCAAGCCTGCCTTGGAAATGCATCTAAAGTGGGAGGAGAGAGAGTTAGACGATGTTGATTAAGCAGTTTTGTTGTCCAGCCTGGTATTATTAATGTGATTAAGTTGATAGATTAACACGTAGTTAACTTTCTTATAACAGAGTTATAGTTCGGGGGCTCGTAGTTAAAGATACCTAAACCTTGAGGTGGTTACCAATAATTATGATAAACACAAGGTGGTTAATTGTAATATCTCAAATCCTCAAGGGGGTTCTGAGTAATTTACTCTTAATATAATGTTATATTATAGTTATATAACATATATAAGGACATTTATGTCATTATAACAATTATAACCTATAGTTATATATTGTTAATAAATACCAAACAACCCATTAAACTTTTAGTTTTTATTTTCTACCACTATACTTCCATAATTTACAAGCCAATCCCAAATTATGTTTCATTGTTACACTTATAATATATACCTTATATTATAATCCTTAAACCTTAATATAATTATAACCTATAGTTTTTAAAGGCTATAATTACCGAACAGACCTTAGGTCTGTTTTAATTAAATTCCCACCACCTTACTTTGTATATTTACCAAATCTCCCCAATTTATAATACATAGTTTTCTAATGTCATTAAAACTATATATTATACATATATCTTTATAAAACCTTATATATAACTCCAAAAATTACCAAACTATACCAAAAGGTTATAAATATCATTCCTAACCTTATACTTTCTATAAATCTCGGTTTTTACCCATATGTTACCCATTTGTAACAATGTCATGAAATATCATATATTATACTTATATAATTCATATAAACTCCAAATTTAACCAATAAACTTCTAAAAATTCCTAATAACCTAAGGTCTGTACTAAATCCCATTTAGTACCCCAAAGTTTCGGAAATCACAATATAACCCCATCTCTTATAAATCTTTTACAATTTAATAACTATCTTAATATAAGGTAGTATTTTAATTTCTTAAATTCTCCAAACTTGGTCAAAGTCTCCTATATAGTCAACTTTGACTTCTAATACCAAATTGGAACCAAACTTTCGGTAATTGTCAATTATACCCTATAGTTTTCTATTTTTACAATTTTGACCCAAAACTTTATAAAATGTTATAATTTTTATTAAATTCATTTAAAAACCCTAAATTCCTCCAAATTAAGCCCACGACTTTATATTTTACTAGTAATTACCATTTGACCCCAAACTTAATTATATAAGCATAAATTAAACTAAATAAGCTTTAAACTTAAATTAAAATGGCCTAATGACATGGTCTTATTACAACTTTGATTTATAACATAAAATTACACATAAATAGCTCAAATTATACAATAAACTCTCGGCCTTGCTGTAGTTTACTTATTTTTCCACATAATGTCATAATTTGACCATTATGTTAATTAAATCACTTAAATGACTAGCTTAATTTAACTTAGTCATTTTTTTCCATTCTTAGGTTAAAATAACCCATATAATTAACTCCACTCTCGGCACATAATATATATATATATATGCTAAGAAATCATAAAATCATAAGTTTAAGGTGTTTATACCTTGGTTTATCCTTAGTAACAACTCGGCAGCTTGGAGGAAAAATCACCACATAATTTAGACATGTTTAATACACCAAAATAAGATATGGTTATACTCCAAGCATGAGCTTAACCATAAAGAACAATTAATGTAAGATTTAAGGCAAAAATCACCTTAAAAATGCAAGGAAGTTTCCAAAGGATTTCGGCCTGAATTAAACACACCACATGGTGTTAAATTCACCATATAAACATAGAAAATAGTTAGACAACAACAAGCTGCTATGGTAATAGGTTTTACCTTGGCAAAATGCCTTAAAGAATGGTATTTCCTTTGATTTTTGGCCACCCTTGCTCCAAATGGTTAACCAACTGAATAAACATGTAAATATGAAGATTATGAGTGAATAAACTCATAAAAATCAGAATAAGAAAACCGGATGGAGAAAGGAGATGCTTAAGGTATGTTTTTACCTTATAATGCAAATTTTGGAAACCTTGGTCCCTAGACTTGATTCAGCCGAGATTAGTTGTTGCACAAGCTTTAGAACACTGAGAATGAGCCATGGAAAGTGATAGATCATGAGCTTCAAGTGTAGGTAATGGAAAGATGAAGAAAAAGAGCTAAAATATGCCTTAAACCATTACCTTAGGTGCTTAAGAGATTGATTTGTCTTCCATACTCAAGAACACAGCTTGAGAGGGTTTGGAAGAGCTGATGGCTCGGCTGGAATGGGACAAGAGGCAAGAGAATGAGAAGAAATGTGTTTAAATGAATAAAATGTTTTAAAAAGGAATAGTAAATGGTGATTCACCAAATTAGGAAGATATTTAGCACTAAAGTAGAATGAGCTGTCTTATAAGCTCCATGCCTGCCAACATCCAAAGGGTTAGGGTGGTCATTAATTGACCATTGACCATACTTGGTCAATTTTGCTTAAAAATGCATTATTTGGGTTACTATTCACAAATGAATGCCATATTTTCGATTTTTTTGAAATTTTAGATTTAGACCTTCCAATGTGGTACATTATAGTACAATAGTATATCAAGGTCTAATCCAATGCTTAACACCACTCAAAACCCACTCAGAAAGTCAATTTTCTCAAAATCGTGCTTTAAGGAATTTTAAAGCACATTTTGTGTTAAAACATGTTTTAGAGCCTGGTTTCCTTTGAGAATGGTTTTATAATGTTCATTACTTCATTATAATACTTAGGAATCCACTTTGGATCCTATTTGAGGTCATACAATCTTATGGTGCTTTAAAGCACATTTTTGGCTTTACCGAGCTTAAGGCATGTTTTGCCTTGTTGAGATCTTTAGATTGTTCCCCCAATGGTATTTAGATGTTATTAACCATCTTAGATCATTAATAGATCATTTGATTAAGTTTTTTTTAAGGTTAGGGGTATTTCAGTAGGTTATAAAGTATATAATGAAATAAATGTCATAATATATGTTATATAACTATAATATAACATTATATAAATAACGTGGTAGTTTTGGTAAATAAAAGAAAATATAAAATGCTGTTCGGAATTAAGGGATATTTTAGAATTGAAAATTTATAATATGGTTTATAATATTATAGGGGTTATAACATTTATAATGTGAAAATATTCATTAAGGAAGAATGAATATGTTATAAAGAAATACCATATAATAAATGGTCCCATAATTCATATAAATAATTCAATATACAATATAGAGTGAATTATATATTATGGTTAAGTAACCATATAATGTCACACGTGGGATGACATGAGGTGGAGAAATATTATTATGGACATTAATTAGAGAATTTTCTAAGATTTAAATGAGTATATAAAATAATATGGATTATATATTCCAAGGTATTTAATGAGAAATATAAGTATGTAAGCGTGGATAAGCTAAGATTTGAGAAATAAATACTAAGGAGAGATGTATAATATATGATCGAAAATATACATGCAATATAGTGTCAAACTAGATAATATACAAGTGTATAATAATATACATGCGATAATGAATGTATAAGTTTATTTATATAATAAACGACAATCTTACCATGCATGCAAGAGGACGTTTACGTAAAACTAATCCCGAATTAAACTGAAAACCCGAGAGACGTTATTAGCTAATAACAGAGAATGAACCGGGAGGGATTAGAGACGGTACGGGGTACCGCATAGTATTGTTTTACATGAGATGCTAATACGTAGTGTGATACGTATTATTAGATTGTTGGAGGCATCTCGAGGAGCATCGGAGTTAGCTGATTCATACTCCACTGTCCTATAATCCCGGTGCACGGTATGTTATTATGTGGCTTGATTGTCTCTGAGGATTTCCTCAGTTCAAACAAAGTGTGAAAATCTGTGTTAAGATTGAATGTCTGCAGTGTGAATTAATATGCTTGAGTTGTGTATTAATGCTGCTTTATTATTATTACTGTTGTACGATAACAGTACTGTTCGTATATATGAACATATTATAAAACGAACTAGCGGCAATGATGCTATCTTATATGTGTAATATAAGGAACGTAAGTAAAACGTTGTAGCATTAGGATAATAAGATATATATATATATATATTATCCGAGACTTATATATGGAGCATTGGCCTTTTTAACGCCGCTCTCGAATCTAACACTGGGTCCCGAGTCGACATACTCAGGATTGGACTAACGACCTTAGTCTGCTGTGTTAGGAAAATGATAATGCGATGCGATGGTATAGATAAGTTAATCAAGAGGATGTGGCTCTTGGTGAGAATTATGATCAATTAACGATACTAGGATGCCGTGTGGGTATCCGTAAGTATCAAGATAAATTCCAACGGACTACAGATGGTTCGTCGGTCGGAGACTCTACCGCCGGAGTGGATACTGCCGTGGGTGACCCGCCATAAGAGATGGGTAACTTAGAGACACGTCGTTCTAACGAGACGTTGTCATTAGGTATGACTAAACAATTACGAACAACTATATTAGCTCGTACAGTAGGCGAACATTATTTGGGCTTGTATGCCAAAGGCGAGAATCTATACTTGTTTATAACCCTCGTTGTTTCGCCTTGTTGTTTATTGGTTATGCTATGTGGTTATGTGATGTATGTTTGTGGATTTGTGGAATTGAGTCGTTGTACTCGTATTTGTGTTTGTGAATTGGTTGAATTGAGTCGCTGCACTCATATGTATGTTGTGAATGGGCTGAGTCGTGTCTCTGTACTCGTGTGTGGATTATTGTGTGTTTGGTCGAGTGAGTCGCTGTACTCAAATATGAACTATTAAGTGTTTGGTGGAGTGGAGTCTTCGTACTCATAAATGCGTTGTGACGCTTTCAGTTGGTTCACAGTGGTGTGTTATGTGAAGCCGGGGCTTGTTTGCTATTTGAGTTACTGCAAAATATTTATTGCTTTACAGTTTTTATATTAAACTACATGCATGAAAATGAAATGCATGCTCTCGACCAATTAACTGAGGGTCTGAGGGGGCATGACAGTCATGTAGTAACATACTCAGCAGGGGCTGATTCCATACCACAAACAAATATTTTGCAGGTATACAGCTTCCGGTGTCGACAGAGAGCGGGACGCGCTGGGTAATGTAGTAACCGTTGTTTAGGTTTGTACTGTCGTATTTCGATACGAACATAGAAACATGTATAGGACTGGGATACTTAGAATGCTCACTAGGGTTGTATTTATGTTGGAACAAAAAGTTAAATCTATCTCTTGTTGTCACTGTAGGAAATTGTTTCGTATTATGAATATAACAGTAAGCATGTTGTTACTCGTATGGGCGAGTGAGAACGGTGACACCAGTAGTTCGATTGTTTAGATTACCGTTGCGATTACTATGTTAAGTAAGATGATTAGGACCCGATAAGAGTAGGGGTGTTACAAAAAGTGGTATCAGAGCGGAGTACCGCTCTGATGACAAGAGATAGTAGGATTTAGACAGTGAGCATAGGTTTTGGGTATACGGGAAACGTTGTGAGGATATGTGACCTTGCGAGGTCGATGCAATGCAGAACGCTTGCACATAATAGCCGTAGAGGCATTTCAATATTAAGCGATCGAGACTGCGGTATGAGACCGAGTAAAGGTCTAACTCGTCCTCTTGACATACGTCAGGGAGAGGTCTGGGTAAGAGTACTAAGGAGGGATGAGGCGCAACGGAAGTGTGGTGGTGAAGGTCTAGCAACCCCAAGTAACGCGAAGACGGTAGGAACCGCTCGCACTTGATGGGAGAGCATCCCGGGAATTCGCAATGGTACCCCACCCGCCGCAGCCCGTACCTCGAGTACTGCCTAGTGAGGCAATGAAATGAGAAGCACCACGAAGATAACCCTTCTGATCGGGAAGACTGGATGTAGTTGCTATGAGAATTTTGTTAATTGTAGAAAATAATACTTTGTGTTGTGAGGAATTGTTTAGGACCGGGGGTCCTGATAATGACATAATGTCTACCATACAAATTATGAGTTGCATATTTAACTGAAGTTAAAGAGATAATTCCCGTAGGACTAGTGGGGTCAGCTTGCCAAAAGCAAAGCAACCCTATCCTACATCCAGGAAAAAAACACCGATAGGTGCGCCTGGGGGAAAGATAGTGGAGACGATGAGTAGAGATTAATTTATAGATGTGTAACGTGTGGAAATGACTGCTTTTTCGAAGTCTCACCCGAAGCGACTGACTATGAGCCCTTGCAACACTAGAGGTTCGAGATGGCCGACGTGCATGGGGAGCAGTCACGAGAGCTTACTTAATAGGAACTCACCAAGGTTGCTACAAGGCAGCACCTCGGGAGTGAAGAAACGCCTAATTACCACAGTATCCTTGTGGAAACGGGTACGAGAATGAGATTGCATTGTTGTAATGAGGACCTCCTCGATAGAGTGGAAACCCGATTAGGGAATGGCACTGCAACTGACACACACCGTACCGGTGGCTCAGTCTGCATGGCGCATTTGCCACAACAAGTGCTATACTAACCAAAGTACTAAATTTCAACCTGCCTTGCGCACTTGCTACAGCAAGTGCAGTGACAGTAAACCATCCCTGAAGGACCGAGTAGTCCGGGTGGTTACCAATAAACACTAAACTTCCAGGTGAGTCCGTAAAGCATTGAAGCAAGGACATAGCCCTTTTAAAGGCAGGGTTACGAAACCCTTGGCTAGGAGGTCGATAAAACCTTGGAAAGACCTAGCCGGTCTGACCATTAAACCTAAAAAGAATACACCATTTAACAGAGTGTGAAAAGGGAGTTAATGAGAACAACGGTAATTAGTGCCTATGAGCCTAACCCCAGTGCCGGTACGGACATTAAACGTCAAGTAATACTGGTGGGGAGTGTCGAGTCTTCAGGACCAGCACAACCATACTTAGGGAGTGCACGACGCTTGTGGTTAAACCACTACCATTGAACATTGCCGGAGGGCAAGAAGTGATCTATACAAGCCAAGACTTTAATCAAAACCCATCCAACTGAGTAGATGAAAATAATAGACTAATGCCGTTATGGAAAGCTATTTTTGAGTTATAAAAGAAGAACAGGCAGATGTGAACGTGCAATGAAGGGGCCGACGTTATGCCCGCACCACACACATCGGAGGTGTTGTGAATCCATTATGCTGCTAGACTCCCGTACGGAGGGTAGTGGATATTAACTGAACAATGAATTTACCTGAGGACGGAAGATACCGTTACCTCGAAGAGGATGGAGGTGATACGAGTTGAATAAGAGCTAGAACGACATAATGGAGAGTGATGATCAGCAGAACCCACTAAGTTTGTGAGTACCCAATTGTAACCCTTAAGAGAAAGTGTTAGAACCAACTAGGATTAAATGAAATACAGAGCCCAATAATTAATAAGCTATCATAATAGGCACTGAGCCTAAATACCGTACGACATAGGCCTATGGAAGGATATCTTTCGTACCACCATAATGACCCAAATCTAGGAGAGCGAAGGTGATGAAACACAAACACTGATTAATATCAGACTAAAGAGGGACTACAATAAGACGGGGAAAACACGATGTGTAAACCCTTATCGTGGAGTCCAGAGTACACCTGAGGGTGTAACCCAATGAATTGGGTGGAGTTTGAGAACTGAAACCCATATCTAAACGGCGTCAATAGCCTAGGAGTGAACGGGAAAGAGATAGTAAACAAATACTAATCCCCACTCATAGATACCAGATAACGAGCATGTGAAAACCAATATTAGGGCGCTAGGTCACAAACACCTATCTTAGAGAAGGTAATGAATATACATATTAAGAAAGGAACCCATAGAACCCAGAGAACCCTCTAGGGCCATTCTAACACTAAAGGTTAAGAATTGGCAGCCTAGTTACTCCAATATAAATTACCGGGACCAAGAGTGTGATAACCACCGACTACGAACACTACGAGTGCACTAAATGAGACATGGGACGACCACACTCCTAGGAGCTTGTGAGCCTGATGAAACTTACCTTAAGTTAGTTGGGTAGGTAGTAATGTAGCAGTGCGGTACCCCATATATGTAAACGAGTAGTGTAAGAACCCAGGAGGTAATCAACTCTGTGTCTAAGTCAGAGATTGGAATCCTGACAAGGTAAACCATGAATTGACGAGAGAGATCTCAGTCAAACCAACAAGGTTAGGGAAATCAAGAATAGCTTGACAGTAAAACGACAGAAGGTCGTAACTCCACATAGGAGAAGTAAGAGCACAAGTTTTAGAGATTTTCATAAACGAGGAAGCCAAAGGCCAATTTAACAGTAAAGGCAAGGGAACCCATTAGTGAGGAGATGAATTGTGGTACCCTATGAGGTTGTAAGAGTTTACTCATGATAGTGTAATGTTAATCACCTTGAGAGAAACCTTCGTAATGTTATAGATGCTAACTGGGAAGGGGGCACAAGAAAGTTATATTATGCGTTGAGGGCGCGGCGATGATGTCACATTAAGTAACAATAACCACATGCTCAAGCCATAAAGCGTTCGTACGTTATCACCAATTAGGGTTGAACGGAAAACGTATGCCAAGTTAAAACCCATAGTCGCATTGTATGTTTACAATAGATGAGGGGTAAGGCTAGCATTTTAGGAGATACTTTAAGCCGGAGATTAAGTACTCTATGCAAACCGCAATAATGGATAACCGCCAAATCGACTGGTACATGGTGCGCAATGAGGCGACCATTATAAACGACTATTAATCAAATTAGGTTGGCAAAATGTAGAACGAGGAAGGTCAGTTAAACCGATGAAATACTTCAAATGGATATAAACACATAAGTGTGCGAATGCCACACAAGAAAGGATATAATGGACATTGGGGAGAAAGCCTCAACTGCCAAGAAAGGGCAAGTCCATGCTAATGCTATGGGTGTAAGACAGTTCCTACGAACCTTACAAATGGTAAAATAAAACCAGACCCGAGGGATGAACCATATGTGTGTAGTAAATACCAACACACAAGGGATACAGGTTCACACAATAAAAGAGGACCTACAAGGTAGCTAAATTAACGAACTCATCCTAGAGAGAAATAACTCGGAGTCATGAGGCGCCAGTTAGACGCGCATACCAGACTCGTCTTGAGATTGAGAAACAACAACTGTAAACACTAGATGCTAGAGCATAGCTCGATAACCCTTATACCGAAGGTTAGTTCGGTAGGGTAACATAAACTCTTGGGAATATACCATGAGCATGTAAAGAATTTCATAGAAGCTGAATAAAAGAGCTAGTCGAAATAATTAGCGTGTGTGATGATGATACCACGCATCGACATAATTTTTCCCCCATTTCCATAATTATGGAATACCGTGTAGAAAACACCGTCACGTGGAGTTGAAAACGGCATGAAAATGCTACTTAAAAGGGTAAACTAACCCTAAAGTAGCTGGGTCGCACCGCTTGTGGAGCGAGTGGGCCCATATTGCTTAGGTTTAATATACCTAACTGGTTTGGGAAAACAAATGATGTGTTTACATCTCCCGATCAAACCGTATATGAATATACATACACCTTACCAAGATAGGCAGTATAGCTAGAGTGGCTGAAGCCCGACCCTAGAGAACAGGGGTAAAGTTATATGTAGCACATTAGTGCACGAATATTCCACATGAGTGGAACATCTTGAACTTATTACTTCAAGATGATATATTCGTAGATTACGTGGGCGTAATCCCTTTTAAGGGGGGTAGAGCGATTTCGCGCGCTTAAAATATACCGTACGTAGGAGTACGTAACGCATGTTACACATGCTGCAAATTATTATTGTACGTAGAGTACAAGTATTATGATTGTGTTACATTACTTGATGTAATATTGTGATGTATAATATGTATGAACATATATATATATATATATATATTTTAGTTCGCATTAGTAATGGCGAATAGGAAAGGGAGAACAGACAAGAGTGTTCATACCCTAGTTCCGATTATTTACGCAAACATTGCGAACATTAGTCACATAACGCCTAGCTTGATAGCTCTGAAGTAAGAATTCAAGTAGGACTATCTTGTAGCTCCGATGAGAGATTTCAGATAGAAGGAGCAGAAAGCTCCGTACTATGTGATTTGTGACTCGGTATGAAACCGATTATTGTAATGTAATGAGTGAATCTGCACGAGACCGATGTGTAACCTAGTGGAAGTAAATCCTCTAGGAGTTGTATGAAAAATTGTAAGTCAAAGGAACTTGGTTCATGGTTAGGATGTACGCTCCTATATGCCGATGACTAGATTTATAACACTAGTTGACTTGTGTATCTATTGAACACAAGGTGGCAAATATCAAGAGGAAATAAGATTAGAATTGGGTAAATAATTAATTGCTTGAAATTGACGTGGGAAGTCGAACTTGATCCTGGTCCGATTAAGGGAAACCGAACATAAATTGGGGTAAGAGATATTTCAACACTGACGCTGACCACGTCGGGGTTGGATGACTCTCGAAACTTCCTACAAGTGGACACAGATATGAATAGAAATTGAGATTTATGGCGTCACTCAAAGAGCCGTGGACCGTGGAGTCCTTCGTCATTAGACCGGTGTGTCTGCGAGTGACATCACCCAAGGAGCCGTGGACCGCAGTGTCCTTCGTCATTAGACCGGTGTGTCTGCGGGTGATTAAGAGAAATTAGGTGTACTACCCGTGGAGCCGTGGACCGCAGTGTCCTTCGTTATTAAACCGGTGTGTCCGCGGGTAGTTGACGTTGGTTAGCATGGGGTTGGGGATCGTCAAGTCCTGGTCTTTAAGACTGCTTCCCCGTGATTTGCCATCGTTAAATATATGTACACACATACACGCGGAGTGATGTGTGGGTATCCTCGCGAGATACTAGCATATAAATAGGGATACGTGGAGTATCCCTTGTGAAACACCTTGGAGTACTTCTTGTTGGTTAAGCACCTTGTCTAGTGCTATGCGTGAATGAATTGTGCCATAATTCATGGTTTTGTGGAGTGAGATTAGCGTTGCATCGGTGAGATGTATGTATACTAGGTATTGAACCTAGTGGGACACGATGTACGCATACTAGGTATTGAACCTAGTGGGACTCGATGTATGCATACTAGGTTTGAACCTAGTGGGACATGATCCCTAGTGTTGAGACTTCTTGTGTGACCTAGTGGAACTTGATTCCTTAGGAAAACCGATTGTGAGTAAGGACTTCGGGACGAAGCCTTTTTAAGGGGGGTAGATTGAAATACCCCAAATATTAATTACTTTAATTAATAAGGAATTAATTAAATAAAAGAAATTAATGAGAGATTAATAAATTAAATATCCTTAAATAAGTAAAAAGGAAAAATTTAATATTGGAATAAACCTTAAGAAGTCTTCAGGAAACATTAACGAAACCTAAAATGACATTGGGTGGTTTAGAAGAAGAAATGTAAACGAAAACATAATTAATCCTTTTTTTCATTGAAAAACATGCCAGAAATATTTCAGGAGTGGAAACGAGGCCCTAGATACCTTATGAGGTTATTTGGGTAATTTTAGAGGTGTGGGAAAATTGGTTAAACGAATCAGAATAAAAGACGTGGCGTTTTCGCCTAAAAAGGCGAAACGCAAGCCGATTAGGAATTAAATACCAATTAATCAAATTTATTAATAAAAATGACTATTATTGTTTGGAAATATAAATTTGAATTCATAAAAAGATCCGTCTCATTATGAAATACCCAAAACTAATAAAACATGGATTAAATATCTAATCACATTGATTAAGGCCTAAACATGCCTTAAAAGTCAACTGAGAACAACAGTGGTCAACACAAAGCAAGATGTTGCACCTTTGACTGGTTAGGGTAAATAAATACCCAAATGAACTTCTTAGGACCTAAAAATTTGTCCTAAGCTTATTAACACATTACTAAACATATTACAATTGTTGTACAACACCCCAACACAAAGAACAAGCATTTACATGCTTCAAGGTCAAGAAGGGCAAAAATGTGCCCTAAGAAACCTTAAAGGTCTAATGACCTCTAAATGATATAAAATTGGATACCATGATCAAATATCATGTAAGGAACACAACAAAACCGTTGTCAAAGAAAACCAAGCTCAGAAACACCTTGCGACACAAAATGTGCACTAAAACTCCTTAAAGCACGTTTTTGTGTAATTGCCTTCTAAATTGGTTTTTAAATGGGCTTAAAGGTCATAATTACCCTTAAATATGATAATATATCATTATATATCATATTAGGAATTTAATTCCAGAAATTTACAAATTTTTACAAATTTAATATTAAAATATTAATAAAACCCTAAAGTGGGGCCCGTTTGGGTCAACATTGACTAAGTTGGTCAATGTTGACCATTGACCACGAATTGGACCTCTTAAAATCGGTTCATTAAATCTCCTAACAGACCATGTGACAATACCCATGTGACAATTAAATATACCACCTTACTTTTACATAAAATAAGGAAAAACAAACTTTAACATATTAAAACACAAAAGTAGCTTACCACATGCTTACCCATGTGAATGCAGCCGATTGAGGAGCCTTCCTTCTCCTCATAATACGGTGGCTCCAAGCAAGAACAAGACAATGCTTGGTGACTCACCTTTGACTAGCTTATTAAATGACATTATTACTCCATAATTGAATCAATTATGTACAAATGATTCACCCACTACTCCAATCATGACCGGCTGCCTCCTTGCTTTGTCTCTACCTATTATACAACTTCAAATAATCAGCAATGAGTCATCAAAACAATAAAGATAAAATAAGTAAAAAATGTGTTTTAAGGCAAATTTAGCCTACCTCTTTCATTAGTCTCCATTCAGCCGTGAGACTCCTGCCTTGAGCTCTCTTTGGCTCCTCCTTGACCGTAGGTAAGTTTCCAAGCTCCATTGGTGAGAGCTCTTGCTCTAGGTAAGCTTCTAAGGCATAAAAATGTTCATTTTCTTCATCTTTCTTTCCTTTTTCCATTGATCTAGACTCCAACCATTTCTATACATTTATATAGAGTGTTTTGGAGGTTAAAGGAAGGTTTATTCTCGGCCATAACAAGATCTAAGGAGGAAAGTTCAAGTCTTGACCATTTAAGGTAAAAATGTGCTCTAAGCACATATCTCTTCTTTCTTGAAAATTTCGGTTGTAAACCTTGGTTCCCTAGCCTTATTTTCTTCTCCTTTTCATGTGGATTCAGTTGGTATACCAAGATCTACAAGGAGTAGCTAGATCCAAGCCAAAAACACCATTTTTGGCATCTTAAACAAGGTAAAACTTAGCTATCTTCCAAGCTAGTTACCCACGGTTTTGTACCTTGTTATTAGGAGTGTTTTGATACTCTTTCTTTACTGGAAAAATAGGGCTGAGTTAGATCTCCAACAAACTTGAAGATCTAAGGTAAAAATTCATGATTTTCATGACTTAAATTACTTCTCATGGTTAGCTCATGTGTGGAGTTAAATCATGTCTTGTTTTCTACATGAAGACAAGTAAATCAAGCTGTGGATAAATTCTCTTTAAGGTGGCCGAACCAAACAAGGCTTTACCTAAGCTAAATCAAGGTATAAATCACTTAAATCTACACTTGGTATATTAATATGTGTTTATACATATTTATACACATATGCCGTGAGTGAAGAGTACATTAAGGTCTTATTTTGACCTTAGGTGATTTATGAATGGTTTAATAAATTTTATAACTAATTAAACAAGCATAATTGTCAAATTTAAGACATTATGTGGAAGTTTGGTAATTAAATGAAAATTACATGGTGAGGCCGAGACTTATAAGTATTTTTGGGACATTTATGTGTAATTTATTTTGTAAGCCAATGTTTGTAATAAGGCCATGTACTTTAGGCCATTTTATTTATGCATTTATAAGCTTTTAATTAAGTTTAAGTGGTGAAAATGCATTACCGAAAAGAAATGGGGTATTAGGTGTAATTAAATTAAATTTAGGGGCTTTATAATAATAAGGCCGAAAATTGGGAGTTAAAAAGGATTTAAAATAAAGTTTATAAGATTATATAAAGTTTTGGGGTTAAATGATGATTTCTAGAAAGTAAGGGTGCAAACCGTAATTGTTAGGAATTAATGGTCAAGGAAATATTTAGGAGGTCAACCTTGACCATATGGTAGGTTTTGACCAAATTAGATGAGATAGATAACTTATTTAAGGCTTTATAATAAGATAAGTACTTAATGGTAATATTTTTATAACATATGTGGTAAATATGTTATTACTGAAAATTAAGGGTGTATAATGGTATTATAAACACCCATGGGCTATTAGGAATTTTTAGGAATTTATTGGATTGATTTTGGAATTAAAATAAACTATATATGTATAATATATAGTTATTATGTCATTTTGACACTTTGGAGAAATATAGGTGGTGGAAATGTGAATACCGAAATATATGGGTTAATAAGGATATTTATAACCCTTTGGTGAAATTTGGAGATTTTTAGAATTATATAAGAGTATTTATTAAGATATATGTATAATATATAGTTTTAATGATATGGTAAAACTATATGTTATAAATAGGGCCAAATGGCAATTATAGAATAGCACAAGGGCTGTTCGGAATTTACAAAAAATAACCATATGTTATACTCTTTTATAAGTTAGAAATGTTATATTAAATGGTATATATAACATGGTAAAAAGAAAGGGGTGATTTTGTAAATAAAGGAAACTATGGTTTATGGAAAAGAATAAGGTTTAATATATATCCCTATGCGGCAATATAAAATAGTTTTGTATAAAAACTATAGGTTATAAATTAAAGGAAATAAAAATATCATATCAAATGATATTAGTATATGGTATAACATTACATAATGTTATGTGGTCAAAATGGAATTTAAATAAAGTTAAGGGCTGTACCTAAAATATAAAGGTTGGAAAATGAATTTTAGACTATGGTCTATAATGTTATAAATGTTATAACAAATATATGGTATTAAGGTGGTTTAATGGAATTAATACAAATAAGGTATTCACATTAAATAATGTGACAAACAATAAATAAATGAGATTTATAAACTAAGGTGTTTATGGAATAAACCTTAGGAGCTGTAAATATACAACATAAAAAGTTACGTAATATTAGGATAATAATCTTAATATAAGTTGTACAATATAATACAACTAATGGGAATAATCATCTAATAAAAGATGATAAAATGTAACATAAAATATAAGAGTTTATTAAACTCATGGGAATTACCTACGTGGTAAATATATACATACACTAGAATGATGTATATAAGGATGGATATATATTACGGTTTGAAACGATATAATATAATGGTGGTGGTTATTACATGGAAATAGTTACGAACTATAAGTTAAGAGTTTTGGGTGCAAATATTATTTGCTAAAGATAAATGGATTATATAATACATTGTATTATAATGGATGGTGGGAGAATGATACAATATGAAAAAGAATATAATATAATATAATCATGCATGCATACATGCAACTATGGGTTACGTACCTAAACTAGATGGTGGATAAGATTAAAAAGAAATACAACGAATTAAACTTAACAGTTGGAATATTATGACGTACGAGTTTTAAAGTAACAAAGCCGACCGGTTTAGAGAAACCCGTAATAAATAACTGTAGGAATCAGGGGTGAACTGTCGGGGTTACTTATTATTCGGAAATACCGGATGTAGTTAGTCATGGAGACTGACTTATAGTTTTATTACCATTTAGAGTATACTTCTGACAAGACGCTTGACGAGCTAGTGGGCTACACGGAGCGTAGGATCTTGCTGATTCATACTCCACCGTAATACGATCAGGGTGAACGGTATATAAAGGGGTTTGATCCGAGTTGTCCTAAGGAAGCTCCTTGGGCTCGGATTTGTTTGTTATCACTTGTGTGTTAAGTGTTTTGGATACGTATGTGATTAAGTGTTACTGCATTATTTATTTATGCACGAGCGTCCTACGGGACTAACACTACGTCGACTATAGATCGACTTATATAAACATACATATACGTTATTGTGATGACATGACGGTTACTTGATATAATACCATAGTATTAATATTAAGTATATGGTAACCTAAGTAAAACACTTAGGGATGAGTCACGACATTGTCGGTCTCTAGAGCATGGATCTCGAACATGAATATAACCTAGATTACTTCTAGGTATGCGTGAGACCCATTGGGCAGCTAACTAATAATTATTCTCCATAAGACTAAGAGCATATCTTAAACATTATGAGAGAGAGATGATATGAGTTGAGGTGAGGAATCCCGGTAGTTTACGAACTACTTGGCTGCACATTTGTGATCACTGAGGGGTTTCCTAATTGGATTCCGCTCCAGGTTATATCCAACGAGCCCAAACTGGATCGTGGATCAGGTGGCTACGGCCTTTATATGGACGTCTTACGAGACATAAGAGAGTCAGGGGCCTCCGGACCTTTGGCGAAATGAGCACCTTTGTGTGTACGGGAGGACTACTGTCCATGGTGAGGATATCGGGTTGTCCTAACATGACGCCCAACTGGTATTAATTAAACATGGTTGGATGGAGCCTACAAGGCTAAGGTAAATTAAATATGAAAACTGTACGCCACGGCGAATGTACATTGTACATATGGCTGGGGCCTTGAAGGCCAAGTTAAATTGAATTAATAGAGGATAGTATACGCTACGGCGATTGTACATTGTACATCATATTGTTACTACTCGATACGTTCGATATACAAATGTTGTTTGTGTTATTAAATGAATGTTTAGATGGATGATTATGTATATTATACATGTTTATTACAGTGTTGATTATAACTGTAAAATGGTAAAGCATGAAACCGATCTAATAATAAGATGGTTAAAATGACAAGTGACCATTAGGGTCCAGACCCGGTATACTCAGCGTCTATCGCTGATACTACCCATTTCAGGTTGTTGATTATCGTCGAAGCCGAAGAGCGTGAACAGGGTAATTGGAGTTTTACTTTTGTTACCTCACATGGAGATGTTGTATAGCAATGAAGATGGTGAATTGTATTATGGTAAGGTTATGTATTTTCAGGATTGGGTAGATGCTCACTTGTCGATGTTTATGGTTTATGGACTTAGTATGATGTATAGGAGTTTCTCGTTATCACGGCGGTTAGCAATTTGTTTATGTTGGAAGTTGGATGTAGTTGGCTTCATTGCTCGCATGGGCGAGTAATGGCCGGTGACACCCGAGTGAGTATTGCTATTGTATTTATTTTTCGCTGCGAGACGTTTTATTTATTGCTACGTGAGAGATTATTACGTGTTTGTGGAGAGGGGTGCTACACATTAAATGGGACAATGGGCCGTGAACGGCATGAAAAACGGACAAAAAAAAGAACTAGAAACAACGTTATATATGTAACGTTTTATAAAGCAAAAAAAAAATACAAGTGGGCCGACCCGCCCAAGGTGACAGGGCCGGCCCAATCGTTCTCCATCCTTCTCGGTAACCCAGCTAACCTAAACAAAAAAAAAATTAAGGACCCAGCCCACTCCTCAATTCTCTATTACTCATTCACTTACAGTAATTTGTTACCCTTACTGGCGTGGAACATATTCCCAGCGCCTCTCTTCTTCAGTCACGGTAGCGCAACCCTAACTGAACAAGGAACATACTTGCTCACGCCTCCCCCAGTTCTCTCTTCTGCAATCGCACCTCTCTTCTATTCTCTTCAGTCTTCAACCACGATTTACAACCCTAAAACCAGAACAAGAATGTACCCCACTCTTCTCTATCCTTCTTCCTTCCTCATGAATCGCAGGCCTCACTGGCGAACATAACTTGTGTTCTGCGCCGCTCTTCATTCACCAGAGAAATAACCTTGCCCTGAACCGAATTGGAGGACCACAACAAACAAGAGAGAAGACAACCGAGGAGCCGTGTTGGAGCCACCCGAAAGAGAAGGAAGACCGGAGTTACCCCCGCTTGGACGACGGGGAGGTAGACCATTGCGTTTGGATTTCATTTTGTCTACTTGTTTTCTGATTTTTAGCTAGATCTAGTCAAAACTTTAGGGTAGAAAATCACCCCTTTCCCCTTTGTTTTCCTTCGGCAATTGGAGCCGTTATTCCTTGCAAAATATTGTACAATGTCTGGAAATCTGGTGCGAATTTGTGTTGTTCTTTCCTTGCGAATTTTTGTACAAACATTGGACAATATGTTCATAGACTTTGGCTCTGAAATTGTTGTTTTTGGATGCGTGAACAAGGACCCTAAAATCGGAATTAGGGTTCCAAATTGGGGGTTAGGGTTCTGAAATTTAAGAGAAATTGTATGCATTTTGAAATCGAAATTAGGGTTTTGAACTTCTAATGGGAATTTCTGTGTGTAGCAAATCGATTTTGAAACTAGGCTTGACATCGATTTAGAGTTTCAAGTTTTGTAATCGATTTAGGGGCTTTTAAATCTGAGTTCTATAACAATTTGGGGTTTCTGTTTGGTAGACGAAAAATTGAGGCTTTCAAAATTAGAAGCATTTGAAATTAATTTGGGGCAAAAATGCAAATCTGGAAAATTTTGGGTGAAATGGTAAATTGGAGGTTTTTGTGGGTGAAAATGTAATTTAAGAAAAATAGAGGTGAGAGTGTGAATTCGAGAAGCTATGGGTTGTTTGGTTGTTTTTGGAAAATTGGGGTGATTTTTGAAGTTTCTGGGAAATTGTGGTTTAAAATGTAATGTGATAAAATAAGGTCAAAAATAGAATTGGTTGGATTAGGGATTTTGACCAAATGGAATGGTCAAAATAAAATTGATTGGTCAAAACCATATTAGGGATTTTGACTAAGTCAGATATAAATTAGAAGGTCTAAATTGAATTGGGAACTTTGATTTAGTCAATACGAGTTGGATTTAAAAATTGGTCAACAAAATGAAACCAAATTGGGCCAGCCAATCTGGGCTAAACCACAAATAATCTGGGCCAAATACATGGACTAATTTAGATGAATCAAATTAACATTGAATTGTGCTCAAATGTAATTAGAAATGAAGTTAATATGTAATGAGTCAAATATGGGTTTTAAGTTTGTTGACCAAGATAAGAATATTGAATTGGGCCAACTCTAAATGGTTAAGTAGTAGTAGTAAATTGGTATGTTATAAAGGAGATGAGTGAATTTTATTAAGGGCTCATTGAATGGGTTAGCATGATTTAGAATTGTTCCATGAACTTGTTTTCATTGTTAAATGCATTAAAGTTGATATTAATCATATGAAAACTTTGATATATGTATACATATAGATGTGCAAATACATATTTATATATAATTGAGGGATTGGAGCTTTGGAACAATGTATGAATAAATTGGAATCCAACTCGAGAATATAAAGAACTTAGAGATGGATTTTAGGATATGGTGGAGAATGTTATAATGGAATTTTTGAAAGTATATGTGGAATTATTTAAAACCGACAGCTTATGGTACTGTTTGGTATTTTATGACATGATATAACTGTAGGTTATAAATTATATAATGATATAAATGTCATAATATATGTTATATAACTATAATATAACATTATATAAATAACGTGGTAGTTTTGGTAAATAAAAGAAAATATAAAATGCTGTTCGGAATTAAGGGATATTTTAGAATTGAAAATTTATAATATGGTTTGTAATTTTATAAGGGTTATAACATTTATAATGTGAAAATATTCATTAAGGAAGAATGAATATGTTATAAAGAAATACCATATAATAAATGGTCCCATAATTCATATAAATAATTCAATATACGATATAGAGTGAATTATATATTATGGTTAAGTAACCATATAATGTCACACGTGGGATGACATGAGGTGGAGAAATATTATTATGGACATTAATTAGAGAATTTTCTAAGATTTAAATGAGTATATAAAATAATATGGATTATATATTCCAAGGTATTTAATGAGAAATATAAGTATGTAAGTGTGGATAAGCTAACATTTGAGAAATAAATACTAAGGAGAGACGTATAATATATGATCGAAAATATACATGCAATATAGTGTCAAACTAGATAATATACAAGTGTATAATAATATACATGCGATAATGAATGTATAAGTTAATTTATATAATAAACGACAATCTTACCATGCATGCAAGAGGACGTTTACATAAAACTAATCCCGAATTAAACCGAAAACCCGAGAGACGTTATTAGCTAATAACAGAGAATGAACCGGGAGGGATTAGAGACGGTACGGGGTACCGCATAGTATTGTTTTACATGAGATGCTAATACGTAGTGTGATACGTATTATTAGATTGTTGGAGGCATCTCGAGGAGCATCGGAGTTAGCTGATTCATACTCCACAGTCCTATAATCCCGGTGCACGGTATGTTATTATGTGGCTTGATTGTCTCTGAGGATTTCCTCAGTTCAAACAATGTGTGAAAATCTGTGTTAAGATTGAATGTCTGCTGTGTGAATTAATATGCTTGAGTTGTGTATTAATGCTGCTTTATTATTATTACTGTTGTACGATAACAGTACTGTTCGTATATATGAACATATTATAAAACGAACTAGCGGCAATGATGCTATCTTATATGTGTAATATAAGGAACGTAAGTAAAACGTTGTAGCATTAGGATATATATATATATATATATATATATATATTATCCGAGACTTATATACGGAGCATTGGCCTTTTTAACGCCGCTCTCGTATCTAACACTGGGTCCCGAGTCGACATACTCAGGATTGGACTAACGAGCTTAGTCTGCTGTGTTAGGAAAATGATAATGCGATGTGATGGTATAGATAAGTTAATCAAGAGGATGTGGCTCTTGGTGAGAATTATGATCAATTAACGATACTAGGATGCCGTGTGGGTATCCGTAAGTATCAAGATAAATTCCAACGGACTACAGATGGTTCGTCGGTCTGAGACTCTACCGCTGGAGTGGATACTGCCGTGGGTGACCCGCCATAAGAGATGGGTAACTTAGAGACACGTCGTTCTAACGAGACGTTGTCATTAGGTATGACTGAACAATTACGAACATCTATATTAGCTCGTACAGTAGGCGAACATTATTTGAGCTTGTATGCCAAAGGCGAGAATCTATACTTGTTTATAACCCTCGTTGTTTCGCCTTGTTGTTCATTGGTTATGCTATGTGGTTATGTGATGTATGTTTGTGGATTTGTGGAATTGAGTCGCTGTACTCGTATTTGTGTTTGTGAATTGGTTGAATTGAGTCGCTATACTCATATGTATGTTGTGAATGGGTTGAGTCGTGTCTCTGTACTCGTGTGTGGATTATTGTGTGTTTGGTCGAGTGAGTCGCTGTACTCAAATATGAACTATTAAGTGTTTGGTGAAGTGGAGTCTTCGTACTCATAAATGCGTTGTGACGCTTTCAGTTGGTTCACTGTGGTGTGTTATGTGAAGCCGGGGGCTTGTTTGCTATTTGAGTTACTGCAAAATATTTATTGCTTTACAGTTTTTATATTAAACTACATGCATGAAAATGAAATGCATGCTCTCGACCAATTAACTGAGGGTCTGAGGGGGCATGACAGTCATGTAGTAACATACTCAGCAGGGGCTGATTCCATACCATACCACAAACAAATATTTTGCAGGTATGCAGCTTCCGGTGTCGACAGAGAGCAGGACGCGCTGGGTAATGTAGTAACCGTTGTTTAGGTTTGTACTGTCGTATTTCGATACGAACATAGAAACATGTATAGGACTGGGATACTTAAAATGCTCACTAGGGTTGTATTTATGTTGGAACAAAAAGTTAAATCTATCTCTTGTTGTCACTGTGGGAAATTGTCTCGTATTATGAATATAACAGTAAGCATGTTGTTACTCGTATGGGCGAGTGGGAACGGTGACACCAGTAGTTCGATTGTTTAGATTACCGCTGCGATTACTATGTTAAGTAAGATGATTAGGAGCCGATAAGAGTAGGGGTGTTACAATAGATCCTTACCAAATAAGGGATCCACCTAAATCCCTGGTTTGTAATGACAACTTGTGGCTCCAAACACTAAACAACGAACAAAACACCATTAACCAACTAAGAACCCCGCACTAGCACTGCATGCAATGCCTGAAGCATCTCAAACTCGATTACAAACATTATGGTGCTACTTTACAAAAACAAACCCCCCCCAAACACACCCCAATTGAGAGGCATTGTTCAATAGAGTTTGCCGATAAGGCATCGTTCAATAGAAAGGAAGGACCCAGCCGCATCTTGAATCGCCATTGAGGAGGGGAATGGATATGGAATGGATGAGCAACAATTGCGAGTGAGAAATAACCTAGCCCGTGAGCCCGTGGTTTAATACGTAGCCTTTGGCTCAAATAGTGGATTGAGAAGCTTAAAAGGATGCATGCAAAATGTTGGCGAGAAAAGATGATTGTGTGAGAGACAATGTCATGATTATAAAGTTTGTGAGGAAGAAGAAGGATCCAGATGTAGAGGGGAAGGATACAAGGAGACGGAAGCTTAGTAATCGAGGAAAAGGTGGTCCCAAATCATTGCAGTCTCTTCCCAAGGCTGAGTGAGGTTGTGCGTTTCAGAAGAATATGGAAAGGCAAAGGAAAAATGCACAGGAATAGTGGGTGTGTGATCTGCCGAGGGAGAAAGAAAGGCCCCAATGTGACACTTTGCTGGATATCCATATCCGGTTCACAACCAAAGCATACAAATTCACACTGTGTTATGCAGATAGTGACTGTCCCTCTGAGCATCTATCCAAATCTAACCAACACCACCACAATCAAGAAGATTTTTTTTTTGGAAACAACCACAATAAAGAAGTTGAAGAATAAAAGACTTGCTTAATTCTTGATGGTTTAAGCCCATCCTATCTTACCATTAGAGGAAATATTATGATGATATATTATGATGATGATGGGTTAGAGTGTTCATGGAAAATCGGAACAACCAAACCGAAACAGGAATCGATGAAACCAATACCGGAAACCTGGTTAACCTAAGTGGTTTGCCAGTTTGGTTAATCGAAACGTTTAATTACTCAGTTCTAGTTTTTGATTTTACGGAATCTAGTCAACCGAAAAAACCATTTAAGCCTTTTATTTTATTTTTGGGAAATTTCACCAAATACCACTGAGTTTTTGCTTAATTCATGATATACCACTGTGTTTTTAAAATGATACAGGATAACACCGAGTTTTTACTTATTTCACCAAATAACACTCTATCCCATATTTCGTTAATTGCTTCATTAATATCCCTAGAAAAAAATCCTAAACTACCCTTGTTATTAGTTAAATGAAAGTGGTATTTTATTGAACTTATCAATATGACAAATCATTGTCAGGTAGTTCATTAATAACATGGATATGATAGTTATTTTCCAAAAATATTAATGAAGCAGTTAACGGAATATGGGACAAAGTGTTATCTGGTGAAATAAGTAAAAACTCAAAATTATCCTGTGTAATTTTAAAAACACAATGGTATATCGTGAATTAAGTAAAAACTCAATGGTATTTGGTGAAATTTCCCATTTTTTTGAAGTATGAGTATAAAACTATATGGCTAATTATTAGATTTACCGAAAATAAGTATACAATTATATAGTTAATTATTGGAGTTATACTAGAACCGAGAAAATCTTACCAAACCGACGGGTAATCAGTTTAAAACCGCACCAAAACCTGCAAAACTGTAGGTTGCTCACTAATTATAAGAATAAAAAAAACATAAATTTACATCATTCCGCTTAACCATATAACTGGTAAAATTGCACCAAAACCGACGGTTAAACAGTCCTGATGAACCGTTTCTAAATGAACCGATTACGGTTGTCAACTTTAACTAACCACCAATACGGTTAACCACCGTTTATGAACACCCTAATGATGAGTACTCTCGCTTATTCTCTCTCATTATTGCTTAATTAAGCAATGCTCTGCAAAACATCACTATTGGCTATAAGTATAACATTACAACATTAATAAAAAAATAAAAAACTCATAATAGAATGCTAAAGTAAAAATTGCGGAGGAGAGGAGGTAAAATGTTAAAGAAACCTTACCATTGTAGTGATGAGAGTTTCTTATACAATTAAATAATATATTTTATTGACATGACACTTAGAAATGAGTTAAGAAACTCTCCATCAAGGATGCCATAAGAGTTACCTTGGACAACATCCTCTTTCAAGTCCATACAAAATGTATAAAAAACGCCCATTCAAATTGTACGGGGACCTCATGAAGTAGTAAAGTTACCAAAAAGGGAAAACATCGTAATAAATAGTATTGTATCTTGTATCCAAGTTGGTAACCATCTACGACAACAAATGCAATTCACACTAAAAAAAAAAGTATCATGTTTTTTATGCTAAAATGCTTATTTTGTTAGGTTCATAATTTTTAGATCATTCAAAATAGAGTGGAAAACATATTATCTATATAAATTATGAGGTGAATGAGAGAAGTTAGGAGAGAGTTTTTTTAATTAAGAATCAGATGTACAAATTTATTATCAACAATATGAAATTTCAAATTTGATCAATATTTTTTCATCATCTTAATGTTTGTTTTTATAAGTATGACAATATGTCATATTTTTGGGTATTACACTCACCCTAAGAGGTGATTGTCTAGCAAAGGAAGAAAGATGGTGTCAAAGTGGATTCCACTTTATTGTTGTAGTTGCTATTTGCTTCTTTCATCACCTAGCCACATTACGGGCAAGTATTATTTTCAATAATAATTTTAGCCAAATTTTGAACAGCTAAATACAAGGATTGATCACAAAAACAAAAGAGGCTGCCACTTGTCAACGATAACTAGTACTACTACAGTCTAATCGTCGCTGTCTTTTTCTTCCGGCCGGTGAAGTTAAATATAACGATCCCTAAATGAGAACTCAACCCACCGACAGAAACTGAAAAACACTTTATTTACAGCTCCTCAACGGCTTACCACAGAGACACTTATTATGAAAATAGGAATACTGATCAAACCTATCTAGATTCACACCAGTCGGAATTTTACCACACAGCCTATTATAACTTACATTCAAATTCTGCCACTGTAGATCCGCCCAGTTAGACGGTAAGCTCCCGTACAACTTATTATGGTCCAAGAGAAGCCAAGTCATATTCTCCGGCAAAACAACTTTAGACATATCAAACTCAAGTGAATTTCTGGATAAATCCAATGATTGTACCGTCTGTTTTTTCCCGAACAAAATCGATGCGTCTCCGGTGAGGTTGTTTCTGGAGAGATCCAAGAAGGTGAATCTCATCTTACCTAGGGATTTAGGGATGGAACCGGTGAGCTGGTTGTGGGAGAGGTAGAGACCGTAGAAGTCAGTGAGTTTAAAACCGCCGAAGCTGTCGGGGATTGAACCGGTGAGGCGATTACGGTCGAGGCGAAGGTAGTTGAGGTTGGAGATGAGGGAGAGTTGAGGTGGAATGGTGCCGGAGAATTTGTTGAAAGAGAGGTTAATGTAGTTGAGATTAGGGAGTTTGTGGAGGAAATTAGGGAGTGGGCCGGAGAGTGAGTTCCATGAGAGGTCAATACTCTCGAGATGTTGAAGTTTCGTTAGGGATTGTGGGATGGAACCGGTGATATTTGGGAGTTTGTGAAGAAAAAGGGATTTGAGATATGGGAGGTCTCCGATGAGGGAAGGGATTGTGCCGGATAAATTCCAAGTGCCGATGGTGAGGGAAGTGATGTGGTAGTGGTTTGTGGGGTCGCATTCGATCATGTACCATGAACAGCAGTCGTAAGTTGGTGTCCAGGATGAGAAGATGTAGTCGTTGTTGAAGTAGGATTTTATTGCGAGGAGAGTTTTCTTGTCGCTTTGGTTGCACTTTATAACATTCTTGGCAGTTGTGGCGGTGAGGAAGAGGAAGACGAAAGTGACGGAGAGGGTGAGTTTTGCCATTTTGATTTGTTAGTGATTTTGTTTGTGGTTTGGAACTTGGAAGAAGTGAGTATTTATAGAGAGATTGGTGTAATTAAGATTCTTAGGATAAGGTTATTGTGTTCTTTTTTTTTTTTTGGAAAATTACATGCCCCACCCATGACGTTTGGCGAAATTTCACATTCCACCTACGTGGTTTTAAAAATTACTTTCCCCACCCATGTGGTTTCTCCCGTTTTACATCCAGCAACTTTTCTAATTTTTGTTCAATTCAAAAGATGCTTAAACGTTGTCCAAAATTGATGAAACTTTACATGGATGATGCTAAAGTGTTATATTTTGGTTTAGTGAGAAATCTAAAGTTTTTTTAAGCTCAAATGTGACATGTGGGACCCAATGAACATGTTACATGTTTCATAGGGTCCCACAGGTCACATTTAAGCTTAAAAAACTTCGAATTTGACATAAGATCAAAATATATCACTTTAGCATCATCCATGCAAAGTTTTATCAATTTCAGACAACGTTTAAGCATCTTTTGAATTGAACAAAAATTAGAAAAGTTGCTGGATGTAAAACAGAGGAAACCACATAGATGGGGAAAGTAATTTTTGAAACCACGTGGGTGGAATGTAAAATTTCGGCAAACGTCATGTAATTTTTCCTTTTTTTTTTTCTTCTAAAGTGGGGACATTGTAATAATTGAAGCCATACAAGACATTAATGGTTGATGGTGATGGATAGCAGTTCGTCTCTATTCATCTTTATACATACAATAGTACTTTTTACCAATGGGAGAAGGCACACAGGACCACACGGAGGAGGTGATATCCGGATGTGAAACCAATCAAACCACGCGTTAAGTTACTGTGCATCGCTCTCTGTTTCGAGGCGATTGCGGAGGCGATTTCGGTCGCTCTCTTTGTTTTCTAAACTGGTAGTGTAGTGAGATTGGCATCTTCGCCACTTCTATTCCCCTGCCGGTAGTTCTTCCTCGCTTCTCCTTGGTCCTTCGAGCGAGGAGTGTCTTCAGTTTTGAGGCTCTCCGTTCAAGTTAGGGCTGGGTCTTCATTAGTCGTCGCCAGCCAGTTGATCTGCTCAGGTCACTGGCGCTGCCCTCCCTCCGTGGTTGATTGGAGAATTGTCATCAACCAGTTATAGGTAATTGGGGGTACTCTGGATCAATTTTTTCCGACGGTGAAGTTCTTCATCTACGGAATATTGGATTTTGTCTTCGAACAGTGCTAGGGTTTGCCTCTGTTAGGTCGTTCGTCAGGGTGGTTGGAGCTGGTGTGATCTCTTTCCAGATTCTCTCGGATCTCACGGTTGTAGGAGTAAGTGGTGCCCCTTTAGTTTGTGTCTTCTGTTAATCAGGTCTTGGATTTGCCTCTTAATGGGGTGTTGTTGGTCAAGATGGACTAAGGAAGATGTCAGTTTTGCTAGTTTCCCCAAGTCCCAAATTAGAAACGTTGAGTGGTGCAGGTGCACACAGGTAGTCTTGATCCTTTTGTGACTTTCTCTGGGTCTTTGGATTACTACTCTATTCTGTTGTGTTAGATGTTCTTGAATTTCAAGAGGATACAAGTTTCAGAGCTTGTTCGAATAAGGATGGTTGGGAGGAGTATAATGGTAGAGCTGTCTGGCCCAATTCTTCAGTTAGCTTGAGGAGCTTATGCTACAGAGGTGTATTCCTCTTGTTAAATGGAGCTTCAATCTGGAAGAGGAACTGTGGTGATAGTAATACCCAAGTGAATGACCTACATGCTTCTAAGAGACTAAGATTCAATCAATGACCTTAACAAGTGAACAACAAGATATCGAGTAACACCCTTGTGGTGAGTCTAACCTTCATTAGAACATGTCAACATGCATTGGAGCTTGCTATCCTAGTGGGTAGCCTTTGTTTGCTCTGAAATGAAGCACAATTACCTCCGACTTTGTTAGGAGTGATTTGTCCAGACTGGTCTTCTCTAGTTGCGGTAGATATGTTGCTTAGTCTGTTATACTTTCTAGATGTATTTCCTAATCTTCAAACTTTGTTTGCACTATTGGTTATCATGAGCTTAGTATTTCAAATTTTCAAATATGTTGTTATGGCTTCTGATTTTGAACAGTACTTTGTTGAGAATAGGGGGTTTGTCTCTTTCAAAAACAAAGTGACTGATGTGTTTGTTATTTGATGTTTAATAGAAGTTCCAAGTGTTATAAAAAAGGGAAATTTCATGAAATGCCACTATATTTTTGGCTAATTCATGAAATGCCACTAAAAAAAAAAGAAAGTCACGAAATGCCACTATATTTTCTGAAAAGTACATGAAATGCCACTATAGATAGAAAAAAGACAAAAATACCCCTACTAGTTAACAAGTACTTTTAAAGTTCATAAAATGCCCCTAAGTGTTGAAATTAATATCAAATACAATAAAATATAAAAAAATAATAATATAAATAATTATAAATAATTATAAAAATTATAAAAAATTATAAAAAAATTATAAAATTATAAAAATTATAAAAAATTATAAAAATTATAAAAAATTATAAAAAATTATAAAAAATATAAAAATAAAAAATTTAAAAAATTATAAAAAAATTATAAAAAAAATTAAAAAAAATTGAAAAAATTAAAAAAATTGAAAAAAATAAAAAACTAAAAAATTAAAAAATTAAAAATTGAAAAAATTAAATATCATTAAATATTAAATGTATATAGCGTATAGCTCTATAATGGACTAATTAACAATCATGGTAGCCTGTATATTCTATTGCAGTAGTAGTAGTAGTATATCATTCATCTGCAATCACAACAGCAATATACCTCCACGTTCACGTTTTTAAAAGCCAAATTTCGTCGTTTTCTGTCAAGACAATTTATCTTCTTCTTTTTAGTATTTTGATAAGCTGGATGATATAATACACAATTTTACAACGGATGCTTCGCATTCTAATGTCTAAAATGAGCTTTACCGAAAGATAAAAAAAATGTCTAAAAGGAGGATACATTGCAATAACAAATCTATATACCCAAACCGGCCGCCTGATTAATTATATAGGACGATCATATGTCCATTTTTTTAATATACATATACATACGTAATTTTTAATTTTTTTAATTTTAATTTTTTTAATTTTTTAGTTTTTTATTTTTTTCAATTTTTTACATTTCTTCAATTTTTTTTATAATTTTTATAGTTTTTTTATAATTTTTTTATAATTTTTTATAATTTTTAAATTTTTTTTATTTTTTTTTATTTTTTATATTTTTATAATTTTTTAAAGTTTTAATAAGCTTTTATAATTTTTATATTTTTATTGTATTTTGATATATTAATTTTTATTAATTTTCAACACTTAGGGGTATTTTATGAACTTTAAAAGTACTTTGTTAACTAGTAGGGGTATTTTTGTCTTTTTTCTATCTATAGTGGCATTTCATGTACTTTTCAGAAAATATAGTGACATTTCGTGACTTTCTTTTTTTTTAGTGGCATTTCATGAATTAGCAAAAAATATAGTGGCATTTCATGAAATTTCCCTAAAAAAAAAAACACCGATGAGGTGATCATTACCAATGGTACTCTTATGGAGTGGCGGGCGGGCGTGCAGCTGTCAATCATATTACCCAAACAAAGGGAGGACATAGCATGCAAATTTATTACGCGGGCATTGTTGACTGGCCGCGCGCGTTTTCTTGAATTTGAAAATTTACCACTCACGACTTGTAAGAGAGCCTTTTGGTTTGTGCAAGTTGAAGATGTCGATGGCACCCAAATTTCGGTAGATATTATTCAACGACGCTCGTTTTCTAGATCCAACACTAGTTTCTGAAATTGGGGTGCATCTGGTGAGGTTAATTATCAAAGGAGCGACTACAAGTACAAGTAGATTAAGCTGTTATCTAGCATACAGATCTAAAAGTTTTAACTCTGAAATTAATTGGGGTGCTTCTTTCTGTCTTTCCAGATATTATTGCCTATTCTTGGATTCACATTAAGTTAATGTTGAAAGAAGTGGCCAATTCTTGGATTCACACTGGTTCAGGTATGCCGAATACTCATCTGTTATGATCTAAAATGCTCTGTTATTGTCAGCCCAGATACCAATAGCTGTGTTTCTTGTGTTTTTTTGCTATTGAAATAAATGAAACACGATAATTTACTTCCAGATTCGAGCGGAGCTCAAATACTCAGAGCTCATGTGCACCACTACCGCAGGTGTCAATTTCTATATGGAATTACACTATTATAAGTATTTTAATGTAAAACGTTCACACTATTATAATTAAAGTGAATATTTTAGACATTTTTTTTGGACATGTATCTATTTTGTTATTATTTTTTTACATAATTCCTGGTTGACTTTATTTTTATTATTATTCTATATGACCATATATCATTGTATTTTATTTTAAATATTATTGTATTTTATTTTAAAATAAAATATGTGATTCATTTAAAACAAACTGATGTATTTATAATTTATATTTGTTTTATTTTTTAGAATTCCAAAATAATTTAATTTTATATAAGATCAATTATAAATGATGTAAAATAAATTAAATGAATTTATACTTTCACAAATTTTTATATAATACTTCATACTAAAGTATTATAAAAAAATGTATTAAAACATAATCGATACTTATAATTATAAATAATTAGATTTTCAAAATTATATGTCTAATTTTTAATTATAAAACTAGGGTTGGTTTACAATATTATTAAATAGTTAAGTAAAATGCATTTTAGTTACCACCAATTTCTTAAATAATAATTTTTATTAAAATATCATAAAAGCTCTCTCCACTCTCTTCCTCTTCCTTCCTTTGTTTTGTCTTGCAGGTTTTTATAGCATGCAACCTACATAATCATTTTCTTTTCCGAAGCTCATATTCTAAATTTCACTCACTGATTGCCCTGAGTCAAGATTTCTTCGCATCCTCATTGATCTTCCATCCTTGGGTGCCATCCACCCCACCACTGTCGTCGCCGCCCCGCTTCATTTGTGTCTTTCGCTGATGTAGCCAGAGGCAGACCCAAGGGGGTTTTTGGGGGACTTTTGAAAATTTGTAAAATGCTCTTATAAATTTTTGACAAATATAAAATAACATAATGTTTTAAAGAACAATAGTGTCAAAAAACTTTTTACCCCCCCAAACAAAAGTTCTGGGTCCGCTACTGGATGTAGCCCCATCATTCATGTTTACTCTTTTGCATCTAGAAATAATTTTTTGACGTCAACTGTTCTCAGCTATAGTCTCTCCTCTTTACTGCTTGTTATGGCCAGATCTGGTGCAAATCTTGGTGTTGTGGTTGGTTTTGGGCTTTCATTCCGGTCTTCAGCTCTTCCCATACCAGATCCCACCATATAGTCAATGATGTGGAGGGTTTGAAACCGAGATCGCGCTTCTGAACCTCTTGCATGTTGGCTTATATTATATTTTTATGTTGTTTTTCAATTGTCACAATAAATCAAGGTCTTATGCTTCCAGATCTAGTTATAGATCTGGGATCTTTTGATGTCGGTTTATTGATTTTAAGCACCCTTATTTTGTTACGCTATTAGAAAGTTATCCACTTTACTTTGGTCCTAGGAGGTGTCGGTTACTAAAAGTGTGTTAATCACATTATGCTCTTCTCTTGTTTAGCCAGTTTGAATTGCATCACTACATTCTCTTCAAGCTCGGACTATTAGCTTAGCCAAAGTAATCCTTGTCTCACTACAAGAAAAAAGCATTTTACTGACACACAAAAAGTGTGAGTATAGGGTGCATATGGATTTATCGGCTCGGCACACAAAAATAAAGTTAGTAGCACTGTAGTTACTATGGGTTATACTAACACAAAAGTGAAATACCGGTGAAGGATGTAGAGTTATACTGACACTTTTATTTATGTCAGTCTACCCTATACTGACACATATTGAGGTGTCAACTAGACTCTATACTGACACTTATACATGTGTCAGTGAATATTAATCCACGGGTGAATACGTGTTTTGGAGAAGGTTATACTAACACTTTTTGTTTGTTAGCAAAAAATTATTTTGACTTATTTTTTGTGTCTCTATAGCCAAATAACTATCATCTAGCAGGTGTCTTTAGTAAAACTAAAAGAGTCAGTATATAATGAATTATTATGTCAATAAACATTTTGTACAATGTTTCTATAATTGATAGCCCCTATGAATATAAAGTGGGCATTGAAAAAATTCATATTAATTCATCAGTTCAAAAAACAACAAAATTTCAAATTTCTACTAATTCCAAGCTTTTAGAAGTATTAACACTTGAACCTTCACAAAAAGGAAGGGGGTTGTTTAATGTATGTTTTCTTCCCTTATCTAACAAAGTAACTTACACTAAAGAGTTTTTACATTATGGAAAAAGCAGTTGGTTACTTCAAAATTGTTGAAGCTGTTCACACCCAAGATTATGTTTTTATGAACCTACAATTTTAGCAAAAAATTTATCATTAAGACCTCCTACAAACTACACACACATGACAAAAATCCACTAAAGTAGCTCACTACTTTGAACAATTATTCATAGCCCTTAATCTACATCAGGGGCGGACGGAGAGGGAAAATTTTGAAAATTTGTCAAATTACTCTTATAAATTTTTAAAAAACACAACATAATATAAAGTTTTAAAGAAAATTAGTGTCAAAAATTTTTTTAGCCCCCCTAAACAATTTCTAGGTGTAAAAAAAAAATTAGCCCCCCTAAACAAGATTTCTAGATCCGCCACTGATCTACATTATGAACTAGAAAAATTTAATTTAAATTTCTAACCTTTTCCAATTTTTTGGTTCACATTTCACAACAACAATTTCATTTTCACCTAACGAATGACTTGTACCGCTAACAATGTTGCATGGATTATAAACCAATAAAACAAAAGATTTAAGTTTAATCCAACAAATGGACAATATCTCTCTACCAAGTGACTCAAACGATACTACTTCAGGAAACAATGCCCACCATCAATAATTGTACATACACCTATACTAAGTGTATGTTAGCTGCACACGACTCAGAAATTAATGACAAAAAAATGATTTAAATAGGAAACACTCATGTCAACTTATAATTTATTAGTCACTACGAACTTTAATTGAACGCATACACCTAAGCATCCACACCAACAACATAAAATACAATTTCAATGTGACACATCACTAAAATACTACTCGTTAAAAAATATAGGTCATTTTTAAAAATGTGGACACTTTTTAAGAAAAATTTAAAAATGATGCATGTATCCTTACTTTTTACTTTTCTATCTAAATTATAATTACTTTTGCGTTGATGCTAGGGTCAAATATAGAAAATAGTATGCCAACAAGTTAGAATGACTTATATTTTAAAACAAAATTTGTTAGAACTTAGGGTGTTGCTGAAGATGGAGTCTATCAAGGTGGATCGAGTTTATTAGTGTTACAAGTCAAGTTGGTGATACAACCGAGTCAACTAGAGCCTACATCGAAAAAACCAAAGAAAGTTATGGACACAAAGTGTTGCACAGTCGAAGTTTAGAGTTTGCATTGATCAACTCTGTCGAAAAGATTAATCTTTGAGATGCGAGATAAGGGTTGGTATCATCAGAGTATTGCCATTTGCCAATGTCCGCCTTGGTCCTCAAAACTCAGGATTAACAACTCATTCAAGTCACCATCGCGTTAGATCCGTAAATATAGCAATATGGATGTTAAGGACCTAAAATTTTAGAACTAGGTCAATCAGTTGCAATAGACTTGAAAATCATGGTTGAACGTTGCCAAGTTGTTCAATGGCTTGTTAGTTGTCCAAAAATTAAAGACCAAGGTTTAACAACGTTCACAAAGAAGTCAAGTCCGAGTATTGAGTAACTACAACGTTCAGAAGCAAAAATTTCACAAACACTTTAACCAATAACCATAAGGGGTTGCTATAAAAGAACAATTCTTACATCATTTCAACTTGTGCTTTCATTACATACTTCCGAGTTATTAGAGATAATTGTGTCTTGTAATCAAAGAGAAGAGATTTCTGTTATGTTCAGTTAAACTCACCATATTTATCATAGTGCTGGTCAGAGAGAGTGAAGGATAAGTGAGTAAGATTCTGCTAAGTAGATCTCTTCTATTTAGTGGGTATTGTAAGTTCTTTATTGTGATCAATAATAGAGAGTTTATATTGTGTAAGATTCCATGTTGATTAACTTCTTCCGCTACCTAGAGTTCGGAAGAGTCAAAGTGGTTCATTGACTGACCACTTAGAGCACTTTGAGTCAACTACCGATCCTACAAAAGTTCAATGCTAAAATGACCTATATTTTTTAACAGAGGGAGTATAATTTGATCAATTAAGGATCGTACCCATCTACTTTCCACTACAAACAATAAATTCTCTTATCCTTCTCTCTCCTACTCAACTACCTATCATATTGTACCACTAGGGTAAAAAGAAAATAAAAGAAAAAGCTTTCTCACACATTTTCTCATTGTGTCATAATTCTTAATTAATATGCGGTGAGAGAATTGTAATTCAATCCACTCTACTGTAGCTTTAAATTTGGTATCTTACTAAGACCAAGAATGGATGCAACTGGTGTAACATTCGCTAATCAGAACTAAGTTTTCAGTGTACTTTTTCTGACTATGTGGCATATAGTTGGTCTGATGAGAATAGTGAACCCACCAAAATCTAGCTATCTACCAGCGCCTAACTTTGGGTTAATAAAGCTTGCCGCATCGTGGGGGACAAGGGGGAGGGGGAGGGAGGGGGAGAGAGAGAAGAGCTATCTCCACTCTCTTCCTCTTCCTTCCTTTGTTTCTCTTGTGGGTTTTTGTAGCATGCAACCTCCATAGTCATTTTCTTCCTCAAGCTCATCTTCCAAATTTCACTCACCGATTTCCCTAAGTTGGGGTTTCTTCGCATCCTCATCCATCTTCCGTCCTTGGGTGTCATTCTCCCCACCACCGTCTTCACCGCCCCACTCCATTTTGTCTTTCGCTGGTGTTGCCCCATCTTGCATGTTTACTCTTTTACATCTAGAAATTATTATTTTTTGACGTAAATTGCTCTTAGATAGGGATGACAATGGGCGACGGGTGCCCGTTTCATCCGACCACCCGACCCGCTAAACGGGTGAAAACCCCGAAAAAACAGGTGAAAACGGGTGCGGGTGATGGGTCAGGTCAATGTTCACCCGACCTGTCACCCGTTTGTATTATATTAAATAAATAAATATACTTATCTCACATTTGTTGAGATAACTTGGAAATATTTTAGTTAATACTCTATGTTTTGAGTATGTTATTGACATTAGTTTATGTAGTATGTATTGTTGAACAAATATGAGTGTACTTTTTTGAAAATTTAAGCTTATATAAAGTGTTAAAGACAAAAAAATACTTGCTGACAAAAAAAAAAAGGGTGACGGGTGATGAAGTTGCGGGTGACGGGTCGGGTCGGGTGGTGCGGGTAAAAACGGGTGACGGGTCGGATGGAGCGTCATCCGACCCAAACCCGACCCATTGCCATCCCTACTCTCAGATCTAGCCTATTTACTGCTTGTTGTGTCCAGATCTCACTAGTACAAAAATAGCATACTTCGGCGCCCTTATTTCGGTGGTTGTTCTTACAACTGCTGAAATAGGGCCCTGAAAACTCTGTCTAAAAAAAAGACACCTATTTCGGCGGTTGTTAGCTAGGAACCGCGGAAATAGGGTCATCGAAAAGTTTATGTATAAAAAAAAGACACCTATTTTGGCGGTTCCTAGCTAAGAACCATCGAAATCGGGTCGTTGAAAATTCTGTGTCTAAACAATGACACCTATTTTGGTGGTTCTTAACTAGGAACCGCAAAAATAGGTCAATTTCAAAGTTCAATTTTCACCTTCCCGGTTTTTTTGTCTATTTTTTGTACTCCCACCCCTCCGCATTCTTTTCTAACCTTTCACTTCTCTCTCTTTTCATTTTCTTCACGCACTGTAACTTCGCAACCACGCCTCCGCCTTCATTCTCTTCTTGTGTTGGCTCCTCGAACTATTGTATCCCGCTCACCAGATTGAAAACGGTGCTCAAGTTGTTCATTCTGAAATTGTAATATACTAGAACTTATATTTTTCTCTCACTACAAAAAAATAGGATTTAGCGACCGACGCTTTTGGACGCTAAACATCAAAAATCGGACGCTAAATGTGTTTAGCGTCCAATTTTTGATATTTAGCGTCCAATAATCATCAGACGCTAAAAGCCTGGACGCTAATTTTTTTTTGTGTCCACGGATGCTAAATTGCGTCCACTTGGCGTCCATTTTTTTCGGACACTATTTTGCGTCTACTTGTTAGCGTCCACAATCGGACGCTAAATAACGTCTACGAAATGGTTCCAAGTCTTTTAATCGGACGCTAATTAACTGGAGACAGATTGAGTACAACTTTGCGTCCAAATTTTTTCGGACGCTAAATTGCTTCTACTCATCCGACAATAATTTATGTATCCAGACATTAAATTATGTCTATTTATCAACCGCTATTTTATATATTTGAACATTAATTATATATTTATAATGCTTTATTCTATTGTTATTTTGTACTTATCATATCAAACAGAAAAGGCACAATAAATGTTTAATCCAAACAGCCAAGGCTTTTTTTTTCCTTTCATTTCACGTAAGAAGTTCCCAAAGACTGAGTTGGAGCATTCTCCATGTTTAGAGTAAAATAAGAAGCACATCTAACACAGTCGTACAGAAAGGCTAAATTTAGTAAGTTTATTCCCATAGTTGGACCATTCTACAGGAAAATAACCAAAAAAGAACACATCTAACAAAGCCGCTGCCCAGAGTAGAATCTTTTAACACGAGTCCCAAGAAGTTTTCATCTGATCTTCAAGTCCCTGAAACAAATATAAATTCTTTATTCAGACAGGAAGAGTGAATGACAATAGCAAAAGAGGAGAGAAAATAGAGCACATCATAATGACGAGTAACCATTAATACGGTCTCTGCTTAAATAGATCACCTCATAAAATTTCAGTCAACACAACATCTCAGCTTGCAGGGGGTAATAGCGTAATGTAAATTTTCCATTGAACATAAAAATAATGCTCACCTTCCACAACCAACAAAGCCATAGATTACACACATCCACAAATTCTCATAAGTTTGACAGATTAAACAAATAGACTTCTCAGGTTGCTGTTGGCAATATCGACAAACCTGGAAACAACCAGCAACCATGGAAGACGCCTTTATAAACTTATATGATGCAGATGAATATGAATCCTATAAAGCCTTCCACGGCAGACTTGGCATGAATGACCGCCAAAGAATGCAGATCACATCACGTAAGTTGAGAGAAAAAGCAAATCCCACCAGATTAGCTCAAAAAAAAAATCAACAAGTACATAATGATAATGCTCTGACTTTCATTAAGAACCAGTAGCAAGAACAAGTACATAATTTGAATCAGATTTTGCTATGAAGATATCCTGATCTGAAGAGCAAGCAATACAACAAGTGAACAACATACATTATATCAGTTGTCTAAAAACATAAAAAGCCATATCATATCAGTTGAGTCGTTACATCAACAATTATGCACACAAAGATCATGAGAAAAACATAAAAGACCAATAGATCTGTTCAAATATCTTGTTGAACTAAAACTTAAAATTTTATGATAAATTTGATTGTTGACAAATGAGCAAGCTAACATCAGATTTTTCAAACTACTGAACACGCTTACAACAGCCTACAGGCAGCAGAAAGAGCTGTAACAAACTGCCTTGTATTGTACACTATCCTAGGCTGGCATGCATCACGTACTGTTTAGCCACACATTTTAATTTACAGTCTATCCCCCCCACTCCAAAATTTTCCAATATATATACCTGGACACCTATCTCACCATTCAAGCAATTTGTTCTTTTGGTTTTCCATTTCAGCAGCAAACACACAGATCTGTTACATTGGAAACCATGAACTCCCACACTACTACTCATGTTTCCATTGCGCTTTTAATATTCTCATCATCACTACTACTACTCTCCCCACCCGCAACATCACTAACCCATATCTATACTGACTGCAGCCTAACATCTGATATATTCTTCTCCACCATTTTAATTTACAGTCTATCCCCCACATTTTAATTTACAGTCTATCCCCCCATATCCGCAACAGGCAACAACACACAACTCATCCTCATAACAATCACAAATTCAACTCCACCAGCACTCCTACAAGTGTTCTACATGATGATTGCAGCGCAGCCAGAATAAGGTAGTAAGATGAGAATAGTGTAACAAATCAAGTGTTCTAGTATTCGTACCTCATAATCTATTTTGAGCAGCAAAAGCCGCTGCATTTCCACTGGATGGATCATCTAGACTATCATGTGGCTCGATAACAGGTGATGTTGGATTGCATCTAGTTAGGAGTTGATCCAGTAATGGCTTCAATGTCTCCACATAACTTGACAGATTTTCATGTTTTTGCTTCAACTCTTCAGTCTCTTTTTTCTGATTTTCAAGTGCTTGTTGAAGTCTGATTACTTCAGAGGGAGTGTACGCTGCTTTGGAATTAGACGAGCGAGAACTTGAAGGCTTCTGAAAGTACAACTCTGCACTGCTCCCTAATCCATATACTTCATTTTTCTCATATCCTCCCACGACGTCAAAGAACATCTCATCCAAAGACTTTTGTGAGCCATCTATTTCACATTGTTCACGTTGCCTATTAAAGCTAGCCTACAAAGCAAACAAATAAACATTAGACCAATGAAAAAGAAGAAGTCACATTTCATCCTCAAGAATAGCAATTTATATATGGTTAATCAGATGTGTTATACAACATGATGAACTACATTTATCATACAATGACTTAATAAAATACACATTATCAAGCTTGTTTGCATATGAGAATTAGAAAGGAAAACAAAAAAGAAAAACACTTAAATAAACAATCAAGTCTAAGACACTTTTCCACAGATTAGTTTGTACTTACCATAGTTTCTTCGGCTTTCTCACTTATGAAAATCCTCTCTTTTGTCTCAGGATCCACCTTGGAGTGTGTTTCAAGGTATAGATCACCAGCAGTAGGGAGCACACCCTTATTAGCAATTGCCTACATATATAGATTGATAAGTAAGAATTATAATATATCCTCTTCAAGATAATATCAATGAACTTAAAAAGCAAAAGAATACCAAGCGCTCAGCCAACTTCAGAGTTGAGACTGAACCCTGAACATGTGCGATTGAATGAACTTGGCCATCCTATGAACCTGAGCACCTATTCTTACGTGCCAACTCTAACTTTTTCTTAAATGATGGTTCTGCACTTCTTTTTCTCAACATTTTGTAAGCCTTATCTGACATCCATTGAGGTTTTTTTCCACTCTTCCTAGCCTTTGACACATTGTTATTCAAATTTTTCCTCCCGCACCTTTCGAAAGCTTCAAAAACTTCCTTCTCCAATTCCGGTTTCCATGTGAATCGTTTCTTCAATATACAAATGTGAAGAAGTTAACATTGAAATAAAATAATAACATCACAACGATTATGAAAAAATATATTAACTAAATCACCTTAAAGCACAAAACCATTGCATCTTTTGCCATGTTAGAGTTTCTGTCCAATTAGAAAAGAATGTATTGTAGTGCTCATAGATGCTGAGAGTGACTGCGCGAGTAACTTCTCCATTTCTATGAAACCTTTATGCAACCAAAGCATTAAACTTATTCAAAATAACTTCAAAATATGAATAAGTGAAACAACTACTTTTGCATTGTTAAAATGACTTACTAGAATGTGCCAGGAATTAATTCCTTCTTCATCATGGAAGAAGAATCAGCATCTAAAGCCAATGGACCTACAACTGATGGGCCTGATGATGACGGGTTAGAATCTGGTGCTTGAATATGCAAATGCTCTTCATTCTCATCCTTCTCATCATCTCGAAAGTCAGAGTCATCCATATCGTCATGAAGGGCAGGGTTATCAACATATAACATCGTTCTTCCATGACCAGAACCACTATGTCCATAATCTCTGGTATTAGCCCTTTCAATTCTACCACTACGTGGAGGTCTTTCTTGGCCAGCACTAATGCTATCTTCTCTTCCATCAGAATACTCTGTAGAAGTAGACCTTCCTCGACAGATACTAGCCCCTCCACGACTTGTACTAGCCCCTCCATGAGTCACACTAGCCCCTTCATGACTAGCACTATGTCCATCATCTCTGGGATAACTAGAAGCTCCAAGAGTACGAACGACCCGTGATGGTTGTTTTTCTCTAGTGTTAGCCCCTTCAATTCTACCACTACGTGGAGGTCTTTCTTGGCCAGCACTAATGCTATCTTCTCTTCCACTATGATACTCTGTAGAAGTAGACCTTCCTCTCGACCGATACTAGCCCCTCCATCACTTATTCTAGCTCCTCCATGAGTCACACTAGCCCCTCCATGACCAGCACTATGTCCATCATCTCTGGGATAAGTAGAAGCTCAAAGAGTACGAACAACCCACGATGGTTGTTTTTCTCTAATACTAGCCCCTTCAATTCTACCACTACGTGGTAAAATCTTTTCTAACTTGCATATGATCTCAGGGATATTTCGTTCCAGATGAAGCATATCCTTAGTAGTGATGGTTACCAGGCATATGTCTCTGAAAAACTGGCTGAGCTCAGTAACTGCATTCCACACATTAAGGGGGAGCAAATGTCTAAAAGCAACAGGTATCAACCTCTTCATAAACACATGGCAATCGTGACTCTTCATTCCAGACAACTTAAGTGCTTGAAGATCCACACACTTACCCAAATCTAATGAATAACCATCTGGGAATTTTAGTTGCATCAACCATTCACACAGTACCTTGTTTTTCTCCTTTGTCAATGCATATGGTGCCCTAGGAATGTTCACTCCACCAAAAGTATCCTCCATAACCTCCAAATGAGGACGTTTGCAGTAAGTCCTCAAGTCTAGCTGTGCGCTAACTGTTTCAGTTGTATGCCCCTTGACATTCATTAGTTTATTCATTAACTGCTAAAAAAAGTTTCTCTCAATGTGCATGAGATCCAAGTTGTGTCTCAATAGCAAATCTGGCCAGTATGGAAGCTCCCACAAGATACTTTGTTTGTTCCATACTAGCTTTTGTCTCTTTAGTTTTTTTAGATCAAAACCATGATCAGTCACTTTTGGTAGCATTGAAACACACTTCCACAAATCAGACCCACTCAATCTTGGTGGAGGATTTCGTTTCTCTTCCCTATTTAGAAAGAAACCAGTTTTGCTCTTTCTAAATGGGTGATCCCGAGGTACAAACTGGCGTGAACAATCAAACCAAGACATCTTGCGGCCTTCACGTAGATAAAAGGCCCTTGTGTGTTCCATACAAATTGGACATGCACACTTTCCCGCGGTAGAGTACCCGGATAACATGCCATATGCTGGGAAGTCACTAACAGTCCACAAGATCAAGGCTTTTAATCTGAAATTCTGTCTTGTAGACACATCATAAGTCCAAACCCCAATTTCCCATAACTCTTTCAATTCTTCAATCAATGGTTGCATAAAAACATCTAGATTTCCCTTAGGGTTCTTCGGTCCAGGTATAAGTAATGTTAAGAACATGAACGGTTTCTTCATACACAAGGAAGGGGGCAAGTTGTATGGAGTAAGAATAACAGGCCAACATGAGTACTTACCTCCAAATTTTCCATGTGGTGCAAACCCATCTGTGCACATCCCCAATCTGACATTTTGAGTCTCTGATGCGAAGTCCTCAAACTTTGAATCAAAGTGTTTCCATGCTGGACTATCACTTGGATGTGACATTTTACCAATAACACGGGGATTCTCAGCATGCCATCTCATTTGCTCGGCTATGTTTTTAGTTGCGTATAATCTTTGCAACCTTGGTGTAATGGGGAAATAACAAAGCACTCTAGGTGAGACTCGTTTATTCTTAGAAGTGTTCTTGTACCTAGAACGGCCATAACTTGAACAATGCTCTAGCTCAGAATTCTCTTTCCAGAACAATATACATCCATTGGTGCATGCATCAATATTTTGGTGTGGGAGTTCTATAGCTTTGAGCAACTTCTTTATATCATAAAAGGTACTCTTAATCAAGTTCTCTTCAGGAATGACATCCTTCAACAAAGATGTGATGCCATCTACACATCGGTGAGCCAAACTGTACTCACATTTAAGATTTATAATCCTTGCAGCCACTTCCAAAACAGACATCGAACTGCCTTCATAAAGGGGCTCCTCTGCAGCCCTTAACATTTCAAAGAACTTTTTCGCTTCAGGGTTAGGATCTTCATCAAGATCTTGCGATAGTTCATCATCGCAATAATCAAATGTAGGACCCATAACATCCATCACCATCCCTGAAAGGATTTGTCACAACAGTTTGTGGTGGAGGAGATGGTGTTGACTTTAATTCGGGGTAGCATTCTCCATGACAAACCCATTGCATATAATTGGCAATAAACCCCTTCTTGTAGAGATGTTGTCTAACAAGATCCAAGCCGTGCCACTTTTGATTTTTACAGTCTACACATGGGCACCTAATAGTGAAGTTTTCTTGAAATTCTGGTTGTTGCATTGAAAATAAAATGAACTGCTGCACCCCAGTAACGAACCTATCCCTAATAAGAAACTGCTCATCCAATCGCTCATACATCCAAGAGCGGTCATGTGAATCCATATCAAACTAAACACTGTAAAAACATAAGCAATTAGCAGTGACAAACCAATCATTTTCAGACATAAAAGCAGGGATGTTGTAAGAGCTGACAAGGGAATATAATCTAACATTGATTTTAAGAACATAACATTAGCGAGTCACGACATATCAGCCATTGGCGCTAACATGATAATTTCAAAAAAGTTTCAGCAGGGATGATGGTAGAAAGAGCTATAGCTAGGCGCTGCATTGCTGCTGTCATCAGAAAGATTGAGATTCGATCTTAGCTATAAGTTTCCTAGTCGATGTAACTATGAAACCCCTTTAAAAATATTTAGTACTAAAAAATGAAAGGATAATTCTGTTTTATCGAAGAAATAGAAGCCCCAATTTTACTAAGCTTCTTCTGTATTACTTGTGGCAGATACAGAGCAGCCGTTTGGTTGTAATTCTACTCTATATAGCTATAGGCCAATATCTATCAAAACAAAATTGGTCATGAAACTATTGACCTACTTTCCAGAGTACATGTATAATAACATACATGTGAAACAAGGTCACAGGTCTGAAAAAAAAAAGATACCAAAATTTAGTTTCGGCTAAACTAATTTACATAGCTGCATTTCCAATATATACACCTAAGCATCTACACGACCATCAAGCAATCCAAGTAGTAAGCAATGATGTATATGGTATTATGCCATGTATATTTCCTCTCAACAATGTCAAGTTGGTTGAAAGCACCATCGAGGGAGAGCTGTGAATTTGAGTCTATTCTACAAATTAGTAGCACAGCGGCCTCAGTAGCTTGAAAGCATCATCGAGGGAGAGCCGTGAATTTGATTTCGTACAAACTAATAGCAGAGAGGTCTAGTAACTTATTACTAAAAATCTATAGAATTCAAAACCAAGATATGTTCACTGAATTACGTGGGGAGTTTGCCGAGAATTTTTCCCAGCGTTGACACGGTATCACGCAAAATAGTTGCAGTTTGGGGTGACAAAAACCCACCCAAAACCCATAATAAATAAAAATTTTGGAGAATGAAGTGCTGAACAAGACAACACGAATCAAAACCAATTTCAGTCCAGCAAACAAACTAAGTTGTCTAGTGATTAGGGTACTAACCAGTAGACTGAGCACAACTAAACAGGAGACGGTGGATGGTGACCGCAAACAAAACCGGTCGATCGATGTGGACGACGACCGCGAATGAAGTTCTTGAGCGACAGGAACGACAATCGATCAAGAGTGAATGTAGTAGCTCAGAACTTGACCTTGCTCCTGGTTCTTAATCCAACAATGAAGGCGACTTGGCCTTGCTCTGCCGTCCTATGCGGTAACAACGAGACAGGAAATGGGGAGAGATTCAACTATAGGCAGAAGATTTGATGAAGAATTGGAAGCTTCATCGTTAAGAGGAGAGATTCAATTTGTGAAAACATCTGGTAGGATTCTCTACCATCGTTTAACTAGGTTTGGGAACGGGAGAGTGTAGCCGATAGGGTTTGAAAATAGAGGAGTATGCGTCTAAAAGAAAATATAACCCTTTAGTTCAAAACTGGGATTAGAAACATAAAAGAAAATATAACCTTTTAATTGTTTAATAAATTTTTTAATTATTAATATATATAATTATTAAATAGATTTTGTTGTATATTAGATTTCTTGTAAAGCTGTTATTAACTATATAAAAAAATTTCATGTTTATATCCTAAGTTTATATAGTTTATTATTGTATTTTAAATTTTGTGTATAATTATAACTTGATGTATTAAACATAATTATAACATAAAGTGTTAGCTAACTAGTAAGTTTAAGAGACTACTCCAACATTACTCCTACAAAAATGAATTATTAAGTTTTAAGTAGTGTGGTACTATAAGGTTAAAATAAATTTTATTTTATATATGTAAATTAGCGTCCGATTTTCTATCAGACACTAATATCCGACGCTAATCTGCGTCCGCTGGTGTCCAGTATAAGTGTAGACACAATTCAGTGTCCGATTGGTTGGCGGACGCTAATATCGAACGCTAACCTGCGTCCAGCTAGTGTTCGAAAATGATTTAGACACAATTTAGCGTCCAAAAGAAAATCGGACGCTAATATCAGACGCTAATCGAAAAATAGTGTCCACAGATTAATCGGACGCTAATTTCGAACCCTAAATTGATCTTTTCTTGTAGTGTCTCTGGCAAACAAGGAACATACATGCTCGCACCTTTTCATTCTCTGTGCCTCTCATGGTAATTTTTGCAACCCTAACTGGTGAACAACGAACATGCTCGCATGCCTCACGTTAATTTTGCAACCCTAACTGGCGTACAAGGAATCAAACATGCTCTGCTACAATCTCTTGAATCACAGTAATTTTGTAAGGCGAACAAGCAGCATACACGCTCTACGCCTCTATTCATTCTCATCTTGTGTCTGCGCCTCAGATGAATCATTGGAAGTGCTGCATCTCGTGAGCGAGAGGTTGAAGACGGGGCAATAGTATCGATTTTTTTTAAAAATAAATACACCTATTTCGGCGGTTGTTAGCTAGGAACTGCCGAAATAGGTGTGTTTTTTTTATTCTAAAACATGTCTATTTCGGCTGTTGTTCAACATCCGAGATAGGTAGCCTATTTCGGCTGTTGTTCAACCATCGAGATAGGGTCGCACATCTATCACGGCGCACCTAGGCCATGTGCCTATAATTATAAAAAAAAACCTATCTCGGCGCACCTCATTTCAGCAGTTCAGAACTGCTGAAATAGGCCCTAAACAACCACCGAAATAGACCTTATTTGTACTAGTGTCTGGTGCAGATCTTGGTGTTGCAGTCGGTTTTGAGCTTCTTGACCTTTAGCATTGTTGGCCTCTATTATGTTTTTATGTTGCTTTTCGATTTTAACAATAAATTGAGATCTTATGTAACTATGTTTCCATATCTAGTTATAGATCTAGGATTTTTTGCTGTTGGTTTATTAGTTTTAAGCACCCTTATTTTATTACACTATTAAGTTCTAGTAATTGTCTGTCACAAAGAACGTGTTAATCTCGTTAAACTCGTTTAGTTACCGTGAATTGCATCACTACATTTTTTTCAAACTTGGACTATTAACTTAACCAAAATAATGTTTGTTTTGGGCATCTTTTAGCTCATTATTATAGTTACGGCTGGTCTGGGACAATACCGTGCAGACTGTCGATTTGGCATTCCCAACATAGTACAACCTTGTCCATTTGACAGTCCAGTCAGCTGCTGACTGGACAGTTTTGCTGACTGGATTACCTTTTTACTATATTAACTTTAATTAGTTGTAACTTTTATTATATAAGTCCATGCAGACGTGTATATCTGAGTAGTTAAACTGGTGTAAAATAAAAGAAAAGAAATTAAAAACTCAAAATAAACGTCGGGCTGCAAACAAATCCCGGTCGTGGTAGTATAGTAAAATGTAAGTGACCAGATGTCGAACCGTGGGACTAATGTGCATATAATAGTACCTAAGCGTGTCACAAAAAGGGGGGAATTAATTGACTTGTTTTATAAATAAAAAGGAAAGATAAAATAAACTAAGTTAATAGATAAATTAAACGGGACTCTGGGTCAGGTTAATATAATCTGCTTAATTATGCTATCTCTATTGGTTTAATATAATTGTTTGGCAAAATTCCTCTTATTATCTTAAGGACTAAATCATAGCCTCAAAAGAACTCGTTTACCTGAAAATGCAAGGTTCTAATCAAGGTTCAAGCACAATACGTGTAAACGGACGGTTTAGATATGAGAAATTATTTATGCATCTGAAAATACTAACTTATTAAATCATAATAAGCTTTCTCCAAATTTACGGCTTAATTAACCTATCTATTTATCACCTGGTCTGATCAAAATAGACTTAGCAAGCAATTTAATAAACTCATGACATTTATTAAAAAGGCGAGAGATAAGCTTTAAAACGTAACAACTGTATTTAAATTAAACCAGTAAAAATATTGCATAATTAATACAAACACATAATAACCATTCCCAGAGTATAAATATTCTAGCCTAACATATTAAATAGAATAACAGGAACAAGAGTAGTAGAAATCATCTGTAGTCACTCCTGTATTCGTTCTGCTATTTTGTATACGTAGGACTAGAGGTGAATATGGTGGAAAGTGAAATAAAAATGGAGAAGACGGGAGGAGAGAAATGAGATGAACGTGTGATGTGTGGTGAAGTGGTACGGTGATGGATTGTATGGGTGGTGGATCTGTAAATGAAAGGAGAAGGTACGTACGTTTATATAGGAGAAAGGAAGAGACAGCAGATAGATAACACCGCGTGAGGATTTGATTGAGGCGGCAGAAAGAGCTGGATAGGATAGGATTTGCAGATTGATTGCTCTCATTTATTGCAGGGGACAGAGAGCTCACGCATGAGGAAAATAAGGCGCCGACTGGTAATGGATATGGTAGCAAGTTGCAGACAGTAGGCGCAAAGAAGAAAACTGTTCGCGACTGATTTTTAGTCACGACCGCCTCCTGTCCGCGTCCAATTAGGCGGTTGCTGTTGGTGTCCGCCTGCGAGTCCGCCTCTATCTAGGCGGTTGCCTATTCCTGACCACCCTCACGTCCGCCCTGGTAGAGGCGGTTGCACAAGGTTGAGTCCGCCCTGGCGTCCGCCCAAAGCCAGGCGGTTGCAACCTGTTGTCGTGACTTATTTTCTTTCAAACTTCGACCGGCTCTAGATTCTTCGTTTGGACTCCGTTTTCTGAGCCGTTTGTGTCTATGTGTTCGTCTCTTCGTCTACTTTACTTCCAGCTTGGTTTTCCTCATGTTAAACCAATAAATTTGTGAGATAACAATAAAACATAAACTAGAGGAAAACTAACCGAAGTGGAGAAATGAGCAAGAAAAGTGCTAATATTAAATATGAAATACACCTATAAATCACGCTCATTTGGACACTTATCACACCCCCACACTTATCTTTTTGCTTGTCCTCAAGCAAAACCACGTACCCAAGTAAGTAACTAACAAATATTATTATGAAGGGTAGGATAAAGAAGTGAACAGTACTTGATCTTTTTAACTTATTGAGGAGTGTGATCCATCAACTGTTGGTGGCATAGGTGTGCTCAGGGTAAAAATAAAATATAGAGTTTTGGGGTATGATCTAAGGTACTCCAATGTTTCTTTTAGGTGACTCTGAGAACTTTTACCATGGCCAACTTCTCTCAAGAATGGGCATTGAGGAGAAAACAAAAGGAAAAATAGATTCATGCATTTGTTTCACTTTTGCATAAGGGATGAGAAAATGTAGGCATCACGCCTTTGTATTTAAGAACACTCAACTCTCTTTGTTGGTTACCAATGGTGTCTCACAAGTCCCTTATTATTATTTGTATTTTTCTTTCTTTCTTTTTTTAACAGAGAAGCACCCCTTAGCAATCCCTAAGAGAGAAGACAGAAAGAAACCCTGAGCAATAAAATCCAACCATTTGCAGATCATTTGGTCACACCGCATATAAAATGCTCCTCAAAAGTAATCAAAATTTTAAAATTTTGTACAATTTATCCCACAATTCATAACAATATTTATTCTTAAAGAGAACAACCCACATATATAAGGGGTCACGATATTGAATTGGACAAACACAAGATAAGCAGAGAGATTAAGCATTTAAGCACAAATTTCCACCGAAAAGGGTACACTATCACCCCCACACTTATCTTTTTGCTTGTCCTCAAGCAAAACCACGTACCCAAGTAAGTAGGGAATGTTCAATACTAACAAATATTATTATGAAGGGTAGGATAAAGAAGTGAACAATACTTGATCTTTTTAACTTATTGAGGAGTGTGATCCATCAACTGTTGGTGGCATAGGTGTGCTCAGGGTAAAAATAAAATATAGAGTTTCGGGGTATGATCTAAGGTACTCCAATGTTTCTTTTAGGTGACTCTGAGAACTTTTACCATGGCCAACTTCTCTCAAGAATGGGCATTGAGGAGAAAACAAAAGGAAAAATAGATTCATGCATTTGTTTCACTTTTGCATAAGGGATGAGAAAATGTAGGCATCACGCCTTTGTATTTAAGAACACTCAACTCTCTTTGTTGGTTACCAATGGTGTCTCGCAAGTCCCTTATTATTATTTGTATTTTTCTTTCTTTCCTTTTTTAACAGAGAAGCACCCCTTAGCAATCCCTAAGAGAGAAGATAGAAAGAAACCCTGAGCAATAAAATTCAACCATTTGCAGATCATTTGGTCACACCGCATATAAAATGCTCCTCAAAAGTAATCAAAATTTTAAAATTTTGTACAATTTATCCCACAATTCATAACAGTATTTATTCTTAAAGAGAACAACCCACATATATAAGGGGTCACGATATTGAATTAGACAAACGCAAGATAAGCAGAGAGATTAAGCATTTAAGCACAAATTTCCACCGAAAAGGGTACACTCCCCCACACTTATTTTGAACAATGTCCTCATTGTTCACCCGAAAAACAAGGGAAGTTTCAGAAGACCTTTTCGGTAAGTAGACAAAATAGAGATAACACAAAGGTCACAAATAAACATTTAAGCACATAAATGCTCCTCTGCAATTTTTATTTAAAATAAAAGCATAATTAAAGAAACTAGTACTCCCCTGATATTATTTTTGCTAGTTGTTAAAGGAGTTCCCCCACACTTGAGCTTCAGCCTCAAGTAGCGTACGTAGCTTGGTTACAGTGTAGACATGAATTTGCACCTGCATAAGACACTAGAAGCAACCATACTACAAACGGGGTTAAAAGTTAGCAAAAATAAAATTTAAAGAGAACCTGAAAATTAAAAGAGCATAAAAGCAAAATAAAATAAAAGTTCATCCGGGTTGCCTCCCGGGAAGCTGCCCTTCTTTAACGTCTTTGGCTAGACGCCCACTTCGTTATCCTGGATCAAAACAAAACGTTACTTCGGCATATAAAATAGGAAAATGAATACTCCACAAAATCTGGTGTTTGAGGAGGTACTGCCGGGAATGTAGTTCTAACAGAAGACCCGGTGGTGATGATTTTTCTTCCTCAAATTGGAGGATGTAAACATCCTCCTCTTGTAGGTGAGGCTCGTAGAAAGAACGCTGATCGATATCATCTTCAGAGAGAGCTAATTCTTCGAAGGTGATAATGGCGTTTTGTTTGGATAACTTGGCGGGAGGTGATGGCAATTCCTTCTCTTCATTTTCGAGGATGTAAGTATCCTCATCTTCTGGGTAGAGCATAGAGAAGGATGGAAACTGGCGGTAGGTGACTACAGAGGGAAGAGAGTAACTTACATCCGTAGTGGGGTGTTGTTCTACCTCATGAATTATTTCGCTCTTTGGTTGCTGTTCTTGTTGAGCGATTCTCTCCAGGTAGTCTGGTTGATCTTCCAACCAGAGTTGTTCTTGTAATATGAGACAATCCTCATAATCATGAGCTCCCCCACATACGGAGCAGTATAAATACTGTGAATAGCAAAACTCTTGCTCGAACACCTGTTCCATTTGCCACGTACAGTTTTTTTTTTTTTAGATTTTTCGTATATAAAACGTAACTACTGAAACAGATTAGAAAATAAAATGATTAGAAACAAACACAATAATAATATAAGTGGTTTGGTGGAGAAATTAAGCTGGAGCAATTTGGAGATGGACTGGAGTCGCGAGCTTGTTCTTCTCTTCGGGTCGAGCTGGAGAAATTTAAGAGTTGAAGAACAGAGACTACTGAAAACGCTCGAGCTAAGGAAATGGGGACGTCCGCTTGGACGTCCGCGTGTAGAGAGGCGGACAAGGCTAGTGCGTCCGCTTGGACAACCGCGGCGAAAGAGGCGGACAGGAGGCGGACCAGCTTCAGTGACGTCCGCGTCTGTTGAGGCGGACAGGAGGCGGACACGCCCCTGTTCGTTTTTTTTTTCGATTACGTAGTTACTGAAACAAAACAACAGATTAGAAAACAAACATATAATAATATAACAAGGTATAAAAGATAATTAATATAAACAATAATAAAATAATATAGACAAAATATTCTAATTTAACAAGTGAATAATCCGGGGCTTAGGGACTAGAATAAACTAGTCCCCGGCAACGGCGCCATTTTGCAGACGTGTATATCTGAGTAGTTAAACTGGTGTAAAATAAAAGAAAAGAAATTAAAAACTCAAAATAACGTCGGGCTGCAAACAAATCCCGGTCGTGGTAGTATAGTAAAATGTAAGTGACCGGATGTCGAACCGTGGGACTAATGTGCATATAATAGTACCTAAGCGTGTCACAAAAAGGGGGGAATTAATTGACTTGTTTTATAAATAAAAAGGAAAGATAAAATAAACTAAGTTAATAGATAAATTAAACGGGACTCTGGGTCAGGTTAATATAATCTGCTTAATTATGCTATCTCTATTGGTTTAATATAATTGTTTGGCAAAATTCCTCTTATTATCTTAAGGACTAAATCATAGCCTCAAAAGAACTCGTTTACCTGAAAATGCAAGGTTCTAATCAAGGTTCAAGCACAATACGTGTAAACGGACGGTTTAGATATGAGAAATTATTTATGCATCTGAAAATACTAACTTATTAAATCATAATAAGCTTTCTCCAAATTTACGGCTTAATTAACCTATCTATTTATCACCTGGTCTGATCAAAATAGACTTAGCAAGCAATTTAATAAACTCATGACATTTATTAAAAAGGCGAGAGATAAGCTTTAAAACGTAACAACTGTATTTAAATTAAACCAGTAAAAATATTGCATAATTAATACAAACACATAATAACCATTCCCAGAGTATAAATATTCTAGCCTAACATATTAAATAGAATAACAGGAACAAGAGTAGTAGAAATCATCTGTAGTCACTCCTGTATTCGTTCTGCTATTTTGTATACGTAGGACTAGAGGTGAATATGGTGGAAAGTGAAATAAAAATGGAGAAGACGGGAGGAGAGAAATGAGATGAACGTGTGATGTGTGGTGAAGTGGTACGGTGATGGATTGTATGGGTGGTGGATCTGTAAATGAAAGGAGAAGGTACGTACGTTTATATAGGAGAAAGGAAGAGACAGCAGATAGATAACACCGCGTGAGGATTTGATTGAGGCGGCAGAAAGAGCTGGATAGGATAGGATTTGCAGATTGATTGCTCTCATTTATTGCAGGGGACAGAGAGCTCACGCGTGAGGAAAATAAGGCGCCGACTGGTAATGGATATGGTAGCAAGTTGCAGACAGTAGACGCGAAGAAGAAAACTGTTCGTGACTGATTTTTAGTCACGACCGCCTCCTGTCCGCGTCCAATTAGGCGGTTGCTGTTGGTGTCCGCCTGCGAGTCCGCCTCTATCTAGGCGGTTGCCTATTCCTGACCGCCCTCACGTCCGCCCTGGTAGAGGCGGTTGCACAAGTTTGAGTCCGCCCTGGCGTCCGCCCAAAGCCAGGCGGTTGCAACCTGTTGTCGTGACTTATTTTCTTTCAAACTTCGACCGGCTCTAGATTCTTCGTTTGGACTCCGTTTTCTGAGCCGTTTGTGTCTATGTGTTCGTCTCTTCGTCTACTTTACTTCCAGCTTGGTTTTCCTCATGTTAAACCAATAAATTTGTGAGATAACAATAAAACATAAACTAGAGGAAAACTAACCGAAGTGGAGAAATGAGCAAGAAAAGTGCTAATATTAAATATGAAATACACCTATAAATCACGCTCATTTGGACACTTATCAGTCCAAAATGAAAAAAAATCATATCATTATTCACCTAAATTCGAGCTCTTCAAAACAAGACAAGTCATGGATATGTTTTGACAACTTTAAAAAAAAATTTTTTTTACATGTTATAATGATACACTAACATGATAATATGATTCATTAATTTTGATATTATGATTCATTAAAATTGATATTATGATTTACTAACTAATAAGTGGTAAATTAGATAACACACTTTGGAACCGATAAAAAATTATTATTATTTTGTATTATATTATTATTGTATGGTGTATTTTAAACCTTATATGGTGAATCATGTATTTTCCGTACATACCAAATTTGTTTTGTGTTGTATTATTGTTTAATTTTTTTATTTTTATATATTTACGTTGATAAACTAAAATGATGATATGATTCATTAACTTTGATATTATGATTTATTAACTAATAAGTGGTGAGTTAGATAACAAACTTCTGACCGATAAAAAAACATTATTGTTTTGTAGTGTATTATTATTATTGTATGGTGCAATTTAAATCTTATATGTTCATATATACCAAATATTGTTTTGTATTGCATTATTGTTTAATATTTTTTTAGTTTTATATGTTTGTGATGATACACTAAAATGAAGATATGATTCATTAATTTTGATATTATGATTCATTAAAACTGATATTATGATTCATTAACTAACAAGTAGTGAATTAGATAACAAACTTGAAACTAATAATGGATCATTATTGTAACATATTATTATTATTGTTGTTGTTTTGTGGTGTATTATTATTATTTATATGATGTATTTTAAACCTTATATAGTGAATCATATATTTTTTTAACATACCGATTTCAAAACAGATAAAGAATCATTATTGTTTTGTAGTGTATTATTATTGTTGTATGGTGTATTTTAAACTGTATCTGGTGAATCAAGTATGGTCGATATTGAATAGATACATACATATAAAAAATATAAAATTTTAAAGTTGTCACATGTCTGGTATTGTTTTGAAGAGCTTGAATTTAGATGAAAAATGATATAATTTTTTTTCATTTTAGATTTATATTTTAAAAATTATGACCAATTGAAGTTAATATAATAAAAAGACAGCCCAATCAATAAAACAGTCTAGTCAACTGCTAACTGGATTGGTACGGACGCATCGACATGCTGATTATAGTCGCGACAACTTTAATGAAAAGTGGAATGATTTTTCCAGAAAAAAAGTAAAAGATGTGACTCAAGATTATTTGGAGAATATATTGTGCAACACTTCGATGACTACCATAATAATAATTTAGCAAAATCAACAAAAAAAAAGTAACAAACAATAAATCCATCCACGACTTAAAAAAAGAAACAACAACAAATAAATGATTAGTGCCACACCAGGGCGGATCTAGAGGGGGGCCACTCTGCTACTACAATCCATTATCCGCTTTCTTTCTTTGACTGCGGCCATGGCTTATTACGACACGGATCCAAATTTAACCAAACACACACTTACAAAGCACACAAAAGAAATCAAAACTCATCTTCACTTGCAGCTCGCCAGCGGTTTACCACAGAGACACTTGTTATGAAAATACGAATACTGATCAAACCTATTAAGATTTCCACCGCTCGGGATCTTTCCACACAGCATATTATAGCTAACATTCATATTCTGCCACTGTATTTTCGCCCAGTTTACCGGTAAGCTACCGTACAATTTATTATGGTCCAAGAGAAGCCATGTGACATTCTCCGGTACAGTGACTTTCGTCATGTCAAAATGGAGCAAATTCCTGGACAAATCCAACTGTTGTACTGTCTGCACTTTCTTAAACAAAAATGAAGCGTCTCCGGTGAGCTTGTTACGAGAGAGATCCAAGACGGTGAACCTCATGTTACCTAGGGATTTTGGGATTGTGCCGGTGAGTTGGTTATGGGAGAGGAGGAGACCGTAGAAATCCTTGATTTTAAAAGAACCGAAACTTTCCGGGATTGAACCGGTGAGCTGGTTCCGGTCGAGACGGAGATAATCGAGGTTGGAGACAAGGGCGAGTGATGGAGGGATAGTGCCGGAGAATTTGTTGAAAGAGAGGTTAATGCAGTGCCGTCTCAATCATTTTAGGGGCCCTGTGTGGATTGAAAATAAGATCTTAATTTTTTTATAAATACGTATAAATAATTATTGTAGGTGTAACATAAGTTCACGACTTAAACTTACATATAATAAATATAATATAATCTAACAGAGTTTAACTACTGTTTGTTTACCGGAAGAAGGGTTAGTTAACAATTAATTTAAATATGCCGAGGGTATAGCATATGAATACTGTTGATTTAGTTTTGTAAATAACTTTTCACTTACTGTGTTGTGTTGTCTGCTGCCGCTGTTGCAGTGTTGCTGAGTTGCTCTCTGTAACTTTCAATCACCCGCAGAGCTATGCCTTTGCTCTCTGTGTGGACAGTGGACTGAACACAAAACAAAAAGTATTATTAAATAATATATTATATACTAATATATATGCATACTGCAGAGGCAAAGCGCCAAAGCGATACTAGCAGTTGCACTCTTCTGTGGTGACATTGACAAAAGTAAAAAGTTAGTAGTACTACATACTAATATGGAGAGGAGAGCACTGCAGCCTACAACAATAGCAAAGCAGACGTACAGGAGGGATATTAAAATAGGAATAGAATTATGATTTGATATAGAACAGAGACGAGTATACAGAAGTGAGAAGAGATGATTTAGTGCAAAGAGAGAGAAGTGTGCAGAGTCATAGAAGAGGAAGAAGTGCCTGACTCTGTCGATCATCTCTTCTTATTAAATAGAGTAGCAGGTAAATATAAGAAGTTACTGATATTGAAAAAGTAGAGAAAAATGAAAAGTCATATTGAAACTACCGGCAGAGTTAATAGTTGGATTAGAAGTAGGAGAAAATTAGAGTAGGAGAAAAATAAAACGTCACCCAGAACTACCTTAGATAGTAAAAAATATCAATTATTTATAGTAAATAGTAAAAATTTGGGCCCCTAAAAGTGGGGGCCCTGTCTCAATCACCACTTGCTCCTGCTTAGAGCCTCTCGGGTTATGTAGTTGAGTTTAGGGAGTTTATGGAGGAAAGTGGGAAGTGGGCCGGAGAGTGAGTTTGATGAGAGCCATAGCATCTCGAGATGTTGTAGTTTTGTGATGGATTCTGGGATTGAACCGGTGAGGTTAGGAAGTTTTGTAAAAATTACGGTATTAAGGTAGGGTAGGTCGGAGATTATAGAGGGGTGTGCCTGGAAGGTCGTCGTTATTGATGCTGATGGAAGTAATGCGGTTGTTTTTTGTTGAGTCGCATTTGACCATGGACCATGTGCAGCAGTCTGTGTTAGATGTCCATGATGAGAAGATGTATGCGTTGTTGAAGTAGGATTTTATTTTGAGTAGGGCTTTTTTGTCACTTGGGTTGCATTTATCTTTATTTGTGGTGGTGGCAGAGGTGGCGGTGACAATGGTGATGAGGAGGAGAAGGAGGAGAGTGGGAAGGGAAAGCTTTGCCATTATTTTTTTTTGCTTGAGGTTGAGCTTGTGTTTGTTTGTGTGTGGATTTGAGATTGGAAATGACGAGCATTTATAGAGAGCTCAGATCCTTGGCAGCTAGCCTTTGGCCTTTGGGTTGTTGTGACTTGTAAGAGCCACTATTTTTGGTACAGGAATAATAGGATTTGTCTGTTTGCAAAGAGATCACGTTGTAATCATGCAAAGTAATACAAAGATTAAAGTGGTCCGCTGTGGGGTTGACTATATAAGGAAGGACCCATGATGATTATAATTATGCCTTCGATTTTTTACATGCATTTATTATCTGCCTTTGTGCTTTATTGGTGGCCACGTTTTCATGATGTTAACAATTGATTGACCATGCACGAACACATTGGATTCTGCAACTTGTATTCTAGATTTTTATAATTCCAAACTTGAGCTTTCTTCTTCCTTTACTCCACCAAAGGAGTCCAACCAGCTCATGTACCGGATGTTATTATGTCAAGCATATTACAAATTGAGAAGGGAACATGCTTCACATACCAAACTAAAAGATTCTGAGACTCCTAGGGTTTGTAATATTTAGCATCGACTAGGGCTGGGAAGTTAAAAGAGTTACATATAAACTTGAGAAAGGAAAGGACGGAAACTGAGATATAGAGAAGTGAAGATATGTAAGTGGGAATATGTGTGAGCTATATATGCCTTTAGTTTCTTAGTTGTTGTCAATGTGGACAAATAGAGGGAGAGGAGCAGGAATGAAAAACCGGGCCGGGTTTTGTGTCCAGAAAAAAATTTGATGAGTTTGGATAACAAATCAGGCCCGAATGAAAAACTGGGTCGGGTTTTGACAAAAAAATTGGCCTGTAACTAAGTCCGGCCCGGCTCGCTTTTATTATTATTATTATATATATATATAAATATAATAAAATACTTCCTCTTTTTTCAGTATATGATTTATTGGGTCCTTTCACTATTTTCAAAATAGAATATGCTCTAGCCTTTTTTGTGATCTGCTTTCTAATTCTACCCTCTCATCTTTTATTTTACAACTCTAAATTTAAAATTATTTCAATTCTCAATACAAAAAGTAAGGGTAAAATAGTCTAAATTTTTCTTCTTTAATTCTTATGGCTAGAATTAGAAAATCAAGTATTGAGAATGGGAGGAAGGTATATATTTAAATTAATTTTATATAATACCTTGTACTATTTATTTAAATTGTATATAATATCTATTAATATTACATACAACATATATTCATATTATATTTAATATATATTAATATATATTAGTTATATATTTCTTCAAAAAACTAACAATATTATAAAAAAAATTATAAAACAGGGCTGGGTAATGACAAAGATTAAAATAAGTCCAAGCCTACCCCGGCCCGAAAAAATTAAAAACGGGCTTGGACAAATATAGGTCCATTCGGGCCTAAAATTCAATGTAGGCTCGACCCGAACCCAGCCACCGCCCATTTGATCAGCTCTAATCCAAGACACAAGACCTGTCAAACTCAGCTAAAGTTACCTCCTTTAGTTCAGCCTTAGGTCCCGTTCGTTTACAACCTTTATCCTGCTTTTCCCCAAAAAACAGTTTTATTTTGTCAAAAAGCATCAACATAAAGGTCTGATTAATGCTCAAAAAGACCTTTATGATAAATGTTAGTTTTACTGTTTTTGGGATTTTCTGACCCTATTCAAAGTACAAGTTTACCCTTTGTTCTTTTCCACAATTTACACAGATTACCCTTTGACAAGTCAGCAACCCTCTCACTTTCCCTCTTTCCTCATTCTCTCCTTCTTCTCTCGTATTTTAAAACCACCATTACTCCCTCTCCACCTTGCTTTTCTGAACAGAGTTGATTGGTAACTACTGCCTTGAATTGTAATAACTACAACTAACATCCTCATTTACTGCTACCATCTCGCAAGCCACGGATACATATACCCATTGTTCATATCAAACCTCTAGCACAATTGGAGTTGCATTCGTAAGTGTTGTCACTGTGTGAACTCATTTAATTACTATTCATTCTATAGTTCCCCCTATCGAATCTAATTCATGTTGTAATGCATATGTAGTTCCCCCTGCTACACTATACGCTGAAGCCTTTGCAACTAAAGAAGATAAACCAGGCATTTTATAGAGGTAAGTTCAAAACATGTTGAACTATTGAATACATGGCTGATGTTTGTTTGAAGGGAACTTTGGCAATGGTTTAAACTATAGGGACAAATTGTATGTTGTAATTGAAATTGACTAGTTAATTTATAGATACATAACAAAGATGGTTAAGGATGGTAGATGGGATAAAGTGAAAGGGAAGGCAACTTCAGAAGGAATAATTAGGAAATCAAAACACGACTGGACCAGTGGTGAGTTGAACTTCTTATATCAATATTGGTAGAGGAAGCAAGATTACAGCTAGGGAGGGCTGGTAGTATGGTTGGGGTAACACACAAGTGGGTGCCCATAACAGACAAGTTTAACAAGAAAAGGGAAGGACTACCTCTAGTGGACAAGGAGCACTACAAGTACAAGGGTGATACCCTTAAGACTGGGTGGAGAAAATGGAAGAAGCTGGCCCACAAAAAGAGTGGTTTGGGCTGGGACTATGACACTCAGACAGTCACTTACCCGCCTGAATGGATTGTGGAGAGGACAAAGGTGAACTGCCCTATGTAATTCATGTTTTAAATTTTCAGTATCACATCTATATATGATGAAGTAGTTTATAAAGTGTTTGTTGTTGATGGTTAAAATTACAATATGTAGGAGGATAAACAAATTGCAAAGATGGTAAACTCTAAGTGGCCAGCATATCTCGTTGATGATATGGAATTAATCTGGGGCCAAGGGTATGCCGCTGGTGATCTTAGGCAGACACCAGGTGGGAGCATACCTGAACAGTGTTATACTCCTACTGATCCTACCATCTGTGATGAGGATATGATTAACAATATTATCCCCTCTGTTGAAATAACATATTCTGATGCAAATTTCAGTCAGTCCATAGACATATCAGCTGGTAATCAGATGCATGGTAGTATGGGGGATAACACATGCCCTATATTTGATTTTGGGACTGATGTGAACTGAGCAACAGCAAACACACTAGCTAACTCTTTTCACTGCAGCCAATATGCTGGTTTGGTTGCAGGTAGCTCAACTGGTTATGTCCTTAACATTTATCAACTATATGCTGATAGTCAAGCCTACCACACCCAACCCATAGAAACATTGAAAACTTGTCCCCTTCTGTGCCTATTGTCATTCAATCCCATAATGTTGAGTATGGAAACTCTAAGCCACCTGAATGGGATGAGTTAATGGAGGTGACCAGTGGTGGAGTACCCCATGGTGGAAGGAGGGAAAAGTTGAAACTTGTACATTACACTGCTCTATGCAAGAAAAAGTCTAAAGGCAGTAAGGGCAAGACTATTGTGCTGCTGGAAGAGATAAATGGTCTCGTGAAAGGTGGACTGAGTGATAAGATGTGCAATGCTACATCTATGATCGATGATTTACATAGACAAGCCTCACTCCCAGACCCAGTCATATCTGTACAAGAAGCAGTGACACAGATCAGAAATGTTGGTGGGTTCCCAAAGAAAATGATTGTGCATGCCACTTTTGTGTTATCTGATAGGAAACAGAGGGCTTCTTTCATGACACTTGAGGATGATGAGGTGATAACGGAGTGGGTGCATCAAGCATATTATGATAAGTATGAAGGAGATCAATAGTGATCAGTTGTTGTTTGTAGTTTTTTTGGGTTTCTTGGTTTAAGTATATGTACTTCAATGAAGATTATGCAAATTGTAGTTATGATGGATGGTCTGTAGTAATCAATTTTTGAAGGGAATGTGTGCGGTTTGTTCTGTTGGAGAAGTGTTGTATGTCTTATGTTTTGAGTATGATGAAACAGTTCTGAATCCTGTCGTGTAAACTATTTAAGAATCTATATTATTGACCCTTTTGGATTGAGATTTGTGTTGCTCTTTACAAAGTTTGGTTGATCATTGTATTTGTCAGATGAATTTGTCAAAGGACACAAAAGGACATCTGATGCATATGGTGTGTAAGAAATTGAGAGAAAACAAAAGATATTACATAAAGTTTTACATATTGCACGCAGCTGAAGAGTTTGGGGCAAACTTCATTACATTACTGATCAAGTATCAACGACATCATTACATGAAAGAGGCCCAAATGATGAAAACAAAAAGAGAAAACGCCACTCATGTGAGTTATGCCAGAGACTTGGCGTATTTGATCAGCTTTTCATAATGTTCAGAGAACTTAAGATAACATACAATCTGTCACTTGCAAACCATGTGGAAGACATGTTGTGTGGATCTCATAAGCCAGACTACAATAGTGCAAATGCTAGGGAGGGAAAACTAACTGAAACTACTGTTGTTGACAGACTGGAAACGGTGGATGGATTGAGTGCATCAGAATTTACTTAAGGGGCTTGTTTGATGCAAGAGTATAGGATACGTGATGTTGTGAAGTGTCTAGAGGATGATGAAGTTGTGGAATTTGTTAGAATGAGAATGGTAGAAGATGTAAATTGCTAGTTTAGGATGTATTGTCTATTGTAGTTATCATTGTTTTGTGTTGCTCAAAATAAGTTTGTTATGACTGTCACATTACAATTACTTGATGTAATGTAATAAATACATGTGTGCAGTTGATAAATTCGTTTCTATGTTGTATGATTTTGTTACAGTAAATGGATTCTACATATGATGAAGACTACGACGACAATCTATATGAGTTCCTAAGTGATCCTGAACAACTTGCACAGTAGTGTAACACATTAGCTTCAGATTTAGCAGACATACACACTCTATTTCATAGGATATTTACTCTGTTAACCAGCCACATTCAGATAACAATTCCATCACCAATGCACACATCTGCACTGAGAGGAACTGATTGGGTAACTGAACTTCTAGATGGTCACCCAGTGCATTGTTTCAATGCGCTAAGAATGAACCGAGACACTTTTCTTCCACTATGCCACGTGTTGGAGTACAAGTACTATATCACAGATTGGTCTAGGCTCTCAGTTGCTGAGAGAGTAACATTTTTAAGAACTATAAGTCACCGTTGTCCAAATAGAGATTCCATTGAAAGGTTTCAACATTCAGGGTCAACAAGTTCTAATCATTTTGGAGACATTCTTGACGCAGTAGGTAGGATGGGCAAGGACATTGTCAAACCATGAGATCCGCAATTCCAAATTGTGTCTGAACATATCCGCAAGAACAACAAATACTATCCAATCTTCAAGATTTGTGTGATTATCAAACATTCTGTTCTCCTATTTCTATCTGATTGTGTTATTGATTATTGCACACTCATGTCTGTAGGACTGTATTGGCGCACTAGATGGTTGCCACATTGAGTTAACCGTTCCGGAGAGTGAGAGGATCAGGTTTATAAACAGAAAGGGTGTTACCTCAACAAATGTACTGGCCGTGTGTGACTTTGACATGTATTTTGTGTTTGTTTGTGCTGGGTATGAGGGGTCTGCACACGACACAAGGGTGTACATGAGCTCAATAACAGATCAATCGTTGTCATATTCAACCCCACCCAATGGTAGGACAATCTTGTCTTGTATTAACACAAAAAATGTTATGCTATCTAAATGACAATATGTTTGTTTTACAGGGAAATACTACCTAGGTGACAAAGGTTACCCCGATCGGGAAGGGTTGTTGACCCCGCACACAAAAGTACGGTATCATCAATCTGAACGTAGAGTAGAGAACCCAAGAGGGGTCAAAGAAATGTTTAATAAGGTTCATTCATCACTAAGTTCAACTATAAAAAGATGCTTTGGAGTAGTTAAAGCATGATGGCAAATTCTAAGGAAGATACCTAGCTATCCGTTGATCAAGATTGTCAATGCATGCTTTACCTTACATAACTTCATTAGACTAAGTCAACATGGGGACCCTTGCCTCACTCTCATAGAAGCATCACCCACTTTCATATCATATGAAGATGAAGCTGTTGATGTCGAGAATGCTTACAATGATAGGACCAATACACCAACAGACAATGGTTCACAAGGTATGATCCAACTGAAACAGAGACTAAATAGAGAATTAAAAGTGGCCATAAGAAGTGGTAGTACTTAGAAAAAATCTATTTCAGTTGTTTGGAATAGATTAACACAAATTGTAAAGTGTTGATACTAGTAGTATCATATGTGAGAGTTCAGTCATGTATTGTTTTTTGGTAAGGTCAACAACATGTGTATTTGAAAATGTAATCGAATCTTAAGGATGTTGAATAAGTACCATAATAGTTTTCACAACACATAAACATTATACATTTGCAATGTCAAATTCAATGCTTCCACCATTTTTTACAACCACCAGATGAAAAGAGTCACTAAAATCTAAAGGATAACCCACCACCATCCATCTTAACAAACGAACCACCCTATGCATGCAACCCAACGCCAACACACCACCACTGCCCTCCCGGCCTACATAAGCTTCCCTTAGTGACACCCAACAAAATTTACACCAACTGATAACCAAAAGCAACACCTAAACATAACATTGACAAAAAAAACAACAACCAACACTGAACCCCCCCCCCCCCATCCCCTGCACCCAGACCCAGTGCATGCACACGACCACTCCTCATCGTTGGTGTAGCTAGCACTCTGTACCGATTCCACGTCTAAGGGACTTTCCCGCACTTCTTTTCCAGCCTCTTGACCTTCCTGTTGCTTGGAGGTGCTGCCATTGTCTGGCATCTTCTGCTTACTTGTGGAGGGCCCGAAAAAACATCAGTCTGGTAACTCCTGCTGCACTGGTGGTGTGAATCTTGATCGGTAGTATCCATAATGACAACGAATGAAGCGTGCATCCTCAAAAGTCAGATCATTGGACTGGAAACTACCATTTGAACCATGGATCGAGTCACATTTCTTTGGTGATTTTGGAGGGGAATTGGGTAGAGAAGAATCCAGTATGATCAGTGGTATGTTACCAATGAACTCCTTTTCAGTATGAGGATTGGTTTCTACATCTACAACCTTCTTCCTGTTGGGTGTTGTGGGTTTGGGATCCATTGTTTCAAGTGACGATTTGGAGAGAGAAGAATTTGAAAAGGTTGTTTGTGCTTGGAGTTAAAAACAGACAAAAGGATTGTGGGTTTCCTTGGGACTGATTGCACAACATATGAAGTACCTTTTTTAAACAAAATTTGGACCCACAAAATCAGGTGGAGGGAAACCCAAAAGGTAGCAAAGGGCATTGATTGCTTCACACCCTTTCCATCCACCAATATTAGTAGTAATAACTTGATTTAACATTTTTGGTTGGAACAATGGGTTAATTGAATGCAATACGGATTGTGTATGCAGTTCCTTTTGGCTATGATGTGAAATTAATTGAGTTCAGTGTACTACACCAATAACAACAACCGAATCAGTATAGCATAATAACTAAACCAGTCATGCGCATTGCAGAATATTAAAAGTATGTTACAGGACCAACCAAATTACATAATAACAAAATCATCTTTCTAATCCCAAAAATAACAACAAACTTATGCCCCACCCACTCTGCAGATCCTAATCTAACAAAAAATAAATTTGAAACAGAAAAACAACTTACAGTTAATAACTATCCTAGACAGTGTTCCCCTGATAGTTGATTGGCCGGCCAACAGTTGAGTAATAGATTCTTATGCCTCATTGGTCACCCTTTCTACTCTAGCCAGTCTTGATCTCACAGGCTGGCTGTAATGCTCAGCAACAATATTGGTATGATCAGCAGGTGGTGATGGTCTATTCACTGTGTCCCACCACACAAAAAAATCACAGTGGCTACACCTGAAGAACAAGAGACCAAAGTTATCTACAGTGTATGAAATAAACAGCATACATCTCACGTTGCATCTGCAATTTATGTATCTGGTGTTCAGTTCCCCTCCCCTGTTAGCTGAGGTTGAACTCTGTCACAAAAAAAGGATGAGTCAGTACAAGAATTATAGTTTGATCAAAAGGAAGAACCAGAGAGACGGACATGGTAGACCTACATTGCGTGAACTAGATGACATTGATGTAGCTAGACCTGCCAATTCGGGTCACTCGATTCGGGTTCGGTTCGGTTGAGTTTGGTTCAGGTCAATTTACAGATATTCACTATTCGGTTCAGTTCGGATCGGGTCGGGTTATCTGGTTAAAATTAAATTCAGGTGACTTCGGTTTGGTTGATTTTGGGTTCGGGTGCTTTCGGTTCGGGTCAGCCTCTACATTTTTGGGTTTTTTCAGGTTATGGGTCAAATTTGGGTGACTTACCACGTTATGCTTAATTGACAAAAATTTTAAAATACAAATTTAAGCAACCTTTGTAACTTGTATTGATTTTCATATTTTGATCCAAATTTCTTAATATAGTGTTACTCTTGATAAAGATTGCTATTGTGTATTGGTTGGTTATACATAACAAATTGGATGACAATATTTTAAATATTAGTCTTTAACTATAGATTTATTAATTGCATCGACCAAGTATAAATTTAAAATTTGGTGAATTAGTGGTCAATATTTAGCACTCGATGCCGAGTTTATCCCCCACCCCCACGCCCAACGTTGTGCCTGTGCCTCATACCATCCCGCGCCCGTCACACCCCGTGTGCATCCTGCGTCAGCGCCCGTCATCTCGAGCGAGCGTCGCGCGCCCTTGCTAATCCATCACCACCTTGTGCATGTGCCCTTATGCGCTTATCATCACCTCGCGTCCATGACTTCATGTTGTGTGTGCGGCACCGATCATTGTCTCGTGTGCGCACCTCGTGCAGGCATCCTCTAGTAGCTTATTGCTCCCATGCAGGGGTTGTCCCTTTATCTTCTTATTTTGTCAATATTTACCACTAATTTAATTTGATTATTCTACAGATATAATTACATGAGATGTAAGTTTTGTAATTTTTATTCTTTTTTTGTCGAAAAAATGAAGGATTATCCTCTTCTTATATTAGAATGACAATTGTTGCGTTCTTCCAAAAGTTGAAGAACAATACATGGGGGGGAGGATCTAGGCAAAGTAACCCCGTTCCCTAGGACAAACCTAATTTAGCTAGAGAATCAACCACTGTATTACAAGATCTTGGAATAAATACTAATTGAATGTCCCACTCTGGTTTTATAATGCTTCTGCACTCCCTAATGATGTGTTGAAAAGGGCAGCTTCTTGGACAATTGTGAAAGAAATATTCTTTTGTGATATTAATAAGAAACCTAAGTAGTTATGTGATGATATATACACATACATATTTAAACCATTCACAAGCTTGATATTGTAATCTTTATTTAAGTAAGGTGTAAGTTTTGTAATCTTTATTCTTCAACATCTACACATCAATTGTGGTTTAGATATTTATTAACTGAAATTTATATGTTTTATTGGTTATACATAATCAATTGGATGACAATATTTTTAATATTAATTTTAAACAGAAGGATAAGGGAAGTTGTCTAGTTCATGTTTGGTTGGGTGAATTTGGTCGGGTGAATTCAGTTCGGGTCAATTCGGTTCGGGTCAATTCAGTTCGGGGAATTCGGTTCAGGTGGATTCGGGTATATCAAACTTCGGTTTGATTCAGTTTTGGTTCCCTTCGGTTCAGATTTTCAGGTCACATTTCGGGTCACATCATTTGGTTTAAATTCGAGATCAAATCGGGTTAGATTAGGTTGGTTTTTCTGGTTTGGGTCACCTTTGCCAAGTCTGGTTGTAGTAGAAGGTTAGGGGAGATTGGAGGGTGAGGGGAAGGTGTGAGAGTGCAACAAAAGAATAAGGAACAGGGTGTTGATTTTTCCGTTTGAAATATAGTTAACTATTACAGATATAGAATAAGGGTGTTTTAGGTATATTACCAGATAATGACAGTTTTAAGTTAAATACCCCTATCGAACACCCACTTCATAAAAGTGGTTTTTTTCACAAAAATAAAGACACCTTTATCTAAACATTAAAGATTAATACCACTACCGAACAAGACCTTAGTGGGAGAGCTGACCACAGAAACAATGAGGTATACACATCTCACTATTTCATTACAACACACGCCCTCGCTTACCATTAAAACAAAGAATCACCAAATGTGCGATGTTCTTTCAGCTCTGAAATACCCCAAACCTTGATATGTTGTTTAACTGTTTAACTATTAAACTATGGTATATTAAGGCTAAAAAGTGCCTTAGAAATGCTATAAGTTAATTAACCATAGTAACGCAAAAAAAGTACTATTAAGACAGTTTGGCAAAAACATGCTTGAAGCTTGGGATAACCTTGGTTAAGACTCGAAGATCTTACCAAGACTAACTTGCAATTATGATTTTATAAGGCTAATTAATCCCTTAAGAAACAATGGTAGACAATTTAAACCAAAGAAAACACCCATAAGTCATATAAGCAAAACCTCTTAGACTTGGTGTAACCTTGTATAAGACCCAAAAGGTCATTCCTAGACCTTATTAACATGAGTAATGAAACATTTTAAATCAATTACTAAAGAAACCAAAACTTGAAAACAAGTTAAACACAAAATGTGCTTTAAGGAGTCTTAAAGCACATTTTTGAAAAAATTGTTGGAAATGGGTTTTGAGTGGCTAAACGCCCATAATTACTCTTTAATAACATGTGTACTACTTAGCATCATTAGGAAGCCTAAATTATGGGAAATCAAAAATTTCACAAATATGTGCACTTACTTTGTGAATAGTGCTCATATAGTGCTAGTTTAGCATCAAGTCAACATAAGCTAATTAAATGGTCAACAAAGACCATAAAGTACCTTATAAGGTGAAGGGGGCCGGTTTTCTATGAAATACCCCAAACCTTGGTATGTTATGTGTAAATGTTAAGCTATGGTATGTGAAGGCAAAAAGTGCCTTAGAAACATAAATGAATCATTTAAACCATGGTAAACACAATAAAGCACTAAGACACGGTATGAGCAAAAAACATGCTCTAAGCTATGAGTGAACTTGGTTAGGACCCAAAGACCTACACCAAGACTTGATAACATTTAATTATGATTAATAAGGCTAATGAAGTCTTAGGAAACCTTGGTAGACAATGAAACCAAACAAAACACAAATAAATACCTTAAGTCAATATGAGCAAAAATGTGCTCTAAGATTGGGATAAATGTGTATAAGGCCTAATGGTATACCTATGCCATATTTATATGTTAATGAACATATTAAATCAATTACCAAAGAAAACCAATTGGAAACAAGTTAAAACACAAAATGTGCTTTAAGAAGTCTTAAAGCACGTTTTTGAAAAATTGTCTTGTAAATGAGTTTTGAATGGCTAAATGTCCATCATTACTCTTAATTAACATGTGTACTATATAGTATCACATTTGGGTGGCCATATTAGTGGGAAATCAAAATTTCACTTCTATGTGCCTTGTTATAAGTGAATAGTGATTTTTATAACTAGTTTGTAACATATAATGTTATAAGTAATTAAATTGGTCAACAAAGACCAATATACCCTCCTAGGCATGGGGGCCGGTTTTCATGGGTGTGAGTCACCAACATGTAAAAGAAATCAAATAAGTAAACTTAAGCTTAAAGTAAAGTACTATTTGCTTTAAGTTACAATATCTCTTAAAAGCAAATTCTATCTCATTCTCTCATTTCCTCCCTTGTTCACACGGTTCCACACTCTCTTCTTCCTCTCTTCTTCTTGTTCTCTCTCGGTAAAGCTACTACCACCATGGAAGTTCCACCTTTGACCACATGTAAAATCTAGCTCACTTAGCCAAATCAAAAACAAACACCACCATTCTCTTAGTTAGGTCAAGCTCTACACTTCCACCTTTTCAAATCTTCAAGAGCTCAATTTTGGTGCCATGGAGAATCACCATTGATGGAGCTTGAGCTTGTATTTTTACATATTCTTGTTCTCCTTTGCTTCAAGGTGAGGAAACTCAAAGAAAAATCAAGTTTCCTTCATGTTTGGTGTTGTCCGAAAATCAACCTCACCATGGTGTCTTTACCTTGCTTGTTTAGCTTCATTTGAATCTTCCAAGGGCTAGGAGGAGTCCTCTCTTGATATATATTCAAGCTCTCTTTCCATTCCAAGGTAAAACAATCATGTTAATACCTTAAGACAATATATGTAAACTAGGGTTTACAATGAGATAAAGCTTAAAGCTTATATACTCATTTTAATGTTGGTATATTGTTTAGTTGTTGGCAAGGAACCAAATGCCCTACCGGTTCTACAAGGAAACAAGAAAGAAATTGGTGAGGAAAAGAGGTAAACAAGCTATCTCAATGTGGTTTAATGCCTTAGGAGAAATAAGCTTATGATGCTTGTTAAAACTACCTAAAGAGCAAATGGTAAATGAGCTAGTAAAATGCTCTAAGGAGTTTATTAAAGGAATATGTATTGTTGGGTGTATTTGCAGGTCAAAGGCATTATTATGTGGGAAATTCAGTGTTTAAGGTTATGCAATTTAAGGGCCTAAGAGCCATGCATTTAAGGGCCTAAGTGCCAAGCAATTTAAGTTATGCACTATATTGTGATGTAGTGCTTAATGTGTGAAGTTTGTGTGTAAAATGTGTTTGATGGATTTAGGTGTGGGTGAAATAAGGTAGAAACCTAAGTGTTTGGATGTGGTTATATACTAGAGAAGCTATGGCCAAATTTGGGAAGATGTGTAGGAGGTTCTAAGTGTTTAAGTGGTTTTGGTGAACTAGGAGGTGTTAAAGGTGATTGAATGTTTACTTGTGAAGAAAGCATGTAATAAGGTGATTTAGAGTGATGCAAGGATTTAGGCATTATCTTGGAAGTTTTAGAAATCTATGGGTGTCTCAAGATGTATTTAAGTCTTGGAGGAGTTTGTTTAAGGTTAGGTAATGTTTGGTGTTCAAAGAATAAATGATGTTTAGGTAAGGTTTTGAGTAAGGAGTTTTAAGAAGTTGGAAAAGGAGATTTAGTTAGTAAGAAAGAAAAGAAGTTGAGAGATGATGATAAGGTGTAGAGGAACACCTTGGTATTGTGATCATTATAGGTGAAATGCCACCTAGAAGTCATAAGGAGGAAACATTGTAAGCGCTAGGAATTTTGTGGTGATATAAGTAAAGGTTTAAGGAATTAGGAAAAATAATTTTGTGAGTGTTTAAGAATATCTTAAGGGTGTGTTCGAAGTGCCAAATGATGTTAGAACACATTAAGAGGCCTTAGGAGAAGTTTGGTGAAGATTGACAAAGTTTGGGTAAGTTTAGGAGGCGACCGACCCAGGGGCCGACCCAGTTTGTGGGTCGGTCGAGCCTCTGTAAAATGTTAAGAATATGTTCGGTAATGGGCCGACCCAGAATGGTGGGTCGGACATGGGTCGGTCGGTCAAGTTACAAAGGAGGGAAAATGTTCGCACATGGACCGACCCAGAATGGTGGGTCGGACGTGGGTCGGACGGGCATGTTTGTAAGGAAGTAAAAAGGGGTCTGTAATGGACCGACCCAGCTGTGGGTCGGTCGGTGGGTCGGTCGGCACCAAAAACATGGTTTAAGGTTATGAAATGATATGAGTGATGGGGATTGGTAGGTATGATGTTATAAGGATGTTGAGGTGTGTTAGGTGAGTTTAAATGGCAATTAGGTGGGTGAAAGTTGTATTAATTGTGAGGGTAAAACGTGTTAAAAATGTAAAGTATTTAACCAAGTTAACGGGAAGAAATAAGCATTGGACTTTAAAACAAACATGCTACCCCGATGTTAATGAAAACAACGTGTGATGTTAACAGTTGTTCGAGAATTGCTCGAGGAACATGTATGGACAGGATAAGTGGACTCCGGTGACAGGTATGGTTTTCTTGAACCTGTGTCCTAACGGAACACCGCTTGTATGCCAATGTGTTTTTCTGTATGTTTGCCACGTTATGATATAAATCATGAAACGAGTTTACAGTCATTATTGTTATTGTATGTTTACGTGCCGATACCGGTAACCTCTAATGCGCTTGAAGGGCTAGTTAACCACTATTAGGTAAACGTAGGAGAACGGTACCGGTAAAACGTTTCCGACTTAAGGAACGTTCTAACCACGGCTATGCGTGAGTTGGTTATGTGATGTTTGTGCGTGATGTTTGTATGTGAAGGTATGACTCTCTCTCCTCCCTTGTGTGCTTAACTCGGTTATGATACCGTATGGTGTGTGTGGTTGTGGTAGGCTCCATAATGGATCTCTAACTACTTATTATTAAGAGTCTATGGGCTAACGGGGGGTGAGGAGTCCGGCAGTTTCCGGCCACGCGTGTGGATGGTGGGGGTCGTTATCATGTCCAGTTCGGCTCCCTTGGTGTATGTTTAGGTGGTATTCCAATTTGGTTTCAACCTTCCCTTAGCTTATCCAAAGCTAGTTTACTGACTCACGTCGGGCCATAGGGGCATACTGTGTTGTTTGGTGTGCTTGGGATCACTATATCCGACACACCTTGGGTTTAAGTCAACCATTCAAATAACAGGATGGTGATGAGGTAATTAACGAGCTTGGTATGAGTTTGGCAACAATCTCTGTGCTCATGGTATGGACTAACTATGATGGAAGGTTCCTTGTGAGAACCGAGTTTATGATGATATGTATTGTTGTTGTGATATGCAAAATACCTTGCTATGCTTTGGCTTTATGTATATGTTGGACGTTTTAAATGAATGCAATGTGGTCATGTGTCCGTCGGGACAATATAAGGGAGTTGACAATAGAATACTTCACCTAGGCGTGTGACGGACACTACAAGTGTACCAATTGTGTTGTGGGACGACCGCACTCCGATAGGAGCATGTGGGCCTGACAGACCTACTTATAGGTTAGTTGGGTAAGTAGTAATGTATCAGTATGATACCCCATATAGTATACGAGTAGAGTCCAGAACACGGGAAGTAGTCGACCGTCTACGGTCAGCAGTATAAATCAAACAGGAGAATGCCACCTAGAAGTCATAAGGAGGAAACATTGTAAGCGCTAGGAATTTTGTGGTGATATAAGTAAAGGTTTAAGGAATTAGGAAAAATAATTTTGTGAGTGTTTAAGAATATCTTAAGGGTGTGTTCGAAGTGCCAAATGATGTTAGAACACATTAAGAGGCCTTAGGAGAAGTTTGGTGAAGATTTGACAAGTTTGGGTAAGTTTAGGAGGCGACCGACCCAGGGGCCGACCCAGTTTGTGGGTCGGTCGAGCCTCTGTAAAATGTTAAGAATATGTTCGGTATGGGCCGACCCAGAATGGTGGGTCGGACATGGGTCGGTCGGTCAAGTTACAAAGGAGGGAAAATGTTCGCACATGGACCGACCCAGAATGGTGGGTCGGACGTGGGTCGGACGGGCATGTTTGTAAGGAAGTAAAAAGGGGTCTGTAATGGACCGACCCAGCTGTGGGTCGGTCGGTGGGTCGGTCGGACCAAAAACATGGTTTAAGGTTATGAAATGATATGAGATGATGGGGATTGGTAGGTAATGATGTTATAAGGATGTTGAGGTGTTGTTAGGTGAGTTTAAATGGCAATTAGGTGGGTGAAAGTTGTATTTAATTGTGAGGGTAAAACGTGTTAAAAATGTAAAGTTATTTAACCAAGTTAACGGGGAAAGTTATAAGCATTGGACTTTAAACACAAACATGCTACCCCGATGTTAATGAAAACAACGTGTGATGTTAACAGTTGTTCGAGAATTGCTCGAGGAACATGTATGGACAGGATAAGTGGACTCCGGTGACAGGTATGGTTTTCTTGCAACCTGTGTCCTAACGGATTACACCGGCTTGTATGCCAATGTGTTTTTCTGTATGTTTGCCACGTTATGATATAAATCATGAAACGAGTTTACAGTCATTTTGTTATTGTATGTTTACGTGCCGATACGGTAACCTCTAATGCGCTTGAAGGGCTAGTTAACCACTATTAGGTAAACGTAGGAGAACGGTATCCGGTAACAACGTTTCCGACTTAAGGAACGTTCTAACCACGGCTATGCGTGAGTTGGTTATGTGATGTTTGTGCGTGATTTGGATGTGAAGGTATGACTCTCTCTCCTCCCTTGTGTGCTTAACTCGGTTATGATACCGTATGGTGTGTGTGGTTGTGGTAGGCTCCATAATGGATCTCTAACTACTTATTATTAAGAGTCTATGGGCTAACGGGGGGTGAGGAGTCCGGCAGTTTCCGGCCACGCGTGTGGATGGTGGGGGTCGTTATCATGTCCAGTTCGGCTCCCTTGGTGTATGTTTAGGTGGTATTCCAATTTGGTTTCAACCTTCCCTTAGCTTATCCAAAGCTAGTTTACTGACTCACGTCGGGCCATAGGGGCATACTGTGTTGTTTGGTGTGCTTGGGATCACTATATCCGACACACCTTGGGTTTAAGTCAACCATTCAAATAACAGGATGGTGATGAGGTAATTAACGAGCTTGGTATGAGTTTGGCAACAATCTCTGTGCTCATGGTATGGACTAACTATGATGGAAGGTTCCTTGTGAGAACCGAGTTTATGATGATATGTATTGTTGTTGTGATATGCAAAATACCTTGCTATGCTTTGGCTTATAGTATATGTTGGACGTTTTAAATGAATGCAATGTGGTCATGTGTCCGTCGAGACAAGAAAGGGTTGTTATGTTTGTTATGTGTAGGATGAGTTATGTTGTAGGATATGGAATGTGTGGATCATGGAAATGAATCCCAGTTTGTGACAAGAGGCATTTAAGGAAACCCGATTAATGGGTATATGCCGTTCGTTAAGGAAGTAGCTCCGTTTAGAGGAGAGCCAATCTAGGGTTTAAGGAATCATTTGATGGTTGGTTAAGTGTGGATGTTTTGGTTATAGGTGGAGCCCATTGAGGCGAAACATTATGTGAGACATATTAATGGTTTGTATGCATGAATTAAATGTAATCAACTGCATGCTAAGACGACAATTAGTCGTGCGTGGCCCGGTAGCATGTGGGCTGCGGGATTACCATACCAGCAAAGGTGCTGAGCCCTTGGGGCCACCCCTTTCTCTTCTTTTCCTATTTCAGGTACGAAGTGCTGGAAGCCGTTCGAGAGTAGGACGGGGCAGATGTTATATATGGGTAGCCATTTAAGTGGCATGAATATGATAGGCGTAGTAAGACCGAATTGTTATCGGCAGTAGTTGTAAATACTCGGTACAGGGGAAGTGTATGTATATAATAAATGTTGAAGATGGAACGAGGATTGTATTGTGTAGTTGCTCGGGAATCTAGTCCATCAGACCGATACAAATGTACATATGTTAGCCTTGTTAGCCACGTAGGTGGTTAACGGCGTTGTAACACCATTGGAATAAGTAATGTGATGAGTTGGGTTTCCGCTGCAGAATGTTATTATGTGCTTGTTGTTGGATGGGGGTTACATTCTATGTGGTGAGTCACCACCACTTGCTAGCTAATTAAAGGGAGGAAGGAAAAAGTAAGGAAAAAGGGAATTACCTTTATAACATAAAATATCTTAACAAAGCATACCTCTCACCTCCTTTCTTCATTTCCTCCATTCCCCACCGTCACTTCCTTCATCCTCCCAAGCTCCAGCCAATTTGCTACAGCACCACTACCATCTCCAACTTCCTTTGCTTGTAACTTTCAACTCCATGCTCCGAATTAATTCCGAGACTACCGTTGTCTTAGTTAGAGTAAGCTCTACATTCCTATCTTTTCAAATCTTCAAGAACTCCAATTCGTTGCCATGGAGAATCTCCATTGAAGGAGGAAAAACTCATCTTTCCACACCTTGTTGTCCACCTTTGCTTCAAGGTAAGAAAAGCCAAAGAAAATTCATGTTTCCTCTTATTTTGTATATGGCCAAAAAATCACCTCTTAATGGTGCCATGCCTTGCTCTTCAAGTAGCTTGAATTGATATTTAAAGGACTAGGAGGAGTTCTCTCTTGCTTCTAAATCAAGCTCTCTATCAAATTCCAAGGTAAACTTCCATTTAAGTGTTTTAAAACACTTATGTAATCTAGGGTTTATCTATGAGTTTAAGTATGAAGCTTAATGCTCATTACCCTTATATGTGTATTGGTTAGAAGATTGACAAGTGATAAAAGCTCCTTGCCGATTTTCAATCAAGAAAGAACAAGAGAAAACAAGTGAGAAAATCTTGAAGAGAAGAGGTAAATGACCTCTCTTAATGTAGTTTTGTGCCTTAGGAAATTGAGCTTTAATTGCTTAATAAACAACCTAAAAAGCCAATGGGAAATGAGTTAGTAAAATATCCACAAGGTGGATCATAAGGACATGGGAGCATTGTTGAGTGTATTTGTAGGTTGAAGGCATTTGTATGTGGGAAATTCAGTGTTTAAAAATTAATGCGATTTAAGGGCCTAAGAGCCATGTTATTTAAGGGCCTAAGTGCCAAGCAATTTAAGTTTATGCACTATATTTTGATGTAGTGTAGTTTAAGGTTTAGTTGTGTGTAAAGAACATTTCTTGCGTGGATGAATGTTCTTGATTGTTTAAAGGTGAAAAACTATGTGTTTCGGTGTAAGAAAGTGCTAGTGAAGCTATGTCAAAATTTGGTGAGTAAATAGGGAAGTTTAGGTGTTTAATTGAAGTTTGGTGACCTAGGTTGTACTAGGAATTGTTAAGAATTGATTTGGTGAAAGAAAGGGGAATTAAGATATTCATAAGTATTAGAATGACTTAGGCATTGTTCATGGAAATTTAGAGTCTAACGGAGTGATATTTGGTATACCAAAGTAATGGTAAGAGTGTGGTTTAATCTTGTGCAAAGTTTGGTGAGCAATGGAAGTGTAATGCCTTGTGAAGGTTTAATTATGAACTTGTGGGAAAGACTTGAGGAGTGTGTGTAAAGGGGATGAGTGTTAGTGGCGGATCCAGATATCTTGTTTAGGGGGGGCTAAAAAATTTTTTGACACCCAAAAATTATTTAGGGGGGGCTAAAAAAATTTTTGACACTAATTTTCTTTAAAACTTTATATTATGTTGTATTTTTAAAAAATTTATAAGAGTAATTTGACAAATTTTCAAAATTTTCGGGGGGGCTAGAGCCCCCCTAGCCCCCCCTCTGCATCCTCTGATGAGTGTGATGCAAAATGATGCTTTAGGAGTGGTTATCCTGTTGTGGAAGAGCACTTTGGTTAGTGGAAGTCTTAGGCAAAGTTACAAGTTACAAGTGTAAGGAAAAATGTTCTAAGTGTTAAGGATTTAGTAAAAGTTTGAGTAAATGTTTAAGGAGTTTGTGGGATTATTAGAGAGGGTTTTAGTGTGCCCAGAGATGTTAAAACATGTGGGAAAACATGTGGAATGCTTAGGAGAAGATTGTGTTGAAATTGGAGTTCAAAATGAGAAGAAAAGCACTTTGGAAAATGGGGTCTGTTGTGGACCGCCCCTAGGGACCGCCCTTCTGGGGAGGTCCAGTGGAATTCTGCAGGCGATGGAGCTTCTGTTGTGGACCGCCCCTGGGACCTCCCCAGAGGGGCGGTCCAGACCAGAGAGAAGGAAAAAAATTTGTTTAAGGCTTCTAATGATGGGGGATTGGATGGTAATGGTTTTAGATGATGTTTAGGCCTTGTTTGGTGACATGTAAAGGCCTTAAAAAGTGTAAACAAGTGTTAGGTTGGATGTGAGAGTTGTGAACTTTAGATCACAAGTGTTACTTAATAAGAAACCTTGAAATAAGGTGAGTAATAAGTGTGAGGTTAATGGAATGTAAGAAACGACAAGAAGACGTCATACGTTATGACAAGTAGTCGAAGTTAAAACAAAAAATGACTGTTCCGACTGAATTAATTATAGGAACGAAAACTAGTCGAGATGGCAGCCGGGACTAAGGGATCGCCATGTAAGGCTAGCCATCCTCAAGGTGACAGGTATGGTTTTCTTGCAACCTGTGTTCTACCGGATTACACCGGCTTGTATGCCAACCTGCTTTTCTGGGTGTTTGCCACCTTGCAAGATTAAGCATAAATGAGTTTACAGTAATTCGTTTATGTGGTGTTTTAGTTCCGATACTGTTTAACCTCAAAAGTGTTAAACCATAGCTAACCAAATCTAGGATCACATAAAAGATTGGTATTCGAATTTAACGACCCAACCTACGGGAACGTTCTAACTATGGCTATTCGAGTGTTAGTTGTGTATTGTTATTGTGTGTGAGTGTGTTTACCTCCCTTGTGTGTTTAACCAAGTTTGTAACACCATATGGTGTCGTAACATGATAAGTTCCATAAGGGAACTTCTAACAAATATGTATATATTATGGGGGGTGAGGAATCCGGTCGTTCCGGTCGCGCGTGTTGTTTGGGGGTTGATGTCTACAGCTGTTTTAACTCCCTCTCTGTTTTTGGTTGTTTTCCTTCTTGGATTACAATCACCCACGAGTCTATAGCTGGCTCACCTACCTTGATTATTGTTCGGGGCTAGGGGGATATGTGTATAGTGTGAACGGTTCTATATTAAGACCGAAATATCTAAGTAAGTAAATGTGTACGGTGTGTTCGGAACTATGTTATATCCGACACATCTTAAGTAAGTATATGTTCTCTAAGTAGAACAATAAATTATTGTGTAGCGAGCTTAACATGGGAATAGAAAGATTCTCTAGGCTCCAAAGAGATAACTAACTCTCATTTTGGGGTACGAGCCCTCACGTGACTCTCCCCGAGTTATATTGTATGTACGTTAACATGTGAAATGTGTTGTTATGTTGAGTTGGTTGATCATGGGTATCAACTCCAGGTTATTATGAGAGGAATTTAAGCATAACCCGATTAAATGGGTAAATGTCGTCTAGTGAGGAGTTAGCTCCATTAAGGTAGAAACCCTTAAGGGTTAAAGAGCACAATAAGGTGATCTAACAAGTGTTGATGTGATGATTAAATTGTTTGAATCTTGATGCTTGGATGTGTGTTAAATACACGTGTGTTATGTGTTTATAGTTTTCATGCATGGTTTAAAAAAAATCAACCGCATTCTTAGACGACAATTAGTTGTGTGTGGCCCGGTAGCATGCGGGCTGCACAATTACCTTACCAGCAAAGGTGCTGAGCCGCTTGGGGGCCACCCTTTTCCTTTTCAGGTACAGTGGAGCTGGAAGCCGTTCGAGAGTAGGACGGGGTAGTTGTTTGGGCATGGGTATTTTATTTAATTACCTATGTATTGTAGGTGTAGTAAGACCGAAAATGTTATCGGTATCAGTTGTAAATACTTGGTACCGTTGGAATGTAATGTGTATTGATTTTTGGAAATGGAACGGTATTGTGTTGTGTAGATGCTCGGGAATCTGGTCCATTAGACCGATACAATGTATAAGTATAGCCTTGTTAGCCACGTGGGTGGTTGACGGCAAGTAACACCATTGATTTAAATAAATGTCGAGTTGTATTCCGCTGCAATGGTTTGTTAAGTACTGTGTTTGTAGTTGGGGTGTTACAAAAAGTGGTATCAGAGCGAAGTATCGCTCTGATGACTGGAAGTACCGAGCTTAGGAAGTACCGAGTTAGGAGTTTAATGCTTTGGGTTAAGGGTTGAGTGGTTGATAGCGTGGAGAATACGCTAGTTAGGAATTACCAGGAGTACTGGAAAACCTACAAGCTTCCCGCCCTCCAAAACCCCTGTTTTATAAAACTCGAGAAAGAACGCCAGAGAGATGGAAAGTCCTCTCTTACTCGGGAAAAAACCCAATCTGGCTGTTATTAAGTATTCTGTAAGTAACGGAGAAACCTGTATACAGGTAGATTCTGAAAACTAGGAATCCCGGAGAAGGTTTCCGTCTGAACGATGTTAACCGCACTAAATAGTGGGGAGTCGAAGAGTCCTACGAGTAGGAGAAGGAAATTTCCGGCAACCTAGGTCGACATGCCTAGCAGTCGAGGGAGCCCAGCCCAGCCAACAAGAGGGAAAGTATTAACTGTACAAAGAAATGGGAAGAAGTGAAGTAACGAAACCCGAGACGCGTGTCTACGGGACCACAATTGTTAAACAATACCACCAAACGGGTATACCAACTGAATAAGGAACTAGTTAGGAGTGGGTAACTCCAAACCTACAGCGTACAAGGGGTTCTAACACCTGATTGACAAAGCCTAGACGGCCGTGGAAGTAATTACATAACGTGTTCCAGCAGGACTATCATATGGTAAAAGGTCTAGTCTCGGTAACCACGACAAATGCGTGGGAACGAGCAACCAGGAGAAACGCAGAGTTAAGTGAATAAGGGCCTCTGATGGAGAGGAGAGTCGCCCTGATTAATGATTATGATGCTAAGACAATGAGAAGTAACCAGAAGATTTATTGTCAAGACTATAAGATTAAAGTAAGGGCCAACAAGGCCACTGATTACGGTGCGGGTGAAAACAATACTGCAACCGGTATGTGTTGAACCGATAGCCAGTTAACATGGCGCACTTGCAATGGTAAGTGCTGCTATAGCGGGGGTCAGGAAAAAATTTTAATGACTATGAAGTACTTAGTAAAGTACCATGAATGAATGAAGATCATCATAACCTCGAAGGGCCTTAACAGCCAACCTTTGTATTTGAGAATATACCGGTCAGCAAGGAGCTAGACTCGGTTAAGGCAAGAAGACATTGTAATACCATGAGAATTTTTCTTTCAAACTCGGATTTATTTCAAACTCTTTTTTTCAAAACCAAATTTTCTTTCAAACCCATATTTATTTCTAACCTTCTTTTAAACCAAACCAGAGAACCTACACCGGCCTCAACGCCACATGGTAGGTAAGTTACACAACTTTCGAACAACCTTAGAATGATCCTAAAACCCGAGGATATCAACGAGTCTGTATTAAATACAAACAGTGGATAGACTTCCCTTGATTAAGTTCGGGAAGCACTGAATGCATGTATCACAAGACGATATAAGAGGAGTTGACAAAAAAATACTTCACCTAGGCGTGTGACGAACACTACGAGTGTACAAAAATGAAATGTGGGACGACCGCACTCCGATAGAAGCTTGTGGGCCTGACAGACCTACTTATGGGTTAGTCGGGTAAGTAGTAATGTATCAGTAGGGTATTCCACATATGTATACGAGTAGAGTCAGGAACACGGGAAGTAGTCGACTCCGTACTACGGTCAGCAGTAAAAGTCAAACAAGAGCAACGGATTACCACGAATGGTGGAAAAGAACCCAGTTAAGTTAACGAGACTAAAAGAATTAGTGAATCCATTTCAAGGAAATGTTTATGAGTCAAGAAGTGTGAAGCGCACTAACAAGTAAATAAAAACATCCCATGTGTCTCAAGAGTCACGAGGGATTAAACATGATTTGCTGAAACGAGTACCCAGCCAATACATAGTAAGGCAGATGCCTACCGTGGACACATTAATGTGCAACAAACGGGATGAAATTCCCGGAATGATCACCTAGGCTATCAGGGGATATCGATCTCACGGGAGAGGATATTAAACCCAGCCAAGAACGTAAAGCGATGTAGTTAACTAAACGTACCCACAAGTACAAGCCAGATGTAATGGCATAACCTAAAAACACCTAGGAACTGTCCTTGAAGGGTGTTTAGGACAACTGAAGTTGAATAAAATGTAGTGATCGAAACACAAGAGTTGAAACAAATACTTGATTTGAACACCGAAGGGATAAGTCATCAAAGGGCAACCTAACATTCCTAAGGGGGCATCCCATGAAAGGAAGCGTGATGCAACGACCTTGTCATGGAGCCCAATATAACCTTCAAACCATGTGATGGCGTATGAAGAAGTAAAATTTGTGTGAACAACCTATAATGAGCGTAGCTCGAGGCAAAGAAGCATATAAGCCACAAACTAAATGTGTTACGTAAATTTAATTGATTATCGAAGTTTATGTTGTACAAGTGAATAGAGCGGAGAACAAACCACTGCATTAAGTGTGGGGATACCTCTCGATATTGTGTGACCGCGGGAGCGGTAGTTATGTGAACCAAGTTCAAGAAATATGTTAAGGATTGACCATGTTGTTATTGCGGGAGAGCAGTTAGTTTAGTAGCATGTGTGTAGAAAGTGAAGCACCGAGTGAGCAATGCTCAAGGAGCATAAAGACTCGAAAAAATATATATATAGTGTATTCAGTAGTCATTCAAATGAATGACGAACCATAATACGAATGATGAAGGTACATGAGCGGCAACTAACATAATAGTGTATGTCGTGTGAGTTAGTGTTGTACAATGAGTAAGAACACGGTGCGCAGTAAGCGACCGTTGTACGAGTATTATTAAACAATGTGGTGGAGAGCAAGCAGAGTTATGAGTTAAACTCAGTGGAGATGTAAGTGATAGCAAATAAACTAGGCAGTAAGCCAGTAGCCAGTATTATGAGATGAGGATCTCGTTGGAACGTGATGTGGATTCCTATTGCAGTTGCTTAAGGAATGGAAGGGTAATCCTAGTAAATTTACACGATAAGTGAAGTAATAAACCTCGGGACAAGAATACCCGATTGCTAAGTAATCAACCCGTACTGGATACCGAAGTTGTGCAAACGCACCAGTAAATATCAACCGTCACAATGGTTGAACCTCACCGCAATAAAGGTGGAAAGAGATTGATAACACTATAAGGACCGATGCATAGAAAATGCAAGGTCGTACAATAAAAGAATACTTGTACAGAACCAAGTGTGGAGGCATGATTAGGAATAAATGACTACAGTAACACTGAGTACCAAATACCGGTAGGGAATATATCTCAGGTGTTGGAAGTAACCGAGGGAGCACTACATATTAGGTAGTAGCTCGACCTCAACCGACAGTAAGTCGGAAGAAACCAATTGAACAATCAAGAACATACACAGCTGCATATGCAGTAGATTATCTAGAAACTGGATAGAAAGTTTAATAACTCACCGAATTCACACATGTTAAGAGATACCATGTGTCGGTTGAGAAACCATTCTTCACAAGATAAAGGTGATAAATGGGAGATGTACAATACATTATGAAAAATGAGTGGGGCAAACTAACCTCCAAAGTTATCAGAGTCACGCAGCAGAAGCTAGTGAGCCAATGATTCAGATGTTGAATATGCATGGTGAATACGAGAAATGGCTAATTTCTGACAGGCCAGAATCGAAACCGATTATGAGTTAAATAAACTCCAATGAGAATTCTTGGTTTAGCGACTAAACCGCCAATATGGTTAAGATCCTCTAACCAGAACGCATTGTATAATAGACCGCGTGGAAGTTAAAACACTTCACGGCGGTAGAACATTTTAAACCAATGTTTAGTGATTGATTACGTGGGGTTAATCCCTTTTAAGGGGGGTAGAGCCTAAAACCGCCTAGTGTGTTTTGACGTACAAGTGTACGTGAACTATGGTGTGCATAGCACAAAATAATTTGTTTTAATGATTGGTGTGTATGTAATATGAACATACGCATTCATTCATGGTTTAATTGTGGTAATTGCGCACAGAAGATGCGAATACCATTGTGATAAGTATGTCTACTTTGTTAACTATTGTGTGAGAGTACAAGTGTAAGGGAGTAGAGAAACTCCCAGGGAATAAAAACCCCGACAGTATATAAATGTAAAACCGTGTATTGTATTTTGATAAAAATATATATATATACAGTATTGTGATTTATGAAGAGGTATGAAACCGACATAGAACCTAGTGAGAATTAAATTCCCTAGGTAACTTGATTAAAAGTGAATGGAGATAACTGATGGACGGAGTTCTATCCCTTGGAGATGTAATGATTATGACTAGAATGACTAAAAAGATAGAAAATTGGAAATGAGTGTACTATTTGATGATTGAAAATGAAGTGGGAGGTGGAACTTGATTTGCATGCGATCAAGGGAAGCCGAACACAAATTGGGGTGGAAGGATAGTTCGACACTGATGCTGATCACATCAGGGTTGGATGACTCTTGAAGCTCCCTATAAGTGGTCATAAATAACCACGCGAAGAAAAGATGCAAACAGCATAAATTGGACTTGGAGTTGTATTGTGTTTCAAAAGGATTTTCAATTGTTATTTCCAAAACTTTCTATTGATACTTTTAAATAAAGGATTCTCTTATACTTAACCTCGTAAAGAATATTTTTGTATTACTTGCTCATGAGCTGAGGACGTATGAGCCTTTGTCTTTGGACCGGTGACATGAGAAGTATATATGTTAAAAATTAAGTGATTGTTTTGATCTCCCAAAGGAACGGGGACCAGAAGGTGTCCATTGCGACCGGGTTCTGTTGGATCATAGTGTATATGTACTCGACATGGGAGTCCATGAAGAGATGGAAAAAGGAAATTTTTGATTGCTATACATGCTAAGACATGTTGTGTGGTAGGTGTAATAAATGTTATTTTGGCCTTGAGTCCTAATGTGGTTGTGTTCTGAATTTGGTTGTGTTACCCGGACCGTTGAGTCCGAGGTTATTATGTAAGGTATTTTATGTTATGGATGTGGTTATGTATGTTATGTAAAGGTATGTTTTGGTATGGAGGTTTTATCTGGCAAGTAATTCCCGGATTCTATGGAAGGATACGAGGGAAACTGTGAACTTCGAGGATGAAGTTCTTTTAAGGGGGGTAGATTGAAATACCCCAAACCTTGATATGTTGTTTAACTATTAAACTGTGGTATATTAAGGCTAAAAAGTTCCTTAGAACTGCTATTAAGTAATTTAAACCATAGTAAACACAATAAAGTACTATTAAGACAGTTTGGGCAAAAACATGCTCTAAGCTTGGGATAACCTTGGTTAAGACTCGAAGAGCTTACCAAGACTTTATTAACTTGAAATTATGATTTTATAAGGCTAATTAAGCCCTTAAGAAACAATGGTAGACAATTTAAACCAAAGAAAACACCATAAAGTCAATCTAAGCAAATACCTGCTCTAGAATTGGTGTAACCTTGTATAAGACCCAAAGGTCAGTACTAGACCTTATTAAAATGATAATGAACATGTTAAATCAATTACTAAAGAAAACCAAGCTTGAAAACAAGTTAAAACACAAAATGTGCTTTAAGGAATCTTAAAGCACATTTTTGAAAAATTGTCTTGGAAATGGGTTTTGAGTGGCTAAACGCCCATCATTACTCTTTAATCAACATGTGTACTACTTAGTATCACATTAGGAAGCCTAAATCAATGGGAAATCAAAAATTTCTCAAATATGTGCACTAATTTGTGAATAGTGCTCATATAGTGCTAGTTTAGCATTAAGTCAACATAAGCTAATTAAATGGTCAACAAAGACCATAAAGTACCTTATAAGGTGAAGGGGGGCCGGTTTTCTATGTGGTGAGTCACCACCACTTGCTAGCTAATTAAAGGGAGGAAGGAAAAAGTAAGGAAAAAGGGAATTACCTTTATAACATAAAATATCTTAACAAAGCATACCTCTCACCTCCTTTCTTCATTTCCTCCATTCCCCACCGTCACTTCCTTCATCCTCCCAAGCTCCAGCCAATTTGCTACAGCACCACTACCATCTCCAACTTCCTTTGCTTGTAACTTTCAACTCCATGCTCTGAATTAATTCCGAGACTACCGTTGTCTTAGTTAGAGTAAGCTCTACATTCCTATCTTTTCAAATCTTCAAGAACTCCAATTCGGTGCCATGGAGAATCTCCATTGAAGGAGGAAAAACTCATATTTCCACACCTTGTTGTCCACCTTTGCTTCAAGGTAAGAAAAGCCAAAGAAAATTCATGTTTCCTCTTATTTTGTATATGGCCAAAAAATCACCTCTTAATGGTGCCTTTCCTTGCTCTTCAAGTAGCTTGAATTGATCTTCAAAGGACTAGGAGGAGTCCTCTCTTGCTTCTAAATCAAGCTCTCTTTCAAATTCTAAGGTAAACTTCCATTTTAGTGTTTTAAAACACTTATGTAATCTAGGGTTTATTTATGAGTTTAAGTATGAAGCTTAATGCTCATTACCCTTATATGTGTTTTGGTTAGAAGATTGACAAGTGATAAAAGCTCCTTGCCGATTTTCAATCAAGAAAGAACAAGAGAAAACAAGTGAGAAAATCTTGAAGAGAAGAGGTAAATGACCTCTCTTAATGTAGTTTTGTGCCTTAGGAAATTGAGCTTTAATTGCTTAATAAACAACCTAAAGAGCCAATGGGAAATGAGTTAGTAAAATATCCACAAGGTGGATCATAAGGACATGGGAGCATTGTTGAGTGTATTTGCAGGTTAAAGGCATTTATATGTGGGAAATTCAGTGTTTAAGATTAATGCAATTTAAGGGCCTAAGTGCCAAGCAATTTAAGTCTATGCACTATATTGTGATGTAGTGTAGTTTAAGGTTTAGTTGTGTGTAAAGAACATTTCTTGCATGGATGAATGTTCTTGATTGTTTAAAGGTGAAAAACTATGTGTTTTGGTGTAAAAAAGTGCTAGTGAAGCTATGTCAAAATTTGGTGAGTAAATAAGGAAGTTTAGGTGTTTAAATGAAGTTTGGTGACCTAGGTTATACTAGGAATTGTTAAGAGTTGATTTGGTGAAAGAAAGGGGAATTAAGATATTCATAAGTATTAGAATGACTTAGGCATTGTTCATGGAAATTTAGAGTCTAAAGGAGTGATTTTTGGTATACCAAAGTAATGGTAAGAGTGTGGTTTAATCTTGTGCAAAGTTTGGTGAGCAATGGAAGTGTAATGCCTTGTGAAGATTTAATTATGAACTTATGGGAAAGACTTGAGGAGTGTGTGTAAAGGGGATGAGTGTGATTCAAAATGATGCTTTAGGAGTGGTTATCCTGTTGTGGAAGAACACTTTGGTTAGTGGAAGTCTTAGGCAAAGTTACAAGTGTAAGGAAAAATGTTCTAAGTGTTAAGGATTTAGTAAAAGTTTGAGTAAATGTTTAAGGAGTTTGTGGGATGATTAGAGAGGGGTTTAGTGTGCCCAAAAGATGTTAAAACATGTGGGAAAACATGTGGAATGCTTAGGAGAAGATTGGGTTGAAATTGGAGTTCAAAATGAGAAGAAAAGCACTTTGGAAAATGGGGTTTGTTGTGGACCGCCCCTAGGGAGGTCCGGTGGAATTCTGCAGGCGATGGAGCTTCTGTTGTGGACCGCCCCTGGGACCTCCCCAGAGGGGCGGTCCAGACCTGAGAGAAGGGAAAAAATTTGTTTAAGGCTTCTAATGATGGGGGATTGGATGATAATGGTTTTAGATGATGTTTAGGCCTTGTTTGGTGACATGTAAAGGCCTTAAAAAGTGTAAACAAGTGTTAGGTAGGATGTGAGAGTTGTGAACTTTAGATCCCAAGTGTTAATTAATAAGAAACCTTGAAATAAGGTGAGTAATAAGTGTGAGGTTAATGGAATGTAAGAAACGACAAGAAGACGTCATAGGTTATGACAAGTAGTCGAAGTTAAAATAAAAAATGACCGTTCCGACTGAATTTATTATAGGAACAAAAACTAGTCGAGATGGCAGCCGGGACTAAGGGGTCGCCATGTAAGGCTAGCCATTCTCAAGGTGACAGGTATAGTTTTCTTGCAACCTGTGTTCTACCGGATTACACTGGCTTGTATGCCAACCTGTTTTTCTGGGTGTTTGCCACCTTGCAAGAATAAGCATGAAATGAGTTTACAGTAATTCATTTATGTGGCGTGTTTAGTTCCGATACCGTTTAACCTCGAAAGTGTTAAACCATAACTAATCAAATCTAGGATCACATAAGAGATCGGTATTCGGATTTAACGACCCAACCTACGGGAACGTTCTAACTACGGCTATCCGAGTGTTAGTTGTGTATTGTTATTGTGTGTGAGTGTGTTTACCTCCCTTGTGTGTTTAACCAAGTTTGTAACACCATATGGTGTCGTAACATGATAAGTTCCATAAGGGAACTTCAAACAAATATGTATATATTATGAGGGGTGAGAAATCTGGTCGTTCCGGTCGCGCGTGTTGTTTAGGGGTTGATGTCTACAGTTGTTTTAACTCCCTCTCTGTTTTCGGTTGTTTTCCTTCTTGGATTACAATCACCCACGAGTCTATAGTTGGCTCGTCTGCCTTGATTATTGTTCGGGGCTAGGGGGATATGTGTATAGTGTGAACGGTTCTATATTAAGATCGAAATATCTAAGTAAGTAAATGTGTACGGTGTGTTCGGAACTATGTTATATCCAACACATCTTAAGTAAGTATACGTTCTCTAAGTAGAACAATAAATTATTGTGTAACGAACTTAACATGGGAATAGAAAGATTTTCTAAGCTCCAAAGAGATAACTAACTCTCATTTTGGGGTACGAGCCCTCACGTGACTCTCCCCGAGTTATGTTGTATGTACGTTAACGTGTGAAATGTGTTGTTATGTTGAGTATGTTGATCATTGGTATCAACCCCAGGTTATTATAAGAGGAATTTAAGCATAACCCGATTAAATGGGTAAATGTCGTCTAGTGAGGTGTTAGCTCCATTAAGGTAGAAACCCTCAAGGGTTAAAGAGCACAATAAGGTGATCTAACAAGTGTTGATGTGATGATTAAATTGTTTGAATCCTGATGCTTGGATGTGTGTTAAATACACATGTGTTATGTGTTTATAATTTCATGCATGGTTTAAAAATAATCAACCGCATTCTTAGACGATAATTAGTTATGCGTGGCCCGGTAGCATGCGGACTGCACGATTACCATACCAGCAAAGGTGCTGAGCCGCTTGGGGGGCACCCTTTTCTTTTTCAGGTACAGTGGAGCTGGAAGCCGTTCAAGAGTAGGACGGGCCCGGGTAGTTGTTTGGGCATGGGCAGTTTATTTAATTACCTATGTATTGTAGGTGTAGTAAGACCGAAAATGTTATTGACGTCAGTTGTAAATACTCGGTACCATTGGAATATAATGTGTATTGATTTTTAGAAATGGAACAGTATTGTGTTGTGTAGATGCTCGGGAATCTGATCCATCTGACCGATACAATGTATAAGTATAGCCTTGTTAGCCACATGAATGATTAACGGCATGTAACACCATTGATTTAACTAAACATCGAGTTGTATTCCGCTGCAATGGTTTGTTAAGTACTGTGTTTATAATTGGGGTGTTACTAGCTCAGTGTGTAGTAGTACAAAGCATCAGATGCAGAAGCATGGTTGATTTAATTTGCAAAATCACATTTCAAACAAGGCTAGTTATCATATCAGCAATTGTACAAATCCAGAAAATGGAAGTGCCTAGATATCTTGAGAGTCAACAGCTCTCGTGCGTCTTTCAAAACGTTCATTTCCGCTTATGTATCTGTATTCAAGCAACTACATACTAAAATATAACAGCAAACCTACATATAACAAAAAAATCTATGTACTCAGCAAGTACAGAGAAAAAAAAGGATATGAGATCATCAAAGGATGATCTCTAGGCCTTTCTCTCCGTTCCCTTAACACTTATCAGATGATAAGCTTCAATGTATCTCCCACTCTTCTCTGCCTCATCAGTAGGATGAAAGCCTCAAACCCACACGCACTCATCAGATGATGAGCTTGAATATATCAACCAATTTCCTCACAAGATGAGAAACTTTCCAACTTCCATTCTCCTATTCACCAGAAGATGAATTTTTCTCACATCCCCTCCGCAAATTTCACACCTTTACAACGAGTCACCGCATAGACATAAGAGCACGCACTTTCCTTTGCCTTTCCGCCTCCTTTGCAGCTGGAGTTTTCTCCTTTTTGCGCTGCTCTTCGAGGATAACCTCCCGCACCTTCTCAATTGAGTTCATGAGCTTGTTCTGTGGAGTGTCAAATCCACTACTCTTGTCCTCGTCTGCGATTCTGGCTACAATGCTCCACATTCGACCAGCTGGTGACGAGTGATGACCCTTTTTTACCCTGGAAACGAGAAGGGGTGTTGTTTCTGAAATCTCGGGATCTAGCTGAACCCTTGATGTTGAAGCAGAAGCCTCATTCTGCAATTGGGATATTCTGATTTCAGCAGCATCGTTTGGAACAGGTGTCTCAGGATCATCGGTTTCCCGGATGCGAGCTCGTCTTCTGTCAATAGCCTACATGCAGTCGATTGCGAAAATCAAATAATAAGTCGTAACTCCAGAAAATGTTGCTAGCATTATTGACGGTCACAGTTTTCTTTCAATTTTTGGCTCTAGATTAATGGTTGCAAACTATTCAATATATCAACCAATCAGACACAATCCATGTATACTAATACGCCACATGAATCGGAAACGGACTAACCCAAACCCTGATAAGTCGGATGAGGGGAAAAGATTTGTTTCAACACATCTGAACTTGAATCAGCTTGGGGGATATTTCAAAGACTTGACCATACCAACACAACTTATCAGTAACCAAGATTTGCAGTTTCCTTGTTTATCTTTCGGTAGACGATCATCTTTTTGGATAGCAGCAAAATAGTAACCCGCTACCAAGTATCAGTGTTCGGCATTCAAAAATGAGCTACGATCAAGAAATATTCATCATATATAGGAAGGGGGAAGTGAGCAATACCCTAACAACAGCAGTGATATCCCCAAGAGGAGTTCTAGGGTACCAAAACGGGAGCACACAGTTCCGACCCCGTCTTCTAGCCTGAGCACGCCTCACAATCTTAACAACAGCAATACCCTAACAACTGCAGTGATATCCCCAAGAGGAGTTCTTGGGTACCAAGACGGGAGCACACTGTTCCTAGCCCGTCTTCTAACCCGCTACCAAGTATCAGTGTAATTGACATACTAGAATAAGCTACAATCAAGAAATCTACATCATGTATATAGGAAGGGGGTAGTGAGCAATACCCTAACAACAGCAGTGATATCCCCAAGAGGAGTTCTAGGGTACCAAGACGGGAGCACACTGTTCTGACCCCGTCTTCTAGCCCGAGCACGCCTCACAATCCTCGCGCTAACATTTTCTCGTTCTATTGAAGATCTATTCAGGCTCAATCCTCGCCCCAATCCAAATCTCCCCACTCCTACCACACCGGGCCTGGGTTGTAAGGGAGCGGAGAGTAATCCTCGGCTTAAACCCGGTTCATCCACGATGAGACCAACTCTCCGAGCAGCATTTGGGAGAAGCGTGGATATGTCTACTGGCCTCGCCAATCTATTTCTCGACTCTATCATCTTCAAAAAACTACAAGTCTGGACAGAACGGAAACTGCAGGAGCGCACAGTAAGCAAGCTAGTAATTTGTAGATGAAAGATTGGTAGAAATTAACACGTAGCAAAAGCGTGAAATTCAAAATAAAGATTCGATGATACGGCAATGTGAAGGATTACCAGCAAGAAAGGGGTTTCTGATGCTCGGAGTATATGTGAGGTTCTCGGAGGTGTTTCGAGGTACGACGAGGTATGGTGGGTTTGAGAGCTCTCCGTCTGTGAAGTTTGGAGGAATAGAGAGAGGGTTTCTGGCCTTCTGGGGAAGGGGTAAATGGCGGATCTGAAAGATTGAGAATCGGGGAGGTTATATTGGACTGTTTGAAGCGGGATGAGAAAAATCAGAAATTTTGATTCTCTAATTTTGAGTTAGGAATTTTTCAATTTTCGACTGACAGCTGGTGAGCTGATAGGCGGGATCAGTGATTTTTGAAAAGTTTGTTTAATTACTATTATATCCTTTGTAAATGTTGATCACATGTGTTCTAGGCCATCGGCCCGCCGTGAATATGGGCCTCAGTCATCCTTAGCAACTCCAGCTCTCACTATCTAAAGATCACTTTATTCTAGTCGATGAAAGTTTTTTTTTATGGCTCCACTATTAATCAGGGGTGTTCATGGAAAACCGAAACCGTCAAACCGGACCGTAACCGGTGAAATCGAAACCGGAAACCCGGTTAATCGAAGTTGTTTGCCGGTTCGGTTAACCGAACCGTTTAGTTTTCCGGTTCCGGTTACGGTTATTGATTTTGACGAATCCGGTTAATCGAAAAAACCGTTTAAGTATTTAATTTATTAATTTTTAAAACTTTTTTAAGTATAAGTATAACACTATATGGTTAATTATTAGATTTACCAAAAATAAATATACAATTATATAGTTAATGGTTAGAATTATACCAAAACCAATAAAATTTTATCAAAATCGGCGGTTAACCGGTTTAATATCGCACCAAAACCGGAAAAGCCGCACATTATTTACTAATTATAAGAAAAAACACATAAATCTACATCATTTCGGTTAACCGTTAAACCGGTAAAACCGCACCGAAACCGACGATTAACCGGTTACGGTTATCAAATTTGACTAACCGACAATCCGTCGGTTAACCGAAAAGCCAGTTAACAGGGTTATGAACACCCCTACTATTAATGAACAAGATTATTTCATCCCTCAAATCAAACGCTCCTACAAATAGCTTTTTTCTCACAAGAGCTTCATCCAGTAGGATCCACCTTTTTCATCTAGCTCGGGGGCCTAGAAGACATTGGGAGAGATTTTTTTTTTTTTACTTAGGCCCCGTTCTCACCATTGTGTCAGAGGAGTAGATAATCTAGTATTTATTTGCAAGCCTCTCACGGGAGAAAAAGCAAAACGCTGGGTGGAGTAGCGTTCCTCCCCCATAATCTAGTTTCTGAACGAGGCCTTAGAAGATATTGGAGAGTTGACAATCCAGATCACAATTTTTCGCATTCCTCCCCAATATAGTTTTTTTGAAAATCCTCCCAAATTAAGTTAATTTGTTTACATTTGTACGATTTATATATAGTACATATTTGTGTTTTCGTAGTAAGTATACATTTTAGTCAGATTAATGGTACTTTTATTTTTAAAAACTTTTATAGTTATCAAAATTGTACTTTACTAGCAGAATAAATATAGACAACTCATCTAGCGTGTAGAGGTAGGCAAACTGATTACTGGTTAAGAATAGCAAATGATATTGGGATTTGTTTTACAACAAGTCTTGATTAACGTTTTTTTTAAATTCATCTTATATGTTTCTCATATAATGTTTCTCATATCTTATATGAATTAATTGTGATAAATCTTATATTAAAGCTCACATGGAGAAATGTAGATGAGAAAATGAATGTAGTAATACAAGAACATGCATGAATGGAGCTCAAATGAGCATTCAACAGGTTGGTTTCATTTGGTAAGACCAGCGAGGTATTTAAAGGGGATAAGAAAACAGTTGATCTTTTATAATTTTTAGAAATTAGTCAATATTATAAGTTCTAATGTTGTGTAAGATAATGTTACATGGAAGATTCTCCTCCCCCGGTGAGAGGTTGTACTAAAAAAGTGTCTCTTGATTTTCTGTTAGTTTTTTTATCATTTCATTTCCTTAGTTCTTCGGGATTATCAAATTGTCTTCTACGCCACAACCCTTCAACTATAATTCTCTAAGCAGTGTGCTTTGATATATGGGAGAAATAATGATTAGATTTTGCACAAGGCCTTGGGGTTAAATTTTTTGGTTCTCTTGTTTTCACCAAAACCGATCATGTGTATTTCCTTTTTTCCTCCCTCTCTATGTCTTCTCTTCACTTAGGCTCTGTTCGGCATGGCTGTTTTGGCAGCATAAATGCAGCATATTTGGCAGCAGGAATGCGCTGGCATAAATGCAGCATATTTGCTGGCAGGAATGTGCTGGCATAAATGCAGCTGTTTTGAAAACTGTTGTTTGGCAGTGCATCATATATGCAACATGTTTGGTTAAGTTAGTTATATGTAGTGTATTTACCGTTTTCGTATTACAATTATAATTTATTATATTACACTACGTAATTTTATTTTGTTAGTAAAAATAAATAGAAAAATTCACAAACAATAAAAATTTTATTTCTATTATTTAAGCAAAACTTGTAACTCCTAAACAATATATTTTTATTATCTAAATTTTATAATTCTTACAAATATAAAAGCGTAAAAAAAGAGAACAAGCGTTTCAAATTTTCTGATAATGTTATGTAAATTTATTTAGTGAAATTATAACTTTTAATAATATATAATATTTTTGTAACTTTGTATGTTAATAAATTTATATGCATTCATATTTCTATATACTATTTTAATATTTTAATTTATATATCAACAAGTGTGTATATTTATTGGTTTTTTTAATTTTATTAATCTATGTGGTATTACAAATAATATATTGTAGATTTGTATTATAAATGTGATTTTTTTAAAATTTGGCTAAAGATGTAGTACTATTTTTTATAAATTATTTGAAGCATTATGTAATTTGTAACAAATAAAGTAACTTGTTGTAACACCCCTACTACGCACATAACACTACTTGAAATCGCAGCGGATTTTAAACAACTAAACAGTAACTAAACGAATGGTGCTACAACGCCGTCAACCACCCACGTGGTTAACAAGGCTGAATAAATACAAGTGTACCGGTCTGATGATCAGACTCCCGAGCATAGAACTAATAACCATATATATACATCAACAAAATACCGAGTGTTTACATACATCCTTCACTGTAAAACATCACTGTAAACCATCACTGTAAGCCGTTCATAACCAAGTATATAACGCCACGGGAGCACAGGCGCATCCCGGGCCAACATCCAAAAGTAATCAAAAGTAAAACCTGCATCCTAGAATCTAAAGCCATTCCGCTTCTTCGATCCTCATCCTGCAGTAAAAGAAATATGGAGCCCCCGAGGGGGTCAGCAACCCTTGGCTGGTATGGTTAACGTGCAGCCCATCGGCTACCGGGATGCGCGCAAACTAATTGTCATGATGACATGACATTTATTTTAAAACACACAACTTATACATATATATCATAACATGGGTATTGTTCACAACATCACACACATCACACAAGAACAATTCCTTTTAGGAAGAGAACCAACACAGTTAGTCCCCATAGAGAGCCTAGAGAATGTTGTCATGTTCATGCTCAGCTCGTTACATAACTCGTTTCCGTCCTGTTAGATTGAACGGATAACTTAACACAAGGTGCCTCGGATATAGTGATCCAAGCACACCGAACAACACATAGTATGCCCCTGTGGCCCGACGTGAGTCAGTAATAGCCTTGGTTAAGCTAAAGGGAAGGTTGGAAACCAAATTGGAGAACAACCATAACATACGAGAGAATCGAACCGGTTATGACATCGACTCCCATACTCACACGCGTGGCCGGAACAGACCGAACTCCTCACTTCCCCCGTTAGCACTTGTCAGCAGTTCATTATTGAACTTAATACACAAATCACAATAATAGGTCAAGTCTTGTTAGACACACACAAGGGAAGAGAGAGTCATACTTAACAACATAACAATATTTAACAACCGTAAACTCTTTACATGGTTTAATCTTACAAAGTCATAAACACCCAGAAAAACAAACAACACACAAGCCGGTGTAAACCGGTAGGCAACAGACTGCAAGAAAACCATACCTTGGTCCTTGCCTCGACTGGTTTCCACCTTGAGAGAACCCTAAACACATTTAGTAACGTCGGTTAATTATTTTCCTTAACATTCAATTCTTACTAAGTATTTACATGATTATATGTCATGTTTAAATGCCCGACCCATCCTTGGTTTCCTTCATTATACCCCCGAGGGTTAATACATAAGTCATACTCTTTCCTGTTTTTTTTTTAAAAACAAGTTTAGGCCGACCGACCCTACCAACCGACCCTACCCTTGGGTCGGTCTCTAACAGAGACATTTACCGTCTTTTCTTCCTATCCGACCGACCCAGACAGGGTCGGTCCCCTGGGTCGGTCTCTAACAGATGCATTTTTACCCTGCTATTTACAGTCCGACCGACCCTGCCAGGTTCGGTCCCCGGGTCGGTCTACTGCAGAAACTTCCTAAGAATTGTCCAAATTGTTCCAAACTTTTCCTTAAGTCTCCCAAGTGTTGCAACACCATATGGCACACTAAATACTTCATATAACATCCATTAAACTCAAGTTCTAACTCATTTCTAAACTCTTCAAACATCTACTCATTTCCTTGTAAAATTCCTTAACACTTATAACATTTTATTCTAGGTTTCTAAATGGTGTTTCTCACCTATGATAACTACTATCCCAAAATGCTTTCTCCTCATCTTAACATCATCTCTTAAGCATTATTTCTTACCAACCTAAACCCTAGTTGATGTCTAAGTCCTCTTGTTACCTAGAACAACTTAAGACATTATTTCTTCTCTTGTAAAACACTTAGTCACTTCCTAACACCTCTAATTCACCAAGCCTTACATTAACACCTAGACTCCTTGGATATTTCCTAAATCTTGACATGGGTTCTCCTAGAACATTACTAAGCCTAAACACTTTGTTTTCTCCACTAAACACACGAGAACACCTAAAATCACCAAGAACACTCTCATACACAAAACTTCACTCAAATCACACTACATTACCATATAATGCATAATTTAAATTGCATGGCACTTATGCCCTTAAAATGCATGGCTCTTAGGCCCTTAAAGTGCATAACCCTTAAACACTGAATTTCCACAATATATATGCCTTTGACCTGCAAATACATACAACAAGACATATGTTCTTTTACTAGTCTCCTTGAGAACATTTCACTAGGTCATTTACCATTTGCTCTTTAGGTAGTTTTAACAAGCATTATAAGCTCATTTCTCCTAAGGAATTAAACTACATTAGGTTAGCATATTTACCTCTTTTTTTTCCACACAACTTCTTTCTTGTTTCCTTAGTAAACCGGTAAGGTATTTGATTCCTTGTCAACTACTAAACATTATACAAATAACATAATGAGTATTCAAGCTTTAAGCTTCATCTCATTGTAAACCCTAGGTTTACATTATTTCAAAAACATTAATGTAGTTGTTTTACCTTGGTCTTTGAAGAGAGTTTGAATATATATCAAGAGAGGACTCCACCTAGTCCATGGAAGGTTGGAATGAAGCTAGAACAAAGTCACACAAAGAGCACCATTAATGGGCATTTTCGGTCAAGGTAAAAACATGAAGGAAACATGATTTTTCTTTGAGATTCCTTACCTAGTGGCAAAGGAGAGTAATAATATGTAGAAATATAAGCTCAAGCTCCTTCAATGGTAGAACTCCATGGCACCGAAATGGGGCTCTTGAAGTTTTGAGAAGATAGGAATGAAGAGCTTGATGAGACTAAGAGAATGGTGGTGTTTGTTTTTGATTTGGTTAAGTGAGCTAGATTTTACAAGAGATCAAAGAAGAGGTTTAATGGTGGTGGTGTGATATTACCGTGGAAGAGAATGAAGAAGAGAGGTTGAAGAGAGCATGGAACCGTGTGAATACAAGGAAGAAGGAGAATGAAGGTAGACTTACTTTTTGAAGATATTTGTATAAAGTAAAAAGTACTTTATTTAGTTATCATTATTACTTAATATGTTAACAAGAGAGTGGTGAGTCACCACACTTAAGAAAACCGGCCCCCTTTTAGTACTTAGGGGTATTATAGTCTTTATTTGTCAATTTAATTACTTATACAAACATATGTTACAAACTAGCTTATTAAAATCACTATTCATAAAAACAAGGCACTTAGAAGTGAAATTTTTGATTTCCCATTGATATAGACCTCCAAATGTGATACTATATAGTACACATATTAATTAAAGAGTAATGATGGACATTTAGCCATTCAAAACTCATTTACAAGACAATTTTTCGAAAATGTGCTTTAAGACTCCTTAAAGCACATTTTGTGTTTTAACTGTTTTCAAGCTTGGTTTTTTTGGTAATTGGTTTAATATGTTCATTAGTATATAAATGAGGTCTTGGTAAGTCATTAGGTCTTAGCCAAGCTCAACCCAAGCTTAGAGCACATTTTGGCCTTTATTGACCTTAAAGCACATTCTTGTTTTCTATTGTTGAAATTGTTTACTAATGTTTCTAAGACTCTTTTTAGTCTTAATATACCACATTTAAGTGTTTAAATAACATAACTAGGTTTGGGGTATTTCAATCTACCCCCCTTAAAAGGAGTTTGTCCCCAAAGTTCATACTTCCACATATCCTAAATATTAGAACACGGGAACACATATTAACAACACTTCCATATCAACATTAACAACATCTTTACATCACATCGGACACCAGGTCCAAACAAAAAAAACATCACAACATCATTCAGACTCAGCGGTCTGTAACATTAACAGGGTAACAACATAACAACACAACATATACAGTGTATCCTAATACATGTCATACACATAATCGAAACGGCTCTACCCCCCTTAAATAGGGGTACGCCCCGTACCCTATACATACAAACACTAAGAAGTAAACAATGATGGGTACTTCGCCTTCATCTTATCTTCCAGCTCCCAAGTGGCCTCCTCAACGTCCTGGTTAGACCAAAGAACTTTCACCAGTCTCACAGACCTATGGCGAGTGTCTCGAGTCTTAGTATCCAGAATCCATACCGGAGTCTCCACTGATCGCATGGTCGGCTCTAAGGTTAGCCTTTCAGGCTGAAGTACATGAGACGGATGAGACATATATTTCTTCAACTGGGACACATGAAATACATCGTACCTTGCCCAGCTCGGCGGGTAAATCAAGTCTATAAGCTACCGGGCCGATCCGCTCCGTCACAACATAAGGCCCCACATTTTGGGCTCAACTTGCCTTTCTGGCCAAAACGAAATACTCCCTTCATGGGGGATACTCTCAAAAATACCTGATCGCCCACGGCGAACTCCAGGTCACGTCTGCTGAAATACCCCTAAATTAATTTAAATTAATTTAGGGGATTTCTTTTATTAAACCTTTAATAATATTATTAAGTATTAAATTATTATATGGAATGAGGAATATTAAATTATTATATGGAATTATGAATATTAAATTATTATATGGGGTTGTGAAATTTATTTAGGGGTTTTCTCCTAATTATTATATATTATTATATAGTATTATGAATTTAATAATAAGATTTATAAGTCAATAAATCTTGGGAAAATTATTAAACACTCCAAATATATTATAAAGATTTTAGGAAGTGTTGGAACATTGTTTTGAAATATAAAAGTCAATATAAAATTCTAGAAACCTTAAAGCTTATTAAGCCTTGCTAGAGTTGACTTTTTGAGAATGGTCAAACCAGGCCATGAAACCTATACCAATAAATAGGTTATGAAAAACCATGAAGATCGATAAAAAGAACGTCAAAAACGGATCATCCTAGCCAAAGTTATGTTAGATTGAAGTTTTGAATCAAAATTTTAAGAAGTGCCACGTGTCACTCTGTAGTAGGTCGCCCACACTTAGCCGATTTCCTTCCCTGATTTTCGTAACCGATTTCACTTCCTAGCCCTAACTTTAGACGGCTATAACTTTCACATTACTCAATATTTTTCCATGCCGTCTTCACCACTCTCTTCTCCTTAATTCCCTCTTTACAACCGTCACTCATACAAGCCCTAAGTCATTCTACATCGACGGGAAAGTTGATCCAAAGTTGCCAGCTTTCGAGTTCGTAACCCAGTTTCCAGTTTCATTCGATTTCAGGTAAAGTTCGTCTTGCCATAACTTCCTCGTCTTTCAACCAAATTTCGATTTCTATAGCTCGTTGTGTAGATCTCTAACCCATCTACAACTTTCATGTTTATTCCCAAGCCTGATTCGTAACCGTTTGGAAGATATAGTCGCCCAAAGTCTCTGATTTGTCAGCACATAAAATCGTAGAAAAACGACAGGTAAACTCGTAACTTGCGGGTCAAATTTCTTTCTGTATAATGCATATTAGATTGAGTTCTTGTTATCATTGTGTAGATCTATGCCCCATCTTTCGATTGAGCCAAAGAACACAGTCTAACTCAATCTGTACCGCAAGTTATAGAGTCGCAAAGTAGGCTACCCAAACGGTCAAGCTCGAACGGTTTTTTCCAGTTTCCGATTTCGAATTCACCAAATTCGCACAATCCGGTGAGTCTCCGATCAAATTTCTCCGTTGTTGCTGTTCGTAATGGTATTGCCGATCTAACCCATGTGTTAATTTAGTCAATTTCGTATTAGATTAGGAGAATTTGTAAGAATTGTAATCGATTTTAATTCTGAAACCGAACTAACCCTAACATTCGAATTGATTTCGAATCTTGGTGTATACTGTATTAAAATTGGGGAAATTGGTACCAATAGAACCGAAATTTTATTACGAATCCATAGAAACAAAAATCATCGAATTTGGTTCTGTGAGTTGAGAGAAATTAACAGATTAGTACTCGGGTAATGCGCTGGGGATTGGGGATGAACTCGAGGATTTTCGGCCGTCCGATCGTAGGTTTTAGGAACGGACGGCCGAGATTAGATCTGGGGAGTTTAAGTTGGTTATGAGTTTTAATATTTCCAGAATTAAACCCTAACTTGCTGAATTAATTTAAATATCTTCCCGAAGGTATTTTGACTTGAAATTTTAACCATAGATTCCTTATTTAATCTAGTTTATTTCGATGTAAATTATTATGGTTTTGGAGTTTTTAAACATAAGTTATGATTTTTACAAGTTACGGGTTTTCTGGAATTATTTGGCCATATTAAAAAGATATTTTTATGAAATAAAATTTTATAATATGTCTAAAATGTTATAGTTACTATATATTTAATTTAGGGATTTTTGGACAATTGTAAATGGGTTTAAAAATTGTGTTTATGAGTTTTTCATAAGAATAACTTATAATATATAGTTTTTAATGTAATCAAAAATTAAAGTATAGTTGATTAATGAACTTTATAGGTTGGGGAAAATATAATAAGACTAATTAACATTTAATACAGTATGTTTATAAATATTTTGGGTATTAACTTTAAGTGAAGTAAAAATTGTTACATATATTTATATATATATTTATATGAGAGAAATAAATAGAAACTTATATTAAATCAAGGAATTTAACTAAACTACGTTTTATTTATTATATATGATATGGAAGCTAATATGTTTAACTAAAACTAAGGGAAATACTTTATTTTATAAACCATAAATCAGTTTTGGATATGTCTAAAGATATTAGATATAATTAAATACAATAGAATTTCTTAAAGAATGTTCTGGATAAATCTTAATATATGTAGGTATATGTATATATATATATATATACAATAAAAATAGATAAAGGAAATAACATTCCTTGTGAGAAATATAATAGGAAGGATATATATATATATACGATAAATAAATAAATAAAAGGAATAAAATACCTTATAGAAAATAGGATATGAAGGAATTAATGAGTTAAACTAAACCTCTACATGATACTAATAAAAGAATATTATATGAGGTGGTATTAATTTATGGTTATAGGTTGAGTTTTTAGTTATCTTTGAGTTTCTAAGATTTATATAAACCGTATTTAAATACATGTATATATTTAGTCAATGTCCACAATGTAAATCTATAATTGGGTTAAGAAATTAATAAGTTGAAATTTAGGAATATTTGTAACTAGTTTACATAAAGTGTTACACAAATAGATCTTATTATATAATTGATAATAAAATGAATGAAATACTTTTACATTTAAATGTTCTTATTATAAAAAAAAAGTAAATGAGTTACTTTTACATCTAAATGTGAAGAGGATAAATAAATCTAGATTTAATCATTTCTTAATATTTATAGTATTGAGTAATAACTTAATATTTTGAGATAAAATCATTAAAAGGGATTATGGTATAAGACTATATTAAACTATGATTAGGAAATTACTCTAAATAATAATCCTTAAGTTTCTTAAATTTGGTTAGCCATATAAAATACATTTATTACTAATATTCAAGATGTGAGTTTATAAATAAGTGTTGTACATAATAGTTAAAGGTTTACTAAAAGGTTTATAAATAGAAATTAGATACATAAACCTTTGAACCTTTATTTAGAGGAACTAAGTTACATAAGAGGCTATAAGGATTTACCTTTTGACACGGGAAATATTAATGTGTCACTTGAATATAAGGTATGGGGATTTTTCATAATAGATTATCTTATTAAATAATTAACAATTTCACTTACGAACCAGAATTTAATTCTTGGATAAATTCTACTTTATGTAGATATATTGTCCATCCTAAATACAATAAAGGAAATTAATTTATTAAGTTGTTCCTTTGAAACCTTTGGTCTTGTAAGTAATATAAAATGTATTTAAGACATAAGTTTATTAAAAATTTAGTACAAAAGGATTATACATACTCTATGGAGAGAATGTGTGTAAAAATTAAATACGTGGGAAATTTAAATGTAAGTAAGGATACATAAAAGGTTATCTTAAGACACCTTATTATAAAGTTATGGTTAAGTAAATAATATACCTTGTGGATACTAGGTAAAAGAGTTGGAAGGGTTTGAGTTAATTAAATATAGTTGTTCCGGGATGAAGAGTAATTGAACATCTTAAGACAAGATAATTAAATGGCTATAATATTAAGTCATTCTAAAGTAAAGATAAAATAATTGAGTCTAGTAGTTGTCTCTAAATTCTAAGATCAATGAAGTTGTAATGAAATGCATCTACGACACTATGATTTCGATATACAGGTTGTAGGTCTTAATTAAGTTAAGGGGGAAGGCTTAGTTATAATGGATTATCTAGTAGATATTGATAAAGATACACAGTCAATAAATTGTGAAATAATAGTATAGTATTCTAAGATAAACCCATCATTGGTCATAACACGATGTATGTCCTAAAGTAAGAGGAAAAGTATTGTGCTTAAGAATTGTTATTGAAATTCTAAGACTTGATTGAATAACATATAATGCCCTTATGTTATTAGGGTCTTTAATGTGGGAATTAAGGTTAAGTATGGGTAAAGTGGATAAGGGTGGAACAATTAACTAGTGTTGATAAAATACATTCCTTGGTCTTACAACCTTGAGTAATACAACGTTCTCAGACAAGTCAAAGATTATACATAACATTTGAGTGAGGGCTTAAAGGATAATTGAGACTTTGAAATAAGAGTAAGGAGTTTATTTAAGCGTAACATAGGCTACGAGTGGTTGATGATGGATTACCTTTAATATTCTTCAGAGTACTGTTGATTGTTTGCGCAAGTTGATTAGAACTGCTACAACGTTACCCAGGTACGATTTCTCGTACTCAGCTTGATGTGTTTTGGACCTTATGGAATGTTTTGTACGATTTCTCGTACGCTGATATTTTTGATGATTGACTTGTGGAATGTTTTGGAAACGCTAACTGGCTTTAAGAGGAATTTCTAAAAAGGAATTGGTTGGGTGACTAACTGAGCTTGATGTGACTAACTGAGCCTGTATATGAAACTTCCTTGGTTATTGGTTCCTCCTATCGGGTTGTTTCACTAGTTATTAACTGCCTAGGGTTTACGCTTCTGCACTCTGTAGGACTGAGTGTTTTGGTATTGCTTGTGCAGTTAATGATCTAGTGGGGTGACTGGGAATATAGGAAAATATCTGGTAGTGGTAATTCTTCCTTTGGATAATGGGTAATGTTTCAACCATGAGTCGAGTTTGATCAGCCTTATTGGAGATGGATTCTTTCTATTGGATATTAGTTGTGAGGGTTTACGCCCTGCATGTAGGACTGAGTGTTTTGGTATTGCTCTTGTGCAGTTAATAATCTAATGGGAATATGGGAAATGTTAATCTGGGTACTGAGTATGGATTATTTATATTAAGTGGTGCACACACTTTTCACCGATGACCGAGAACGGGTCGGTGGCAGCGGAGGTCTGCTATACCTCGCCCTTTGTGGCAACTGACAGCGGAGGTCTGTTTACCTCGCCCTTTGTGGCAACTGACAGCGGAGGGTTACCTCGCCCTTGTGGCAACTGACTGGCGGTGGGGGGCCATCTCTCCCAATTGGTTTATTCCACTCGTGATTATATTTGGTCTATGGGAATCATCTTCTGAAATGGTGGAGACATAAACTGTCTACCACGGGTTATGGATATTAATGTCACTCCTGGTCCTTTGTGACTACTTAAGTCTTTCACTTCTTAACCAGAATTGGTTCTAACATCAACAATGGATGCTTACTAACTGTGGGTGTGACTACTTAAGTGGATGACTGGTTTGGAAGTTCTCTATCTTTGTCTTGTTTTCTTTTCTCTTTAACTTGATGGTTTGAAGTGCTTTATCTCTGTTTTACTTTTAAGAGTTTGTTTTCATGTTACTGTTTATTTGAAGAGTTATGTTTTATAAGTTTGTTTTTGGAGAATTGTACCAGTTCCTTCCAGGGAACTGACCACCCCTTTTGGGGTGGGCTGCTTGGTTTCATCTTGCAGGTACGAATTGATTTACAGGTGGCCACGAAGAGAATGAGCGTTTGGGATGGGACTAGGTTTTGTGGAGAGTTAGTGTGTTTAGTTTCTATATGTTGGTGTTAAGTTTTCTCGAGTTCAGACCGTAGCTTTTGTAGATTGAAGTTGTAATGGTGAGGTTTGGTGCGGGTGTTTGGAACCCGATGGTCTGTAATCGCCTTAGAGTTTTATTTCCGCTGTATTTATGGTTAATAGGGGCGTTACAGAAAGTGGTATCAGAGCTTAGTTACGCTCTGAACCCGAGGAAAACAAGCCGAGTGAAATCCCTAGATTATAGGTGCACTTAAAACTGGGGAACTGGGGTAGAATTGGGAAGTGAGGACTCCAGTAAGGCACGACTCCTAACCCTTTTGGATTATGAATGATTCCTTTACACACTTTCCTTTTGTGAATGTCTGTTGAGTGTGATGTGTTGTTATACCGTTCCAACAAAAACTTCAAAAATATATATATATATATAAGTTTGGAACATCCTATATTAAGTACGATAAGATTTTGGTCGAGATAAACCAAATATTAAGCTATTTTCAAAAGCATACTCATGGAGGAATACATTGCTAAAAATGCAATCCTTTAAAAGCTAGTACACCAATTCCTAGAATTTAAAGAATACTTTTGGTTGAAAACAGTATACAAGTATAACTTTACATAACTAAATTAGTATTGATATTATGTGAAAGTACTTCAACTCCTTTAAAGTTTGAAAATAAATTTCATGAACTACTTGGTATCAATTTATTACCTAAAGATAATGTTTAAGATAAATCTTAAGTCTAGAAAATTATTAAGCTAACAAGAACTAGTAGTGTATTAGAAAAGATCAACCTCTGAACTTGTAAAACACATTAAAACTCTATGTTAACTTTAGAAAGAAAACACATAAACCTAACACCCTACGAGAAGTGCCTGGTGCGGCGAACGTCTAGGCTGAAAGTAGTGGGGGTGCACACCCACTTCTGGAAGTTTAGGGGCTAGACAAGCCTTGTCATCTAACTGTAAATAATCTTCTACGCATGTGATGGATTGTGTTGAACTTGAGGGGTTGTGGTGGTAAGACGTTACCATCATGAAATCTTGAGCTAGGCATATTTCATTGCTAACCACAATGAACAAATCAAAATTTGTATCTTAAGATCCGGTATTAAAACTCATAAATGTAAAGGGTTTATTGAGTTAAATCTTTGGTGAAAAACCTATATATGGAGGAAGGGGATTAAGTTTGGGTACTCCAAGATACAAATCTACCCTGGTTGGATTAAAAAAAAAAATCAATATAAAAGAAGTTACTTAAAGATTGAGTGGAGAGTAATACTAAACTAAGTATCATTGATCCTTAATACTTGAGTATTGAGCATCTTAAAAAAAAAAAAAATTGAGAGTTACTTAAAGATTGAAAATCCTCATGTTTACTTGGAAGTTTAACATATACAGGTATAAAATTTTAAAAGACACACTAAGAGTGATATTTACCAAAAGCCACCATGTCTAAGAGAGTACTAAGATTTAATAATCAGAAGAATACTTACATAGAACAAACCTTAAGGAAATAATTATCAAGAGTGAGTGAGTTTTCATTAGACTAGCTCATTTGACCTAAAATTTTATACAGAGTCCTACCTTGAAATATATATATATATATATGTATAAATTTTAAGATAAAGGAATCAGATTTTGGACGAACTTCCTAAAATTCTGCCTTGGGTGAAGTTATATAATAAGTAAATTTTATAAAGTAAACACTGAATGAATCATCTAAAATACGATAATTAATTATAAAAACAATTGAAACTTGAAAAGTCACAGAAAATATTTATCTTATAAGTTTTAACATATGGTTGACTAATAAACCCTTGAAGATGATTTTGGAAGATTATTAAGGATTATTAAATGATCTGAAATATTATTATAAACTACTCAAATACGTTACACCTGGTTTATAGCTTGGTAATATAATTGATATGATAAATGATCATATATGGACATATAATTTGTATCAGTCATTAAATGAATGGATAATAATCATAAGGTAAATTTTATAACCACCAAGGAAATACAAATACATAACAATCAAGAGATACAGATATATATAACGATCATAGATATAATCAACGGTGCAGTAAAATTCAACAAAGCTGGTTAATAAGGTGTTGAATTCTTTGAATGTGCCATTAGTAGCGGTACGAGGGCGTACCTTAGCTCTTTTAAGGGGGATATGCTGGCATACTCCTCCTTCGTTATCTCATCCGGATTATGCCTCGTTGCATTATTAGCAAAGGGAGAACAGTATTAGCAGAATGAGAGGTGTTTGTATGTGCTTGGTTTTTTGCATTATGACTCAGTATGTGACTTTTGATTTTCATCATGTTATATCTTGGTATGTCCTGATTCAGTTGATTTTGAGTAATCTTGAGTGGAATGTTGTTACGGAAATGGATGGAAATAAAGGATTGGTTTGGTATGGAACTTCATTGGAACTTTTATTGTCTCAGTACACCCGAAGCGGTGTGAGTGCTTATTAGTTGATTTTAAACTTCGAGGCGAAGTTTCTTTTAAGGGGGATATGCTGAAATACCCCTAAATTAATTTAAATTAATTTAGGGGATTTCTTTTATTAAACCTTTAATAATATTATTAAGTATTAAATTATTATATGGAATGAGGAATATTAAATTATTATATGGAATTATGAATATTAAATTATTATATGGGGTTGTGAAATTTATTTAGGGGTTTTCTCCTAATTATTATATATTATTATATAGTATTATGAATTTAATAATAAGATTTATAAGTCAATAAATCTTGGGAAAATTATTAAACACTCCAAATATATTATAAAGATTTTAGGAAGTGTTGGAACATTGTTTTGAAATATAAAAGTCAATATAAAATTCTAGAAACCTTAAAGCTTATTAAGCCTTGCTAGAGTTGACTTTTTGAGAATGGTCAAACCAGGCCATGAAACCTATACCAATAAATAGGTTATGAAAAACCATGAAGATCGATAAAAAGAACGTCAAAAACGGATCATCCTAGCCAAAGTTATGTTAGATTGAAGTTTTGAATCAAAATTTTAAGAAGTGCCACGTGTCACTCTGTAGTAGGTCGCCCACACTTAGCCGATTTCCTTCCCTGATTTTCGTAACCGATTTCACTTCCTAGCCCTAACTTTAGACGGCTATAACTTTCACATTACTCAATATTTTTCCATGCCGTCTTCACCACTCTCTTCTCCTTAATTCCCTCTTTACAACCGTCACTCATACAAGCCCTAAGTCATTCTACATCGACGGGAAAGTTGATCCAAAGTTGCCAGCTTTCGAGTTCGTAACCCAGTTTCCAGTTTCATTCGATTTCAGGTAAAGTTCGTCTTGCCATAACTTCCTCGTCTTTCAACCAAATTTCGATTTCTATAGCTCGTTGTGTAGATCTCTAACCCATCTACAACTTTCATGTTTATTCCCAAGCCTGATTCGTAACCGTTTGGAAGATATAGTCGCCCAAAGTCTCTGATTTGTCAGCACATAAAATCGTAGAAAAACGACAGGTAAACTCGTAACTTGTGGGTCAAATTTCTTTCTGTATAATGCATATTAGATTGAGTTCTTGTTATCATTGTGTAGATCTATGCCCCATCTTTCGATTGAGCCAAAGAACACAGTCTAACTCAATCTGTACCGCAAGTTATAGAGTCGCAAAGTAGGCTACCCAAACGGTCAAGCTCGAACGGTTTTTTTCCAGTTTCCGATTTCGAATTCACCAAATTCGCACAATCCGGTGAGTCTCCGATCAAATTCTCCGTTGTTGCTGTTCGTAATGGTATTGCCGATCTAACCCATGTGTTAATTTAGTCAATTTCGTATTAGATTAGGAGAATTTGTAAGAATTGTAATCGATTTTAATTCTGAAAACCGAACTAACCCTAACATTCGAATTGATTTCGAATCTTGGTGTATACTGTATTAAAATTGGGGAAATTGGTACCAATAGAACCGAAATTTTATACGAATCCATAGAAACAAAAATCATCGAATTTGGTTCTGTGAGTTGAGAGAATTAACAGATTAGTACTCGGGTAATGCGCTGGGGATTGGGGATGAACTCGAGGATTTTCGGCCGTCCGATCGTAGGTTTTAGGAACGGACGGCCGAGATTAGATCTGGGGAGTTTAAGTTGGTTATGAGTTTTAATATTTCCAGAATTAAACCCTAACTTGCTGAATTAATTTAAATATCTTCCCGAAGGTATTTTGACTTGAAATTTTAACCATAGATTCCTTATTTAATCTAGTTTATTTCGATGTAAATTATTATGGTTTTGGAGTTTTTAAACATAAGTTATGATTTTTACAAGTTACGGGTTTTCTGGAATTATTTGGCCATATTAAAAAGATATTTTTATGAAATAAAATTTTATAATATGTCTAAAATGTTATAGTTACTATATATTTAATTTAGGGATTTTTGGACAATTGTAAAGGGTTTAAAAATTGTGTTTGAGTTTTTCATAAGAATAACTTATAATATATAGTTTTTAATGTAATCAAAAATTAAAGTATAGTTGATTAATGAACTTTATAGGTTGGGGAAAATATAATAAGACTAATTAACATTTAATACAGTATGTTTATAAATATTTTGGGTATTAACTTTAAGTGAAGTAAAAATTGTTACATATATTTATATATATATTTATATGAGAGAAATAAATAGAAACTTATATTAAATCAAGGAATTTAACTAAACTACGTTTTATTTATTATATATGATATGGAAGCTAATATGTTTAACTAAAACTAAGGGAAATACTTTATTTATAAACCATAAATCAGTTTTGGATATGTCTAAAGATATTAGATATAATTAAATACAATAGAATTTCTTAAAGAATGTTCTGGATAAATCTTAATATGTAGGTATATGTATATATATATATATATATATATATACAATAAAAATAATAAAGGAAATAACATTCCTTGTGAGAAATATAATAGGAAGGATATATATATATATATATACGATAAATAAATAAATAAAGGAATAAAATACCTTATAGAAAATAGGATATGAAGGAATTAATGAGTTAAACTAAACCTCTACATGATACTAATAAAGAATATTATATGAGGTGGTATTAATTTATGGTTATAGGTTGAGTTTTTAGTTATCTTTGAGTTTCTAAGATTTATATAAACCGTATTTAAATACAATATATTTAGTCAATGTCCACAATGTAAATCTATAATTGGGTTAAGAAATTAATAAGTTGAAATTTAGGAATATTTGTAAGTTTACATAAAGTGTTACACAAATAGATCTTATTATATAATTGATAATAAAATGAATGAAATACTTTTACATTTAAATGTTCTTATTATAAAAAAAAAGTAAATGAGTTACTTTTACATCTAAATGTGAAGAGGATAAATAAATCTAGATTTAATCATTTCTTAATATTTATAGTATTGAGTAATAACTTAATATTTTGAGATAAAATCATTAAAAGGGATTATGGTATAAGACTATATTAAACTATGATTAGGAAATTACTCTAAATAATAATCCTTAAGTTTCTTAAATTTGGTTAGCCATATAAAATACATTTATTACTAATATTCAAGATGTGAGTTTATAAATAAGTGTTGTACATAATAGTTAAAGGTTTACTAAAAGGTTTATAAATAGAAATTAGATACATAAACCTTTGAACCTTTATTTAGAGGAACTAAGTTACATAAGAGGCTATAAGGATTTACCTTTTGACACGGGAAATATTAATGTGTCACTTGAATATAAGGTATGGGATTTTTCATAATAGATTATCTTATTAAATAATTAACAATTTCACTTACGAACCAGAATTTAATTCTTGGATAAATTCTACTTTATGTAGATATATTGTCCATCCTAAATACAATAAAGGAAATTAATTTATTAAGTTGTTCCTTTGAAACCTTTGGTCTTGTAAGTAATAAAATGTATTTAAGACATAAGTTTATTAAAAATTTAGTACAAAAGGATTATACATACTCTATGGAGAGAATGTGTGTAAAAATTAAATACGTGGGAAATTTAAATGTAAGTAAGGATACATAAAAGGTTATCTTAAGACACCTTATTATAAAGTTATGATTAAGTAAATAATATACCTTGTGGATACTAGGTAAAAGTTGGAAGGGTTTGAGTTAATTAAATATAGTTGTTCCGTGAAGAGTAATTGAACATCTTAAGACAAGATAATTAAATGGCTATAATATTAAGTCATTCTAAGTAAGATAAAATAATTGAGTCTAGTAGTTGTCTCTAAATTCTAAGATCAATGAAGTTGTAATGAAATGCATCTACGACACTATGATTTCGATATACAGGTTGTAGGTCTTAATTAAGTTAAGGGGGAAGGCTTAGTTATAATGGATTATCTAGTAGATATTGATAAAGATACACAGTCAATTTGTGAAATAATAGTATAGTATTCTAAGATAAACCTCATTGGTCATAACACGATGTATGTCCTAAAGTAAGAGGAAAAGTATTGTGCTTAAGAATTGTTATTGAAATTCTAAGACTTGATTGAATAACATATAATGCCCTTATGTTATTAGGGTCTTTAATGTGGGAATTAAGGTTAAGTATGGGTAAAGTGGATAAGGGTGGAACAATTAACTAGTGTTGATAAAATACATTCCTTGGTCTTACAACCTTGAGTAATACAACGTTCTCAGACAAGTCAAAGATTATACATAACATTTGAGTGAGGGCTTAAAGATAATTGAGACTTTGAAATAAGAGTAAGGAGTTTATTTAAGCGTAACATAGGCTACGAGTGGTTGATGATGGATTACCTTTAATATTCTTCAGAGTACTGTTGATTGTTTGCGCAAGTTGATTAGAACTGCTACAACGTTACCCAGGTACGATTTCTCGTACTCAGCTTGATTGTTTTGGACCTTATGGAATGTTTTGTACGATTTCTCGTACGCTGATATTTTTGATGATTGACTTGTGGAATGTTTTGGAAACCTAACTGGCTTTAAGAGGAATTTCTAAAAAGGAATGGTTGGGTGACTAACTGAGCTTGATGTGACTAACTGAGCCTGTATATGAAACTTCCTTGGTTATTGGTTCCTCCTATCTGGTTGTTTCACTAGTTTAACTGCCTAGGGTTTACGCTTCTGCACTCTGTAGGACTGAGTGTTTTGGTATTGCTCTTGTGCAGTTAATGATCTAGTGGGGTGACTGGGAATATAGGAAAATCTGGTAGTGGTAATTCTTCCTTTGGATAATGGGTAATGTTTCAACCATGAGTCGAGTTTGATCAGCCTTATTGGAGATGGATTCTTTCTATTGGATATTAGTTGTTGAGGGTTTACGCCTCTGCACTCTGTAGGACTGAGTGTTTTGGTATTGCTCTTGTGCAGTTAATAATCTAATGGGAATATGGGAAATGTTAATCTGGGTACTGAGTATGGATTATTTATATTAAGTGGTGCACACACTTTTCACCGATGACCGAGAACGGGTCGGTGGCAGCGGAGGTCTGCTATACCTCGCCCTTTGTGGCAACTGACAGCGGAGGTCTGTTTACCTCGCCCTTTGTGGCAACTGACAGCGGAGGTCTGTTTACCTCGCCCTTGTGGCAACTGACTGGCGGTGGGGGCCATCTCTCCCAATTGGTTTATTCCACTCGTGATTAATTTGGTCTATGGGAATCATCTTCTGAAATGGTGGAGACATAAACTGTCTACCACGGGTTATGGATATTAATGTCACTCCTGGTCCTTTGTGACTACTTAAGTCTTTCACTTCTTAACCAGAATTGGTTCTAACATCAACAATGGATGCTTACTAACTATGTGGTGTGACTACTTAAGTGGATGACTTGGTTTGGAAGTTCTCTATCTTTGTCTTGTTTTCTTTTCTCTTTAACTTGATGTTTTGAAGTGCTTTATCTCTGTTTTACTTTTAAGAGTTTGTTTTCATGTTACTGTTTATTTTGAAGAGTTATGTTTTATAAGTTTGTTTTTGGAGAATTGTACCAGTTCCATTCCAGGGAACTGACCCGCCCCTTTTGGGGTGGGCTGCTTGGTTTCATCTTGCAGGTACGAATTGATTTACAGGTGGCCACGAAGAGAATGAGCGTTTGGGATGGGACTAGGTTTTGTGGAGAGTTAGTGTGTTTATTTCTATATTTGGTGTTAAGTTTTCTCGAGTTCAGACCGTATAGCTTTGTAATTGTAAGTTGTAATTGGTGAGGTTTGGTGCCGGGTGTTTGGAACCCGATGGTCTGTAATCGCCTTAGAGTTTTATTTCCGCTGTATTTATGGTTAATAGGGGCGTTACAGAAAGTGGTATCAGAGCGTAGTTACGCTCTGAACCCGAGAAAACAAGCCGAGTGAAATCTAGATTATAGGTGCACTTAAAACTGGGGAACTGGGGTAGAATTGGGAAGTGAGGACTCCAGTAAGGCACGACTCCTAACCCTTTTTGGGTTAGAATTCCTTTACACACTTTCTTTTGTGAATGTCTGTTGAGTGTGATGTGTTGTTATACCGTTCCAACAATAAACTACAGAAATATATATATATATATATATATATATGTTGGAACATCCTATATTAAGTACGATAAGATTTTGGTTGAGATAAACCAAATATTAAGCTATTTTTCAAAAGCATACTCATGGATACATTGCTAAAAATGCAATCCTTTAAAAGCTAGTACACAATTCCTAGAATTTTAAAGAATACTTTTGGTTGAAAACAGTATACAAATATAACTTTACATAACTAAATTAGTATTGATATTATGTGAAAGTACTTCAACTCCTTTAAAGTTTGAAAATAAATTCATGAACTACTTGGTATCAATTTATTACCTAAAGATAATGTTTAAGATAAATCTTAAGTCTAGAAAATTATTAAGCTAACAAGAACTAGTAGTGTATTAGAAAAGATCAACATCTGAACTTGTAAAACACATTAAAACTCTATGTTAACTTTAGAAAGAAAACACATAAACCTAACACCCTACGAAGTGCCTGGTGCGGAACTCCTAGGCTGAAAGTAGTGGGGGTGCACACCCACTTCTGGAAGTTTAGGGGCTAGACAAGCCTTGTCATCTAACTGTAAATAATCTTCTACGCATGATGGATTGTGTTGAACTTGAGGGGTTGTGGTGGTAAGACGTTACCATCATGAAATCTTGAGCTAGGCATATTTCATTGCTAACCACAATGAACAAATCAAAATTTGTATCTTAAGATCCGGTATTAAAACTCATAAATGTAAAGGGTTTATTGAGTTAAATCTTTGGTGAAAAACCTATATATGGAGGAAGGGGATTAAGTTTGGGTACTCCAAGATACAACATCTACCCCTGGTTGGATATAAAAAAAAATCAATAAAAAGTTACTTAAAGATTGAGTGGAGTAATACTAAACTAAGTATCATTGATCCTTAAATACTTGAGTATTGAGCATCTTAAAAAAAAAAAAATTGAGAGTTACTTAAAGATTGAAAATCCTCATGTTTACTTGGAAGTTTAACATTATACAGGTATAAAATTTTAAAAGACACACTAAGAGTGATATTTACCAAAAGCCACCATTGTCTAAGAGAGTACTAAGATTTAATAATCAGAAGAATACTTACATAGAACAAACCTTAAGGAAAATAATTATCAAGAGTGAGTGAGTTTTCATTAGACTAGCTCATTGACCTAAAATTTTATACAAGTCCCTACCTTAAATATATATATATATATAATGTATAAATTTTAAGATAAAGGAATCAGATTTTGGACGAATTTCCTAAAATTCTGCCTTGGGTGAAGTTATATAATAAGTAAATTTTATAAAGTAAACACTGAATGAATCATCTAAAATACGATAATTAATTATAAAAACAATTGAAACTTGAAAAGTCACAGAAAATATTTATCTTATAAAGTTTTAACATATGGTTGACTAATAAACCCTTGAAGATGATTTTGGAAGATTATTAAGGATTATTAAATGATCTGAAATATTTTAAACTACTCAAATACGTTACACCTGGTTTATAGCTTGGTAATATAATTGATATGATAAATGATCATATATGGACATATAATTCGTATCCGTCATTAAATGAATGGATAATAATCATAAGGTAAAATTTTATAACCACCAAGGAAATACAAATACATAACAATCAAGAGATACAGATATATATAACGATCATAGATATAATCAACGGTGCAGTAAAATTCAACAAAGCTGGTTAATAAGGTGTTGAATTCTTTGAATGTGCCATTAGTAGCGGTACGAGGGCGTACCTTAGCTCTTTTAAGGGGGATATGCTGGCATACTCCTCCTTCGTTATCTCATCCGGATTATGCCTCGTTGCATTATTAGCAAAGGGAGAACAGTATTAGCAGAATGAGAGGTGTTTGTATGTGCTTGGTTTTTTTGCATTATGACTCAGTATGTGACTTTTGATTTTCATCATGCTATATCTTGGTATGTCCTGATTCAGTTTGATTTTGAGTAATCTTGAGTGGAATGTTGTTACGGAAATGGATGGAAATAAAGGATTGGTTTGGTATGGAACTTCATTGGAACTTTTATTGTCTCAGTACACCCGAAGCGGTGTGAGTGCTTATTAGTTGATTTTTAAACTTCGAGGCGAAGTTTCTTTTAAGGGGGATATGCTGAAATACCCCTAAATTAATTTAAATTAATTTAGGGGATTTCTTTTATTAAACCTTTAATAATATTATTAAGTATTAAATTATTATATGGAATGAGGAATATTAAATTATTATATGGAATTATGAATATTAAATTATTATATGGGGTTGTGAAATTTATTTAGGGGTTTTCTCCTAATTATTATATATTATTATATATTTATGAATTTAATAATAAGATTTATAAGTCAATAAATCTTGGGAAAATTATTAAACACTCCAAATATATTAAAAGATTTTAGGAAGTGTTGGAACATTGTTTTGAAATATAAAAGTCAATATAAAATTCTAGAAACCTTAAAGCTTATTAAGCCTTGCTAGAGTTGACTTTTTGAGAATGGTCAAACCAGGCCATGAAACCTATACCAATAAATAGGTTATGAAAAACCATGAAGATCGATAAAAAGAACGTCAAAAACGGATCATCCTAGCCAAAGTTATGTTAGATTGAAGTTTTGAATCAAAATTTTAAGAAGTGCCACGTGTCACTCTGTAGTAGGTCGCCCACACTTAGCCGATTTCCTTCCCTGATTTTCGTAACCGATTTCACTTCCTAGCCCTAACTTTAGACGGCTATAACTTTCACATTACTCAATATTTTTCCATGCCGTCTTCACCACTCTCTTCTCCTTAATTCCCTCTTTACAACCGTCACTCATACAAGCCCTAAGTCATTCTACATCGACGGGAAAGTTGATCCAAAGTTGCCAGCTTTCGAGTTCGTAACCCAGTTTCCAGTTTCATTCGATTTCAGGTAAAGTTCGTCTTGCCATAACTTCCTCGTCTTTCAACCAAATTTCGATTTCTATAGCTCGTTGTGTAGATCTCTAACCCATCTACAACTTTCATGTTTATTCCCAAGCCTGATTCGTAACCGTTTGGAAGATATAGTCGCCCAAAGTCTCTGATTTGTCAGCACATAAAATCGTAGAAAAACGACAGGTAAACTCGTAACTTGTGGGTCAAATTTCTTTCTGTATAATGCATATTAGATTGAGTTCTTGTTATCATTGTGTAGATCTATGCCCCATCTTTCGATTGAGCCAAAGAACACAGTCTAACTCAATCTGTACCGCAAGTTATAGAGTCGCAAAGTAGGCTACCCAAACGGTCAAGCTCGAACGGTTTTTTCCAGTTTCCGATTTCGAATTCACCAAATTCGCACAATCCGGTGAGTCTCCGATCAAATTTCTCCGTTGTTGCTGTTCGTAATGGTATTGCCGATCTAACCCATGTGTTAATTTAGTCAATTTCGTATTAGATTAGGAGAATTTGTAAGAATTGTAATCGATTTTAATTCTGAAACCGAACTAACCCTAACATTCGAATTGATTTCGAATCTTGGTGTATACTGTATTAAAATTGGGGAAATTGGTACCAATAGAACCGAAATTTTATTACGAATCCATAGAAACAAAAATCATCGAATTTGGTTCTGTGAGTTGAGAGAAATTAACAGATTAGTACTCGGGTAATGCGCTGGGGATTGGGGATGAACTCGAGGATTTTCGGCCGTCCGATCGTAGGTTTTAGGAACGGACGGCCGAGATTAGATCTGGGGAGTTTAAGTTGGTTATGAGTTTTAATATTTCCAGAATTAAACCCTAACTTGCTGAATTAATTTAAATATCTTCCCGAAGGTATTTTGACTTGAAATTTTAACCATAGATTCCTTATTTAATCTAGTTTATTTCGATGTAAATTATTATGGTTTTGGAGTTTTTAAACATAAGTTATGATTTTTACAAGTTACGGGTTTTCTGGAATTATTTGGCCATATTAAAAAGATATTTTTATGAAATAAAAATTTTATAATATGTCTAAAATGTTATAGTTACTATATATTTAATTTGGGGATTTTTGGACAATTGTAAATGGGTTTAAAAATTGTGTTTATGAGTTTTTCATAAGAATAACTTATAATATATAGTTTTTAATGTAATCAAAAATTAAAGTATAGTTGATTAATGAACTTTATAGGTTGGGGAAAATATAATAAGACTAATTAACATTTAATACAGTATGTTTATAAATATTTTGGGTATTAACTTTAAGTGAAGTAAAAATTGTTACATATATTTATATATATATTTATATGAGAGAAATAAATAGAAACTTATATTAAATCAAGGAATTTAACTAAACTACGTTTTATTTATTATATATGATATGGAAGCTAATATGTTTAACTAAAACTAAGGGAAATACTTTATTTTATAAACCATAAATCAGTTTTGGATATGTCTAAAGATATTAGATATAATTAAATACAATAGAATTTCTTAAAGAATGTTCTGGATAAATCTTAATATATGTAGGTATATGTATATATATATATATATATATATATATATATAAAATACAATAAAAATAGATAAAGGAAATAACATTCCTTGTGAGAAATATAATAGGAAGGATATATATATATATATATACGATAAATAAATAAATAAAAGGAATAAAATACCTTATAGAAAATAGGATATGAAGGAATTAATGAGTTAAACTAAACCTCTACATGATACTAATAAAAGAATATTATATGAGGTGGTATTAATTTATGGTTATAGGTTGAGTTTTTAGTTATCTTTGAGTTTCTAAGATTTATATAAACCGTATTTAAATACATGTATATATTTAGTCAATGTCCACAATGTAAATCTATAATTGGGTTAAGAAATTAATAAGTTGAAATTTAGGAATATTTGTAACTAGTTTACATAAAGTGTTACACAAATAGATCTTATTATATAATTGATAATAAAATGAATGAAATACTTTTACATTTAAATGTTCTTATTATAAAAAAAAAGTAAATGAGTTACTTTTACATCTAAATGTGAAGAGGATAAATAAATCTAGATTTAATCATTTCTTAATATTTATAGTATTGAGTAATAACTTAATATTTTGAGATAAAATCATTAAAAGGGATTATGGTATAAGACTATATTAAACTATGATTAGGAAATTACTCTAAATAATAATCCTTAAGTTTCTTAAATTTGGTTAGCCATATAAAATACATTTATTACTAATATTCAAGATGTGAGTTTATAAATAAGTGTTGTACATAATAGTTAAAGGTTTACTAAAAGGTTTATAAATAGAAATTAGATACATAAACCTTTGAACCTTTATTTAGAGGAACTAAGTTACATAAGAGGCTATAAGGATTTACCTTTTGACACGGGAAATATTAATGTGTCACTTGAATATAAGGTATGGGGATTTTTCATAATAGATTATCTTATTAAATAATTAACAATTTCACTTACGAACCAGAATTTAATTCTTGGATAAATTCTACTTTATGTAGATATATTGTCCATCCTAAATACAATAAAGGAAATTAATTTATTAAGTTGTTCCTTTGAAACCTTTGGTCTTGTAAGTAATATAAAATGTATTTAAGACATAAGTTTATTAAAATTTAGTACAAAAGGATTATACATACTCTATGGAGAGAATGTGTGTAAAAATTAAATACGTGGGAAATTTAAATGTAAGTAAGGATACATAAAAGGTTATCTTAAGACACCTTATTATAAAGTTATGATTAAGTAAATAATATACCTTGTGGATACTAGGTAAAAGAGTTGGAAGGGTTTGAGTTAATTAAATATAGTTGTTCCGGGATGAAGAGTAATTGAACATCTTAAGACAAGATAATTAAATGGCTATAATATTAAGTCATTCTAAAGTAAAGAAAATAATTGAGTCTAGTAGTTGTCTCTAAATTCTAAGATCAATGAAGTTGTAATGAAATGCATCTACGACACTATGATTTCGATATACAGGTTGTAGGTCTTAATTAAGTTAAGGGGGAAGGCTTAGTTATAATGGATTATCTAGTAGATATTGATAAAGATACACAGTCAATAAATTGTGAAATAATAGTATAGTATTCTAAGATAAACCCATCATTGGTCATAACACGATGTATGTCCTAAAGTAAGAGGAAAAGTATTGTGCTTAAGAATTGTTATTGAAATTCTAAGACTTGATTGAATAACATATAATGCCCTTATGTTATTAGGGTCTTTAATGTGGGAATTAAGGTTAAGTATGGGTAAAGTGGATAAGGGTGGAACAATTAACTAGTGTTGATAAAATACATTCCTTGGTCTTACAACCTTGAGTAATACAACGTTCTCAGACAAGTCAAAGATTATACATAACATTTGAGTGAGGGCTTAAAGGATAATTGAGACTTTGAAATAAGAGTAAGGAGTTTATTTAAGCGTAACATAGGCTACGAGTGGTTGATGATGGATTACCTTTAATATTCTTCAGAGTACTGTTGATTGTTTGCGCAAGTTGATTAGAACTGCTACAACGTTACCCAGGTACGATTTCTCGTACTCAGCTTGATGTGTTTTGGACCTTATGGAATGTTTTGTACGATTTCTCGTACGCTGATTTTTGATGAGACTTGTGGAATGTTTTGGAAACGCTAACTGGCTTTAAGAGGAATTTCTAAAAAGGAATTGGTTGGGTGACTAACTGAGCTTGATGTGACTAACTGAGCCTGTATATGAAACTTCCTTGGTTATTGGTTCCTCCTATCTGGTTGTTTCACTAGTTATTAACTGCCTAGGGTTTACGCTTCTGCACTCTGTAGGACTGAGTGTTTTGGTATTGCTCTTGTGCAGTTAATGATCTAGTGGGGTGACTGGGAATATAGGAAAATATCTGGTAGTGGTAATTCTTCCTTTGGATAATGGGTAATGTTTCAACCATGAGTCGAGTTTGATCAGCCTTATTGGAGATGGATTCTTTCTATTGGATATTAGTTGTTGAGGGTTTACGCCTCTGCACTCTGTAGGACTGAGTGTTTTGGTATTGCTCTTGTGCAGTTAATAATCTAATGGGAATATGGGAAATGTTAATCTGGTACTGAGTATGGATTATTTATATTAAGTGGTGCACACACTTTTCACCGATGACCGAGAACGGGTCGGTGGCAGCGGAGGTCTGCTATACCTCGCCCTTTGTGGCAACTGACAGCGGAGGTCTGTTTACCTCGCCCTTTGTGGCAACTGACAGCGGAGGTCTGTTTACCTCGCCCTTGTGGCAACTGACTGGCGGTGGGGGCCATCTCTCCCAATTGGTTTATTCCACTCGTGATTATATTTGGTCTATGGGAATCATCTTCTGAAATGGTGGAGACATAAACTGTCTACCACGGGTTATGGATATTAATGTCACTCCTGGTCCTTTGTGACTACTTAAGTCTTTCTTCTTAACCAGAATTGGTTCTAACATCAACAATGGATGCTTACTAACTATGTGGTGTGACTACTTAAGTGGATGACTTGGTTTGGAAGTTCTCTATCTTTGTCTTGTTTTCTTTTCTCTTTAACTTGATGGTTTTGAAGTGCTTTATCTCTGTTTTACTTTTAAGAGTTTGTTTTCATGTTACTGTTTATTTTGAAGAGTTATGTTTTATAAGTTTGTTTTTGGAGAATTGTACCAGTTCCATTCCAGGGAACTGACCCGCCCCTTTTGGGGTGGGCTGCTTGGTTTCATCTTGCAGGTACGAATTGATTTACAGGTGGCCACGAAGAGAATGAGCGTTTGGGATGGGACTAGGTTTTGTGGAGAGTTAGTGTGTTTAGTTTCTATATGTTGGTGTTAAGTTTTTCTCGAGTTCAGACCGTAGCTTTTGTAGATTGTAAGTTGTAATTGGTGAGGTTTGGTGCCGGGTGTTTGGAACCCGATGGTCTGTAATCGCCTTAGAGTTTTATTTCCGCTGTATTTATGGTTAATAGGGGCGTTACAGAAAGTGGTATCAGAGCTTAGTTACGCTCTGAACCCGAGAAAACAAGCCGAGTGAAATACTAGATTATAGGTGCACTTAAAACTGGGGAACTGGGGTAGAATTGGGAAGTGAGGACTCCAGTAAGGCACGACTCCTAACCCTTTTTGGAATTATGAACGATTCCTTTACACACTTTTCTTTTGTGAATGTCTGTTGAGTGTGATGTGTTGTTATACCGTTCCAACAATAAACTCAGATAAATATATATATATATATATATAAGTTTGGAACATCCTATATTAAGTACGATAAGATTTTGGTGAGATAAACCAAATATTAAGCTATTTTTCAAAAGCATACTCATGGAGAATACATTGCTAAAAATGCAATCCTTTAAAAGCTAGTACACCAATTCCTAGAATTTTAAAGAATACTTTTGGTTGAAAACAGTATACAAATAAACTTTACATAACTAAATTAGTATTGATATTATGTGAAAGTACTTCAACTCCTTTAAAGTTTGAAAATAAATCTCATGAACTACTTGGTATCAATTTATTACCTAAAGATAATGTTTAAGATAAATCTTAAGTCTAGAAAATTATTAAGCTAACAAGAACTAGTAGTGTATTAGAAAAGATCAACTCTGAACTTGTAAAACACATTAAAACTCTATGTTAACTTTAGAAAGAAAACACATAAACCTAACACCCTACGGAAGTGCCTGGTGCGACGAACTCTAGGCTGAAAGTAGTGGGGGTGCACACCCACTTCTGGAAGTTTAGGGGCTAGACAAGCCTTGTCATCTAACTGTAAATAATCTTCTACGCATGTGATGGATTGTGTTGAACTTGAGGGGTGTGGTGGTAAGACGTTACCATCATGAAATCTTGAGCTAGGCATATTTCATTGCTAACCACAATGAACAAATCAAAATTTGTATCTTAAGATCCGGTATTAAAACTCATAAATGTAAAGGGTTTATTGAGTTAAATCTTTGGTGAAAAACCTATATATGGAGGAAGGGGATTAAGTTTGGGTACTCCAAGATACAACATCTACCCCTGGTTGGATATAAAAAAAATCAATAAAAGAAGTTACTTAAAGATTGAGTGGAGTAATACTAAACTAAGTATCATTGATCCTTAAATACTTGAGTATTGAGCATCTTAAAAAAAAAAAAAATTGAGAGTTACTTAAAGATTGAAAATCCTCATGTTTACTTGGAAGTTTAACATTATACAGGTATAAAATTTTAAAAGACACACTAAGAGTGATATTTACCAAAAGCCACCATTGTCTAAGAGAGTACTAAGATTTAATAATCAGAAGAATACTTACATAGAACAAACCTTAAGGAAAATAATTATCAAGAGTGAGTGAGTTTTCATTAGACTAGCTCATTTGACCTAAAATTTTATACAGAGTCCCTACCTTAAAAATATATATATATAATGTATAAATTTTAAGATAAAGGAATCAGATTTTGGACGAACTTCCTAAAATTCTGCCTTGGGTGAAGTTATATAATAAGTAAATTTTATAAAGTAAACACTGAATGAATCATCTAAAATACGATAATTAATTATAAAAACAATTGAAACTTGAAAAGTCACAGAAAATATTTATCTTATAAAGTTTTAACATATGGTTGACTAATAAACCCTTGAAGATGATTTTGGAAGATTATTAAGGATTATTAAATGATCTGAAATATTATTATAAACTACTCAAATACGTTACACCTGGTTTATAGCTTGGTAAATAATTGATATGATAAATGATCATATATGGACATATAATTCGTATCCGTCATTAAATGAATGGATAATAATATAAGGTAAAATTTTATAACCACCAAGGAAATACAAATACATAACAATCAAGAGATACAGATATATAACGATCATAGATATAATCAACGGTGCAGTAAAATTCAACAAAGCTGGTTAATAAGGTGTTGAATTCTTTGAATGTGCCATTAGTAGCGGTACGAGGGCGTACCTTAGCTCTTTTAAGGGGGATATGCTGGCATACTCCTCCTTCGTTATCTCATCCGGATTATGCCTCGTTGCATTATTAGCAAAGGGAGAACAGTATTAGCAGAATGAGAGGTGTTTGTATGTGCTTGGTTTTTGCATTATGACTCAGTATGTGACTTTTGATTTTCATCATGCTATATCTTGGTATGTCCTGATTCAGTTTGATTTTGAGTAATCTTGAGTGGAATGTTGTTACGGAAATGGATGGAAATAAAGGATTGGTTTGGTATGGAACTTCATTGGAACTTTTATTGTCTCAGCACACCCGAAGCGGTGTGAGTGCTTATTAGTTGATTTTTAAACTTCGAGGCGAAGTTTCTTTTAAGGGGGATATGCTGAAATACCCCTAAATTAATTTAAATTAATTTAGGGGATTTCTTTTATTAAACCTTTAATAATTATTAAGTATTAAATTATTATATGGAATATGAATATTAAATTATTATATGGAATTATGAATAAATTATTATATGGGGTTGTGAAATTTATTTAGGGGTTTTCTCCTAATTATTATATATTATTATATAGTATTATGAATTTAATAATAAGATTTATAAGTCAATAAATCTTGGGAAAATTATTAAACACTCCAAATATATTATAAAGATTTTAGGAAGTGTTGGAACATTGTTTTGAAATATAAAAGTCAATAAAAATTCTAGAAACCTTAAAGCTTATTAAGCCTTGCTAGAGTTGACTTTTTGAGAATGGTCAAACCAGGCCATGAAACCTATACCAATAAATAGGTTATGAAAAACCATGAAGATCGATAAAAAGAACGTCAAAAACGGATCATCCTAGCCAAAGTTATGTTAGATTGAAGTTTTGAATCAAAATTTTAAGAAGTGCCACGTGTCACTCTGTAGTAGGTCGCCCACACTTAGCCGATTTCCTTCCCTGATTTTCGTAACCGATTTCACTTCCTAGCCCTAACTTTAGACGGCTATAACTTTCACATTACTCAATATTTTTCCATGCCGTCTTCACCACTCTCTTCTCCTTAATTCCCTCTTTACAACCGTCACTCATACAAGCCCTAAGTCATTCTACATCGACGGGAAAGTTGATCCAAAGTTGCCAGCTTTCGAGTTCGTAACCCAGTTTCCAGTTTCATTCGATTTCAGGTAAAGTTCGTCTTGCCATAACTTCCTCGTCTTTCAACCAAATTTCGATTTCTATAGCTCGTTGTGTAGATCTCTAACCCATCTACAACTTTCATGTTTATTCCCAAGCCTGATTCGTAACCGTTTGGAAGATATAGTCGCCCAAAGTCTCTGATTTGTCAGCACATAAAATCGTAGAAAAACGACAGGTAAACTCGTAACTTGTGGGTCAAATTTCTTTCTGTATAATGCATATTAGATTGAGTTCTTGTTATCATTGTGTAGATCTATGCCCCATCTTTCGATTGAGCCAAAGAACACAGTCTAACTCAATCTGTACCGCAAGTTATAGAGTCGCAAAGTAGGCTACCCAAACGGTCAAGCTCGAACGGTTTTTTCCAGTTTCCGATTTCGAATTCACCAAATTCGCACAATCCGGTGAGTCTCCGATCAAATTTCTCCGTTGTTGCTGTTCGTAATGGTATTGCCGATCTAACCCATGTGTTAATTTAGTCAATTTCGTATTAGATTAGGAGAATTTGTAAGAATTGTAATCGATTTTAATTCTGAAACCGAACTAACCCTAACATTCGAATTGATTTCGAATCTTGGTGTATACTGTATTAAAATTGGGGAAATTGGTACCAATAGAACCGAAATTTTATTACGAATCCATAGAAACAAAAATCATCGAATTTGGTTCTGTGAGTTGAGAGAAATTAACAGATTAGTACTCGGGTAATGCGCTGGGGATTGGGGATGAACTCGAGGATTTTCGGCCGTCCGATCGTAGGTTTTAGGAACGGACGGCCGAGATTAGATCTGGGGAGTTTAAGTTGGTTATGAGTTTTAATATTTCCAGAATTAAACCCTAACTTGCTGAATTAATTTAAATATCTTCCCGAAGGTATTTTGACTTGAAATTTTAACCATAGATTCCTTATTTAATCTAGTTTATTTCGATGTAAATTATTATGGTTTTGGAGTTTTTAAACATAAGTTATGATTTTTACAAGTTACGGGTTTTCTGGAATTATTTGGCCAATTAAAAAGATATTTTTATGAAATAAAAATTTTATAATATGTCTAAAATGTTATAGTTACTATATATTTAATTTAGGGATTTTTGGACAATTGTGGTAAAATGTGTTTAAAAATTGTTTTGATTTTTCATAAGAATAACTTATAATATATAGTTTTTAATGTAATCAAAAATTAAAGTATAGTTGATTAATGAACTTTATAGGTTGGGGAAAATATAATAAGACTAATTAACATTTAATACAGTATGTTTATAAATATTTTGGGTATTAACTTTAAGTGAAGTAAAAATTGTTACATATATATAATATATTTATATGAGAGAAATAAATAGAAACTTATATTAAATCAAGGAATTTAACTAAACTACGTTTTATTTATTATATATGATATGGAAGCTAATATGTTTAACTAAAACTAAGGGAAATACTTTATTTTAAAACCATAAATCAGTTTTGGATATGTCTAAAGATATTAGATATAATTAAATACAATAGAATTTCTTAAAGAATGTTCTGGATAAATCTTAATATATGTAGGTATATGTATATATATATATATATATATATATATATATATATATATATATATATATATATATAAATACAATAAAAATAGATAAAGGAAATAACATTCCTTGTGAGAAATATAATAGGAAGGATATATATATATATATACGATAAATAAATAAATAAAAGGAATAAAATACCTTATAGAAAATAGGATATGAAGGAATTAATGAGTTAAACTAAACCTCTACATGATACTAATAAAAGAATATTATATGAGGTGGTATTAATTTATGGTTATAGGTTGAGTTTTTAGTTATCTTTGAGTTTCTAAGATTTATATAAACCGTATTTAAATACATGTATATATTTAGTCAATGTCCACAATGTAAATCTATAATGGGTTAAGAAATTAATAAGTTGAAATTTAGGAATATTTGTAACTAGTTTACATAAAGTGTTACACAAATAGATCTTATTATAATTGATAATAAAATGAATGAAATACTTTTACATTTAAATGTTCTTATTATAAAAAAAAAGTAAATGAGTTACTTTTACATCTAAATGTGAAGAGGATAAATAAATCTAGATTTAATCATTTCTTAATATTTATAGTATTGAGTAATAACTTAATATTTTGAGAAAATCATTAAAAGGGATTATGGTATAAGACTATATTAAACTATGATTAGGAAATTACTCTAAATAATAATCCTTAAGTTTCTTAAATTTGGTTAGCCATAAAATACATTTATTACTAATATTCAAGATGTGAGTTTATAAATAAGTGTTGTACATAATAGTTAAAGGTTTACTAAAAGGTTTATAAATAGAAATTAGATACATAAACCTTTGAACCTTTATTTAGAGGAACTAAGTTACATAAGAGGCTATAAGGATTTACCTTTTGACACGGGAAATATTAATGTGTCACTTGAATATAAGGTATGGGGATTTTTCATAATAGATTATCTTATTAAATAATTAACAATTTCACTTACGAACCAGAATTTAATTCTTGGATAAATTCTACTTATGTAGATATATTGTCCATCCTAAATACAATAAAGGAAATTAATTTATTAAGTTGTTCCTTTGAAACCTTTGGTCTTGTAAGTAATAAAATGTATTTAAGACATAAGTTTATTAAAAATTTAGTACAAAAGGATTATACATACTCTATGGAGAGAATGTGTGTAAAAATTAAATACGTGGGAAATTTAAATGTAAGTAAGGATACATAAAAGGTTATCTTAAGACACCTTATTATAAAGTTATGATTAAGTAAATAATATACCTTGTGGATACTAGGTAAAAGAGTTGGAAGGGTTTGAGTTAATTAAATATAGTTGTTCCGGGATGAAGAGTAATTGAACATCTTAAGACAAGATAATTAAATGGCTATAATATTAAGTCATTCTAAAGTAAAGATAAAATAATTGAGTCTAGTAGTTGTCTCTAAATTCTAAGATCAATGAAGTTGTAATGAAATGCATCTACGACACTATGATTTCGATATACAGGTTGTAGGTCTTAATTAAGTTAAGGGGGAAGGCTTAGTTATAATGGATTATCTAGTAGATATTGATAAAGATACACAGTCAATAAATTGTGAAATAATAGTATAGTATTCTAAGATAAACCCATCATTGGTCATAACACGATGTATGTCCTAAAGTAAGAGGAAAAGTATTGTGCTTAAGAATTGTTATTGAAATTCTAAGACTTGATTGAATAACATATAATGCCCTTATGTTATTAGGGTCTTTAATGTGGGAATTAAGGTTAAGTATGGGTAAAGTGGATAAGGGTGGAACAATTAACTAGTGTTGATAAAATACATTCCTTGGTCTTACAACCTTGAGTAATACAACGTTCTCAGACAAGTCAAAGATTATACATAACATTTGAGTGAGGGCTTAAAGGATAATTGAGACTTTGAAATAAGAGTAAGGAGTTTATTTAAGCGTAACATAGGCTACGAGTGGTTGATGATGGATTACCTTTAATATTCTTCAGAGTACTGTTGATTGTTTGCGCAAGTTGATTAGAACTGCTACAACGTTACCCAGGTACGATTTCTCGTACTCAGCTTGATGTGTTTTGGACCTTATGGAATGTTTTGTACGATTTCTCGTACGCTGATATTTTTGATGATTGACTTGTGGAATGTTTTGGAAACGCTAACTGGCTTTAAGAGGAATTTCTAAAAAGGAATTGGTTGGGTGACTAACTGAGCTTGATGTGACTAACTGAGCCTGTATATGAAACTTCCTTGGTTATTGGTTCCTCCTATCTGGTTGTTTCACTAGTTATTAACTGCCTAGGGTTTACGCTTCTGCACTCTGTAGGACTGAGTGTTTTGGTATTGCTCTTGTGCAGTTAATGATCTAGTGGGGTGACTGGGAATATAGGAAAATATCTGGTAGTGGTAATTCTTCCTTTGGATAATGGGTAATGTTTCAACCATGAGTCGAGTTTGATCAGCCTTATTGGAGATGGATTCTTTCTATTGGATATTAGTTGTTGAGGGTTTACGCCTCTGCACTCTGTAGGACTGAGTGTTTTGGTATTGCTCTTGTGCAGTTAATAATCTAATGGGAATATGGGAAATGTTAATCTGGGTACTGAGTATGGATTATTTATATTAAGTGGTGCACACACTTTTCACCGATGACCGAGAACGGGTCGGTGGCAGCGGAGGTCTGCTATACCTCGCCCTTTGTGGCAACTGACAGCGGAGGTCTGTTTACCTCGCCCTTTGTGGCAACTGACAGCGGAGGTCTGTTTACCTCGCCCTTGTGGCAACTGACTGGCGGTGGGGGCCATCTCTCCCAATTGGTTTATTCCACTCGTGATTATATTTGGTCTATGGGAATCATCTTCTGAAATGGTGGAGACATAAACTGTCTACCACGGGTTATGGATATTAATGTCACTCCTGGTCCTTTGTGACTACTTAAGTCTTTCACTTCTTAACCAGAATTGGTTCTAACATCAACAATGGATGCTTACTAACTATGTGGTGTGACTACTTAAGTGGATGACTTGGTTTGGAAGTTCTCTATCTTTGTCTTGTTTTCTTTTCTCTTTAACTTGATGGTTTTGAAGTGCTTTATCTCTGTTTTACTTTTAAGAGTTTGTTTTCATGTTACTGTTTATTTTGAAGAGTTATGTTTTATAAGTTTGTTTTTGGAGAATTGTACCAGTTCCATTCCAGGGAACTGACCCGCCCCTTTTGGGGTGGGCTGCTTGGTTTCATCTTGCAGGTACGAATTGATTTACAGGTGGCCACGAAGAGAATGAGCGTTTGGGATGGGACTAGGTTTTGTGGAGAGTTAGTGTGTTTAGTTTCTTATGTTGGTGTTAAGTTTTTCTCGAGTTCAGACCGTAGCTTTTGTAGATTGTAAGTTGTAATTGGTGAGGTTTGGTGCCGGGTGTTTGGAACCCGATGGTCTGTAATCGCCTTAGAGTTTTATTTCCGCTGTATTTATGGTTAATAGGGGCGTTACATCTGCGCACATCTGCGTACGACTTCTGTCTATCCTGAGTTGTTTTCATGTTAGCCCGGATCTGGCGAACTTCTGCCTGAACTTGCTCAAGATACTCTGGTCCTATAATGACCGTCTCACTCGACTCATCCCAGCATAATGGCGTGCGGCATGGTCTACCGTACAAGGCCTGGAAGGGAGACATCTTGATCGAAGCATGGTAACTGTTGTTGTAGCTAAACTCGATCAGATGTAACTTGTCAATCCAGCTGGTCTGAAAGTCAAGTGCACATGCACGTAGCATATCCTCAAGTGTCTGAATGGTGCGCTCACTCTGACCATCAGTCTGTGGGTGAAACGCTGTACTCAATTTCAGTTCGGTACCCAATGCTTCTCGTGTAGACTTCCAATATCTCGATAAGAATTTGGTATCTCTGTCAGATACAATTGTTTTCGGTACCCCATGATGCCTTACAATCTCTCTGTCGAAGAGTTCTGCCAATTTTGCCACTTTCCAGGTGTCCTTCATCGGTATGAATCGAGCCACCTTGGCCAGTCGGTCAACAACAACCCATATCATATTCAGACCTCCCCTTGTAGGCGGAAGCCCTACTACGAAGTCCATGGAAATATCATGGAACTTCCATTCAGGCACTGGCATTGGCTGTACCATACCACCAGGCCGTCGGTGCTCAAACTTGACCTTCTGACAAGTGAGACACCTCAACACATAGTCATTCACATCCTTTTTCATTCCAGTCCACCAAAAATATCTTTTCATACCTTTATACATCTTCAAAGCTCCGGGGTGAATCGAAGTAGTAGAACAATGGGATTCACTCAATATGCGCTCCTTCAACTCAGCGCTACTCCTCGGTATACACAATCGGCCATTAAGCCTAATCAGGTCATCATCGTGGAGTCTGAAGTCGTACTTCTGACCCTCGAATGTGCCATCAATAAGCTTCTGTCTAATCTCCATCATGTACTGATCCGTCATCTAAGCACTCCGCACCTCTTCAACCAAGCTAGAATGAGAGACTAGCGAATGGAGAGAGTGTGCTCGGCGACTCAGTGCGTCAGCTACCACATTTGCCTTACCCTCCTATATTGCAGATTAATGTCGTAGTCATTCAGAAATTCAACCCACCTTCTTTGTCTCATGTTCAACTCCTTCTGAGTGAACAAGTACTTTAAACTCTTGTGGTCAGAATAAATCGTCACACTTACCCCATACAAGTGATGTCGCCATATCTTCAGTGCGAAGACAATGGCCCCCAATTCTAAGTCGTGGGTAGGGTAGTTCTCTTCATGCTTCTTAAGCTGTCGGGAGGCGTATGCTACGACCTTCCGTGTTGCATCAACACACAACCCATACCCCTGCCTGATGCGTCGCAATAGACCTCAAAACCATCTGGACCGTCTGGTAACGTCAGAACCGGTGCAGATGTCAGAGCATCCTTGAGACTCTTAAAAGAACTCTCACAGTCAACTGTCCACTTGAATGGTGCATCCTTTTTCATCAAGGAAGTCATCGGCTTCGAGACACTGGAGAAGTCCTTCACAAACCTCCTATAATAACCTACCAGACCGAGGAAGCTCCTGATATCGGTAACTGTCTTCGGCCTAGGCCAGGTGCGCACAGCATCAATCTTTGCCGGATCAACAGCAATCCCGGCCTCAGAAATCACATGACCAAGAAAGGATACTTGGTTCAACCAAAATTCACACTTCGAAAATTTCGCATACAACTGATTCTTCCTCAATGTTTGTAACACACTTCTCAGGTGGCTTTCATGCTCACCTCTTGATTTCGAGTATACAAGTATATCGTCGATGAAGACTACCACTGACTTGTCCAACTGATCTTGGAACAAGCGGTTCATTAAGTCCATGAACTTTGCTGGTGCATTTGATAAGCCAAACGGCATAACTGTGAACTCATAATGCCCATACCTAGTTCTGAATGTGTCTTTTCGATATCACTGTCACGGATGGCAATCTGGTGGTATCCGGACCGTAGGTCTATCTTGGAGAATACTGATGCTCCCCTCAGCTGATCAAATAGATCGTCGATGCGTGGTAAAGGGTAACGGTTTTCACCGTAACTGCATTCAGCTCTCGATAGTCAATACACAGGCGGAGGCTACCGTTCTTCTTCTTCACGAAGAGGACCGGCGCTCCCCATGGTGAAACGCTAGGGCGGATGAATCCCTTGTCGAGTAGGTCTCTCAGCTGCTCCTTGAGCTCAGTCATCTCTGCTGGAGCCATACGATAGGGCGCCTTCGCAATTGTCCGGTGCCCGGAACAAATCAATCTCAACTCTACTTCCCGTGCTGGCGGCATGCCCGGCAGTTCCTTAGGAAATACATCAGGAAACTCCGACACTACCGGCACATCTGGGCTAAACTCTGGATCTCTCTCTATGTCCTGGACATAGCAGAGGTATACATCACTCCCTCGTCGTAATTCACAATACATAGCCATGGCGGTGATGATCTGAGTCGAAGGCTCCCTGGGCCTCTGGCGGTAAGATATGGTAACCCTAGATGGACTCCGAAGAAGCAGTCGATGCTCGGCACATAGGATTTGCCCTTGTACCGCTCCAACCAGTTCATCCGTCAATCACATCAAAACCAAGTCCGTCGAACTCTATCAAGTCGATCGGAAACTCTTCACCTCTGATTCTCACAACAACATCTCGGTGGTAGCGGGTACACTTGATCCGCTCTTTCGAGGGAGAGTGACTAGGAAGTCTGGCATCTCATCACCGTCTAACCCCAGCCTCTTCGCAAAAGATAGCGAAATAAATGTGTGTGAGGCTCCGGAGTCGAACAAGATCGAAGCGTCCACGCCATTGACTGGAAAGGTACCGGTGAGGATTGTGCCGCTCTTGCCGGCTTCTGCCTCATTGCAGACACTCAGTATACCTCCCGTTCCGAGTGCACAGCCTAATTCATTGGCAAACTAATAAGTATCGGGTAACAACACGGTTTATATGCTTCAACAACTCCACTTTCATTCATTAACAAATGATTAACACTTACAACATCCTTAATAACACTGGTTTATCACATCACATAATTATACAAGGCTTAAAACTGTCTGAAGGTAAATTCAAACGTCCAGGTTTCATGTGTGTGGCATTGATCACTGCCGACGGTGCGGTATTCAGTTTGATCTTCCTGATGCCATGGTATAGCATCCTCGACTGCCCACCCATGATTAACACATCTCCCGATTTCAACACTAGCTCCTTTGCGAGGTCAGCACGCTTCTGCTTGCCATACACAAACACTGCGGTTCACCAATGGACCAAGACACCACGGGTACTCCTTACTTAGAGACTCGGGTGACTCGTCCTTGTCTTGGTGTATACCTAACCGTCCACCTTTCTGGTAGAAGTTCACAATGCATATATCTGCTTTCACATCTGGAATTGAATCCGTTTCAACTTGTTGAGCAATTCCCACGGCGTGGTTAACGACCGCAAGGAACTCCTCAGGTATACTTGGTACCGTTGCTCCATCTTCAGCTCGCACTTCTTGATATGTCTTGGTGTAAGGGTTCCAGTCCTTACCCATGCACATCATCTTCAATTGCATTCTTGATCCGTTCGGGTATTCGGGTGTGTAGAAACCTCCTGGTTTTGCTCCAAGTTCGTCGCATCGTCTGATGATATGGATTTGTGCTTCCGGTGTCAGGTATCCATTTAAGAGTACCATACCTGGTTGGATGACCTAACATTGCTCCATTGGAAAGTCGGTGATGTTGATGGTTGTTTCTTCAGGGTTTGGTGTGGGTGGGATTGGATAACATATATTGAAGGTTCCTTTAAGTTTAGAGTACTCTAATTAGGTGTCTTTCACACTATACTTTAATTACTTACTCACATGGTTGTTTACTTAAAGTCACTAACACACGTGCATGGAATGCGGTATGCAAACACTTATTACATTCAACAGTTTAGGCGGTACCTGGTCTAGAAGAGGGCCCTGGCGCCTCAGACCGGTCCACCACATTCAGGGCAGCCTTGCTGGACCCCGACCCCTTCCCCTTCTGGGACTCTGTGTACCTCTGATCTGGGGGTGGCTGATTCGCCGTCTTCGGGCCATCGGTGGTCGCAGTGGCCTTACCCTTCCATTGCCCCTTGGGCCTGTAGCTTCTACTGTTTGGGTTCTGTCAGCACTCATAGTCGCGGTGACCCATCTTTTTGCAGTATCGGCACTGCACATCGTTACCCTTGCAGTCCTTGCCGGGGTGGTCTCCGTCACACCACTTGCAGTAATAGTGGCGCTCCAGTCCAGAGCCCGTGCTAGCTGCTAACACATCACACACTCAGTACACACTTCACAAGTTAATATCACACACTAAATTTCGGTATTGAAATTTGTTAATTACCCTTGGGTGGGTAAGAACGTAGGGGCTTGGCCGCATACGCATAGGTGAGCTGCAGAGGCTCCTCAGCAGTGGTGGTCTGGGTCTGGCCCTTGCCACCCTGTTGCTGTCCTTTCTGGGACTGGGGGTAAGACTTCTTCTTCTTTCCTCCCCACTGCACTTGCGTGCCTTGGCCCTCGTTCATAGCCTTGCGCTTGAGCGCACTCTCCTCGTCCCTCAGACGGACGGTGATCTCCACAATTGCAGCGGCATGATAGCACTCCTATATTTAGGGTGTCAGTTATGCCCCGCCAAATAAATTCACATCACATTAACACATTGTACACACTTATTCACATTACATTGTAGTCCCATTACCTGCAAAGTGGTATATCCAGTAGGCCCCATGCCATAGCGTAGGCGGTAGTCCGTTGTAGAAACGGTTCACAAGAATCCGGTCTGAGTAACCCAGATCCGGTAGCAGGTGGATAAGTCCGATGAAGGCTGAGTAGTACTCATCTACCGTCATCTTATCCCCTTGCCTCAGATTGTCCAGCTCCAGGCGCTTGGCCTCTTGCACGTGTATCGGGTAGTACTTGGCTCGCAACAGAGCCGTATACTCCCTCCACTGAAAGGTCGGGTCAGCAACTCTGCCCTCCCGTACTAGCTTCCACCAGCTCTGTGCCGAACCCTTCAAGTAATATGCAGCAAGTCGAACCTTGACCTGCTCAGGTACTGCTAAGGTTTCGAAGGCGGTCTCCATTTCGGAGATGTACGCCTCCAGCTTACGGGGATCAGTCTCCCCACTGAATGAGGGTGGCCTCAAATCAGCCAACGCCTTGACCCAGTTGGTCTCTCATGGCGGTGGCGGTGGTGGTGGTTGAACTCCAGGCATTTGCCCCTGCTGAATCGCAGCTACAAGTTGGGGTACCATCTAGGCTACGGCGGCTGCTACTGCCTCAGCCATAACCTGAGCCGTAGTGTTCTCGCCCTGGTCACCCGTATCCCTAGTACCGTGTCCACGGCCTCTACCTCGCGGTCTACCTGCCATCTGAATTCACATGAATATTCATTAGCAATATGCTTGCACACTTATCGGTCCAACGGTTGTAACGTTTTTCCCGACCATAAGGTATTCCCACACTTAGTTAGTGGTTAACCTTTCCATAACTGTTCACTGAAGTAACTGTAGTTAGGTTTCCTAACTCGGTATATCCCTAAGCTCGGTATTCTAGTCATCAGAGCGATACTTCGCTCTGATACCACTTTTTGTAACACCCCTACTACGCACATAACACTACTTGAAATCGCAGCGGATTTTAAACAACTAAACAGTAACTAAACGAATGGTGCTACAACGCCGTCAACCACCCACGTGGTTAACAAGGCTGAATAAATACAAGTGTACCGGTCTGATGATCAGACTCCCGAGCATAGAACTAATAACCATATATATACATCAACAAAATACCGAGTGTTTACATACATCCTTCACTGTAAAACATCACTGTAAACCATCACTGTAAGCCGTTCATAACCAAGTATATAACGCCACGGGAGCACAGGCGCATCCCGGGCCAACATCCAAAAGTAATCAAAAGTAAAACCTGCATCCTAGAATCTAAAGCCATTCCGCTTCTTCGATCCTCATCCTGCAGTAAAAGAAATATGGAGCCCCCGAGGGGGTCAGCAACCCTTGGCTGGTATGGTTAACGCGCAGCCCATCGGCTACCGGGATGCGCGCAAACTAATTGTCATGATGACATGGCATTTATTTTAAAACACACAACTTATACATATATATCATAACATGGGTATTATTCACAACATCACACACATCACACAAGAACAATTCCTTTTAGGAAGAGAACCAACACAGTTAGTCCCCATAGAGAGCCTAGAGAATGTTGCCATGCTCATGCTCAGCTCGTTACATAACTCGTTTCCGTCCTGTTAGATTGAACGGATAACTTAACACAAGGTGCCTCGGATATAGTGATCCAAGCACACCGAACAACACATAGTATGCCCCTGTGGCCCGACGTGAGTCAGTAATAGCCTTGGTTAAGCTAAAGGGAAGGTTGGAAACCAAATTGGAGAATAACCATAACATACGAGAGAATCGAACCGGTTATGACATCGACTCCCATACTCACACGCGTGGCCGGAACAGACCGGACTCCTCACTTCCCCCGTTAGCACTTGTCAGCAGTTCATTATTGAACTCAATACACAATCACAATAATAGGTCAAGTCTTGTTAGACACACACAAGGGAAGAGAGAGTCATACTTAACAACATAACAATATTTAACAACCGTAAACTCTTTACATGGTTTAATCTTACAAAGTCATAAACACCCAGAAAAACAAACAACACACAAGCCGGTGTAAACCGGTAGGCAACAGACTGCAAGAAAACCATACCTTGGTCCTTGCCTCGACTGGTTTCCACCTTGAGAGAACCCTAAACACATTTAGTAACGTCGGTTAATTATTTTCCTTAATATTCAATTCTTACTAAGTATTTACATGATTATATGTCATGTTTAAATGCCCGACCCATCCTTGGTTTCCTTCATTATACCCCCTAGGGTTAATACATAAGTCATACTCTTTCCTGTTTTTTTTAAAACAAGTTTAGGCCGACCGACCCTACCGACCGACCCTACCCTTGGGTCGGTCTCTAACAGAGACATTTACCGTCTTTTCTTCCTATCCGACCGACCCAGACAGGGTCGGTCCCCTGGGTCGGTCTCTAACAGATGCATTTTTACCCTGCTATTTACAGTCCGACCGACCCTGCCAGGTTCGGTCCCCCGGGTCGGTCTACTGCAGAAACTTCCTAAGAATTGTCCAAATTGTTCCAAACTTTTCCTTAAGTCTCCCAATGTGTTGCAACACCATATGGCACACTAAATACTTCATATAACATCCATTAAACTCAAGTTCTAACTCATTTCTAAACTCTTCAAACATCTACTCATTTCCTTGTAAAATTCCTTAACACTTATAACATTTTATACTAGGTTTCTAAATGGTGTTTCTCACCTATGATAACTACTATCCCAAAATGCTTTCTCCTCATCTTAACATCATCTCTTAAGCATTATTTCTTACCAACCTAAACCCTAGTTGATGTCTAAGTCCTCTTGTTACCTAGAACAACTTAAGACATTATTTCTTCTCTTGTAAAACACTTAGTCACTTCCTAACACCTCTAATTCACCAAGCCTTACATTAACACCTAGACTCCTTGGATATTTCCTAAATCTTGACATGGGTTCTCCTAGAACATTACTAAGCCTAAACACCTTGTTTTCTCCATTAAACACACGAGAACACCTAAAATCACCAAGAACACTCTCATACACAAAACTTCACTCAAATCACACTACATTACCATATAATGCATAATTTAAATTGCATGGCACTTAGGCCCTTAAAATGCATGGCTCTTAGGCCCTTAAAGTGCATAACCCTTAAACACTGAATTTCCACAATATATATGCCTTTGACCTGCAAATACATACAACAAGACATATGTTCTTTTACTAGTCTCCTTGAGAACATTTCACTAGGTCATTTACCATTTGCTTTTTAGGTAGTTTTAACAATCATTATAAGCTCATTTCTCCTAAGGCATTAAACTACATTAGGTTAGCATATTTACCTCTTTTTTTTCCACACAACTTCTTTCTTGTTTCCTTAGTAAACCGGTAAGGTATTTGATTCCTTGTCAACTACTAAACATTATACAAATAACATAATGAGTATTCAAGCTTTAAGCTTCATCTCATTGTAAACCCTAGGTTTACATTATTTCAAAAACATTAATGTAGTTGTTTTACCTTGGTCTTTGAAGAGAGTTTGAATATATATCAAGAGAGGACTCCACCTAGTCCATGAAAGGTTGGAATGAAGCTAGAACAAAGTCACACAAAGAGCACCATTAATGGGCATTTTCGGTCAAGGTAAAAACATGAAGGAAACATGATTTTTCTTTGAGATTCCTTACCTAGTGGCAAAGGAGAGTAATAATATGTAGAAATATAAGCTCAAGCTCCTTCAATGGTAGAACTCCATGGCACCGAAATGGGGCTCTTGAAGTTTTGAGAAGATAGGAATGAAGAGCTTGATGAGACTAAGAGAATGGTGGTGTTTGTTTTTGATTTGGTTAAGTGAGCTAGATTTTACAAGAGATCAAAGAAGAGGTTTAATGGTGGTGGTGTGATATTACCGTGGAAGAGAATGAAGAAGAGAGGTTGAAGAGAGCATGGAACCGTGTGAATACAAGGAAGAAGGAGAAATGAAGGTAGACTTACTTTTTGAAGATATTTGTAGTATAAAGTAAAAAGTACTTTATTTAGTTATCATTATTTACTTAATATGTTAACAAGAGAGTGGTGAGTCACCACACTTAAGAAAACCGGCCCCCTTTTAGTACTTAGGGGTATTATAGTCTTTATTTGTCAATTTAATTACTTATACAAACATATGTTACAAACTAGCTTATTAAAATCACTATTCATAAAAACAAGGCACTTAGAAGTGAAATTTTTGATTTCCCATTGATATAGACCTCCAAATGTGATACTATATAGTACACATATTAATTAAAGAGTAATGATGGACATTTAGCCATTCAAAACTCATTTACAAGACAATTTTTCGAAAATGTGCTTTAAAACTCCTTAAAGCACATTTTGTGTTTTAACTTGTTTTCAAGCTTGGTTTTCTTTGGTAATTGGTTTAATATGTTCATTAGTATATAAATGAGGTCTTGGTAAGTTCATTAGGTCTTAGCCAAGCTCAACCCAAGCTTAGAGCACATTTTGGCCTTTATTGACCTTAAAGCACATTTCTTGTTTTCTATTGTTGAAATTGTTTACTAATGTTTCTAAGACTCTTTTTAGTCTTAATATACCACATTTAAGTGTTTAAATAACATAACTAGGTTTGGGGTATTTCACTTGTAAATTTTTTTTAAAATCAATAGTCACAGTAATTGCATTATGAAGTGAGTAAAGAAACGGAAGTGAAAGCACGAAAACAAAAAAATAGCATTTGCTGTGGGCATTTATGCTGACATTTATGCTGTCATTTATGCTGACATTTACGCTCTTTTAGGTGAACAGCAAAAATAAATAAAGGAGTCCAAAACAACATATGTTGTATATTTATGCTGTCAATTTGTGCTGCATTTATGCTGAGCCGAACGCATCCTTAAACTTATCCTTTTTCTCTTATAGTGTTGGTGGAACCTTCCGTGCAGGCGCTGATGGGGTAAAACATACGACAAATGGACCGGTCTACTCTAACAAGTTTTTCTATAATTATAAGTATCAAACCAAGAGAGGCAATGTCTAGTAAAATCCTTACGAAATAAAGAAATAAGAAAAAGATAAAAATAAATAACAACAAATTTGGGTTTTGATTTGTGATTTTCTAAATAATGGAAACTAATTAGATAAATAAGAACGAGAATACTGACTACAAAAAGGAAATATTAGTTTTCTTGATGAATTAAGGGAGAAATCCCGGTTCAGTACTTCTCCTAATCCTCGGTTCCCTTCCCAATGCGTTTACCATATTTTAGATTAAAATCTCAGATCATAGTTATTCCACGTTCAGTCTCCTGCCCGGTGGAATCTAATTAACAAATACCAAATTCTAATTCTCATTGAAAATTTCCTAATTGCTAACAGCTTTAAAAAATAATCCAGTTTATAATCAAATAGTGATCTAGAAGAATTACCATCTTTAAACTAACTGGCACTTTTCTGGTAGTCTATTGAATGTCACAGTTCTTATTTGTAAGCAAACAAACTAATAAATCTTAATAATTGACCAGATTAAAACTGGTAAATCCCAAAGCTGGTGGAACCTTGAATTTGGATTACATAACAAACCAGAATTTACAGAGACTACTCAGCCATAAACAAGATCACAATGTAAAAGTCTAATAAAAAGAGTATTATAAAGAAAGAACAAGAATAAACTCAGAATGAAGACTCGGTGATGAAGTTATCTCTTGAATTGTTGATTTGCTCTGCTCTCTCTACCTATAATTTGTCAGAAACTCCAACTTTTCTCTTATATCTATCAAATCTCTTAAAAAACTAATTTTGGTTCTCTCTGAAACTTGCGGCGGAAGAAGATAAAGAAAATAAATTTTCATTTCTCCTCTTAACTTAAGCCTCCGCCTGTTTTCTGAGTGTGGTCCGGTAATATAACAAGTACACATTCCCGGACCACATGCAAAAAACGACAGTAAGGAGCTTCTCTAATTGTCCGGGACAGTAGTAATGGAGACATTTTCGGACCATGTGTAAAAATAGGCAGTAGGTTACTCCGACGAGGTTCGGGTATGTAGTTAGGTACATATACCTAGACCATCCCCAAAATTCGACAGTGGGTTCATCTATGGGATGGTCTGGGACAGCATTCACGAGTGGGTCCTGAACCAATACAATAAAACACTCTTCTTCTTCTTCTTCTTCTTCTCTTCTTCTTCTTCTTCTTCTTTTCTTCTTTTCTTCTTCTTCTTCTTCTTCTTCTTCTTCTTCTTCAAAAATCATCATTTGACTCCCGGTTTGACTTCCAATGCTTGACTGAAGCTCTATACACTTCGTTTAAGCACTTTATTGAGTATTTTATCCTGAAACATCACCAAACTAATCATAGGAGACAAATATAGCAATAAAACATAAACAATCCAATAAGAAGGAAATTTAAAGCCAAAGTGTATATAATAAGCATGAATTAACATCGTGAACTTAGGAAATTTTTTTACTTAACATGCGAATTTTTGTTCATCATTTTTTAAAAATTTGGACAACTTAGCTTCTTGGTCTTCTAGGCTCTCTCTTACTAAAGAAGAAGGAGAAATCACTTATTTGGACAACTTTGTAGAAGAAGGTCAGACCCTCCTTTTGATCGATTCTTGCTTTGTAAGTATTTCTCCTCAAGAAACACCAATGTTCGAGCAACAGAAAGTACTTTGGGTAGGGTATGATAGATTGATGGTGAACTGAAAGATAGGATAGCATGCAAAGATTTATTTCTTTTTTAGTTTGAAAAACAAGAAATGATGCATGCAGTTTTAAATCGGGGCCTTGCTCCTATGATGGCTCTTTGTTAGTTGTAAGTTCGTAATGTATAAAATTAGAAGCCTCAGCACGAGGCTGACAAAGAGCAAAAATGAAGAACGATATAGAAAGTATTTAGAAGAAAAACTCCGCTACCAATCTTATTATTGATAACTAGAAAACTCCTCACCTGATATGTTCAACACTTTGAATAATCACTCTCATGTCTAATTCTAGATAAAACGTTGATTACTATCAACAACTCTCTTCTCTCTCAAAGACTATCTTTTTACGGTAGAAGCTCTGCCTTTTCTGATGTTTTTACTGTACATTTATACTAACTTGGAGGCAGATAACAACCTTCTAAATATCTACAAAAAAATTTATCTAAAACTAATAAAAATACAAAATACAAGATCCTAAAATATCTATAAACTGTTTCCTAGTATAATGTTGGTGCCTCTAATTTAACTCCTTTTGATTATTGAGTAAATATTTTGTTAAGATCTTCTACTCAAAGTTGACTGTACAGTTTGTTGAGATAATATAGGCAAGTCTTGGTCTGGTAATTTTTCCACATCAAAAACCTTCAGTAAATATACATTTACAATTTCCCCCTTTTTTGATGTGAACAAACTTTGTATGGTGAGATAATGTAGCAGGCAGAAAAATTCCAAAGTCACACAGCACCATACGGCAGCATATATGCAAGGAATAACACATATATTAGTCATGTGATATAAGGATCATTTAGGAGTAGTTTAAGCTCATGAAAGGCATGGTTTTTACCTTGATATTGTAAGCTTATGGGGGCTGTTTCGCGCCTGGAATTTTGAAGCAAAACTAATTGTTAAAACACCATTCAAAGCAAGGCATTAAACCGGTGGTAACTAGGTAGGAAAATGGGTAGAAGTTCCTTACCAAAAATTGCTAAAATGAAGTCTTTTGGCTTGGATTTAGGTACCACTTCAAGGTATAGATATATCTACTAAATGGATAAGTAAAGGAGAGGTAAATAAGCTAAGGAAGTCATAGAAGCAAACTAGAAATGAAGAGGATGAAGGTTTGCTAGTTTAAAGCATGATTTTTACCTTAGAAGTTACTTAAGCTTACTTCCCTTCTCCTTTGTATTCCAACCAAAAAACTCTTCTTCTTTGCAAGCCAACTCGGGCTGGAGTATTGGATGGAAATGAGATTAGTTTACAGCAATGGAAAGAAGAAGACAAGAGGAAGAAAATGGTGGTTTTCATGCCTTAAGACCTTACCTAGTTTAAGAGGAATTCTCCTTGGAAGCTGGCTTCTTCTCACACCAATGGAGGAAGGAAAAGGGAGAGTTTGAGCTAGTTAATCGGCTGGGAGAACATAATGAGGAAGAAAAACCTAACTTGGCTTATAAAGTAAGAAATCATTTATTTAATGAATAGTTAGTCATGGTCATATGAGGATATTAAGGGAGGTTAGGTGAAGCTGTCTGGAAGTCATGCTACCGCCCACTTGAAGATATTTTTGGGGGTCAATGGTCAACATTGACCAACTAAGTCAATTAGGACTTAATTTTTCACTATTTGAGTACTATTCACTATTAAATGCCTAATTTCCTATTTTTTTAAACTTTGAATTAGACATGCTAATGTGGTACATTAGGATATATTAGTATAATTAAGGGTAATCAAGCCCCTAACCTCACTCAAAAATCATATCTAGGACACTCCTTCCAAAAATATGCTTTAAGAAGTTTTAAAGCACAATTTGTGTGTTTAAGTTGTTTTTTAGCTTGGTTTTATTTGGTAATTGTTTTATTATGTTCTTAGCCTAAATATAAGGCCTAGGGATCCACTTGGGACCCTAGTTAAGGTTGCATAAACTCTAAGGGTTCTTATAGCACATTTTTTACCTAAGGGGTCTTAAGGCATATTTTTGTATTGGATGATTTATATTTGATCTTCAAGCATCTTATATGGGTTAGTGTAGTAAACTAACCAACTTTGGGGTTTATTTGAGGTCCCAAAGTCTCTTAGTGTAATACTCCGTATTTTCGTTTTTCAGATTTCATGACATAACAATGTTATTAATTAAAGTTGTGCTATGTGTGCTTGGTTTAGTTGACGGGACGTCGGAGGCATTGAATTAAAAGACGGGGGCAAGGAGGTCATTCCTCTCTCTTTTATTTTGGTAAGACTTATTAAGGAAAGATAAGTCATTTGTTTTCTTTTTCAATTCACGATCAAATTTGCAAACCGCTCGTTCTTCCTCGCGACAGTTTGAGCGCTCTCTCTTCTTCTTCTCCATTGGTGTGCCTCTGGTTTTGTGTGGATTTCTGCTGCGTTTCTGGTCGGTTTCTGCTGCTGCTACTGTTCGGGTTCTTCTCCTCTGCAAATCAGGTAGGTCCGTTGGTGAATTCGGTGGTGTTGTGGTTGTTTTGAGGGGAGCAGTTTCTGTTTCTGTTTTCTGATTTTGGGGACTGTTCTTTGCGAATCCAGTGCTGTTTGGTGTGTCGCTTCTGCTGCATTTCGTTCGTCTGGTTGTTGGCAACGTCGGACAACACCTTCTCTGCGAATTCGAGGTAAGTGGGGGATGGAATCGGGGTAGTTCGCTCACCCTCGGGGATGGATTTTGATTGCGTTTTCTGTTTTGTGAATTGTGTTGCATTGTTTGTTTTCTCATTGGTTTTGCGTTGTTAATTGATTGGCTAAACCCCCGAGGGTACTGATTTACCATTCTGTGAATTTTGTGTGAGTTTATGGTGATTTTGGCTGTTTTCTGCGCGTCTGTTCGTTCTGGGATTCGACTGTTTTATGCCGTCCGAACTTCGGTCCGAACGTTGAAGTTCGGACGGCTCGTTTTTCCGCTTCTGTTTTCTGAATTTCGGGGCGTCCGAACTTCGGTCCGAATGTCGAAGTTCGGACACCCCTGTTTTATGAATTTTCCGAGTTTCGAAGCTCGGACTTCACCTCGTAACATTTCCGAAGACAAATCACAGTGTCCGAACTTCGAAGTTCGGACCGAAGTTCAGACACTGTGATTTGTCTGCGGTATTTGCTTCTCGGCTTTTGTCCGAACTTGCAAGGTCGGACGCAAGTTCGGACAAGCCTCTGTTTTTGGCATAATTCCTTCGTTTTAGCTCCGTTTTGAGTTCCGTCTGCGGGGTTGGATTCCCCTATTTGTGTACAAGCTTCTTATGCTGTTTATATGCATTTTCATGCGCTTAAGATCTGTTTTGTGAGCTTTTGGTTTTGGGACCTAGTTACTTTGCTTCTGAGCCTTGGATAGTCGGGTCGGGCTGTCCCGTAGCATGCTGTGCAGGAATTCCTTCTGATTACGTTCCTTAGGGTCTCCCTTAGGAAACCATTGACCGACGGGTCTGTTTAGCTGTCTCTACGGCTTCTGTTGTGGGATCTTCGGATCCATAGGACCTTATGTGAGTCCTTCTGTTGTGTTAGCTTGTTTCTAGTGTCCCACTCTTCTGTTTCCGTCCTGAAAGTCCGACTATGATTTGAAGTGATGTTCTGCTCTGCTTCTGTTTTGCGTTTCCATTCTGTCTGTTTATAATGATTCCGCCTTCTCCTCTGTTTATAAGTTATTCTTCTGCTTCTGTTTTGAGTGGGCTTCCTTGAGGAAGTCTTCTGCTTGCTGGGCTGTTTAGCTCACCCCTTTACTTTGTTGCAGATTGAGCTCGTGGGATCTCCTCTCTTGTCCCCTTCTGGAGCTTCGTTTACTTTTTGCTTCTTTAGGCCTTGTTTACTCTGCGCGTTGGACGCTTTGAAGCTTTTGTGTAGCCTTCGGGCCTTTCATTGTATTTGACTCATAAGCATTTGGATCTTGTAAACTCTTTTGGTATTTATGCTAGTTCGTTATTTGGTTTTGGGTATTGTTTTGCTTAGAGCCTTGCGACGTTAGGTAGTAGACTCGCGGCGTGTAACGGCCCTAACTCCTAGGCCGGTTTTGGGGTCGTTACACTTAGTGCTCTTAAGGTACATTTTAACTTTAAGTGTTCTTAAAGCATAATTTATGTTTTGTTGTCCTTTGATGTTTTCTAATTGTTTCTAAGGCTTGTTTTAGCCTTGTTATATCATAATATAATAGTTAATTATCATAGTTAAGGTTTGAGGTATTTCACCCTCGCTACTATGGTAGCTTTACCTTTCTTGTATTGCACAATAATGTCACAATTCTTTAATAATTCACTCCAACGTCTTGTCTCATGTTCAATCCCTTCCTGCTGAAACACACTAGGAATTCCTAAGATTCTGGTGTATGGCGGTTGCCGCATCCTACCGTAAGATCATTATCTTTCAGCGTGAAGATGATAGCTTCCAACTCAGGTTCATGTGCAGGTTAGTATTCTATCTCTTTCCTTTGATAGGTGAAATCCCAATTTGAGGGGTTTATTCCCACTCAAAGGCCTCACAACAAGGAGAGGTATCCCCACCCTAAAAGTAGTGGTTTGTTCTCCGCTCCTATCAAATGTATTATTCATCTTTTCTCACTGGTGCCTTCACTGGAAATTTCTCCACAATCAATTTAGAGGTTTTGTAACCACTTGTATCTACAAGTTGTTGTTTGTTAATGGCTTAGATAAGCCCCCTTATGCCTTCTTTGCGCCTCGAGCTCTGACGAGGTTAACAACTTTGGCTCATAGGCTCTTAGTGCTTAGTTTTCTTGAGTGAGAGCCAATGCTCAGTTCACTGTTGTACTCTTGCTTATTTGTAGGTTATCTACATAACTTCTAATTCTCTAAACTCTATCAGCAAGTTAGGTTACATCCTTTGATGTAGTATTGGGTTCCACGATGAGTTGCTACATCCTGCTTCCTACTATGGATTTTGCTCAGGTAATCTGATGTCAATCAGTGTGACGATACCTTTGCTCTTATAAATATAAGTCTTTTAGCGATTAAGGATTGTTCGTATTAGGCATCTACCTTACGGTGTTTAAGCTGGATATTTCTCTTGGCTATCACGTGCTTCCATCACAATACTTCGTTCAACCTTCATTGACTCTACCACCCGTTAAGGATTATGCTTGGTTATTAATGAGTTAGGCAAGCAATATTAACCATTGTTTATGGGTTTGTTCAGTCCGACTATACCGACTCTATGGTATAGTCATTTGAACTTCCCTCTTCCAGGATCGTACGTCTCCTAACCCTCGGTAGGTTATTGTTTAAATTCAATCTCTTTTGTGCTCTTTACTGGGACTCATCAACATCTTCATTGAAGAATGTTGTTATTGGATACTCTTGGTGGTCATCCTGGGAGTCTTATCCCATGCTTGTTGAAAATGGCTATGTCATCCGTCTTCATCAAATCTCGTAATACCTTCCTTGTAGGTTATTATTTACACAGCGTTTTGCTCACATTATTGAGTAATATCTTCGGTTCTTCTCTTCGAGGTCTGGGATTGGTTTGACGTTTGTTGTTGGTGTAGGTTTTCTGGGTCCTAGATTTATAAGTCTAAGGTTGTGAATTGTTGTTGATGCTTACATCGTTTAGTATTCTGACTAAGTCTAGCTCCCTGCTGACTGGTGTTGTAACACCCCTCACAATAAACTCGTAATAATCACTCACGTAGCATAATTAAAGACGTCTTACAGCAGAAGTTGAAATACCAATAATCCTCACTCGGGTGTCACATGCCATTACTTGCCCATGCAAGTAATGAAGCAGAAATAAAATATAATAAACAACGACAATAGATAACCGTCGTGACTAACGAGATATTGACTGTATCATCCTAGATACAACTTCAATAACTATGACAAGTGAGAACCTATAGTATTCCCAAGGTTATCATGTACTAACATTAATTCTAGAAGCAAATGAGCTCGAGGTCATCTACCCACGATCCCGCACTCCGACACCAATCATCATTTACCTGAAACATAAAATATCGGTGCCCATGGAGGGCTCAGCACTTGGCCAAGTATGTTAACTATGTTGTCCTAGACCCTTTAGGTCACTTAGGTCAATTAGTCGTCTTAACATGAGGTTCGTTACATACTGTACCAGTTTACAGATATAATGAAACTGTAAATACATGGATGGAAACGTTTAAACACAATCAAGACAGCCACTACATTCACATACAACACGATACATGCGTAATTTCAACAAACGAAATAAAGTACTGGAGTGTATAGTCATTAAGCAAATGATCTCGTTTCGTTATATACCACTGACCTTTCAGGTCCTCATCATTCTGTAAACCCTATCGCTTGTTGGGTGTCAAGTTAGGACAACCCGTAAATTTTTATTCATTGATGGACAGTCGTCCTGGTGGCAAGAAGCCTGGTACCAATGGTGGTACATTCTGGACAATGATCTATGTAGGCTCGTGTGGGCTTAATAGAGTGGGAACCCCGATCCGGGAAGAACAATCAGTGATCACTATGCGCAACCTGCTGGAACGAATGCAGACCAGGATTTAACTAGACACATTTATTATTAGATTATGGAGTACTCATTCATTGTACGGCTGCCCTAAGGGTCTTACGCATACCTAGAATAATCTAAGTCGTATTCACGTTCGAGGTCCATGTTCTAGAGACCGACATAGTCGTCTCTCATACCTAAGTGTTTCACGTAGGTTACTGTGTATATACTTATAATACTAGGTGTATTATTTAAGCAGCAACAACTTCATCATATTGATCGTATATGTATGTTTATATAAGTCGATCTATAGTCGACGTAGTATTAGTCCGAAAGGACGTTCGCATACAATAACAATAGTGTGATATAAATGGTCAAGTATACATTTCAGCTCACACATACGCGCATATAAGAAAAATTCGTAAGCACACAATAACATTCGCTTGACAATCAAGGAATTAATCCATACATCATGCATATCGCTCTTAACATGTAAACAAACAATATCCGAACCCGAGGCTTCCCTCAGGGGTTCAGACCACACAATGAACATACCGTACACCGATGAGCAAAGCTAGCGTAACGAGTACCCGTCTATCCTCTACATTCCCGGAGTTCGAATCCCGCAACCCGATCTACTGAGAAATATAACTACTATCAGTATCCAAGTCTTTGGATTTATAGTTTGTCATACGGTTTAACTTACGAATACGTATTATTCAATACCGTATTTTATTCACTACGTGGAGGTTGGATTCTTGGTTATCTTGATATTCAACGTGGTAATTTGTTCTCCCATAATTACGTACACTTACGTTTACGTGTATGTATTAATACTCACAAGTTTATATATATACATATGTATATCTATATTTTAGGTATATATATATATTCGTTCGTACGTATATGTAATACTCGTCGTCATATCGTTACGCGTTACATGATGGTGATTACTTAACAATCAACGTTGTTTATCTAAATTCGATTCTAGTACATTTATGCTTGCACATGCGCGTAACACTTATACATATTCATATTTGCGTTCATTATAGTTCGAGTCACATTATAACATACGTCCTTGGTTATATTTCCACCTCACACGTATTACCTACCATCTATATGTACGTATACATATACATTTATTTTTACAACATCACATATTATTTCTCATCCCATATTAAAATCCATATCGTATGAATTGTATAGTTATTCATACTAATTTATTTCATATTTCCTTGTAAAATGTATATTGTTCATTCGTGTCGATTATTCATACGTTTCTTATTGAAACGTCATTTCGAGATTATACAATATACATTCATACATTGTCATGCCTCTTACCATATAAGGTTCCTACGATACAGTATACTTCCTATAATTCTCAACCTAGACTTATCTTCTTCTGTGATTATTTACAAGGCATATTTATAACATGTTAATCCCTTAATGATACACGTCCTCATACTTTAATAAAATGTCACATTATAGCATATTAACTTTGTAATATGATATGTCCACTAATACCAAACTGCCCAATATTTTTTTTTCGGTAATGAAATTCCTTCCCCATATATTTTTAATCAATTGCAATATCAACCCAAGTATTATAGTGGCTACATTTCTACCTTTAATTACTTTATAATCTAATATTTTCAATATTGTAACATACATATATATATGTATTAAATTACCAAACAGCAACCCAATTTGTCCAGATTTTTATACTTTCTCCCCACACTTCCTTTTTATTACATATTACCCTCTTTATTTTTATAAACTTATAATCTAATACTAAAACTATATGTTATATCCCATAATTAATTAAATTACTACAATTAGCCCAAAATTCCTCCAATTTATAAGCAGACCCTTAATAGTCAAGTTAATTTCATTCTAGACATAGAACTTTCGGAAATTACAAAAACACCCATATAGTTTTATAAGTTTTCATTTTTAACTTAACACTTCATTAAATTACCAAATCAATTTTATTTAGTTCTTTAATTTGGTCAAATGTCATATGTGGTCACTGTTGACCACCCCAAGTATCCCCTTTGACTCATATTTACTATAATTACGAAAATAGCCCTTTTTTCTCTATTTTTACATCTAACACTTTTATTTCATAAAATTGTATTTTATATTTTCTAAAATTCGTAAAACATTTCTCCTTGGTTTTATATTTGCTCACACCCCATTTTTTTTACTAATGTTCATTTTGATCTCATAAATGGTCTATTATTTATTTATACACTTATAAAATCCATTTAAATTATATTGTAACATTATATCTAATTTAAGAAATACCTAAACTCACTAATATTCACTTAAAATATCACTAGGTGTATTATATCCACCAAAATTATATTTTTGCACCAGAATTTTATATAATCCATTTAATCACTTTAAAATCTAATAATCAATATTTAAAGGTTAAAATAAGCATAATAAAAATAGCCTAAACACATGCCTTAAACATAACATAATATTAAATGTAAGAAGGACATTAAAATGTTCTAAACACATCTACTAACTCACGGTTTATACATATTTTATTCTAACACTATTAAATTATTTTTCCTTCATTAATCACTTATAAAATAAACTTAAATAAGCCAACACTACTTAGTTTTATTAATCAAATATTTAACCATCAATTTTCTCCACATTTTTAGGATTTAGATAGCACACATAAACTTATATACTCTCGGTTATTGTACAGATTTATGTTTAACTTCTAAAAATCATTTTACTTTCATTTTTAATTTATAAACTTGACTTTAATAAGTCATGGTAACAAACCTCACTATTCAATATTTGACCCTTATTTTTTTCTCCATGCATTTAGGATCTAGCACATATACATACATTTGTATACTACTCTCGGCTACACAAGTTTTCATAAATAACATTTTTTTAAAATATTCTTCTCTCATTAATAACTCATTAACTTGGCTTAAGTAATTTACCAAGTATATAATCCATTATTTCTACGCATTTTTTAGAATTAAATACACATCTATAACGAATTTCCCTTCTCGTTTGCACAATTATAATTAATATCTTAGCCATCTTTTTCTTCCATTAATAACTTGTAAAATATGTGTTAATAGTCACTAACAGCTAACCTCACTAATGAAGTGCTTACCCCTTAATTCTCTCCATGTATTTTCGGTTTATTTAGCACTTGTATCCCCACATGTATTTCCATTTTTTTTTTTGCACAACTCTACTTAAGCCAGAGAACAGGAAAAATAGAAAAGGTAATGAGTGTCATTACCTTAATATAATGGAAAAATTCTTCCACCAGTTCTTGAGTTCTCACGGCAGGAGCTTTCAAATTTTGATTTTCTCCCCTTGTCCTATACCCTCAGCTCTCGGACAGCTATAACAAAGAGACAGGTTTTCAGTGTTTTTTTTGTGTGTATGAAACCAGTTACAACAAGAGCGTAGGTACTGTGAAAGGGAACAACAAAGAAGAATCATACACAAAGATGGATGTACCATGAGAGGTAGGGGGGGACCCAATGTAGAGCGTAGTGTGTCAACTGACACACATATAATTCATAATAAAGTCAAATTTTATTTATATGCTATAACTAATCATGTTTAGTTAGGTGGTTTGACACTGTTACGTTGATAAATATGCATTGAGTTTAAATATGGTTATGTAATTTGTTTATTTTGTTACAAACTTCATCTAATGTATGTAAATAAATTGAGTTCAAGGTTATAGAATCACCTTAATAATAGTTATATTTCACTTTGTGATTACGTAATTTTTTTAGTTTTGTTTTAGTCCTTATATATTGTAATTGTATCGTTATTTCCTCACTTAATATTGTTTTATTTTCTATAATCTTGATTTATTATGCACCCCACCTTTCCACCCTTTTACCTAGAGAACAACAAATGCCTTAAAGTTAATTACTTAATTTGTTGATTAACATTTGCTACTTGTCAATTTAAATATATTCTTCTAGTTTGTTCAGTAATGTGAATGAACTTAACTAACTTTGATTAAGAATAATAAGTTTGTTGACTGTTTTTAATAATATAATTAAATGTTATATTACTGTAGACATTATACTACTAGTATCTATTGTTAATATGATCACAAATTTAATATAATATTATATAAAAGCTTATTGTTGAATATAAAAATCTAAATTTATAAGTTTGACACACTTGATTTAAAATTCTGGATCCGCCACTGATGAGAGGTGAGGTAACCATGCTGTTGCTGTCTTGTGGAGGTAGTAGTACTATTCTGTAGAGAAGGATGGAGGAAATCAGTTGCAACTTTGCTCCATGTAACCGCACGCAAGGGAAAGAAAAAAAAAGAACATACTAGTACGTCCTTGCTACTGTGGTTTGGTCGTTGCAGTTGGGAGTCAAGCAGAGAGAGAGAGAGGAGTTTGTTGTCATCTCAGAAGAGAAAGGTTGATGTTGCTGCAGGGGAGTGGACCAAGAATCGTGGGAAATTTGCTTGCTATTACCGGTAAATCAAAGTCCAAAGCAATAACCTTGCCTGAATCAGGAACCATGTCATATATACGAGATTGTAAATGTATTGTATATTATCGTTGTTGAATACATGGGAACAGTACATGTATTTATAGTACTGTGAGACAGAACCATAAATGGGCCTAAAAGATAACCTAGCCCAATGATAAAATTGTGGACTGAATATTAAAGGCCCATGGTCACGTATGCCCCGCGATCGAAACTATCTACCGCCAAGAGGGAGTTTTGATCGAAGCGAGTGAAAATGGGAATTAGGGCTAGGTTTTTGTGAGGATATCGGCGATCTGTGAGACGATGCGAGATGAGAGATCTGCAAGCTTCCATTTTAATTCGTGCTCTGACAAAGAAAGTATCCAGAGAGACGTGCTTTATCCGGCTATGGAGTGGGGGATTGGAAGTGATGTATGTAGCCCCTAAATTGTCGTTTGTGAAAGAAAGATGCCCAATTCAGAGAGGAGAGTTTGAAGCTAGATGGCTTCAGCGGCGGCAGCAGCGACATCCTTGTATTCGGCCTCAGTGGATGAACGTGCGACGGCCCGTTGTTTCCGGCTACTCCAGGAGACAAGGTGTTTCCCGAAGAAGATGAGGTAGCCTGCAGTGGAGCGCCGGTCGATGGGAGATCCGCCCCAATCCGCATCAGAGTACACGTGTAAAGGCCAACCGAGGATTTCTCGAGGTAAAGACCCAATCTTTGAGTACCTGCGAGATATCTGAGTATACGTTTTACTGCATTCCAGTGGACATCTTTGGGTTGTGCATATATTGACAAACGCGGTTAACCGCATAGGATAGATCTGGTCTGGTGAGAGCAAGATATTGAAGAGCACCAACAGTGCTCCGATAATAGGTGGTTTTGGGGTAATCTGGAGAATCAATGGTGTCTAGAGTGTCATTAGATGACATTGGTGTAGAACAGGGTTTGGAGTCTAGCATGTTGACAGATTGCAAAAGTCACGTATGTATTTCTGTTGGGACAAAAGGAGTCCCTCGTTGCTGCGGGTGACTGAAATTCCCAGAAAATAGCTGAGAGGGCCTGTAGCTGAGACAGGAAATTCCAATGAGAGAGCTTTGTGAGGAATGTATGAGATGGGTAGAAGAGGCCGTAAATAGTATGTCATCCCATAGATTAGAGATGTACATGATATCATGATCCTTTTTGTAGATAAAAAGAGATGAATCAGAGAGAGAGGGACTGAAACCAATATCAATAAGAAAGTTACTGAGACGAGAGAACTAAGCGCGATGAGACTGTTTGAGACCATATAAGGACCTCTTGAGAAGACAGACATGGTGGGGATGGGTAGAGCTGACAAATCCATTAGGTTTGTCTAATGTAAACCTTCTCATTTAGAACCCCATGAAGAAACGCATTCTGTATATCAGCTTGATGTATAGCCCAGTCTTTGGAGACAGCAATAGATAGGACCATGCGAATAGTGGAAGGTTTAACAACTGGGTTGTACGTTTCAGTGTAATCTGTGCCATAGGACTGAGAGTAGCCGTGAGCCACTAACCTGGCCTTGCGTCTCTGTATAGATCCATCTGAGTTTTTCTTTGTCTTGAGAATCCATTTTGTCCCTAAGACATTCATGGATGGAGAGAAAGGAACAAGTTCCCAGGTGTTGGTTTTGAGCAAGGCATCATATTCATCTTGAATGGCTTTCCTCCAGTCAGGATAAGCTTGGGCTTGTTTAAATGTTGGTGATTCTGGGATGGGGTTTTCTGAGAGGCTGAGAGTGTTGGTTTGTGGCCAGGGGATGGTGCCATCAGTAAAGTGTTTGGGCTTGAGAGAGTTGGTTTGTTCCTGGTAACCATGGGATGATTGTTTTGAGGGAGAGGAGGATCAGGGTCTGAAGTATGTAGAGGTGACTCTGCTAGTGGAGTACTCATAGAACCTGTAGGTAATGAGGATGGTGGGGAAGTTTGTGGTGGTGCAACGGAGGGAGAAGGAGTTATATGGACACTGGTTGTTAGAGTGTCTGGGTGAAAAGTAGGAGCAGGAGGACTGTTTTGAATGTTGGTGGTTTTTTATTGTGAGAATGGAAGTGTTGTTCATTAAAGACAACATCACGCGAGATGAAGATTTTCTGTGATTGAGGTTCAAAGCAGATATAACCAGAGTGATTTGGAGAGTAACCTAGGAACACATGTTCACTAGATCGAAAGGAGAGTTTGTGTTTGTTGCGTGGTCTTAAATTGGGCCAGCAGGCAGACCCAAAGACCCGTAGTTTGCTGTAGTTTGGAGCCTTATGAAAGAGGAGCTGGTATAGGGATGATCATGAAGAGGTTTGGAGGGGGTGCGATTGAGGAGATAAGTAGAAGTCATGACAGCATAGCTCCAGAAGTGCAAGGGTAAGTGGGCAAGGGCTAGGAGGGTTAGGGCCTTGTCTTTAATAATCTGTGTCTGCATTCCACCATACCGTTCTGGGGGTGAGAGTAGGGACAGGTGAGGCGATGGTGAATGCCCTTGTCACCAAAATTGATTTGAGAGGCATGAATTCACCTCCCCCATCAGTCTGAACAGACTTAAGAAGAGCACCAAATTGTCTTTCAACAAGAGCAATAAACTTAGGGAAAAGCAAGGCAACATCATATTTAAGTGCTAGAGGAAACATCACATAAATCTGGCACAATCATCCACTATAAGAAGGTAATAACGATATCCATCGATAGAAACTGTATTAGATGGTCCCTATACATCCATGTAAAGCAACTCAAAAGGCATAGTAGATCTGGAAGTAGAAGTATAATGAGGTAAAGCATGTGTTTTACCCTTACAGCAAGCCCAACAAAAATCAACATTGTCTTTGGAAGAAACGGGGAGATTAAATTTATTTATAGTAAACTTGGTCTGATAAACAGAGGGGTGTCCAAGTCTATAGTGCCATTGAGTGGAGGTAGTGCAGATCCAGAAGAAACAGAGGTAGATAGGGCTTGGGGATGAGCATTTTCATGTGGGAAGTAGTACATCTCATCTCTAACCAAACATTGAGTTAGGATCTACCCAGTTGTACTTGTACGATCCTTCACAAGAAAATAAGTGGGATGAAATTCAACACAAGTGTCATTATCAGCAGTAAACTGTCTTATAGAAACCAGATTATTGTGTAGACCAGGAGCATGAAAGATGCTAGATAACATATAACAAGCACTAGGGCCAGTAATACTGCCTGATCCAATGTGAGATATAGGGAGGGAAGTACCCTCCCCAAGCTGATAGTCTCTGTTCCCTGATATTCCGAGCCCCTAGATTCAAGCGTTACATCTCTCCTGTGAAATGGTGAGTAGCACCAGTATCGGGGATCTAGGAATTGGAGGGGTTTGGTTGTTGTGTGGTGACATTGGCCTGAAAACTCCTGGGAGGAGGTTGCTGATAGGATTGATTGAATCGGTGGTAACACATTTTGGACGTTTCTTAATTCCAGCAAGTTGAAGCATATACTGACAATGTGTGCTTGCGACTGTGCAGCAAACATTTCTACTAGAGTAGACCACATACTTGCAGAAGAGTCAGATCTAGATGTTTGGATAACAATAGGTTCGGCCAGGGAGGATAGAATAATGCTCATCACAGTTGATCCTGAGTTTTCCATTTTTTATACTCACTATTTGCCGTTCCATCGATGTGTTCAGCAGGACAGGGGAACGTACCGTCAATATATTTAAAGAGATCGTTGCCGCGCAGGAAGGGTTGAATGAGATTACGCCAGGTGGGGAATTGTCTGGACGTAACTTTATCAGATGGGAAGCGGCGGCCAGAATCGAATATGAAGGCGGTGCCGTGGTGACAACGACAGAAGTGTTAGGTGTGATCGTCTCTGAATCTGGAGTAGATGAAACTTCATCACCGCCATTGGTGGTCATGGAAAAAAAGGATGTTAACCCTAGTGTTGCTCTGATACCATACGAGATTGTAAATGTATTGTATATATCGTTGTTGAATTCATGGGAACAGTACATTATTTATAGTACTGTGAGACAGAACCATAGCCTAATGATAAAACTGTGGAATGAATATTAAAGGCCCATGGTCACGTAATATACAGCATGAGTGGATAAATATTCAGACACACGATGGCGTGAAATCTCATTATCAGCTGAGGGTAAGCTATGAAGCACAGGTTGATTTACACCATCAGAGACTCTTAATGAATGTAATAGTGATCGAAAATATCACATTGTATTGATCGATGAGAATTACAGTATTTATACTGTACAAGAAATATCTTCTCGTATGACTATTATGGGCTAGATAACTAACCCTAACTAAGGCCCAATATACTAAGACGGCCCATGGTCTAATATCCCCCCGCGAGCCCAACTACATAGCCAGAAGAGGTAGTTTGGCTCGAAGTCGATGAAAGTTGGAAGTAGTAGAAGCCTTAGTCAAAATGTCGGCTAGCGTTCCTGTGTCGGAACATGAGTAACCCGTAGGGTTCTTTTGTACTTTCTCTCTTACAAAGAAAAAATCCAAAGATACATGTTTGATCCTGCTATGAATCGAGGGATTTGAAGCTAAAAAGGTTGCCCCAAGATTGTCGCAGAATAGATGAGGGGGTTGAGAGAGCGAGATTCCTAATTCAGACAACAAGATCTGAATCCAAGTAACCTCTGCAGCGGCGTTGGCAGCGGACTTGTATTCCGCTTCAGTGGAAGACCGGGCCACCGTCTTCTGCTTCCAGCTGCTCCAGGAGACCAAGTGATCGCCAAGGAAGACAAGAAAGGCGGCGGTGGAGCGACGGTCACCAGAGGAACCGCCCCAATCTGCGTCAGAGAAGACGCGCAAGGAGCCAACCGAGGAGCGGGGAAAAAAAGACTCAAGTTTTGAGTCCCAACAAGGTATCGTAAAATTCTTTTGACAGCACTCCAGTGAATCTGTTTAGGTTTTTGCATATATTGACAAACCTTGTTGACTGCATGTGATAAATCTGGCCGAGTGAGGGATAAGTACTGGAGACTACCAACTACACTGCGGTAGTGAGTTGGATTGTCATAGTCCGGTGAGTTATGTGTGTCTAGATCAGTGGAAGAAGATAGAGGTGTAGGGCTAGATTTAGCATGGAGCATGTCTTTTTTCTGAGGAGATCTGAGATGTATTTGTGTTGGGAAAGTGAGAGGCCTGATTTATCCCGAATGACAGAAACGCCCAAAAAATATGAGAGTTCCCAGTAGCTGAAACCGGAAAGTGAGAGGCTAAAGAATGAGTGAAAGCTTTGATGAGAGATAGAGTTGAAGCAGTGAACAGAATATCGTCCACATACACCAAAACATACATAATCTGATCTCCATGCTTGTAGATGAATAATGAGGAATCTGATATGCAAGAAGTAAAACCAATCTGAAGTAGAAAGGAACTTAGTTTTGAGAACCAAGCACGAGGAGATTGTTTTAAACCATATAGGGATTTCCTCAATAGACACACATGATTAGGACGTTGTTCATCAACATAGCCCTGAGGTTGCCTAATATAGACATGTTCCTCCAAATCCCCATGAAGGAAAGCATTTTGAATATCTGCCTGATAAATAGGCCAGTGGAGAGAGACTGCAATAGAAGCACAACCTGATTGTAGATGTCTTAACAACAGGACTATAAGTTTCTGTGTAATCATGCCCAAAAGACTGATTAAATCCTTGAGCAACAAGTCTGGCCTTGCGCCTCTGTATAGATCCATCTGCATTTCTTTTTGTTTTTAGGATCCATTTTGTCCCTAATAAATTCATAGAAGGATGGAATGGAACTAAAGTCCAGGTTCCAGTATGAATCAAAGCCTCATACTCCTTCTGAATAGCAGCCTTCCACTCTGGATACACTGGGCCTGTCTGAAGGTAGGTTCTTCTGGTATGTCCCCACTAACTGTTGTAGTATGATGAAGTTTAGGCCAAACCATAGTGCCATCCGTGTAGGTTTTGGGTTTCAAACTATTTGGTTTGGGACCTAGTAGTCATAGGATGGACTTGGGAGGTTCTGGGCTAGTAGATGGTGAGTGTGTGGGTGAGGTAGTAGTGAGTGGATCAGAAGAAGAATCAGAGTTAGGGTTCTCTGTAGGAGAGGGTGGCAGAGGAGAAGAGGGGGAGTGTATGTTGACCTGGTAGGTAAGAAGAGATTAGGTTCAATAATGGGAGAAGGGGCTGAGGTAGTAACAGAGGGAGAGGAGGAGGTGAGCACAGGTTTGGAGAAGGGGTAGTGGGTTTCATTGAAGGTAACATCTCGAGAAACAATAGTTTTCTGAGATATAGGATCATAGCAAATATATCCTGTGTGAGAATGAGAGTAGCCAAGGAAAATGAATTCCCTAGAGCGAAAGGAGAGTTTGTGGTTATTCCGTGGTCTCAAATTTGGCCAACAAGAGGAGCCAAATATTCTGAGGAGGCTGTAGTCAGAGCTTTGTGGTAAAGTAACTGGAAAGGGGACTGATCATGTAAGGAGGTAGATGGGTTCGGTTTATGAGGTAGGTGGCTGTCCTAACAGCATAGGACCAGAAAACCAAGGGAACAGAGGCATGGGCTAGTAAGCAGAGGGCCTTGTCCATGACCAATCTGTGACGGCATTCAACCATACCATTTGAGCATGAGAGTAGGGACAAGTAAAACGATGATGTATGCCCTTGTCACTCAGAAAATCTTTAATGCAACAAATTCACCCCCATTATCTGTCTGAACAGATTGTATAGAGGTAGAGAATTGTGTTTCAATCATGGCAACAAAGTGAGGAAATAAGACAGAAACATCAGATTTCTGTACAATAGGAAAGCACCACATATATCGTGTAGAATCATCCACAATCAACAAATAGTAATGAAAACCATCAACCGATGTTTGATGAGCAGGCCCCCACAAATCCATATATAACAACTGAAAGGGAATTATAGACCGAGTAGCAGTATTAGGATGAGGGAGGGCATGAGCCTTCCCTTTACAACAAGATGGACAAAAACTTAAACTGCTAGAAGTGCTAGTAGGCAAATGAAACTTGTTTATTGTAAACTTAGTCTGAGTGGGGGAAGGGTGACCCAACCGAGAGTGCCAAACATCTGGGGAAGCACGAACTCCATTCTTGACAGTAATGTGATTAGCTTGGAGTGGGGCAGGAAACTGATATAGGCCATTTCTAACTGTGCCTTGGAGAAGAATCCTCCCAGTTGAGCGATCCTTCACAAAGAAACAATCAGGAAGAAATTCAATAGAAACATCATTATCACTAGTGAATTTCCTGACCGAAATAAGATTATTCACCAGATCTGGTGCACGATAGATACTAGATAGGAGATAAGACCCAGAGGGAGTGGTTAGACTCCCTGAACCATGGTGAGTAATAGACAAAGATTTACCATCTCCAAGGTTGATAGAATCAGTGCCTGAATATTCATTTGCCCCGAGGTTCATCCTCTGAAAATCATTAGTAAAATGATGAGTAGCACCCGAATCAGCAATCCATGAACCATGGCTGTTAACAGATTGTCCAGTAGCTAAGTTAGCTTGAAAAGACTTTGGGGGAGGTGCCTGATAAGACTGGTTAAATCGATGATAACATTGTCGGGCAGTGTGGCCTTTCTTGTCACAGATTTGACACTGAGGCCTCGTGTCAAGATGTCCAGCAAACGTAGTGGTAGGGGAAGGAGAAGTAGAGGACTGGTATGTGGATCTGTTGTATTGTGAAGATCCACGTCCCCTGGATCAATTGTTGTTGTTTCTGTTGGAATTATTTGTGGACTTTTGAGGAGTTTTTGTGGTGTTATTGATGGATATTGTGGATGTAGTCTGATTCTGTTGATCTGAAATTCTAGCCTCCTGAGTAAGCAGATTGCCATATATTTGATGAGGAGACAAAGACATGGTTTGAGTCATCAGATAGGTTACCATAGAGTCATACTCAGTAGGTAACCCCTTAAGCAAGAAGGTCTTAAAATCTCGATCAGAAATAATATCACCAGCAGCGGCAAGAGAAGAACTAGACTTTGTGCACGATTGAAATAGTCAGTAATAGTCTCATTTCCTTTCTTCTTAATGCTAGCTAGTTGAAAATAAAATTGGCCAATATTAGCCTGAGACTGAGCAGCAAACATGTCAGTCAAAGTAGTCCACATGATGGTAGAAGATGTGCACCGAGAAACATGAGTTACAAGAGACTCAGTAAGAGAAGATTGTAGAACACTCATGACTAACTGATCTTGAATCTTCCATTTAAGATGTTCCTCATTTTCTTTTCCATTGATCTGTGTAGGAGGACAAGGAAAACTGCCATCAATGTACTTAAACAGATCGGTACCTCGAAGAAACGTCTGGATCAATTTTGCCAGGTGGGGAAATTGTCAGATCGAAGTTTGATCAAGTGAGAAGCAGCCGCTAAGATGGAATAGGAGGGTGTGGAAGTGTGGACGACAACTGATGTGTTGGGCGCAGCAGAAGAAACGCCTGAACCAGGCGTGTGTTCACCAACAGGATCCGCCATTGTAGGATGGGTGTGACCCTTACGAAGCGATTGATACCATAATGAATGTAATAGTGATCGAAAATATCACTTGTATTGATCGATGAGAATTACAGTATTATACTGTACAAGAAATATCTTCTCGTATGACTATTATGGGCTAGATAACTAACCCTAACTAAGGCCCAATATACTAAGACGGCCCATGGTCTAATAACTCTCACCTGCTCGTACAATATATGGAATGCTTGATTTACAGTCAGATGAGAAGGTGGGGTTTTGATGGTGCTTATTGTCAAGGCTGTGTTATTCTCCCTTTACTACTGTTATACGCGGATGGCAAGGAAGAAGGCATGGTGGTGTTGGGGGAATTCACGCGTGAAAGAAAAAGAGAAGGGGTCACTTCTACTTGGTGCTTCAACCGGTTTGGAGGAGGAGAAAGGATGAGAAACTTACCGGTTGGTGTTGTTCTCTCCCAGCTGCTGTTGTTGTCCGAAACCAAACAAGGAAAGAAGGAGCTGTATTGCTTTTGTGAGACAGAAGAAAAAGAAGAGCAGAGACATAGCTGTAGGAATCTGTCGTGGAAGAAAAGTAGAGTATTTCCCTTTGTTGCTGTTGTAACAGGACGTGAAAGGATGGGGATGGTGCTGTTGTACGGGAAAGAAATAAAGAATCATGTTGGCTTGAGAAGAAAGAAAGTAGCGTGTGAGCTAACAGAGAAGGACTACAACAGATAGGCTGTCGCATGGGAAAGGAAAGGAATGGGCTGACGGTGGTGTGAGTAAAATAGAAGAACTTGTCTTTATACTTTGCTCATTTGTTTATGTAGACTAATGATGTTTTTATTTTCTTTAGCTTAATAGGTGGCCGGCTGGGATGGTAGTTTGGTAGTAATGTTGTGACTATGTTAATGTGTACATCTGCTTCTTTTGGCTGAATTGAAGATCTTCTTTGCTTCAGTCATAATTACTCCTTCAAAATCAATAACTTTTGAAGCAGAATAATAGTATACTTTAGAATTACTACCAGGTATAATTGAAATTCCTAGAATAACAAGTCGCATGTTAGCTCTGCTCTTAATTAAGCTACTTTATTGTTACTGTCTCGGTGATGTTCCCTATGATTACCCAGTTGACTTGGTAAATTTATCTTTAAAACCATTGGATTGAAATAACTTTTTGTCCCTGAGATCAATTATGAGAAGTGATCCACTGGGAAGAAATAGGTAAAGATTGGTGAGCATGATCCATTGGGAAGAGATGCATCGGAAACTTATTTACAATAGCATTGACAAGATGATGAGACTGTCTTCAAAGGGATGTCTGGGGCCTGAATTGATTGGTAGGCTTAATATTTGTGAAGGAGAAAGTTGATCAAGAGAGTACATGTTTGTGCCAATAGTTTGTTTAGAGTATATGATATATTTATATAATTTATTGAGTGATGTTGGTGGTATTTAGCACATGTGCTAATATGTTACTTGTGATATTAAGTTTATGAGTTAAATTCTTCTTAATAATATTTTCTTTTATTAGAGATTAGTGTATAGTTTAATATCCATTTCAGATTATATATTTATTCCATAAATTCATGGCAATTATTGCTCATGATTTAATTTAATTCTCACTAATTAAGGTAATAATTATTTGGGGTATTTCAGTCTACCACCCTTAAAAGGACTTCGCCCCGAAGTCGTCTTAATCAAATAACTACCCAATGTAAGCACTTGAGATGTATGTTGGTTATGTGTATGTACTTTAAACACTTGGAATGCGTTTTGCGACATGTTGTGCCTAGAACACCTGAACAATTAGGTACTGAGGTCCTTCGGGACTGGTGATATATACATGTTAATTGTGTGGATCAATGGAATTGATAACACTTCGGGGAAGTGTCGAGACCTTAGAATCGATAGAACGAATTGGTAGTTGTCATTGAGGTTACATTGGATAGTTACGTTACCTATTTGATTAAGACGACTTCGGGACAAAGTCCTTTTAAGGGGGGTAGACTGAAATACCCCAAATAATTATTACCTTAATTAGTGAGGATTAAATTAAATCATGAGCAATAATTGCCATGAATTTATCTTAATTCATCATGGTCAGGTCGTCAGACCCTTCCAAGGTCTCCTCTCCAGTTCTTAAGGATTTGTAATCCGGTATTAATATGTGTTATAACTGTGGCATCCTACTATCTGGCCATTATGGCTTCCCGTATAGCTTCATTGTGGTAGCACTTGCTATGGCAAGTGCGCCATGCAAGATGGGCTATTGGTACTGTGTACGTCACTGGTGGTACATTCTCCCGATCTTCCCGTACTTGGTAGTCTTGCTGAATCCTCCTTTGCTCTCTTGGTTTTGGATAATTTGATTAACTAGGCAGCTTCTTGATTGCCTTCGATAAGGTAGTTACTCATCAGGGTGTTCCTCCTTCTAAGGAGACCCTTATTCAGTTGTTTTCGCCTTCCCTCTAGCTCTTGTTTCCACACATTTTATCGTGGTTATCGAGTATTGACTATCCTTGGGCACTACGTCATAGTCCTATCTCGGTATATGATTTGCATATGCTCTCATAGTCATCTGAGCCATGTCGGTCAGGTCTTTGTAACCTTTTCCAACTTGTGTAGGTTTGGAGTTACCCACTTCAGAATAGACTTCTAGGTGGTCCTTATGCCTAGGCACGGTATTATCTCGCTTTATGCCCTTTCGGACTGCTGTCCCGTGTTCCTGTCGCTTCTCTTTTCCTCTTCATTGCACTAGTAGTGCTTTCTTTTTTTGTTGGTATGGCAGGGTTATATCGACTGTGTAGCATGTCGACCCAACTTGTCGGTAATTATAATCCCCTCATAGGTAGGATACCATAGGCAGCACCTTTATAATACATTGCGCTCCAGTCAGGACCTTGAGGTCTTGGAAAAATATTGTAGAACAAGGTTCTTTCCGTATTTATTATATAACATTAGGTAGCTGCCTGATAAGTGTGAAACATATAGGCTTTTTAGGGTTTAATTACCATATAATCTGCAACAATTTAAGCAATGTTTCCCACTTATTCTGTGTTTTTCATAAGATTGATGTTTTGATATGAATTGACGCATTTTATGTGATAAATATAGGAAAAACCTAGGGAAATAAAGATTTTACATCATAAGGATTACAACGCAACAAACGGGGAACAAATCCGGAAAAAGAGGCAAAACTCGGCCACGTCCGGCCAAAGTCACCCGGACGCAAATTCGGACGCCCATCAAAGGACACGTCCGGATCTGGACGCAAGCCGGACGTGACCCGAGATCCAGATCCAAAAGTGTTGTGTCTTGTCCGGATCCGGACACAGATCCGGACATTACCCGATATTCAGATCTAAAACCGTTGTCTCATGTCCGGATCTGGACATAGATCCGGACGTCACACAGAAATGAAAAATAAAAACACATCACGCTGATAATCGGGCTTTCGGCACAATTATCAGCCGAGCGGCGGTTTAGCCCATACCTCAAGATAGATTAAGACGACGCCCATGCTCTTACCCAACTTACCACTAAGCAATGTTTTATTTCTAAGCCTATTTAAACCCTCTTTCATCCTTCATTTCAATTCGTACCAGACGCTCTAGTCTACACACTACACTCTCCTCCTCTCCCTCCATATTACTTCCGTATTCACGATCGCTCCTTCATCTCCATTCACAAATCTTTCTCCATATTCATTCTCCCTCGGTTACAGACAGAAACCTGCTCACGGCGCTTCATTTAGCCGCGTCCGGATTGACGTCCGGATCCGGACAGACCCTGAACAACGCGTCTGGATCGACGTCCGACCTCAGATAGCCGGACGTGACACAGACGAGAGTGGACACTGCAGAATCGGCGATGACTCCTAAAATCAGTTTTTCTGCTAAATCCCTCTATCCTTATGTTGTTTATATTGAGCATTGTTATTATGTCTATGGCTGAGTAGTCACTTTTAATTTCGGTTTACTATGTATCTCTAGATTAATTATTTCTGAACCTTTGTGATTTTCTGCAGTACAATAGAATAAAGTTCTTTTCCCTTATGAATTCTTAAACTTTTTAATCTAATCAATTATTGTGTTTATCAGTTTGTTAGCTTATAAGTGAGAACTGCGGCTATCAATTGACTACAGGGAAAGAACCAGTTAGTATAGAGATGGTAATTCCTCTAGACCACTAGCTGACCATTAATCTAGACTATGCTTAAAGCAATTAGTAAACAGTGGATTCATAACGAGAGTTAGGATTTGGTCTTTGCTAATTAGAATTCGTGGAACGGGAGACCGAATACGAGTTATCCTTATTCTAGGGTTTTATTCAGAATTCTGTAGAAATCACTTAGGGAAAGAAATTGTAAATCTAGAGAAAAGTAGTAAACCGGAATTTCCCTTATCAAACAAAATCAAATAAATTATTTACCTGTTATTTATTGCTTAGTGAACTCTTTTACAGCATTTACCATCACATACGAAAACCCCCAATTTCTTGTTATATTATTCTTGTTTTGTGTGTAAGCAGAAATTAAACTAGATACCGCCTCCTTTGGTTCGATACTCAGGGAATACTCCGAGATTTAAACTTGCTATAATCGACCGGTACACTTGTCGTTAGGTTAAACCCCCAACAACAATTTACCGTTAGGTTTTTACCCAACAAGTTTTTGGCACCGCTGTCGGGGAGGCACGGTTATTTAGTTTAATTTTTATATTGGTATTATCTTATTTAATTGTGTTTTGTTTTTGTTTGTTTATTCTTGTTTTGTTTTATTTTATTTTCTTTTATTCATTTTCTTAGCTTTGTGCGATTGGTTTCTTATTTTTGGTTCTGGTGTTATCCGATTATGTTCACTTTTACAACTTCGCAAAAACGCTCTCAGTTATCTGATTTTGGTATATGGTTACAACTCGTGCAGCTGGAAATCCTGAGTTTGAAATTGAACCAGAAATAGACAGAGTAGCAAGAAGGATTCAAAAAAGATTAGTCCTGGATCCTCCAGTTGAGCAGGAGGTACCTCTGAGAGATCCACCGGTTGATACGATCACCCCAGAGGAGTCAATTATGGGGGAACACGTCAGCGACCAAGCAAGAAGGATGAATGATTATACTCGTCCTAATGTGGAGGGGCTCACATCGCCTATAGTGATCCCTGCACTACCGGCAGGAGAAAAGTGGCAGTTCATGACGCATTACATCACGATGGTCTTGAACGCACCACAGTTTAGTGGGACGGTTACAGAAGATCCAAGCATCCATCTCACATCCTTCTTGCGATTGGTTGGAGCATGTTCAACACCAGCTTCTCAAGAGGTAGCCAGGTTAACCTTGTTTCCTTTTTCACTCAGGGACAGAGCTGCAGAGTGGCTGAACTCCCTATCTCCAAACAGTATCACTTCTTGGAGTGAGATGGCAAATGCGTTCCTAGCAAAGTACTTTCCACCGTCCCGAATGCTGTCAATGAGAGGTGAGATCACGAACTTCAAACAGTATAGCGGTGAAACTCTTTCTGAAGCTTGTGAGCGATTCAAAGGAATTGTAAGAAGAGTACCACATCATGGTCCGGGAGAAGAAGTTGTATTGCAATCATTTTATAAGGATCTAGACCCCCAGAGCCTTCTATTAGTTGATACCTGTGCAGGAGGAAGTCTTATGGAGCTTCCAATCACCAGGATAAAGGAGTTGTTGGAAACTCTTTCCAATTCAGCTAACCAATGGGGAGGTGCTAGAGCTGCTACTGAGATCTTTCCAAAGAAGAATGCAAGAATTTATGAGGTAGACTCGAATACCCTCTTAGCTGCTAAGATGGATAGCATGTCGAAGCAGTTTGAGAAGATGTGCACATTGATGAATCCAAAATCAAATGCATCTGCTATCACTGATTCATTCCCTCAATGTGAGTATTGTGGTAGAAGTTCAAACTTGTGTCAGTGTACACCTCAACCAAGTGAAGAGGTGAATTACCTGGGCAACAGACAGGGAAATTTCTATAACAACCAAAGCAATCAGGGATATCAGCAGCAAAGGTTTCAGAGCAACAACTACAATCAGAAGGCACCACAACAATATAATCACTCTTATCAGAGACCTCCTCAGAACCAACAGATGTAAGGTCAAGGAGCTTGTAGTTCCTCAAATTTGGAAGCTATGATGAGCGAATTCATTGCATCAACAAAAGCCAGATTCAATGAGCAAGATGAAATCAACAACAACCAAAAGGCATTCATGCAAGAACAAAAGGCTTACAATAAGCGAATGGAAACTCAATTGGCTCAGATTAGTCACAAGCTTTCAGAGAGACCTGCAGGGTCTTTGCCTAGTCAACTAGAGATGAATCCAAGAGAGTATGCTAAAGCAATAAACTTGAGAAGTGGTATACAGCTTGATCACCCGATCCCTGAAGCTGCGGATACTCTCAATCAACCCGATAAAGAAAATGATGCTGGTCAAGAGGTTGAAATTGTTGAGCAACCAGTGTTGAAGAATGCGCCGGCTGGCGAACCTAAACAATCAGAGAATGAGACATCAAACAAATATACCCATGTTCCCAAACCATCACCAGAAAGTAGCTGTTGAGTTGCCCATTCCGTTCCCGAACAGACTAAAGAAGAAAGACCTTGATGAGCAGTTCGGTAAGTTTTTCAGCATCTTTAAGAAACTAACCATAAATATTCCTTTTGCAGATGCGTTAAAAAAATGCCTATCTATGCAAAATTCATGAGAGACATCCTCTCAAATAGAAGGTCATTGATAGAGAAGGAAACGGTCCAGTTGACAGAGAGAGTTTCAGCTGTGCTCACTAAAAAGCTTCCCCTGAAGCTCGATGATCCAGGTCTCCCAATCATCCCATGTTCTATAGGTAGTATCAACTGTGGTAAGGGACTATGTGATTTGGGTGCTAGCATCAATTTAATGCCTATGTCTATGTACCTTAAACTTGGATTGGGTGAATGTGAACCCACCCGTATTACTCTTCAGCTAGCAGATAGATCCATTATTGTACCGAAAGGAGTAGTGCGAGTTTTGGTTGTTTCAGTTGGTACTTTTGTTTTCCCTGCTGACTTTGTGATCTTAGATATGGAGGAAGACAAAGAAGTACCACTAATCCTTGGGCGCCCATTTATGCGAACAGCTAGAACCCTCATTGATGTTGAGGGTGGTAAGATAATATTGAGAATGCATGATGAACAGCTTGTTTTTGACATGTCAAAGGTTACGAAACACCCATCTGACATACATGCTTGTTTTAGTTTGGAATCTATTGACTCTCTACTGCAGGATTATATATTTAGCCTTGCTGACATCGATGAGCTAGAGAAGTGCTTAGTAGAATCCATAGATGGAATTCATGATGATCCGGAGGTCTCTACTGTGGAATTCCAATTATCAGCAGGAGGACGATATCGAAAAGGTCCCAGAATGGAGAGTGAAAAGCTAGAAAGGGAACCTCAGGAGTTGATTCCCTCTATTAAAGAACCACCCTCATTGGAGCTGAAACCTCTCCCCAGCCATCTAAAATATGTTTTCTTAATTGAGCCCTCTAGTTTGCCTGTCATTATCTCTGCAGAACTAACTGATAAACAGAAGGAGCAACTAGTGCAGATGCTTAGGAAGAACAAGAAGGCGATAGGTTGGTCAATCGCTGATATCCAGGGGATAGCTCCTCACTTTTGCACACACCGCATCTTTCTTGAAGAAAACTTTAAACCACTAGTTCAACCCCAGAGAAGATTGAACCCAAACATGAAGGAGGGGGTAAAGAAAGAAGTCATTAAGCTTCTCGATGCAGGTATTATTTATGCAATTTCTAATAGGAGTGGGTGAGCCCTACGCAGGTAGTGTCCAAGAAAGGGGGATTTACTGTAGTTCCCAACGATAAAGGTGAGTTAGTTCCTCAGAGAACTATTACAGGGCATAGAGTGTGCATTGACTATCAAAAGTTGAATGCTGCAACTAGAAAAGATCATTTCCCTCTTCCTTTCATTGACCAAATGTTGGAGAGACTTGCAGGGCATAAATATTACTGTTTCTTGGATGGTTACTCTGGGTATTTTCAGATACCTATTGCTGAAGAGGACTAAGAGAAAACAACTTTCACATGCCCATATGGCACGTATGCCTACCGACGCATGCCCTTCGGTTTATGTAACGCTCCAGCTACCTTCCAGCGCTGCATGATGGCCATATTTTCCGACTATATTGAAAATGCATCGAGGTATTCATGTATGATTTTTCAGTTTTTGGACTAACGTTTGATTCTTGTTTGGAAAATTTGGATCATATCTTAACCAGGTGTAGAGAAACCAATTTAGTCCTAAACTGGAAAAGTGCCACTTCATGGGGCAAGAGGGCATTATGCTGGGACACAAGGCTAAGGTTTAAGTGATCGATAAGTTACCACCACCAGCAACAGTAAAAGATGTGAGGAGTTTCCTAGGTCATGTGGACTTCTACAGACGGTTCATTAAAGACTTTTCAAAGATATCTAAGCCGTTGTGTGACTTGCTGGCCAAGGATGCGAAATTCAAATTCACCAAAGAATGTCTTGAGGCATTTATCATCATCAAGGAAAAGCTAGTATCTGCACCTGTTGTTGTTGCTCCTGATTGGTCCTTACCCTTCGAGATCATGTGTGATGCGAGCGACTTTGCTGTGGGAGCAGTCCTCGGTCAAACGCACGAGAAGGTGCTGCGAGTTGTTTATTATGCCAGCAAGACGCTCAGAAAAACTATGCCACCACGGAGAAGGAGCTGTTAGCCATTGTTTTTGCTTGTGACAAGTTCAGACCATACATCATCGGGAGCAAAGTCATCATACATACTGATCATTCTGCTTTGAGGTATTTGTTCCAGAAAGCTGATGCTAAGCCCGGGTTGATCAGATGAATACTACTCTTACAAGAGTTTGACATTGAGGTGAGAGACAAGCCCGGAGTACAGAACGGAGTTGCTGATCATTTATCATGGATGCAAGTTCCTGATAACAGTATACCAATTAATGCATATTTTCCTCATGAGCTGGTGTATGCAATTGGTTTTAAGGAGGATCCTTGGTATGCCGATATTGCGAATTACCTTGCTAAGCAGATTTTGCCACAAGAGATGTCCTATCAGTAGCGGAAGAAATTCTTTTCTACTGTTAAGCAATACCGGTGGGATGATCCATTGTTGTTCAAGGTTTGTGGTGATGGAATTATTCGTCGGTGTGTCCCGGAGACTTAAACACATGACATCCTTGTCCACTGTCATTCAAGAGAAGCTGGAGGACACTTCAGGCCAGCCAAGACAGCAGCTAAGGTGTTGGAGGTAGGTTTCTTTTGGAAGACACTACATAAAGACTGCCATACATTTATGTCCACATGTGATAGCTGTCAGCGCCAAGGTAACCTTTCACGTAAACTTGAGTTGCCCTTGAATTACATCTTGGAGGTTGAGCCATTTGATTTATGGGGGATTGACTTCATGGGACCATTTCCTTCTTCACATTCGAACCTTTACATTTTGGTAGCTGTAGATTACGTGACTAAATGGGCTGAAGCAGTGGCTGCGCCTACTAATGATGCAAAGGTTGTGCTGAGGTTTTTGAAGAAAAATATTTTCACTAGGTTTGGTGTATCACGGGCAATCATAATTGATGGAGGATCTCACTTTTTTAACAAGCAGTTTGAAGCTTTGTTGCAAAAGTACGGAGTGAGACATAAGGTATCCTTACCTTACCATCCACAGACCAATGGGCAAGCTGAGGTGACTAACATGGAGATTAAGTGGATTCTACATAAATCTGTTAGTTCATCCCGTAAGGATTGGTCTATGAAATTGGATGATGCTTTATGGGCTTACCGGACAGCTTATAAGACACCTTTGGGAATGTCTCCTTACAAGTTGGTTTTTGGAAAGGCATGTCATCTTCTGGTAGAACTGGAACATAAATCTTTCTGGGCACTTAAAGTTCTGAACTATGATCTTCAGAAGGCCGGTGAGGAAAAGAAACTGCAGCTTTGTGAACTAGATGAATTCAGAGAGGAAGCCTATGAAAATGCCAAGATTTACAAGGAACAGACTAAGAGATGGCATGATAAATTGCTTGTGAAACGAGAGTTTCAGATTGGTGACCGAGTGCTAATGTTCAACTCAAGACTGAAACTATTTCCGGGAAAGCTAAAATCTCGCTGGTCGGGTCCATTCACAGTTACAACTATTTCCCCTTATGGAGTCATTGGTGTGGTCAACAAGAAAGGGGAAGCATTCAAGTTTAATGGATCACAGCTGAAGTTGTACCGAGGGAGCGATGTTGATATGGTTCATTCAACACTTTGGCTCCGAGATCCTGATTCTTCAAACTGATACACCAAGGTCTAGCCAAAGACCGAAAAGATGGGCAGCTTGGTGGGAGGCAACCCACCAGTATAAAATCTCTTCTGCACTTTCTTTTTGTTTGATATAATTTTCTTTTTATCTCTTATGAATTTTTACATTTTACTATGATACTGCAAGAGCCCCGACTCACCTTTTTCAATACATAACTCTGCCTGGTTCCACTTGAGTTCTCCTGGTTTTGCAGATTTAATTCCTCATTTATCTCACATGGATGCTAAACTGAACTTAAGCGGGGGAATATCACGACATTGTTCATTACGAATCAGGGAGTCCTCTAACACTCTTGCTATTTCATTTATGCATTTCTTGTGTTTTGCCTGATTGTCTTTGGTGCTATTTCCTTTTCAATTTTAAAAATGCAATGAGATGCTTTAGAGTAGTAGTTTTAATTTAATAATAATAATAATATAATAATATATATATATATATATAAAGGAAAGTTTCAACGTGTCCGGCTAAGTTTAGCTGGACACAAATCCGGTCAAGAAAACCTAGCCATGTCCGGATCCGGACAGAAAACCGGACGTGACTAAAAATTGACGCGCGCGTTCTTTCTTTTCTTTATTTTCTTTCTTCCTTCTCCTACCTCTGTCGACCACGAACCAGTAAAATACCAAACCCATCCCAAATCTCCTTCCACCTTCGCCACCACCACAACACCGCCACTCCGACGCCGGCGACCACCAGGACCACACCGCCGCACCGCCAAGGCCAAACCTCGCCCGAGTTTTCCCCCATTTCCACCTGAAAACCATAGTCGACACAGATTTTTCAATTTCTTGCGATTTCGATTCCGTTTCTGTCAAATTAGGGTAGATTAGGTTGTGTTTGTGATTTTTGATGTTAATTTGATAATTGCGATGCAAAAACGTAGGATTCTGTGTGAAACTTGGGAAATTGGTTGAATTTGTGTGAATTTTGGAAAAATTCAAAGCTGTATGTTCGCGGCGTGATTTTTAGGGTTCTATAGCGTGTCCGGATCTTCGTCCGACCCAGGACACCAGGACGTAGATCCGGACATGTATAAATTTTACAACTTTTTTTTCTGTAATTGTTTCTAGGCTTATGTTCTACTGTGTGATGCTATTATTTGCTATGTTTAGATGTTTTAATGCCTCGGGTCTCGTAGAATAACTGTGTGCAAGAATTTGTTCAAATAGAACTTGTTGCTCGATCGGTTTCGGGTATTTGTGTGCCTTTTGCTTCTCCTTACTGCTTCTTGTTGTTTAGGTTTCTTAATGCATTTGTTTATCGTATAGATGGCTAGAACTAGAGGAGGAAGTGCTACACGCAAGGGGTCCTCTTCGAGAGACCCCCGCCCGGACGATCAGACAGAGCCAGCCTCTACCCCACTACGCCCTGACGGTTTCATTTCTGCTGCCGCCCGGGCCTGGTACGAGCAGAGCGGGTCCTTCGTCATCGAGCAGCGCATCACCTCAGAGGCGTCCGATGCTACTGGGCTCACTGATATTTTTGAGGGTTTTGGCATCAGCAGCATTTTGCACATGGGCGAGGGCGTCTTCTCTCCGTCTCTGGTACGGGAATTCTACGCCAATGCTCAGGCATCAGACACGACGAACAACATCACATCCTATGTGCGCCAGTTCCCAGTGGAGGTAACCCCTGAGACCTTTAGTATTCTTTTATTCCTCCCGGATAATGACGCAACCCATCTAGATTTTATGAAGGATGAGCTTAGGCAGAGTAAGTCTAGGTGGTTACAAGCGGTCGGGAGTACTACTCACCAAGGGGTGAGGGGAATAAGACCGTACTACCCATATGCCCCCTCCCCCCCCTGCCCTAGAGGACCATTGCAGAGATCCTCATCATCAGATCCGGCCACATGCCGGAAGATGCTCTGACGAGGATTGTTTTTCCTCGACATCTCCTGGCCGCTCACGTCCACATACCATCTCAGCAGCTCTCCCTCCCCTTCGTGATGTTCAGACAGCTGCACAGGTTGTGACTTATCAGAAGACGAAGAAGAGAAGATCACCCCCAATCGTCCCTATCTTTTATCCAGCATCTTCTCACCTCCACACTCCTCGAGGAGGTCTTCACCGGTCTCGAGATGAAGAAGGAGAGACACCCTCATCTGTCGGGACCTTCAGGAGATGGGGCTTCATATGTCTTGATGACGGTATCTGGGTGAAGGGCAGCTCGGGTCTAGGGTCCACCAGCACCTCTGCGAGCTCTAGCTCTACTCCGACGCTCATTTCTACCATGGAGCCTCCTATGCCCCCAGTTATGAGCATCCCACCAGAGATGCAGTCTATGATGGACTCCATTCTCCAGCATCAGCATAGGATGGAGCATCGGTTTGGGGGTATGGAGCAGCGGGTTTGGAGGTATGGAGCAGCAGGTCGGGGATACAGCAGCGCCAGGTGTGTGCATGGAGGGACACTTGATGACTCCGCCAGACTCAGAGCACCTCCAGACGAGCGACTACTCTCTCTCCGAGGACACCCAGACTCTGATCACCCAGCGCTTGGAGAGTAGTGATGCCTTTCAAGAGAGTCCGCACAGTTCATGGCAGAGGCATCTGCTCGACAGAGAGAGGCAGCTCAGTTCATGGTCGACTCATCCGCTCAGCAGGCCCAGACTAGCCAGCTCCTGTAGATGCTCCTTTCCCAGATGGTGTGGGAGCTCCGCCACCACAACCGCCTCAGTGACAACCATCCATCCCCTCTTTATTGCTTCGATTATTTTCTTTGTTTGTTTTCTGTATTTTTCTTTTTCTCTTTGACCTGCTTTAACTTTTGTTGTTAAACTAACGGTAAAACACGAGACTGATAGGTGAAGTGGTAATGTTATATTAGGCAGTGTTTTAATTCTGAATTGCTAAATTTCTTGTTTCTCTGAGCAGTGCAGTGTTCTTAAATGATTATTTACATGTCACCTCTACGCGAAACAACGGCTAAGTACAGGAAATGGAACCACACTACTTTCGACGTATGCTAAGCTGAATCCTGGGGAGTATTCTTACTCTAAATTACTCATACAATTTAAATATTCCCTATCGTTCGAGTTAATGCACTTTATTCTGTGGTCGTACATGTGTGAGCCTCGATTTTAAACCCTATCCTATGTTGATTAAAGTTGATTAGGATCTAAACGGGTTTTTAGGTCCACTTATAACCTAAGATTAATAACTATGTCATATAACAATAATTATTAAAACCTAAGCTAGCTCACTGGAACCTATTGAGTCGCCACCTAATTTTAACCTAGATCAAATTAGGAAAGGAGAGTTCGGGTTCGGGGGCTTGATATTCGACTTAATTAGGGTTCAATTACTTTCATTACCCTTCCTAGGTCGTTTTTTCCTCTACTTAGTTTATTTACGGCTTATTACGAGTCGTTTTAACCTAAGTGCGCGAGCTTCTGTTTTTTTTTGTGTTTTTTAGCATTTTTTGACAGAAAATTAAAGTGGAAATTAAAAACCTAAACTAGGGTTTCGGAGGCAGAATTAGGTCGAATTTCATTTCCGTCCGTAGCCACGACCTAATGTCCGAAACCACGGACCCCAGTTAACCTAAATGTACAGAAAAGTCGAAATTAAAGGAAAACAAAAATTTGCAAAGTCGGGCCACGGACAGGCTGTCCGTGGGCCCGGACATCATTAGAAAAACCTAAATTTTGAATTTTTAAAATCCCGCCGCCGTCCGTGGGTGTCCGTGGCCACGGACAACCCGTCCGTGGTCCGGACCACCCACGGATAGGGGTTTTCCGAAGGTTCCCGAGGGTGTTTTAGCTCAAATTTTATGGGTGTGAAGCCTGAAAGATGTACAAGGCGTTAGTGATTGAAAGATTGCAGTTTGAAGTCGAATTATGCACGAAACTTAGCAAACAAGTTATTGGGCAGAAGCGAAAACAAACGCTAATTCAGAAGCGATAAAAAGTCAATTCGATTCCAAATTTTAACACAGAGTAGTTAAAGTTGAACAAAGTCAGAAAAACAAGACTTCAACCTGTTTTACCTTCGGATTTAATGAGACTCTTCACAACGGGGATCTTTTGGTGCTTCGTTGATGCCGGTTTTGGATTGACTTCTAATTGTGCTTCTGACTCCTTCTTCTTTATGCTGTTAAGGACGTTTCTCTTCTGTTTTTGTGGTGGTTTTGTGTGTTTTTGGTGCTTGGAGTTTCAATAGGAGAAGAAGGATGAGTTTTTGGTGATTTCGGGTGTGATTTCTGCAGTGTTTCGGTATTGATTTGAGGCTTGGAAGTGTTAAAACGTGGGAGAAAGTTTGTGGCTGTGTTTTCTGACTTTGGAAGTGTCCTCTTCTGCCTAATTCGTTTTTGGGAGGTCCTTTTATAGAAAGAGCATGGTCAAATTGATAGAGCAAGATCTTTATCTAAAACGCTGATTTTTGTGCTCTAAGGGAATCTGATTTTTTAGAATATGTTGCAGGACGATAAAAATTATGAAATTTTAACCAAAGATAAAGAACGAATTTTAGGAATTTTGAGAGTTGGAATCAGGTTATTTCGATAAATAACCTATTAGATAAAAATCACACAATATGGAATCTCCCATAATTCATAACTAATTATTGGAAAGTCGAAATAACGAAATTCCAACGGCATTAGTCTCTAAAAATCATCCTCTATCTTGTGTTAAAATTGCGTGACATTTTGTTTTTATTTCGGTATTTTCCAGAGGAGAGAAAATTGCAAAAATGATTGAATTTCTCTTTTAAATTTTGGGATAAGGTTCCCAATAAAATAATTTCAGGTTTATGACTGTATGTAGTCATGGTAACCATGTGACAATTTTATTTTAATTTTGGAAACCTTTTAATTTCTATTTTGAGGCTATTTCATGTGTTGATTATTAAAGAAATTAGCTTATAATATGAATTAAAAGCTAAATTTCCAGAATAAATATTATCAGAGAATCATGAAATACCTTTCATAATGACCATGATATTTGGAAGTGTTTGGAGATAATGAACAAGTCATATGAAAAATAGAAAATCCCGAGAATGTCCTTGGAAAATCCAGCATTGGTGCATTTTGACCACTTTGCCCTTTGTAACACGTATGCCTTAGAGACTACTCCGGGGGGGGGGGGGTGAAATTTTGGGTATAACAGATTGCCCCCCGTCAACTAGGCTTTGTAATGAAGATGAAAAGACTAGTTGATGCCTGAGTGATACCCCAAAATTTTGGATCTTAAAAGGCCCTATATGCAGATTGCGTCGAGCTATTCTAAGGCGCTGACTACCTATGAGTGAGAATGAGAAGATGTTAAGCGATTCTAAGGCGTTGACTACCTATAAGATGAAGTAATGTCAAGCGATTCTAAGGCGTTGACTACCTAAACGATGAAAATGATGTCAAGCTATTCTAAGGCGCTGACTACCTATAATGAGTGAAATGTGCTTAATGTGATGATGAATTGTATGACCTAGGTGCATCTAGGGACCAGAACCTATTCCGAAGTGTGTGCAAAAGGTTAAGGACTGAGAGTGCCAAACATGGCAGGTGCTAAGGAAGTGGGTAAGACTTATGACGAGCTTGAGGGTGAGTTCTTCTACTCAGGTGAGAATTTGTGTCTATAAAGAATCTGCATCTTCGTGGTGAGAATCTGTATCTGAATCTACGGGTGAGAATCTGTATCTGAATCTACGGGTGAGAATCTGTATCTCTGAAGAATCTGCATCTATGGATGAGAATCTGTATCTCTGAAGAATCTGTATCTTCGGCTAGAATCTGTATCTTGAAGAATCTGTATCTTTGGCTGAGAATCTGTATGTCTGATCGGGTGAGAATCTGTATCTCTGAAGAATCTGTATCTTCGGCTGAGAATCTGTATCTCTGATCGGGTGAGAATCTGTATCTCTGAAGAATCTGTATCTTCGGCTGAGAATCTGTATCTCTGATCGGGTGAGAATCTGTATCTCTGAAGAATCTGTATCTTCGGCTGAGAATCTGTATCTCTGATCGGATGAGAATCTGTATCTCTGAAGAATCTGTATCTTCGGCTGAGAATCTGTATCTGATCGGGTGAGAATCTGTATCTCTGAAGAATCTGTATCTTCGGCTGAGAATCTGTATCTCTGATCGGGTGAGAATCTGTATCTCTGAAGAATCTGTATCTTCGGCTGAGAATCTGTATCTCTGATCGGATGAGAATCTGTATCTCTGAAGAATCTGTATCTTCGGCTGAGAATCTGTATCTCTGATCGGGTGAGAATCTGTATCTCTGAAGAATCTGTATCTTCGGCTGAGAATCTGTATCTCTGATCGGATGAGAATCTGTATCTCTGAAATCTGTATCTTCGGCTGAGAATCTGTATCTCTGATCGGATGAGAATCTGTATCTCTGAAGAATCTGTATCTTCGGCTGAGAATCTGTATCTCTGATCTATGAGGAGTTTCGTACGGACGGATGCAAGGTAAACTTTATGCAAATGATCATGATGAAAGTTGATTATGAAAGTGCCAAACGTGGCAAAGATGATGTGCATGTCAAAATACAATCAAAGTGTATGTAGGAAACTTGTCCAAAACAAGAAATCGTTGGAAAATGTGCCAAACATCGCAATGTTAAGGATCAAAAATTGTCCAAAGCAAGATATTGCTAGAAAGTGTGCCAAATGTGGCCATGATGAGGTTTATGAAACCGAAGTGGTTAGAGGAAAGTTGTTCAAGACAAGAAATTGTTGAAAGAGGTGCCAAACGTGGCAGTGTTTGAAGAAGATTCTGTTTAGTGAAAAGGAAAGTGAATTATCATTTCCTAACTATAGACTTCGGACTTGTAATTTATCTCCTACGAGATGAACATGCCGCCGGTGGGGTATGGTGTATGATGTGAAGGTAAGGGCTTATGTGGGCCTGTGGTGTTTGATGTGCAGGTAAGGGTTTGTGGGCCTGTGTAGTGAGGTGTGGAGGTAAGGGCTTATGTGGGCCAGTGTGGTGTATGAAGTGAAGGTAAGGGCTTGTGTGGGCCTGAGGTGCTTGATGTGGTGGTAAGGGCTTATGTGTGCCTGTGGTGGGATGATGGTGGTGATGTTTGAGCTTTGGGTTCCAATTGGTGTTGTCAGCAATTGTTGGAACCAACAATTGCCCCCAGTATTTTTCCCTTAAGACATCTGAGCTAGAGTTCATGGCAATCGATCATTCCGATCGATTGCCCCCAGTATTTTCTTTGATCAAACGTGGAACGAGTCTCGTCCTCACAGGGTCAAGGCTTATGTTCTGATTTGTGCTTCCTAACCTACACTCGACGTGTTTGGTGTTTACACTCGTTTCTTACTTACGGTCACAACTTCTAGACCATTGAATTTGATATTTGATGAATTTACGCATTCGATCTGTTACTTTCACGTGATTGGATACACAACTACCAAGTCGGAAGTCTTTGAGGCTTATAACGTGGCCATAGGGTGTGATGAAAGACGACGGGATCATGGAGGGATATTTGAGGTATGTGGAGCTTAAATGGGTGACCAAAGCTGCAACTTGCGTCTTCTCTCGGATTCATCTTCCTTGTCTTGAAGTCGTCTGGCTGCTTCATGTTGACGTTGTTTTCGAGCTTCTGGACCTGGACTCTTGAAGTTGTCCTTTACACCATTTCTCTTTTCGTCATTTGGATTTCTTCGAGGCACTTCGGGTTTGCCTTTTGTTTTATCCTTTCTTGGCTTTGCCTTCGGGGTTCTTGTGTTTCCTGGTTTTGGGCTTCGAGAGCTGTTTTGATGGAGCTCTTTTGATCCTGTGTCACTCTGGGACCATTTGCGGATCGCTTCGTCATGCTGATAGCGGCATTGCTTCTTTGGACTGATGAGAATGTTATCTGAGAGTCGGGCTCCTCGCCTCCTTTGGTCACCGGGTCGGACATTCATCATTGGCTGGGTTATTTTGTGGAGTTCATAATATCGAAAAGGGATATATGAAAGGCTCAACGGGGGTGCCTAGGGTTTAATGACAGGGCTTACAAGCTTTTGGCTATGTGGTGCTGTACCTAGGTGCTTCGTCATTCCTGATAGTTGTATATCCGTTCTTTATTACTTTCCACAGGTCTAAACGTAAATTTACAAATTATCTCCTTCGGTCAGAGTTATACCGTTTACCTCACCTTTGAATGTGGTCTCACCGGAGTCGTGTAAAAATGACACGCTCGTTCACTCATGGTTTTTCCGCTCAAGTCACTCTCATGAATTCTCACTCTGAGACTCGTTCACACAATTAAACAAAAGAAATAATCGTGGTTGGTCTTTAAACTCAGATTGCCCCCAGTATTAGTCCAGGGTTTATGACAACAATTTGTATGTGGTTTGTTTGGATGCTTAGGGGTGAGCTGTGGCATTTGGTTGGACATGTTCATCCTTTTGGAAACAAAAAGACAAATCATTTTATTCAATTGCCAGAAGATGAACATTAGTTTTGAAAGATGATTTGGTTGAAGGTGCAAAATGAACAAACATTTTTTTTCATTTTCTTGAGATTGTAAATCGAAAAGACAAGAGACTGAAATTCGAACATCTAAGCCTCATTAAAATGGAAATATCATAAACCCCTTACAAAATAGAAAAGAAAAATTAAGAAAGCAAAATGCAACTAAACACTAGCCTACTCGACAAACTGGAGTCCTTGCTCGATAAGGTCCTCAATCTTGTGCTTCAATGCTCTGCAGTCGTCAGTACTGTGTCCTGGTAGTTGATGAAACTGGCAGAATTGATGGAGATGTTCCCCGGCTTGGGTGATCCCAGGGCTAGGTGTGAGAGGCTGTAGTAGGTCTAGCTCTTGTAGCTTCACGAGTGCTTGACTGAGAGGCCGGCCGATGTCGGTAAACTGTCTCGGTGTAGAGAACCTCTTGGATCGGGGTGAGGCCTTGATGTTCTGCTTTACAGCACTGGGTTTTTGTATGGTGCTCACTTGGTATGAAACTTGAGCTGCTTTGGCCGGTCCTGACTTAAAGGTCTTGATACTCACACCCTGGGCTTTGGGTTGTTCCAGCTTCAGCTCGCCTTTGTGAATCTTTTCTTCCATGATTCTTACCTGTCCCATCAGCATGTCGAAATTAGGGAAGTATGTGCAACTCAGCTCGTTATTGTATTGTCTCTGCATATTGTCCACAATCATTCGAATCTGTTCTTGCTCATCCATTTTTGTAGGCATAGCAGCGGCCTTCATCCTCCACCGTTTGATGAAGTCGGACATTGATTCACAGTCTCTCTGCCGAGTGCTGGCAAGGTCGGACCTGGTGACTTCGAGATTCTTAGCATACTCGAAATGGTGCAAGAAAGCCTCACAGACCTCCTCATAGGTTTTGGTGTTCATCCTCTGAGTCAAATACCAACGTTGAGGTGTTTCATCGAGGTAACGGGCAAAGACCTTGGCCTTTTGCATGTCATTCAACCTGAGGATGGACATCTCCCTATCGAACATCGCCAGATGGACCTGCGGGTCTGAGGAACCCTTGTATAGAGCAAGTGTGGGCAACTTCAACTTTGGGGGGAGATCAACCTCGGGGTACGATGCCATAGAGGAGTAATCAAAACCAGCCGGCTTGCTAGCCTTTTCCATGCGCTCGATCCTTTTCAGAGCCTTCTCGAGTTCTGCGAATCCTCGCACACCCTGGGCCCCAATGGAGTTAGCTTCGACGTGGTCATGCTCGTTCCCAGAGTCAGCAATCTTTCCAGAAATGTTTTCCTGATGACCAACCTCAAGGGAATTGATTTTGCTTTTCAGCTCTTCGATGATGGTGACATACTTAGCCTCCATGGCATCAAAGGCGGCTCTGTACCTCTGCTCTAAGGCTGCAAACTGGGCCTCCATGCTGACTAGGTTTCCTCCCTCTGCCATACTTGGGATTCGGGCTTATCTGTTGGAAAACAGAAATGGATTGAGCTAAAATTCTGGACCGTGAAGAAGTTGTAGGTTAAAACTTGTTTGGGCTGCAAGAAAAGCACATGAGCTGGAATGTTTTGAAGATTGTGGGTAAGTACTGAGGCCCGAAATGAGTTGGAAGGGAGGTGCCTAGAAATGTTTGAAGAATGTGGCTCTTGGGCCAGAATATTTTGAGAATTGGGCGCTTGGGCCAGAATGTGTTTGGGCTAGAGGTAAAGCACATGGGTCAAAATGATTTCTAAACCATGTTCTTGACGTGAATTGGAATTTGGGCCAAGTAATTCTGATTGGGCCTAAAAGATGATACTTGTTTCTAGGATCTTGGGTCAAAGCCCAAGTGAAAAGTCTTCCTAGACTAGAATGAACCTTGAAATGGAAAGGCCTGATGGATCTTCATGAACTGCTTTAGGTGGATTTGTTTTCATGGGCCTAGAACTAAATTGATAATTAAAATTGGGCTGAAAGACAAATCACCTAAATCTAAACTTTTGGGCCGAAGCCCGAACAAATAACTCGCACATTCAAATCAAGCAGGGCCTTTGGGCCGCAAACAATAAAGCCGCGATATCGGGTTAGACTGAGTTGATGTAGGAAAAGTTCCTATCAATCTCTAGACTGGGTAGTGGGCCGATCATACAAGCAAACAAGGCCCACACAAATTCAACATGTCCTCACTTGACGGTTAAATCAATTTGGGTATGGATCGATCCGGAGAGGTGCTTGGGGCTTGGGCCCAGGTCACCACAAAGGAATAGGGCTTGCACGCCATTCTCTTTGGGCTTCCCCACTTTTTTCACATCACCTGAAGGTGTGCATCTACGACCGGGTCTTTGACTGACCAAACAATGGGCTGGGTAAGGACACTGCCAGGAAAACGCTTGGGGCTAAGGCCCAGGTATTAAGGGATGTGGTTAGACGACATCCTCCTCTTTTCCCCCGCTTATTCACATCACCTAAAAGGTGTGAGTCCCTAAGGGGACCCTAGATGGGTCCCGGGGTGGAACTGGTTTGTGTGGACCCTCGCTCTCATATGATGCAAGGGTGCAAAAATTTAAAGTGCGCACGAAAGTAAACACACAAAGTAATAAAGCCATAAATAAACAATTTTTCGAGTTAAGCCCTCTTTCTTAAAATTAAACAAGTTAAAATTAAGAATTTATCCCCAGCGGAGTCACCAGTCTGTGAGCCTCGATTTTAAACCCTATCCTATGTTGATTAAAGTTGATTAGGATCTAAACGGGTTTTAGGTCCACTTATAACCTAAGATTAATAACTATGTCATATAACAATAATTATTAAAACCTAAGCTAGCTCACTGAACCTATTATGAGTCGCCACCTAATTTTAACCTAGATCAAATTAGGAAAGGAGAGTTTGGGTTCGGGGGCTTGATATTCGACTTAATTAGGGTTCAATTACTTTCATTACCCTTCCTAGGTCGTTTTTCCTCTACTTAGTTTATTTACGGCTTATTACGAGTCGTTTTAACCTAAGTGCGCGAGCTTCTGTTTTTTTTTTTTGTGTTTTTTAGCATTTTTGACAGAAAATTAAAGTGGAAATTAAAAATACCTAAACTAGGGTTTCGGAGGCAGAATTAGGTCGAATTTCATTTCCGTCCGTAGCCACGGACCTAATGTCCGAAACCACGGACCCCAGTTAACCTAAATGTACAGAAAAGTCGAAATTAAAGGAAAACAAAAATTTGCAAAGTCCGGGGCCACGGACAGGCTGTCCGTGGGCCCGGACATCATTAGAAAAACCTAAATTTTGAATTTTAAAATCCCGCCGCCGTCCGTGGGTGTCCGTGCCACGGACAACCCGTCCGTGGTCCCGGACCACAGGTCCGAGGTCACGGACCACCCACGGACAGGGGTTTTCCGAAGGTTCCCGAGGGTGTTTTGAGCTCAAATTTTATGGGTGTGAAGCCTGAAAGATGTACAAGGCGTTAGTGATTGAAAGATTGCAGTTTGAAGTCGAATTATGCACGAAACTTAGCAAACAAGTTATTGGGCAGAAGCGAAAACAAACGCTAATTCAGAAGCGATAAAAAGTCAATTCGATTCCAAATTTTAACACAGAGTAGTTAAAGTTGAACAAAGTCAGAAAAACAACTTCAACCTGTTTTACCTTCGGATTTATGAGACTCTTCACAACGGGGATCTTTTGGTGCTTCGTTGATGCCGGTTTTGGATTGACTTCGAATTGTGCTTCTGACTCCTTCTTCTTTATGCTGTTAAGGACGTTTCTCTTCTGTTTTTGTGGTGGTTTTGTGTGTTTTTGGTGCTTGGAGTTTCAATAGGAGAAGAAAGGATGAGTTTTTGGTGATTTCGGGGTGATTTCTGCAGTGTTTCGGTATTGATTTGAGGCTTGGAAGTGTTAAAACGTGGGGAGAAAGTTTGTGGCTGTGTTTTCTGACTTTGGAAGTGTCCTCTTCTGCCCTAATTCGTTTTTGGGAGGTCCTTTTATAGAAAGAGCATGGTCAAATTGATAGAGCAAGATCTTTATCTAAAACGCTGATTTTGTGCTCTAAGGGAATCTGATTTTTTTAGAATATGTTGCAGGACGATAAAATTATGAAATTTTAACCAAAGATAAAGAACGAATTTTAGGAATTTTGAGAGTTGGAATCAGGTTATTTCGATAAATAACCTATTAGATAAAAATCGCACAATATGGAATCTCCCATAATTCATAACTAATTATTGGAAAGTCGAAATAATGAAATTCCAACGGCATTAGTCTCTAAAAATCATCCTCTATCTTTTGTTAAAATTGCGTGACATTTTGTTTTTATTTCGGTATTTTCCAGAGGAGAGAGAAAATTGCAAAAATGATTGAATTTCTCTTTTAAATTTTGGGATAAGGTTCCCAATAAATAATTTCAGGTTTATGACTGTATGTAGTCATGGTAACCATGTGACAATTTTATTTTAATTTTGGAAACCTTTTAATTTCTATTTTGAGGCTATTTCATGTGTTGATTATTAAAGAAATTAGCTATAATATGAATTAAAAGCTAAATTTCCAGAATAAATATTATCAGAGAATCATGAAATACCTTTCATAATGACCATGATATTTGGAAGTGTTTGGAGATAATGAACAAGTCATATGAAAAATAGAAAATCCCGAGAATGTCCTTGGAAAATCCTGCATTGGTGCATTTTGACCACTTTGCCCTTTGTAACACGTATGCCTTAGAGACTACTCCGGGGGGGTTGAAATTTTGGGTATAACAACATGCCAATGGAAAATTAGCAACTTTTACTCCGCACAAAACGCATCTTGTCTATGACTCAGTGAGGAATATCTCGACCCCTGCAAAACTTCAAGTGTGAGGAAGGACATCTTCCTCAATCTATGACACCAGGGGAGTCTCAGTTCCTACTTTAACTTATTGATGTTCCGCTTTTGCTTATGTTAAGGGTTAATTATTGCACATGCATCTATTATGAGTATAGCATGTTTTGAAAGTTCTTTTACTTGCATTTCTTTTATGACCAATGAGGACATTGTTCCTCTTAAGTGTGAGGAAGGAAAAACCTTTCCCTAAAAACATGCTAGTTGTTCTTTAATGCCACACTTGCTTTTTGCTGCTCTAATACCTGTGCACACCGAGTGAAATTAAACCAAGTGAAAACCGTAGGAATCTTTTTGCTTGATGAGGTTTGTATAAATAGTTTTATTTAAAAAATACTCTCTTTACACTGAAATCTGGTAGATTGGCTAGTTGTGGAAACCAGATTATTTTAGCTTGGGATTTTGGAAATAAAGTGAATGTTTGGAATGAAAAAGGATGAGGCAAGGTACTCCACTGATCAATTTTTTTTCCTAACAATAGCAGGCCTCGTCTATCCGGTTATTAAGTCTTAAGGGTGCCTTAACACCTATATACCTAAGGTCTCGGGATCTGGGATAGTTGGCCCAACACCATCTCAAGGATAGAGAGAAAAGTCTGGGTTACGGAACAACTCTACAAGATCTTAAATATTAGTTTGTTTTATACATAATTTTTGAAGATGAATGCTTTCGCCTACAAAAGAGATAATTGCAGTTAAATTTATACTTTTGATCATGAGTGTGTGGTGTTGACAGGTATTGCGGAATAAGGCATTACAAAATTGTTCCTCTTTTACTGTTTGTGAAAACCTACCTCTAAAGAGCAAGATTATTCTCTCATTTATCACTTTGTGTGATTTCACCCTGCACTTTTTTGATCTTGAGATTATTTGACGGTTTTAGAGAGATATTCTTATTCAATATTTTCTTGAGTACAAGCAAAAGCTTAAGTGTGAGGAAGTTGATAAGTGTGAAACATATAGGCTTTTTAGGGTTTAATTACCTTATAATCTGCAACAATTTAAGCAATGTTTCCCACTTATTCTGTGTTTTTCATAAGATTGATGTTTTGATATGAATTGACGCATTTTATGTGATAAATATAGGAAAAACCCAGGGAAATGAAGATTTTTCATCATAAGGATTGCAACGCAACAAACGGGGAACAAATCCGGAAAAAGAGGCAAAACTTGGCCACGTCCGGCCAAACTCACCCGGACGCAAATTCGGACGCCCATCAAAGGACACGTCCGGATCTGGACGCAAGCCGGACGTGACCCGAGATCCAGATCCAAAATTGTTGTGTCTTGTCCGGATCCGGACACAGATCCGGACATTACCCGATATTCAGATCTAAAACCGCAGTCTCACGTCCGGATCCGGACACAGATCCGGACGTCACACAGAAACGAAAAATAAAAACGCATCGCGCTGATAATCGGGCTTTCGGCGCAATTATCAGCCGAGCGGCGGTTTAGCCCATACCTCAAGATAGATTAAGACGACGCCTATGCTCTTACCCAACTTACCACTAAGAAATGTTTTATTTCTAAGCCTATTTAAACCTTCCTTCATCCTTCATTTCAATTCGTACCAGACGCTCTAGTCTACACACTACACTCTCCTCCTCTCCCTCCATATTACTTCCGTATTCACGATCGCTCCTTCATCTCCATTCACAAATCTTTCTCCATATTCATTCTCCCTCGGTTACAGACAGAAACCTGCTCACGGCGCTTCATTTAGCCGCGTCCGGATTGACGTCCGGATCCGGACAGACCCTGAACAACACGTCCGGATCGACGTCCGACCTCAGATAGCCGGACGTGACACAGACGAGAGTGGACACTGCAGAATCGACGACGACTCCTAAAATCAGTTTTTCTGCTAAATCCCTCTATCCTTATGCTGTTTATATTGAGCATTGTTATTATGTCTATGGCTGAGTAGTCACTTTTAATTTCGGTTTACTATGTATCTCTAGATTAATTATTTCTGAACCTTTGTGATTTTCTGCGGTAAATAGAATAAAGTTCTTTTCCCTTATGAATTCCTAAACTTTTTAATCTAATCAATTATTGAGTTTATCAGTTTGTTAGCTTATAAGTGAGAACTGCGGCTATCAATTGACTACAGGGAAAGAACCAGTTAGTATAGAGATGGTAATTCCTCTAGACCACTAGCTGACCATTAATCTAGACTATGCTTAAAGCAATTAGTAAACAGTGGATTCATAACGAGAGTTAGGATTCGGTCTTTGCTAATTAGAATTCGTGGAGCGGGAGACCGAATAGGAGTTATCCTTATTCTAGGGTTTTATTCAGAATTCTGTAGAAATCACTTAGGGAAAGAAATTGCAAATCTAGAGAAAAGTAGTAAACCGGAATTTCCCTTATCGAACAAAATCTAATCAATTATTTACCTGTTATTTATTGCTTAGTGAACTCTTTTACAGCATTTACCATCACATACGAAAACCCCCAATTTCCTGTTATATTATTCTTGTTTTGTGTGTAAGCAGAAATTAAACTAGATACCGCCTCCTTTGGTTCGATACTTAGGGAATACTCCGAGATTTAAACTTGCTATAATCAATCGGTACACTTGCCGTTAGGTTAAACCCCCAACAACAATTTACCGTTAGGTTTTTACCCAACACTGCCAGATCGGGTTTTTTCGAGTGAGAGAAGGCTTCTCATCTCTCTGGCATTCCTATCCTGAATTTTAAAACTAGGGACGCGAAGGGTGGGTATAGATATGGTAGGTATCTAGTAGACACTGAGAAATCTTAACTAACGCACCTCTTGTACTATCTCTCAACCCTTAGCCCCAAGTCTAATATTCTTAACTTGATAATTCCTAAGCTCGGTAATTTTCAGTCATCAGAGCGTAAACGCTCTGATACCACTTTTGTAACACCCCAACTAATAATATCACTAATATCGCTTAAACATCCAAGTCGTATCGATGATATCGCAGCGGAAAATCCTACTAAACTTTATGTTACCACTGTTAGTCACCCATGTGACTAACTAGGCCTGTTTACTCACATGTTACGGTCTAACTAACCGGATAATTTCCTAGTTAATATACAAGATAAACTATAAACCACAATCTATACTGAGTTTAATACAATCCAAACATTTGAATACATACTTAAACGATGAGTGTACAACACTACTCATGTAAATAACAAAATAATCCCGATGTACTTCTACCACTCCTACACTCAGGGTGAGTCATCTTCAGTCAAGTACCTGAAAAATAAATGGTAGGTCCCGAAGTGCTCAGCAACTTTGCTGGTATGGAAGACATGCAACCCATGAGCTACCGGAGCTATACATGACTAATTGTCGATATACATGCGATTAATTATTATTCAACAACAATATGAAGTACAATAAACATTCAACATATTAGGCATGTAATCACATAACTCAAACAGATCAAACATCGCAATGGAAGTTCATCAGGTAAGCGAGATAGTTTTCCTTCTATTCCTAGGCCTGAGAACTTTATTTAGTTCTCGTTTTGGCCTTATCTTATATAATGTCAGCGGTGCTATATTTAGAACCGTTCATACCATTCCCGTTGTTTACCTTGTCGGGTTGTTACTGACCCTAGCCAATGAGTGTGAACTCCAAGGCTTAAATAAACAATAATTCTCGAGTTAGCAGGGATATACGCTGGATTCTCCCGTGCCATACTTAATACTGGCCTCTTACCTTGAACTGTAATCCAAGGAGGTCGAGTCAGTTTGTTGACTCTAGGCGACAAGTCCGAAGACAAGTCTCAAAAGAAATCGTTTCTAATAAAGATACCGACCTCCTACCTCAAACACGTGTGACCGGAGTCAGTCCCGAATTTCTCTCCCCTCAGTAAGCAATTAGTAGAAGTGTCACTGAAACATTCTTATTAGTTTGAATCTCTGTCGAGTACTAACTAACTAATATTAGAGAGTTATTCCTTGTTCTTACGCCATTGTCCATTGTAAGACATTTTTGTATGTGGGAAACATTTGTGAATCTCTAACCATTATTTTATGTTCATTTCATGCCTTGATCACTAATCAAAGTTAGTACGCAAGCTCAAAGGAAAGTCGGGTTAGCACAATACGAAACACGAAGGTAAATGCAGTAAACCGTTTTCATGGATTTATCTTATTTAGTCATTGCATATAAGCAAGTAGCACACAAGCCGGGGTAAACCTCGGTAGCAAGCAGACTGCAAAGAAAACCATACAGTACACCTGGAGAATGGCTAGATTTTAAAATGAAGCTCACCTAATCAGTCGAATATCTCTGACTATTTGGATCCTATAATACAGTAGTCGGGTAGGTTAATAACCTAATCACTTCCTCGCTAATTCGTTATTTTATGCGACATTCTTCAGTTAATTCCTAACTACATCATCATTTCATGTGACGTCTTTTCGTCTTTACTATCTCCTTGGTTTTAACTTGCTAACTATATATAGTCTTATAAATTTCAATGTCATACTATTGTCACATTACTTCTCTTAATCAAATTTACTTATGTTACACGTATGTGACTATAAGTTTTAATGTTGTAACTAACATTACACTTAACTATCCAAGTATTTTCCAACCTTAAATGTTTTATACTTACTAATCTTTCTCTAATCTCTTCCAAAGTTCCAAAATCATTTTTGCATAATTGCAAAGCACCCATGCGGCTTTATTAAACCTCCTACCCTAAACTTTTCAAAATTACAAATTCACTACATTAACCTCTTAATCTTTACAATTTATCACCAATTCTAATTTTTCTCAATCTAATCACCTCTTAGTTAATTTTAAATCTCACCTCTTATCTTTGGGAATCTTAAACAACCCATTATGTTTTAATTAATTTCCCTCCACTTAACTTTTTAATATTACCAATTGACCACGCTTGGTTCCTAATCGTTACAATTAACTCCTTTTATAATCCCTCTTTTAAATCAACTCTTTAACTTAATTATCTAGCAACTTATCTCATACCTTTGGATATTATAAGCTAACCCTAATGTCATCTTAACTCTTATATTAAGTTTTCCAATATTCATGGTTTTGCCCCATTAAATTTCTAAACATTACAATTTAATATCTTTTACTTCATAAATTCAATTTCTAATCTTTTCTCACTAACTCTTGGTCAATTACCTAGTTAGCACTAATTTGACCTTTCAATTACAACCACTACACAACTTTTAATAATTATCATTTTGACCACTAAGTTTTACAAACTTTACAATTATGTCCTAATTGTTATTATAACCTATAGTTTTCACCCCATACCTTCTCAGATCTATTTTATATTTTCCCTTAATTATAATTTTACCCCAAAACTCTATAATTCTTATATTTTGTTATAGTTCATTTTAAACCCTAAGTTTCAACATTTAAATCTAAGTTTTGGTCAACCTTTGACCTATTCCATTCTCGGCCTTATTTATCCTTTCCTACCCAAAATTTTGTAAAATTACACTTAGGCCCTAAATGTTTCTAGAATTTTCATTTAACTACCAAATTTCATTTTAACTTATAACTTTCTTTATTTCTGAAATACCCCGTAATTAAAGATTGTGATTAATTAGGCTAATAAGTAATTTAGAAGCTTAATTATGTCAAATTAATCATGAGGGAACAAATCCCGAAGAAAACGGATCCTTCAAACGGATTAAAAACACTAACGAACCTTAAAGCGCGTTTTTCGAGGAAGCCGGGAAAACGTGACTTTAAGCGGGTCAAATAGACTCATAATAATTTTTGTCAACTAAATATTCAATAATAAACATTATTGAAGGTCTAGAACCAATAAAATCAATAAAACGCGAAATTAGTAAAAATTGTCAAAAACGGGAAGTTGTGGGGTAAAAACATAAATAACCCAAACTAGTGTGTCCACTATTGAAATAAAAATGTAAAGTGTGTGTGTGGGCTCTAGCAGCCGGTTCCTTCCCTCTCTCACACACTCTCTCTAATTCTTCTTATGTACAAAAGATAAAGCAATTAAAAAGCAAAAAGAAGACTCACTTTATTCTCTCTCCTAACTCCCTCACACCCCACCGTACTCACTCCCTCTCTTTCTCTGTTTTCTTTCTTCTTCTTCCCATGCCAGCCATGGCGATTTCAAGAAGCCAAAGCAGCCCCTTTTTCACCTCTTTGGTTTAAGGTAAAAAGAAATAAAAAACATTACCTTGTCTCACTCTTATGCTCAAATAGAAATTTCTAAGTTGTGAGCTCCATTCCTTTTGTTCCCAGCCGATTTTGGCATTGTTGGAGGAGTAGAAATATTGCTCTAGTGCTGTTCCAAGCCTCACCTACTCCTTTACAAGGTAATGAATTCCTAAACCCTAGAAATTTACCTTAAAGCATTAATATAATCTAAGGGCTAGTTGGAATTGAATGGTGGTGTGTAATGGGTTGTAGTGTAGAGCTTGAATCTTCATAGCTGTTGGGAAAAGAAGGAAGAAGAAAGAAGAAGAAAAGAAAACTAGAAGAAGAACAAGGTAAATTATACTCACTTGTGTAGTCTTGTAAATGCTTTATGTAACAGATTTTAGAAGTTTAAAATGTGTATTGTAAAATGGTAATGAGTAGTAGTGTAATGTGAAAGAAGAACCAAACAATTTTGAAGCTTAAAAGACATTTAAAAACTGTCAAAACCTAGATGGGAAATGGATGTAGTGTGCAGGAATTTTTAGGAGTGTTTAGTGTTTGGTATTTGTGTATGAGAGCTTTGTATATTTATGGTTATTGAAAACAGGTGAATTGGGTAGCAATGTGTGAATAAATGATGTGGTGAGAATGTAAGAATTTAGGGGAGGTTATGTCAAAATTTACCTAGAACTAGAACACTTATGAACTAGAAACTAGGAAAACTAAGCCCTTGTAACAGGTTTTAATTTGAGCTAGCTAGTGGGTAGGTTAGGAGAGATAGTTAATGCATTGTAAGCTTTAGAAATGACATTAGAAGAGGGAGCTATAGATGGAGAAAGTGAGAGTTAAAATCTGTAGCATAATGCAACTTAGAAAAATAGTGTAAGTGCTGAAATGAGAACTTAAGAAAATATGTGAGTGAATTAGTATAAAAGGAGCAATAGGTTAGTGATGGATTTAAACATGTTTAGGAGGCTAATTATGTGCTTAAATATGTGGGATTAAGTGTAGGAACAATGGGGAATTAATTAGGCAAAGTTTGGTTTGTAACAGATTAAGAGGAACTTAAAATCTGTAAAAATCTAGTAGGGTCCGGGACCTTAGTCCAGGACTAAGTCCCGGACCAGTGTGCAAAATTACCCCGAGAGTAAGGACCAGGTGGTGGTCCGGGACTTAATCCCTATACAAGGACCCGGACCACCCTAAATAAACATGCCGTGAGTTTGGTGAGTTAAAGGTCCGGGACTTACCTTAAGGATAATGACCCGGACCATGTGTGAAAAACTGTCCGAGAGTGTAAGTTGCCTCTGGTCCGGGACTCAGGTCCAGTATGAGGACCCGGACCATGCAAGAAAATCAGCCGAGAGTTGTGACCATGTGTTGGTTCGGGACTTAAGACCCGAACAAGGTCCCGGACCAAACAAAATTGTAAAATTAAGTTCATTAAGTGGATTTTAAAGTAAGGAAGTGAATGGTTTTGATGGTATAAGGTAATTAGGACTTAATTAGGGATGTTTAAAGGTCATTAAGAGTATAAACAAGTTTTAAAAGTAATAAAGAGTAAGTAAACCATATGTAAGTGTAAGGATTGTAAGGATATGGTAAGTATGAGTTAGGAAGCGTAAGAGTAATCGGGTTTAGTTAATGATAGTTAAATTAATCGCTCGATTGTATGTATGTCATAGGACTTGGATTGTGAACACCGGAGGAAAGTTGGATACAAGTACAACGGTGAACGGTATGAACTTCTCATGCCCCGTATGCTACCTTGGTTACTCTGATTTGTGTGTTGTGTGCTAATTGATCACCAAATAAGATAAACACACGAATCGGATATATTATGCTTACTTGTGAATATCATGAGATTGTTCCTTGTTTGCATATCTTCTTTAAACCATAGTTTGTATAATTCATGAAATGTATGGATGATAATGAATGCATGTGTGATTGATGTATTGTGTTGTGACCGAATGTTTGTGATTGGACTTCTAACTGATTCCTAACAAGCTAACCAATCTAACTTAATAAATTGGTAATTAAATTGGAATGAGTAGAAGTCTGATATAGTTTCGGCCACGCGTGAGGAGGCGGAGTCACAAGAGGTTGGCTCCAATTCCTGACTCTTAACTGGTCCACGGCCTAGACCCCTTAAATGGGTAGCATCCTGGATTGGTGAGTCAAGTAAAACCCGGTGGTGGGACGGTGTAGTCCCTGCCCGGAGGTCATATCGACTTAACATGAGTAAAAGTAAGTAAGTAAGAATGAGTAAATAAGTATGGAAAAGTAAGTAAGTAAAGTAAGAGTAAGTAATGTGTAATGAGAAAAGAGTAAAAAGCATCCGATTAACCCGGATACGTAATTTGGCTAACCCTTGTGGAGGTAAGTAATGTGTGTGCTATTGTGCTGCTGCCTTGGATTGTATAATGTATTGTATATGATTGTATGTTGTATGCAAAGCATGTATGTATGAAATTAATGAACCGCATGTACAGTCGAACTTAAATAGTCGGCGTACCCTAGTTAGCACACGGTATATGCGAAGTTTGTGCGCAGCTTTTGCTGAGCCCCTTGGGGTGATGTTTTTAATATAATGCAGGTCCTCGAGACGGGTGAAGGCTATGAAGCGTTTAAGTTTAATTCTTTTTGTCTGTAATTAACGAATTGTGAAAGGTGTACTATGTTGTACACGGCTGTAGGTTTTGTTAGCCGGTGTACCATGGGGTACACCCCTTTTGGATAATGAAAGAATATTGAGATGGTGTAGATGAGTAGTTGGTAGAAACTCATTATTTTTGGAGATTGAGAAGGGATGTAATTAAATACTTTAAATACTCGGTAATCCAGCAATGTAAGTATATTATCTTTTGTATTTGGTATGTATTGTAGTAGCTCGGTATATTTAGTCATCAGACCGTGACTGTAGGTAGAGTAAGCCTAGCTAACCGTATGGGCGGTTAGCGGCGTTGTATCACCCGCCGTAGTAGTAGTATTTCCGCTGCGACGTAGTAGGATTAGCAGGACGATTAGACGGTAAGTATAGGATTAACGGCAGGGGTGTTTGTTGGAAAATATGTGACTACTTCTACAACCTAGGTAGTGTACCTATCGTTTTGCGGAATAGTGGATTTGTGGGGTTGTCGAACTCTTGGGGACCTTGCTGGAGTTAACTGATAGTGTAGTAAATTAACTGAGGACTCTAATTAAACTAATGACAAGAACTTATCACTTTTTTTAGGGAGATTGTGGTTACAGCTTAACGTAAACAAAACAGTAATAAAAACAATTAATCAAAACAGAAATAATAACGGTTGCAAAACTCTTTGTTTTTAAGGAAGCACCCTAGGTTGTTTTGCTCACCTATTTCATCCAATTATATTAATATAAACTTCCACCACTTTAGCAATAAACTCAGGAATCTTAATTAGTTCATTGACCGGTCCTTGTACAATAAACCCTGATTAACTTAAACAACAAGCTGCAATCCTTGCCCAAGTTATTATAAATTAATCGCATTATTAACAATTCCTATTGGAGACAGATTAACCTATAGGCGAGACACGCTTCTAGTCGTTAACCCGTTTTGACATCCTATGTCTAGAACCTTGTTTAGCACCGCATTTTAACAAGAGAACTTCAAATATCACTTTAATAATTGGCCTAATGATTAAAGCAAATTAAGGACAGAAATCAAAATATTGCTTAAATAGATTATAGTGGGAAGTCTACATAACACAATTATATAAAATAGGCTTGCTTCCCAACCCGGGAGGCTAGGTTTATTACTCACACATACTTATAAGAACATACATAACAAATAAGGTAGACATTAAAACAGAGTAAAGTTTAAGGAAAGAAAGAACTCTATTTAAGGAGAGTTATTTCGCTTCCGGGTTTGTCTCCGTCATTATGCCAACCTTATAACAATAATAAACAGGTAAAATGAAGAATAACGAACAAACAGGCAAAAGTTGGTCCTGTCCGTGTGGGATCACGTGGACATAAACGCGGACACAAACGCGGACAACTCTTGTCCGTGTGGGGTTTGTGCGGACACAAATTAGGACACGGCCTGGTTTGCGCAGATCGTCTTCTTCGTTTGGTTTTCTGGAAAATGGAAGAGTTAGGCTTATTTGGTGATGGGAAATGATGGAAATGAAGTGGAGGTGTGGATGTATAGAGGGGAAATGGAATTTGGGTGGAGGAAGTGTGATTTGGAGGTGAACGTGGGTGATTTGGGGTGTGTGTTCTCTCCGTATTTTCTTCAGTCTCCAGTGTGTGTTTTATTGTGGAAGGAGTTGGGTTTTTCTAGAAGCAGAGGAGAAGGAAGAGGACAAGGTTGGAGCAGGCATGAGGAAATCAAGGGTGCGGTGCCTGATACGTCTTATGGGGTAGATAGATATGTTTGTAGGCGCCGCAAATGAGGAAGAACAACAAAGGCGGTGCAGAAATTCAGTCACGTGATTTCTGGATTCGCACAGTCATTTTACATGTGTCCGCGTTTCTGTCCGCGTACGGACACAGATCAGGACGTGAGACGTCCGCGTTTGTGTCCGTAAAGCGGACACGCTCTTTTGCTGCGTCCGAGTTTGAGTCCGCAATTAGGACGTGTTTTTTTGTTGCGTCCGAGTTTGAGTCCGCATTAGGACATGTGTATTTTTTTCTCTCATTTTTCTGCAATCTTCAACTGGGCTTAGATTCTTCGTTTTAGGTCCATTTCACTCGTCGTTTTGTTGCGTTGGAAAGCTGTGAAGTAACTATGTGATTCCAAGACTTTTTGCTTCATTTGATACATAAAATGTATCAGTTCATATCAAAACTAAATCTTAGAAAAAAATACAATTGAGTAATATTATCCTGAAAGTAAGTAAATATAAGGTAGATTAAACTCTTAAATGTCTATGTATTTCTCACTCATCAGTGTTACAAAAAGTGGTATCAGAGCGTAGTTACGCTCTGATGACCTAAGATTACCGAGCATAGGGATTACCGAGCTAGGATATCAACCGTCCTAAGACGGATACTTAGAAACCCAACTAGGAACTACCGTTGTTAACAACGAATACCCTTGACGTTCTTAGGAACGATACCCTTGCTCAAATTCAAGACCCCTTGGTCACATGTACGAAGTCTAATGTAAATGCTAAATGTTCAGATGTCAGGACGAGGCCGAGCTGAGCTAGAGGCGAAGCCTCTGAAGGACCCGGCGCGCAGAATAGCAGAGATCGTCGCCGCCACGGTAGCACATATGCTACCACAAGTAATCACGGCTATGCAGCAAACCCAACAAAACCACAGAACCAAACGGGACCAATCCCGCCCCCTCCACCCAGAGAAGCCAATTGGGTAAAAGCAGTAGCGGAACTCCGACCTCCGTGTTTCCGAGGTGAGAGTGATCCGGCTAAGTTGGAAGCTTGCATCTCCGAAATGGAGACGGCGTTTGAAACCCTCGAAGCTCCCGCTGGAGTTCGAGTTAGAGTAGTGGCTTACTATCTAAAGGATGCAGCCATGGATTGGTGGAAACTAATCAAGAACGACCATGCTGATGACCCTACTTTCGATTGGGAATCCTTCACAGCCCTCCTCCGATCCAAATACTACCCTGAACACGTCAAAACCAGGAAAAGACTTGAGCTGATGCCTTGAAAATGACAGAGAAGATGTCTGTCGATGAGTACTAGTACCGCACCTTCACCTCTCTTCTCCGTCTCTACTCTACCCGACCTTGGGTACACCCCCCCAGGTGTTGGTCGATCGCTCTTCTGGTCTTAGCCATCGCCATCGGTACGGCATGGGCTACACCAGATGTACCTCCCTTCAGGTAATATCAGTTAACCCTTAGTACCATTGTAAATCTTTAAATCTTTACCTTATATTCTTCATAAATAAGAATCCCGGTAATAACTGAACCTTAGGAGTGTTATCACGCGGCATCTCGCGTTGAGATCACTTGCCAACTGAGGGATGATGAAACCGCGCTTAAACGCAAGGCCAACAACAAGAACACCAGTGACGAGGAGCAGAACCAGGGTAAGAACTAGAAAAAGAAAAGGGAAAGTTCTTCCAGCAAACCCAAAAGAACTTCCCAAGTGAGAGCAGTGCCCAGGAGAAGGGCAAACCAGTTGAGCTTCTTCAACTTGGTTCTTCTGCACATGTGGCTGCGAAGCCACTGAGATCACACCCACCTAAGGGTAAACTTCTATTCCTAATCCATATCTGTATAAGTAACATATCTAGTATATCCGCACAAATGTGCTAACGCTCTAAACCTTAGGTTCTGGCTCCAGTTTCACCAAGAACTATTCCGACGGCCGCACCTACGTGTGCATGAAGTGCAACCATGACCATCCCGGCATGGATTGCCATGGGAGAGAAATCCGGTGCTACAACTATCAAAAGCCCAGACACCGAGCCAACTTTTGCCCAGAAAATGCCAAACCCAGAGGGAACTTCTAGAGCTTCTAGTAGAGGGAAGGCAAGGAGGTTGCACCTGGCGATGCACCAGCCCAACAGGCGCCACAGGGACAGGGATCCCGAGGTCCTCAGAAGGGCGCACCCCAGAGGCATCCTGCCTTGCACATCATTGACAGAGATGGGACCGGTTCTAAGTCCGGCCTAGGTAATTGGCTGAACCTTTAATCCTTGAGAAGCATGACTAAGTAGTAGAGTAACTGTTTGATTGAATGCATGATTGAATGAGTAGAGTATGTATTGAGCATGAAATGAAGTAGTTGAAACTAGTACTCACCGTAGATGAAATTTATAACCATAGGGAGCTTTAGTATCTGCTATCCGATACCTTCGAAACCAAATCAAGAAGAGGCTGACATCACCACACACACACACTACACCTATGAACAGTGTCAGGTCATCCTACCATGTATGATTTTATTAAAGGAATACTTGACACCCGAAGCACAAATTGCAATCATCCGACGATGCAACGAACTAGGAACGGGTCAAGGAGGATTTTATACACCCGAATTCCCCGGTGGAGCGAAGATGAAGCTGAAGATGATGTGCTTGGGAAAGGACTGGAATCCGTATACCAAGACATACCAAGAGACACGAATACAAGACGGAGCGACGCCACCAACAATACCCCCGGAATTTCAGACACTCGTTACACAAGCAGTGGAACTTGCACAACAATGTGAAAATGATCCGATCCCCGCACTTGAAGCGGACCTCTGTATCGTCAACTTTTATGGGAAAGAAGGACGACTTGGGTTACACCAAGACAAGGACGAGACTGCGGAATCTCTTGAACAAGGAGTGCCCGTAGTGTCTTGGTCCATTGGTGATGACGCCATCTTTTTGTATAGCGAGCAGAAGCGTGTGGACAGCAGAGAAATTGGTATTGAGATCGGGAGATGTCCTAATCATGGGTGGAAAATCTAGGATGCTGTATCACGGGATCAACAAGATCAAGTTGAATATGGCACCGCCGGCAATAATCAATGCCACACACATGAAACCTGGACGCCTGAACCTTACCTTTAGAAAGTATTAAATTCATAATCATGTAATGTATTAGTAACGTGTATTAGAGACATGGTATATATGATGGTTGGTTTATCAATAAAAAGTAGTGTTGATTTAAATTCCACTTGTGTCCACCATCATTACTTATCAACTTGTGACTTCAATAGGTTGTGGACTCGGTACCGAAGGTAACCTGAGTATCCTCACCGAAGCACAAGCCGGTAAAAGCGGCACTATCTTAACGGGAACCTTCCCAGTGACGGCATTGAAGCCTCAGTGTTATTCGACTCCGGCGCCTCTCACACATTCGTATCACCATCTTTTGTGAAGAGGTTGGGGCTAGATGCGGATGAGCTACCGAACTTCTTGGTTACTCTCCATCGAAGGAGCGAGTACAGTGCACCAAGTATTATAAATCAGCCACCATTGAAATCAAAGGCGAATCGTTCCCCATCTCCTTCATCGAGTTTAATGGGTTGGGATTCGACGTAATTGTAGGAATGAATTGGTTGGAGCGGACAAGGGGCAAATCCTCTACGCCGAGCACCGATTGCTGCTCAAGTCCTTTTGGGGTTACTGTATCTTACCGCCAGAGACTGAGAGAGCCTTCGACCACAATCATCTCCACCATGGCTATGTACCGGGAGCTCAGGAAGGGCAAAGAAGTGTATTTGTGTTATCAAGACCTGGAGAGAGATCCAGAGTTCAACCCCGAAGTACCTATCGTATCTAAATTCCCTGATGTATTCCCTAAGGAGCTACCCGGCATGCCACCGACGAGCATGTTGAATTTGAGATTGATCTCCTGCCTGGTACCGGTCCCATTGCTAGGGCACCGTACCGTATGACACCTGCAGAAATGATAGAGCTGAAAGAGCAGTTATGCGACTTACTCGATAAAGGGTTTATACGCCCGAGCGTATCACTCTGGGGAGCACCAGTCCTCTTTGTGAAGAAGAAGGACAGTAGCCTCTGACTTTATATTGACTACCGCGAGTTGAATGTGGTTACAGTAATAAATACCCATTGCCACGCATCGACGACCTATTCGACCAGCTGAAAGGAGCCTCAGTCTTCTCCAAGATTGACCTCCGTTCTGGGTATCATCAGATTGCTATCAGGGAGCAAGACATTGAGAAAACGGCATTCCACACCAGATATGGCCACTACGAATTCACAGTCATGCCATTCGGTTTGTCAAACGCGCCAGCAAAATTCATGGACCTCATGAATCGACTTTTCAGTGAGCAGTTGGACACTTCAGTTGTAGTATTTATCGATGACATCCTTGTGTACTCCAAATCAGCAGAAGAGCATGAAATTCATTTGAGGAAACTACTTGAGACACTGCGCGAGAACCAGCTGTATGCGAAGTTCTCCAAATGCGAGTTCTGGCTAGATCAGGTATCATTCCTCGGTCATGTCATCTCGAGCGCAGGTATCTCAGTTGACCCTTCTAAGATTGAAGCTGTACGATCATGGCCTAGAACCAAGACTGTTACCGACATTAGGAGCTTTCTTGGTCTAGCCGGTTACTACCGGAGATTTGTAAAGGACTTCTCGAAAGTCGCTAAGCCCATGACTACACTGATGAAGAAAGATGCACCGTTTGTATGGACAGACGAGTGTGAAGTAGCATTTCAGAGCCTAAAAGACTCATTGACCTCAGCGCCGATTCTCACACTTCCAAAGGGCACAGAGGGATTTGAGGTGTATTGCGACGCATCAGGCAAAGGAATGAGATGCATACTCATGCAGCATGGCAAGGTTGTAGCTTATGCCTCCCGCCAGCTGAAAAAGCATGAGGAGAATTACCCGACACACGACTTAGAGCTAGGAGCCATTGTCTTCGCCTTGAAGATATGGCGACACTATCTCTATGGGGTAAGCATCACCATCTACTCCGACTACAAGAGCTTACAATATGTATATACACAGAAAGAACTGAATCTGAGACAGAGAAGGTGGATGGAGTTTCTCTCAGACTACGACATCAACCTGCAGTATAAGGAAGGGAAGGAAAACGTGGTAGCCGACGCCCTGAGCCGTCGAGCACACTCGCTCCATTCGCTACTCGCTTCTTCTAGCTTGGTTGACGAGGTGCGAAACGCTCAGTTGAGCGACCCTTACCTAACCGAAATCAGACAGAAGATCACCGATGGTACATTTGAGAAGAAGAAATATGATTTTAAGTTGCATGAAGATGGTCTGGTTCGGGTGAATGGCAGGCTATGCGTCCCCCGAAGCAATGTTGAGCTAAGGGATCGCATCCTGCGAGAGTCGCACAGTTCCACATTGTCAGTCCATCCAGGAGACTCCAAGATGTACAAAGACATGAAGAGGTACTCCTGGTGGTCTGGAATGAAATTAGATGTGACAGAGTATGTATTGAGATGCTTAACATGCCAGAAAGTGAAATTCGAACATCGTAGACCGGGCGGAATGGTACAATCGATGCCAGTTTCGGAGTGGAAATTTCACGATATCTCCATGGATTTTGTTGTAGGACTCCCACCTGCCAGGGGAGGACTCAACATGATCTGGGTTGTAGTCGATCGCCTCACCAAGGTTGCCAGATTCATACCGATGAAGGACACCTGGAAGGTAGTGAAGCTCGCAGAGCTATTCGAGAAGGAGATTGTCAGACACCATGGAGTCCCGAAGACTATTGTATCTGACCGCGACACCAGATTTCTTTCGAGATACTGGAGAGCTACACGGGAAGCGTTGGGAACAGAATTGAAGTTGAGTACCGCCTTCCATCCTCAGACCGACGGTCAGACAGAAAGGACTATCCAGACACTGGAGCACATGCTTCGGGCATGTGCCTTAGATTTTCAGGGGAGTTGGTTAGATAAGCTTCATCTTATCGAGTTTTCGTACAATAATAGCTATCATGCCTCGATTAAGATGTCGCCTTTCCAAGCCGTATACGATAGACCTTGCCGTACACCTTTGTGTTGGGATGAGTCAAGTGAAGCGGTCATCATAGGACCGGAGTATTTGGAACAAGTCTAAGAGGAAGTGCAACAAATCCGAGCCAATATGAAGGCAGCCCAAGATAGACAGAAATCCTATGCGGATGTGAGATGACGCGACCTTGAGTTCGCCGTGGGCGACCAAGTGTTCTTGCGAGTTTCACCTATGAAGGGCGTATTCCGTTTTGATCAGAAGGGCAAGCTGAGCCCAAAGTTTGTAGGGCCGTACACTATCACCGAGAGAGTTGGATCTGTAGCCTATAGGTTAGCACTACCTGAGGACTTGGGGCGTGTCCATGATGTCTTTCATGTGTCACAACTTAAGAAGTACATCACCGATCCTTCTCATGTCCTAGAGCCCGAGAGACTATCCATTGAGCCGACTAGGAGATATGTCGAGACCCTCGTGAGAATCCTTGATAGGAAGACCAGAGACACTCGCCATAAGTCTATACGAATGGTGAAGGTCCTATGGTCAAACCATGATGTCAAAGAAGCGACATGGGAGTTGGAAGATGCCATGAAGGCGAAGTACCCACAGTTATTCATAGACTAGATAAACTAGTATTTAGTGGATACGGGTACGGGGCGTACCCTTTTTAAGGGGGGTAGAGCCTTTTTGCTTTTGCATTGCTTCGGGTGAGCATTACATAGTGTGCAGGTATTGTAATATATTTTGAATTGGCACATGTAGTGCGGAGTGTATTTGGTATGTGTATGTATGTATGTGTAATGTGTGGTGTATGGATGTGTATGTATAATGTATGGTGTATCGGTGTAATGTGTATTGTGAATTGCAGTGGTGTATTATGTAATGTGGATTGTGTATGTGAATTGTGTATGGTGCTTGAATTGTGTATGTTTGCAATGTGGAGGAAAGTAAACACCTCATAGGTGGTAGTAAGACACATTAAGGCAATTGGTTTGCCTAATGAGTAGAATTATTAAACTATTAACCTTGAGCAACTTTGAGGGCAACGTTTCTTAAGGGGGTAGATTGAAATACCCCGTAATTAAAAATAGTGATTAATTAGGCTAATAAGTAATTTAGAAGCTTAATTATGTCAAAATAATCATGAGGGAACAAATCCCAAAGTAAACGGATCCTTAAAACGGATTAAAAACACTAACGAACCTTAAAGCGCGTTTTTCGAGGAAACAGGGAAAACATGACTTTAAGCGGGTCAAATAGACTCGTAATAATTTTGGTCAACTAAATAGTCAATAATAAACATTATTGAAGGTCTAGAACCAATAAAATCAATAAAACACGAAATTAGTAAAAATTGTCAAAAACGGGAAGTTGTGGGGTAAAAACATAAATAACCCAAACTAGTGTGTCCACTATCGAAATAAAAATGTAAAGTGTGTGTGTGTGGGCTGTAGCAGCCGGTTCCTTCCCTCTCTCACACACTCTCTCTAATTCTTCTTATGTACAAAAGACAAAGCAATTAAAAAGCAAAAAGAAGACTCACTTTATTCTCTCTCCTAACTCCCTCACACCCCACCGTACTCACTCCCTCTCTTTCTCTGTTTTCTTTCTTCTTCTTCCCATGCCAGCCATGGCGATTTCAAGAAGCCAAAGCAGCCCCCACATTCTCTCCTCTTGTTAACCCCTTGAACCTTCACCTAAAATTACAAAAATTATACCATTGGAATCCTCTCATCAAGGAGAACATATTCCTCCTTTCAAAATTCAAAAACAAGCATTTTCATCTCCATGGGTATTCTTGCATTGGAGCTTGAAGACCACCATTAGAAGCCCCTTCTTTACTTCTTTGGTTTAAGGTAAAAAGAAATAAAAAACATTACCTTGTCTCACTCTTATGCTCAAATAGAAATTTCTAAGTTGTGAGCTCCATTCCTTTTGTTCCCAGCCGATTTTGGCATTGTTCGAGGTGTATAAAAATTGCTCTAGTGCTGTTCCAAGCCTCACCTACTCCTTTACAAGGTAATGAACTCCTAAACCCTAGAAATTTACCTTAAAGCATTAATATAATCTAAGAGCTAGTTGGAATTGAATGGTGGTGTGTAATGGGTTGTAGTGCCGAGCTTGAATCTTCATAGCTGTTGGGAAAAAAGGAAGAAAAAGAAGAAGAAAAGAAACTAGAGGAAGAACAAGGTAAATTATACTCACTTGTGTAGTCATGTAAATGCATTATGTAACAGATTTTAGAAGTTTAAAATGTGTATTGTAAAATGGTAATGAGTAGTAGTGTAATGTGAAAGAAGAACCAAACAATTTTGAAGCTTAAAAGACATTTAAAAATGTCAAAACCTAGATGGGAAATGGATGTAGTGTGCAGGAATTTTAGGAGTGTGTAGTGTTTGGTATTTGTGTATGAGCTATTGTATATTTATGGTTTTGAAATAGGTGAATTGGGTAGCAATGTGTGAATAAATGATGTGGTGAGAATGTAAGAATTTAGGGAGGTTATGTCAAAATTTACTAGAACTAGAACACTTATGAACTAGAAACTAGGAAAACTAAGCCCTTGTAACAGGTTTTAATTTGAGCTAGCTAGTGGGTAGGTTAGGAGAGATAGTTAATGCATTGTAAGCTTTAGAAATGACATTAGAAGAGGGAGCTAATGTGAGAAAGTGAGAGTTAAAATCTGTAGCATAATGCAACTTAGAAAAATAGTGTAAGTGCTGAAATGAGAACTTAAGAAAATATGTGAGTGAATTAGTATAAAAGGATCAATAGGTTAGTGATGGATTTAAACATGTTTAGGAGGCTAATTATGTGCTTAAATATGGGATTAAGTGTAGGAACAATGGGGAATTAATTAGGCAAAGTTTGGTTTGTAACAGATTAAGAGAACTTAAAATCTGTAAAAATCTAGTAGGGTCCGGGACCTTAGTCCAGGACTATGTCCCGGACCAGTGTGCAAAATTACCCCGAGAGTAAGGACCAGGTGGTGGTTCGGGACTTAACCCCTATACAAGGACCCGGACCACCCTAAATAAACATGCCGTGAGTTTGGTGAGTTAAAGGTCCGGGACTTACCTTAAGGATAATGACCCGGACCATGTGTGAAAAACTGTCCGAGAGTGTAAGTTGCCTCTGGTCCGGGACTCAGGTCCAGTAGAGGACCCGAACCATGCAAGAAAATCAGCTAGAGTTGTGACCATGTGTTGGTTCGGGACTTAAGACCGGACAAGGTCCCGGACCAACCAAAAATTGTAAATTAAGTTCATTAAGTGGATTTTAAAGTAAGGAAGTGAATGGTTTGATGGTATAAGGTAATTAGGACTTAATTAGGGATGTTTAAAGGTCATTAAGAGTATAAACAAGTTTTAAAAGTAATAAAGAGTAAGTAAACCATATGTAAGTGTAAGGATTGTAAGGATATGGTAAGTATGAGTTAGGAAGCGTAAGAGTAATCGGGTTTAGTTAATGATAGTTAAATTAACCGCTCGATTGTATGTATGTCATAGGAATTGGATTGTGAACACCGGAGGAAAGTTGGATACAAGTACAACAGTGAACGGTATGAAATTCTCATGCCCCGTATGCTACCTTGGTTACTCTGATTTATGTGTTGTGTGCTAATTGATCACCAAATAAGATAAACACACGAATCAGATATAGTATGCTTACTTGTGAATATCATGAGATTGTTCCTTGCTTGCATATCTTCTTTAAACCATAGTTTGTATAGTTCATGAAATGTATGGATGATAATGAATGCATGTGTGATTGATGTATTGTGTTGTAACCGAATGTTTGTGATTGGACTTCTAACTGATTCCTAACAAGCTAACCAATCTAACTTAATAAATTGGTAATTAAATTGGAATGAGTAGAAGTCTGATATAGTTTTGGCCACGCGTGAGGAGGCGGAGTCACAAGAGGTTGGCTCCAATTCCTGACTCTTAACTGGTCCACGGCCTAAACCCCTTAAATGGATAGTATCCTGGATTGGTGAGTCAAGTAAAACCCGGTGGTGGGACGGTGTAGTCTCTGCCCGGAGGTCATATCAATTTAACATGAGTAAAAGTAAGTAAGTAAGAATGAGTAAATAAGTATGGAAAAGTAAGTAAGTAAAGTAAGAGTAAGTAATGTGTAATGAGTAAAAGAGTAAAAAGCATCCGATTAACCCGGATGCGTAATTTGGCTAACCCTTGTGGAGGTAAGTAATGTGTGTGCTATTGTGCTGCTTCCTTGGATTGTATAATGTATTGTATATGATTGTATGTTGTATGCAAAGCATGTATGTATGAAACTAATGAACCACATGTACAGTCGAACTTAAATAGTCGGCGTACCCTAGTTAGCACGCGGTATATGCGAAGTTTATGCGCAGCTTTTGCTGAGCCCCTTGGGTGATGTTTTTAATATAATGCAGGTCCTCGAGACGGGTGAAGGCTATGAAGCGTTTAAGTTTAATTCTTTTTGTCTGTAATTAACGAATTGTGAAAGGTGTACTATGTTGTACACGGCTGTAGGTTTTGTTAGCCGGTGTACCATGGGGTACACTCCTTTTGGATAATGAAAGAATATTGAGATGGTGTAGATGAGTAGTTGGTAGAAACTCATTATTTTTGGAGATTGAGAAGGGATGTATTTGGTATGTATTGTAGTAGCTCGGTATATTTAGTCATCAGACCGTGACTGTAGGTAGAGTAAGCCTAGCTAACCGTATGGGCGGTTAGCGGCGTTGTATCACCCGCCGTAGTAGTAGTATTTCCGCTGCGTAGTAGGATTAGCAGGACGATTAGACGGTAAGTATAGGATTAACGGCAGGGGTGTTTGTTGGAAAATATGTGACTACTTCTACAACCTAGGTAGTGTACCTATCGTTTTGCGGAATAGTGGATTTGTGGGGTTGTCGAACTCTTGGGGACCTTGCTGGAGTTAACTGATAGTGTAGTAAATTACTGAGGACTCTAATTAAACTACTGACAAGAACTTATCACTTTTTTTAGGGAGATTGTGGTTACAGCTTAACGTAAACAAAACAGTAATAAAAACAATTAATCAAAACAGAAATAATAATTGTTGTAAAACTCTTTGTTTTTAAGGAAGCACCCTAGGTTGTTTTGCTCACCTATTTCATCCAATTATATTAATATAAACTTCCACCACTTTAGCAATAAACTCAGGAATCTTAATTAGTTCATTGACCGGTCCTTGTACAATAAACCCTGATTAACTTAAACAACAAGCTGCAATCCTTGCCCAAGTTATTATAAATTAATCGCATTATTAACAATTCCTATTGGAGACAGATTAACCTATAGGCGACACACGCTTCTAGTCGTTAACCCGTTTTGACATCCTATGTCTAGAACCTTGTTTAGCACCGCATTTTAACAAGAGAACTTCAAATATCACTTTAATAATTGGCCTAAATTAAAGCAAATTAAGGACAGAATCAAAATATTGCTTAAATAGATTATAGTGGGAAGTCTACATAACACAATATAAAATAGGCTTGCTTCCCAACCCGGAGGCTAGGTTTATTACTCACACATACTTATAAGAACATACATAACAAATAAGGTAGACATTAAAACAGAGTAAAGTTTAAGGAAAGAAAGAACTCTATTTAAGGAGAGTTATTTCGCTTCCGGGTTTGTCTCCGTCATTATGCCAACCTTATAACAATAATAAACAGGTAAAATGAAGAATAACGAACAACAGGCAAAAGTTGGTCCTGTCCGTGTGGGTCACGCGGACATAAACGCGGACACAACGCGGACACAAACGCGGACAACTCTTGTCCGTGTGGGGTTGTGCGGACACAAATTAGGACACGGCCTGGTTTGCGCAGATCGTCTTCTTCGTTTGGTTTTCTGGAAAATGGAAGAGTTAGGCTTATTTGGTGATGGGAAATGATGGAAATGAAGTGGAGATGTGGATGTATATAGGGGAAATGGAATTTGGGTGGAGGAAGTGTGATTTGGAGGTGAACGTGGTGATTTGGGGTGTGTGTTCTCTCTATTTTCTTCAGTCTCCAGTGTGTGTTTTTGTAGAAGGAGTTGGGTTTTTTAGAAGCAGAGGAGAAGGAAGAGGACAAGGTTGGAGCAGGTGAGGAAATCAAGGGTGCGCGCCTGATACGTCTTATGGGGTAGATAGATATGTTTGTAGGCGCCGCAAATAGGAAGAACAACAAGGCGGTGCAGAAATTCAGTCACGTGATTTCTGGATTCGCGCAGTCATTTTACACGTGTCCGCATTTCTTTCCGCGTACGGACACAGATCAGGACGTGAGACGTCCGCGTTTGTGTCCATAAAGCGGACACGCTCTTCTGCTGCGTCCGAGTTTGAGTCCGTAATTAGGACGTGTTTTTTTGTTGCGTCCGAGTTTGAGTCCGCAATTAGGACATGTGTATTTTTTTCTCATTTTCTGCAATCTTCAACTGGGCTTAGATTCTTCGTTTTAGCTCCATTTCACTCGTCGTTTGTTGCGTTGGAAAGCTTGTGAAGTAAACTATGTGATTCCAAGACTTTTTACTGCATTTGATACATAAAATGTATCAGTTCATATCAAAACATAAATCTTAGAAAAACATACATAAGTGAGTAATATTATCCTGAAAGTAAGTAAATAAAGGTAGATTAAACCTTAAATGTCTATGTATTTCTCACTTCAGTGTTACAAAAAGTGGTATCAGAGCGTAGTTACGCTCTGATGACCTAAGATTACCGAGCATAGGGATTACCGAGCTAGGATATCAACCGTCCTAAGACGGATACTTAGAAACCCAACTAGGAACTACCGTTGTTAACAACGAATACCCTTGACGTTCTTAGGAACGATACCCTTGCTCAATTCAAGACCCCTTGGTCACATGTACGAAGTCTAATGTAAATGCTAAATGTTCAATGTCAGGACGAGGCCGAGGCTGAGCTAGAGGCGAAGCCTCTGAAGGACCTGGCGCGCAGACGATAGCAGAGATCGTCGCCGCCACGGTAGCACAGATGCTACCACAAGTAATCACGGCTATGCAGCAAACCCAACAAAACCAATATAACCAAACGGGACCAATCCCGCCCCCTCCACCTAGAGAAGCCAATTGGGTAAAAGCAGTAGCGGAACTCCGACCTCCGTGTTTCCGAGGCGAGAGTGATCCGGCTAAGTTGGAAGCTTGCATCTCTGAAATGGAGACGGCGTTTGAAACCCTCGAAGCTCCCGCTGGAGTTCGAGTTAGAGTAGCGGCTTACTATCTAAAGGATGCAGCCACAGATTGGTGGAAACTAATCAAGAACGACCATGCTGATGACCCTACTTTCAATTGGGAATCCTTCACAGCCCTCCTCCGATCCAAATACTACCCTGAACACGTCAAAACCAGGAAAAGACTTGAGCTGGATGCCTTGAAAATGACAGAGAAGATGTCTGTCGATGAGTACTACCGCACCTTCACCTCTCTTCTCCGTCTTCTACCCGACCTTGGGTACACCGGCCAGGTGTTGGTCGATCGCTTCTATGGCGGTCTGAGCCATCGCCTTGGTACGGCATGGGCTACACCAGATTACCTCCCTTCAGGTAATATTGGTTAACCCTTAGTACCATTGTAAATCTTTAAATCTTTAACTTATCTTCTTCATAAATAAGAATCCCGGCTAATAACTGATACTTTAGGAGTGTTATCACGCGGCATCTCGCGTTGAGATCACTTGCCAACTGAGGGATGAAGAAACTGCGCTTAAACGGAAGGCCAACAACAAGAACACCAGTGCCAAGGAGCAGAACCAGGGTAAGAACTAGAAAAAGAAGAAGGGAAAGTTCTTCCAGCAAACCCAAAAGAACTTCCCAAGTGAGAGCAGTGCCCAGGAGAAGGGCAAACCAGTTGAGCTTCTTCAACTTGGTTCTTCTGCACTTGTGGCTGTGAAGCCACTGAGATCACACCCACCTAAGGGTAAACTTCTATTCCTAATCCGTATCTGTATAAGTAACATATATAGTATATCCGCACAAATATGCTAACGCTCTAAACCTTAGGTTCTGGCTCCGGTTTCCCCAAGAGCTACTCCGACGGCCGCACCTACGTGTGCATGAAGTGCAACCATGACCATCCCGGCATGGATTACCATGGGAGAAAAATCCGGTGCTACAACTGTTAGAAGCCCGGACACCGAGCCAACTTTTGCCCAGAAAATGCCAAACCCAGAGGGAACTTCCAGAGCTTCAAGCAGAGGGAAGGCAATGAGGTTGCACTTGGCGATGCACCAGCCCAACAGGCGCCACAGGGACAGGGATCCCGAGGTCCTCAGAAGGGCGCACCCCAGAGGCATCATGCCTTGCACATCATTGACAGAGATGGGACCGATTCTAAGTCCGGCCTAGGTAATTGGCTGAACCTTTTATCCTTGAGAAGCATGACTAAGTAGTAGAGTAACTGTTTGATTGAATGCATGATTGAATGAGTAGAAGTGTGTATTGAGCATGAAATGAAGTAGTTGAAACTAGTACTCACCGTAGATGAAATTTATAACTATAGGGAGCTTTAGTATCTGCTATCCGATACCTTCGAAACCAAATCAAGAAGAGACCGACATCACCACACACCACTACACCTATGAATAGTGTCAGTCATCCGACCATGTATGATTTTATTAAAGGAATACCTGACACCCGAAGCACAAATTGCAATCATCCGACGATGCAACGAACTAGGAACGAGTCAAGGAGGATTTAATACACCCGAATTCCCCGGTGGAGGGAAGATGAAGCTGAAGATGATGTGCTTGGGAAAGGACTGGAATCCGTATACCAAGACATACCAAGAGACACGAATACAAGACGGAGCGACGCCACCAACAATACCCCCAGAATTTCAGACACTCGTTACACAAGCAGTGGAACTTGCACAACAATGTGAAAATGATCCGATCCCCGCACTTGAAGCGGACCTCTGTATTGTCAACTTCTATGGGAAAGAAGGACGATTTGGGTTACACCAAGACAAGGACGAGACAACGGAATCTCTTGAACAAGGAGTGCCCGTAGTGTCTTGGTCCATTGGTGATGACACCATTTTTGTATAGCGAGCAGAAGCGTGTGGACCGCAGAGAAATTGGTATTGAGATCGGGAGATGTCCTAATCATGGGTGGAAAATCTAGGATGCTGTATCACGGGATCAACAAGATCAAGTTGAATACGGCACCGCCGGCAATAATCAATGCCACACACATGAAACCTGGACGCCTGAACCTTACCTTTAGAAAGTATTAAATTCATAATCATGTAATGTATTAGTAACGTGTATTAGAGACACGGTATGTATGATGGTTGGTTTATCAATAAAAAGTAGTGTTGATTTAAATTCCACTTGTGTCCACCATCATTACTTATCAACTTGTTAGGTTGTGGACTCGGTACCGAAGGTAACCTGAGTATCCTCACCGAAGCACAAGCTGGTAAAAGCGGCACTATCTTAACGGGAACCTTCCCGGTGAACGGCATTGAAGCCTCAGTGTTATTCGACTCCGGCACCTCTCACACCTTCGTATCACCATCTTTTGTGAAGAGGTTGGGGCTAGATGCGGATGAGCTACCGAACTTCTTGGTTACTCTCTCATCGAAGGAGCGAGTACAGTGCACCAAGTATTATAAATCAGCCACCATTGAAATCAAAGGCGAATCGTTTCCCATCTCCTTCATCGAGTTTAATGGGTTGGGATTCGACGTAATTGTCGGAATGAAATGGTTGGAGCGGCACAAGGGTCGAATCCTCTACACCGAGCACCGATTGCTGCTCAAGAGTCCTTTTGGGGTTACTGTATCTTACCGCCAGAGACCGAGAGAGCCTTCGACCACAGTCATCTCCACCATGGCTATGTACCGGGAGCTCAGGAAGGGCAAAGAAGTGTATTTGTGTTATGTACAAGACCTGGAGAGAGATCCAGAGTTCAACCCCGAAGTACCTATCGTATCTGAATTCCCTGATGTATTCCCTAAGGAGCTACCCGGCATGCCACCTCGACGAGCAGTAGAATTTGAGATTGATCTCCTGCCTGGTACCGGTCCCATTGCTAGGGCACCGTACCGTATGACACCTGCAGAAATGATAGAGCTGAAAGAGCAGTTACGCGACTTACTCGACAAAGGGTTTATACGCCCGAGCGTATCACCCTGGGGAGCACCGGTCCTCTTTGTGAAGAAGAAGGACGGTAGCCTCTGACTTTATATTGACTACCGTGAGTTGAATGCGGTTACAGTAAAAAATAAATACCCATTGCCACGCATCAACGACCTATTCGACCAGCTGAAAGGAGCCTCAGTCTTCTCCAAGATTGACCTCCGTTCTGGGTATCATTAGATTGCTATCAGAGAGCAAGACATCGAGAAAACGGCATTCCGCACCAGATATAGCCACTACGAATTCACAATCATGCCATTCGGCTTGTCAAACGCGCCAACAAAATTCATGGACCTCATGAATCAACTTTTCAGTGAGCAATTGGACACTTCAGTTGTAGTATTTATCGATGACATCCTTGTGTACTCCAAATCAGCAGAAGAGCATGAAATTCATTTGAGGAAACTACTTGAGACACTGCGCGAGAACCAGCTGTATGCGAAGTTCTCCAAATGCGAGTTCTGGCTAGATCAGGTATCATTCCTCGGTCATGTCATCTCGAGCGCATGTATCTCAGTTGACCCTTCTAAGATTGAAGCTGTACGATCATGGCCTAGACCCAAGACTGTTACCGACATTAGGAGCTTTCTTGGTCTAGCCGGTTACTACCGGAGATTTGTAAAGGACTTCTCGAAAGTCGCTAAGCCCATGACTACACTGATGAAGAAAGATGCACCGTTTGTATGGACAGACGAGTGTGAAGTAGCATTTCAGAGCCTAAAAGACTCATTGACCTCAGTGCCGATTATCACACTTCCAAAGGGCACAGAGGGATTTGAGGTGTATTGTGACGCATCAGGAAAAGGAATGAGATGCGTACTCATGCAGCATGGCAAGGTTGTAGCTTATGCCTCCCGCCAGCTGAAAAAGCATGAGGAGAATTACCCGACACACGACTTAGAGCTAGGAGCCATTGTCTTCGCCTTGAAGATATGGCGACACTATCTCTATGGGGTAAGCACCATCTACTCCGACTACAAGAGCTTACAATATGTATATACACAGAAAGAACTGAATCTGAGACACAGAAGGTGGATGGAGTTTCTCTCAGACTACGACATCAACCTGTAGTATAAGGAAGGGAAGGAAAACGTGGTAGCCGACGCCCTGAGCCGTCGAGCACACTCGCTCCATTCGCTACTCGCTTCTTCTAGCTTGGTTGATGAGGTGCGAAACGCTCAGTTGAGCGACCCTTACCTAACCGAAATCAGACAGAAGATCACTGATGGTACATTTGAGAAGAAGAAATATGATTTTAAGTTGAATGAAGATGGTCTGGTTCGGTTGAATGGCAGGCTATGCGTCCCCCGAAGCAATGCTGAGCTAAGGGATCGCATCCTGCGAGAGTCACACAGTTCCACATTGTCAGTCCATCCAGGAGCCTCCAAGATGTACAAAGACATGAAGAGGTACTTCTGGTGGTCTGAAATGAAATTAGATGTGACAGAGTATGTATTGAGATGCTTAACATGCCAGAAAGTGAAATTCGAACATCGTTGACCGGGCGGAATGGTACAATCGATGCCAGTTTCGGAGTGGAAATTTCATGATATCTCCATGGATTTTGTTGTAGGACTCCCACCTGCCAGGGGAGGACTCAACATGATCTGGGTTGTAGTCGATCGCCTCACCAAGGTTGCCAGATTCATACCAATGAAGGACACCTGGAAGGTAGTGAAGCTCGCAGAGCTATTCGACAAGGAGATTGTCAGACACCACGGAGTCCCGAAGACTATTGTATCTGACCGCGACACCATATTTCTTTCGAGATACTGGAGAAGCGTTGGGAACAGAATTGAAGTTGAGTACCACCTTCCATCCTCAGACCGACGGTCAGACAGAAAGGACTATCCAGACACTAGAGTACATGCTTCGGGCATGTGCCTTAGATTTTCAGGGGAGTTGGTTAGATAAGCTTCATCTTATTGAGTTTTCGTACAATAATAGCTATCATGCCTCGATTAAGATGTCGCCTTTCCAAGCCGTATATGATAGACCTTGCCGTACACCTTTGTGTTGGGATGTGTCAAGTGAAGCGGTCATCATAGGACCGGAGTATTTAGAACAAGTCTAAGCGGAAGTGCAACAAATCCGAGCCAATATGAAGGCAGCCCAAGATAGACAGAAATCCTATGCGGATGTGAGATGACGCGACCTTGAGTTCGCCGTGGGCGACCAAGTGTTCTTGCGAGTTTCACCTATGAAGGGCGTATTCCGTTTTGATCAGAAGGGCAAGCTAAGCCCAAAGTTTGTAGGGCCATACACTATCACCGAGAGAGTTGGATCTGTAGCCAATAGGTTAGCACTACCTGAGGACTTGGGGCGTGTCCATGATGTCTTTCATGTGTCACAACTCAAGAAGTACATCACCAATCCTTCTCATGTCCTAGAGCCCGAGAGACTATCTATTGAGCCGACTATGAGATATGTCGAGACCCCCGTGAGAATCCTTGATAGGAAGACCAGAGACACTCGCCATAAGTCTATACGAATGGTGAAGGTCCTATGGTCAAACCATGATGTCGAAGAAGCGACATGGGAGTTGGAAAATGCCATGAAGGCGAAGTACCCACAGTTATTCATAGACTAGATAGACTAGTATTTAGTGGATACGGGTACGGGGCGTACCCTTTTTAAGGGGGGTAGAGCCTTTTTGCTTTTGCATTGCGTCGGGTGAGCATTGCATAGTGTGTAGGTATTGTAATATATTTTGAATTGGAACATGTAGTGCAGAGTGTATTTGGTATGTGTATGTATGTATGTGTAATGTGTGGTGTATGGATGTGTATGTATAATGTATGGTGTATCGGTGTAATGTGTATTGTGAATTGCAGTGGTGTATTATGTAATGTGGATTGTGTATGTGAATTGTGTATGGTGCTTGAATTGTGTATGTTTGCAATGTGGAGGAAAGTAAACACCTCATAGGTGGTAGTAAGACACATTAAGGCAATTGGTTTGCCTAATGAGTAGAATTATTAAACTATTAACCTTGAGTAACTTTGAGGGCAAAGTTTCTTAATGGGGGTAGATTGAAATATCCCGTAATTAAAAATAGTGATTAATTAGGCTAATAAGTAATTTAGAAGCTTAATTATGTCAAAATAATCATGAGGGAACAAATCACAAATAAAACTGATCCTTAAAACGAATTAAAAACACTAACGAACCTTAAAGCGTGTTTTTCGAGGAAACCTGGAAAACGTGACTTTAAGCGGGTCAAATAGACTCGTAATAATTTTGGTCAACTAAATAGTCAATAATAAACATTATTGAAGGTCTAGAACCAATAAAATCAATAAAACACGAAATTAGTAAAAATTGTCAAAAACGGGAAGTTGTGGGGTAAAAACATAAATAACCCAAACTAGTGTGTCCACTATTGAAATAAAAATGTAAAGTGTGTGTGGGGGGGCTGTAGCAGCCGGTTCCTTCCCTCTCTCACACACTCTCTCTAATTCTTCTTATGTACAAAAGACAAAGCAATTAAAAAGCAAAAAGAAGACTCACTTTATTCTCTCTCCTAACTCCCTCACACCCCACCGTACTCACTCCCTCTCTTTCTCTGTTTTCTTTCTTCTTCTTCCCATGCTAGCCATGGCAATTTCAAGAAGCCAAAGCAGCCCCCACATTCTCTCCTCTTGTTAACCCCTTGAACCTTCACCAAAAATTACAAAAATTATACCATTGGAATCCTCTCATCAAGGAGAACATATTCCTCCTTTCAAAATTCGAAAACAAGCATTTTCATCTCCATGGGTATTCTTGCTTTGGAGCTTGAAGACCACCATTAGAAGCCCCTTCTTCACCTCTTTGGTTTAAGGTAAACAGAAATAAAAAAACATTACCTTGTCTCACTCTTATGCTCTAATAGAAATTTCTAAGTTGTGAGCTCCATTCCTTTTGTTCCCAGCCGATTTTGGCATTGTTGGAGGAGTACAAATATTGCTCTAGTGCTGTTCCAAGCCTCACCTACTCCTTTACAAGGTAATGAATTCCTAAACCCTAGAAATTTACCTTAAAGCATTAATATAATCTACGGGCTAGTTGGAATTGAATGGTGGTGTGTAATGGGTTGTAGTGTAGAGCTTGAATCTTCATAGCTGTTGGGAAAAGAAGGATGAAGAAAGAAGAAGAAAAGAAAACTAGAAGAAGAACAAGGTAAATTATACTCACTTGTGTAGTCTTGTAAATGCTTTAGGTAATAGATTTTAGAAGTTTAAAATGTGTATTGTAAAATGGTAATGAGTAGTAGTGTAATGTGAAAGAAGAACCAAACAATTTTGAAGCTTAAATACATTTAAAACTGTCAAACCTAGATGGAAATGGATGTATTGCAGGAATTTTAGGAGTGTTTAGTGTTTGGTATTTGTGTATGAGAGCTTTGTATATTTATGGTTATTGAAAACAGGTGAATTGGGTAGCAATGTGTGAATAAATGATGTGGTGAGAATGTAAGAATTTAGGGGAGGTTATGTCAAAATTTACCTAGAACTAGAACACTTATGAACTAGAAACTAGGAAAACTAAGCCCTTGTAACAGATTTTAATTTGAGCTAGCTAGTGGGTAGGTTAGGAGAGATAGTTAATGCATTGTAAGCTTTAGAAATGACATTAGAAGAGGGAGCTATAGATGGAGAAAGTGAGAGTTAAAATCTGTAGCATAATGCAACTTAGAAAAATAGTGTAAGTGCTGAAATGAGAACTTAAGAAAATATGTGAGTGTACGGTTTAGTTTTGAGTCTTTAATCTACTAACTAATAGACTAAAGAAAAATAACAACAATAAACTTGGGGGTTTGGTTGCAGAAATTAAATAAACAATAATAAAAACAATTAAAAGTGAGTTCCTAATAAATCTAAAAAGCGAATCCTGGTTTACTACTTCTCCCTAGTTTATCAATTCCCTTCCTAAGTATTTTCTAAATTCTAGATTGCAACCTCAGATCTAAAGTAATCTAAAACTGGTCTCCCACAAGATAGATTCTTACTAGCAATTCCCAAATCCTAACTCTCGTTACGAATTTACAAATTAACTAGTAGCGTTAACGTTTCATCTGGTTTTTAGTCAGCTAATCCCCAGGAATTGCCATCTGTAGTTTCACTGGTAATATTCCTAAGGTCTAATGAACGCCGCAGTTCTCACTTGTAAGCAATTCATACCAAATAACTCAAACAATAATTAATCACAAGAGAATTCAATAAATAACTAGGAACAAAACTACAATCTGTATAGAATTTATATTTAACAACTCAAGAAGAAAATAATAAACTAGTTATCCATAGTAAAACCAGAATTCTAATAATTATTCAGACATTGGAGACAAAGAAATAATAACAATAATAAAAAGATTAGAAAATGTCATCTAATTGAAGAACGATGACGAATCCAGTCTCTGTCTTCTGCTCCGGTCTGTCAGAACTGACTGATAATTCCTCTCTGACTTGTATGCTCTCGGCGGCTAGGGTTCGATCTGTCTCCAACTCTTTGCGGCTAGGTCTAGGGTTTCATATCTCCCAAATCTCTTTCTGTTCTGTATATCCTTGTGTCGTAGTGTCGTATCCCCTGTAATGCAAGTCTGCCCTCTCCCTTTTGATTTGTCCAGCGTCTTGTAATGTATCCAGACCTCTACTCCTCTACTCTGCATGGGCCATGCAGATCTGCGCCTCGACAAAGTTCATCAGAATGTCGGCCCGGTCCAAAACATCTCTACCCCTCTGAAGTCTGCTCCTCGTCGACCCAATATGCATGTCATTCGCAGCCCATGTAAATGTCCGCGCCTCTGTAGTTGTCGTGTGCATGAAAACAAAAGTCAAAAGGCCCATCGTATTTGTATTATGTATTCAAAAGAAGAATACAATTGTGGGCTCTGAATTTCTGTACGTGAGCTCCCCTCCAATGTGCATGTATGTATATCAGCCCAATGATGATGTCGACTTGGTGCAGTACGTAAGTCTTGAGTACATGCAGTCCAAAAACACCTCCTTATGTGCATGCATGTGTGGCCCACGTCAAAAGAATGAGATGAAACTAATATCTCACGTGTGTTGCTGTGTGTATATACAGTGCCGGCTTTGAAGCTGTGCAAGCTGGGCAACCGAACAGGGTCCCCATATTTTAGGGTCCAATTTTTATATATGTTCTTGAGATTTTGTCATAAGAAAATTATATATTGTTAAATTTATTTTGAATGGGGTATATCAAAACTTTATGTTTTAAATACATTCAAACATTATAAACATGACCATTGTGAATACGTAATTTAATTTAATAATTTTTCTATATTTACATAATTTAATTGATTAAGGGGCCTCATTTAATATTTTAGAACAGGGCCCCGAAAATCGTTGAGACGGCCCAGTGTATATATATATATACATCTTTTCTTAGTTATTTTAATCTATTTTAGCATAAAACCACAAGTAAGGGGAGTTCTTCCAATATAACATAAAAAAACATATAAGTAAGGAATTTATCATATAAACCAATAAAATATTAATCACATTAAGCAAAGAAATATAGATAAATTCCGCACTTATCAGTGAGTGAATTAGTATAAAAGGAGTAATAGGTTAGTGATGGATTTAAACATGTTTAGGAGGCTAATTAGGTGCTTAAATATGTGGGATTAAGTGTAGGAACAATGGGGAATTAATTAGGCAAAGTTTGGTTTGTAACAGATTAAGAGAAACTTAAAATCTGTAAAAATCTAGCAGGGTCCGGGACCTTAGTCCAGGACTAAGTCCCGGACCAGTGTGCAAAATTACCCCGAGAGTAAGGACCAGGTGGTGGTCCGGGACTTAACCCCTATACAAGGACCCGGACCACCCTAAATAAACATGCCGTGAGTTTGGTGAGTTAAAGGTCCGGGACTTACCTTAAGGATAAGGACCCGGACCATGTGTGAAAAACTGTCCGAGAGTGTAAGTTGCCTCTGGTCTGGGACTCAGGTCTAGTATGAGGACCCGGACCATGCAAGAAAATCAGCCGAGAGTTGTGACCAGGTGTTGGTCCGGGACTTAAGACCCGGACAAGGTCCCGGACCAACCAAAAATTGTATAATTAAGTTCATTAAGTGGGTTTTAAAGTAAGGAAGTGAATGGTTATGATGGTATAAGGTAATTAGGACTTAATTAGGGATGTTTAAAGGTCATTAAGAGTATAAACAAGTTTTAAAAGTAATAAAGAGTAAGTAAACCATATGTAAGTGTAAGGATTGTAAAGATATGGTAAGTATGAGTTAGGAAGCGTAAGAGTAATCGGGTTTAGTTAATGATAGTTAAATTAATCGCTCGATTGTATGTATGTCATAGGACTTGGATTGTGAACACCGGAGGAAAGTTGGATACAAGTACAACGGTGAACGGTATGAACTTCTCATGCCCCGTATGCTACCTTGGTTACTCTGATTTGTGTGTTGTGTGCTAATTGATCACCAAATAAGATAAACACACGAATCGGATATAGTATGCTTACTTGTGAATATCATGAGATTGTTCCTTGTTTGCATATCTTCTTTAACCCATAGTTTGTATAATTCATGAAATGTATGGATGATAATGAATGCATGTGTGATTGATGTATTGTGTTGTGACCGAATGTTTGTGATTGGACTTCTAACTGATTCCTAACAAGCTAACCAATCTAACTTAATAAATTGGTAATTAAATTGGAATGAGTAGAAGTCCGATATAGTTTCGGCCACGCGTGAGGAGGCGGAGTCACAAGAGGTTGGCTCCAATTCCTGACTCTTAACTAGTCCACGGCCCAAACCCCTTAAATGGGTAGCATCCTGGATTGGTGAGTCAAGTAAAACCCGGTGGTGGGACGGTGTAGTCCCTGCCCGAGGTCATACCGACTTAACCTGAGTAAAAGTAAGTAAGTAAGAATGAGTAAAAGTATATGGAAAAGTAAGTAAGTAAGTAAGTAAGTAATGTGTAATGAGTAAAAGAGTAAAAGCATCCGATTAACCCGATGCTAATTTGGCTAACCCTTGTAGGTAAGTAATGTGTGTGCTATTGTGCTGCTTTGGATTGTATAATGTATTGTATATGATTGTATGTTGTTGCAAAGCATGTATGTATGAAATAATGAACCGCATGTACAGTCGACCTTAAATAGTCGGCGTACCCTAGTTAGCACGCGGTATATGCGAAGTTTATGCGCAACTTTTGCTGAGCCCCTTGGGGGCGATGTTTTTAATATAATGCAGGTCCTCGAGACGGGTGAAGGCTATGAAGCGTTTAAGTTTAATTCTTTTTTCTGTAATTAACGAATTGTGAAAGGTGTACTATGTTGTACACGGCTGTAGGTTTTGTTAGCCGGTGTACCATGGGTACACCCTTTTGGATAATGAAAGAATATTGAGATGGTGTAGATGAGTAGTTGGTAGAAACTCATTATTTTTGGAGATTGAGAAGGGATGTATTTGGTATGTATTGTAGTAGCACGGTATATTTAGTCATCAGACCGTGACTGTAGGTAGAGTAAGCCTAGCTAACCGTATGGGCGGTTAGCGGCGTTGTATCACCCGCCGTAGTAGTAGTATTTCCGCTGCGACGTAGTAGGATTAGCAGGACGATTAGACGGTAAGTATAGGATTAACGGTATGGGTGTTACAATTTCCCCAAATAGCCTCACACTTTCGGCTTATATATTATATATCCCCACTTAAATTTTCTTTTTTAAAACCTTATACACATTTCTTTGGCCATAATGTTGCTAACACATTTTAATTACTTTTAATTACTTAATGGTCACAAGACTAATTCATTAAGGTCTCTAAATTCGTAGGTATTTTTCTACCTATTTTCAAAGTCTCCAAATCTTCCAAAATGTCCTAAATACCTCTAATTTTTATGCCTAAGCTTATACTATGTTAAATCAAACATTTGAAGGCATAAAAAGCATAAAAACACTTAATAAACTAACTAATTACTTTAGGCCATAATACAAGCCTTCAAATTCAAACCAAAGCAATAATAACAAGCCTTAATTTATTACATAATTATGCCACAAAATAAACATCAAAGTGTACAAATTTTGGCCATATTTAATTATGTTACTAATATATTTTATAAGTTGTTTTCCAACTCATAAGTCATTAGCTCACTTATTCATAAGTTCATATGTTGATTAATATTATTTCCTAGGTCAATTTAACCCATTTTATAACCTAAGCTCTCGGCTTATATAACAAATCAACAATTAAATAATTAAAACATTATAATAAGTATTAAGTAAGGATATTAACCTTTACGCGCAATTAGTTAATTTCCAACAGCAAGAATCTTGGCTCAAATTATCAAAATAGGGAAGGATTATTCCTTGAACATAATCGAGGGAAGAAGCTAGCTTAAAGCACATAAAAGGTGCTAGGAAATGCCTTTACCTTTGAACACTTATAAGGTGTTTTATGCCCATCAATTTGCCTAGCTCAGAGGAGTGATTTGAAGCTTGGAATACACTTGAAAAGATGAAGGAACAAGGCTTGGTAAGTTGCCATTTTGGTCAACATAAGAAGTAAGAGAAAAATGGTGTTGTGAAGAGTTTTCTTACATTAAACCTTACTTAAGAGATGGATAAGTGTATCCTATGAATTACCGTGGTTCTTGACTGTTGGTGTTCTTGACAGATTAGAACAACACTTGGGTGAGGAAAGAGTCTCCTTGAAGAATGATGAAGGAAAATGATGTTTTAAGGCAAAAAGGAGTTCTTATGGAATTTGTATGGTTAAATGAAGTTGTTCGCCACCATGGAAGCTTGAAGAAATGATTGAAAAAGCTGGTGAAGAAGAGTGAGAATTCGTTGGTCAAGGGGAGAAGGCAAGAGTGAGTCATGAAAGTAATGATAAAATGGAAGGTGATAAGGTTTTAAAGCAAAAGTATTCTTGCTTTTTAGATATTAGTTGAATAAAGGTGATGAGTCACAACATTCTGCCACCTCTTAATAGATATTTTGGGGTCCTTTGACCATTGACCAAGCTAGAAAGGCTTAAGGCCTTGTTTGACACTATTTGAGTACTATTCATAAATGAGTGCCCATTTTTTTTTTTTGAAAACTTAGAATTAGGAATTTTAATGTGGTACATTACAGTACATTAGTACATTATTATGTAATGAAGGCTCTAAATTCACTCAAAACTAATTTCTAAGACAATCTCTCAAAAATGTGCTTTAAGGAGTTTTAAACCACATTTTGTGTTTAAACTTGTTTTTGAGCTTGGTTTTTCTTTTGTAATGGTTTTATAATGTTCTTAGCTTAGATATAGAGCTTAGGGATCAACTTCGGACCCTAAATGAGGTTACACAATCTCTAAGGATTCTTAGAGCACATATTTTCCCCAAAGGGGTCTTAAGGCATATTTTTGCCCTAGATGGTTAAAATTTGATCCTCAGTAATTTTATTTTAGTTAGGGGTATTCCATTAACCCACTTTGGACCTTATTTGAGGTTCCTTAATCTCTTAGTGCTCTTAAAGCACATTTTTGCTTTAAGTGTTCTTAAAGCACATTTTTAGTTTAAATGTTCTTAAATTACTTCTTAGTGTTCTTAAGGCATACTGTAGCCTTCTTTAATGGTATTAAGGTTCTTTTGACATTAATTATCCCAATAACTAATCCTTAATGATCTTAAGGCACATTTTTGCCTTAAGTGTTCTTAAATCATATTTTTGCTTTAAGCGTTCTCAAATCATTCCTCAATGTTCTTAAGGCAAGTTTTAGACTTAATAGATCACCATTTGATCTTTAATCACCATATTTAAGATAAGGATATTTCAACTTGATTCAATGGTTGTCATAAGTCCTCGGTTATGCTTGCGTAGACTTTGACTACTTGAGCTTAAAATGGCCTCACCAGAGTCTGGTGTTGGGAATGTAGTTGCCGTATTAAGTATAAAAGGGAGCTGATTGACCCATCTTTCTTGCCAGTTTACTCGTACTGCGGGAACTAGTTCGCTCAGTCCCATGGTTCTGTGTGAATGATTCGTTCACCACGGGGACCTTGGGCAGAATTAGCTATGTCATCCTTGTCCATACTACTTTCGGCTCAAAATGGGGCTTAAGAGACTTGAGGTGGCTTCGTGCTGCCAAATTTCAAGTGCACTTTCTAGTTGCCTTACGGTGTCACGATAGTTACTATATCACGCAGTTAAGCAGGATGTGGTGTTATCCTCTTGGGAGCCCCATATCTATTATTTTTTCCCAGGACCGTGGGAAGTTTCTTATAGGTTTCGAACCCGGTACCGCTGGTGTCTCTTTGGAGTGCCTTAACCGGTTGAGCTGTGCTCGTATTCAGTAGCAAACTACACCTCTAGGCACAAGAGTAACAATACATATGATTAGATAAGTTAAACTACCAAATTACCCACTGAGGCAAATGACTTATTGAGTCCCAAAAATAATGCCCAACACACTCCTTCCTTGTTTTCCACCATCGGAACCCCTTATTTTGATCTCGACACATACACTCATTTTCTCTTCTTTTTGAGCAGCAAGCAGCACTCATGTGCCAACCCACCTCATCTCTTCCTTTTCATCTGTGCACATCTCAAAGTTTAAACAAACAATACCAGTGCACCCGCACCTTCTCCTGTTTCCTTTCGATCAAGCACTCATGTATCCCTCATTCCCATGCCACAAGCACAAGTTACCACCCCTCTCCTCTGTACCGATTTCAGAAAAGAATAAAACAACCAACAGTACACTAACCAGCTCCCCTACCTTCCTCTGTTTCATGCGCACATTTTTGGGAAAGAAAAAGGAACGACCGACAAGGATCTCTCGCATATCAGTAGCTTTTGATCCCTCTCCAGGTGGGCGCTAACTTCCTTGGTCCCATGTCAGAAGCTAACAACGGAGCACATGAAGATGGCCTGGCATGTTAACATCCTCATGGTGATCGATACGAACCTCTACCGCTTTCAAAACAACACCACGGTAAGCATGAGACTCATTCACTCATTTCTCGACTAAAACAAACGTACCATGGCAACTGCTCCTTTATTGACAATAATAATAGAGGAGCACGGAACCAGGGGAAAGAAAACAGAAACGAGTGAGCAATAACAACAAGAGCACCATTTCTTTCTCCATGCCCCAGCCATTCCCCTCTATTGCGGTAAGCAAACCACGCACGCCACGGAACTGCTGTAGATTGTGGCTCACTACCAGTAGTAATAGGATGACATGTGATGCGCATAAACAAGCAAGTACTGCCCCATTCTCGAACAAGTGATGCAAGCGGTAACAACAAACATCCGTGAGTCTCCGTTCTATTCTTTCTTTACCTTCGGTCCCATGTATGCACTTCAGGATGACGAGAGAACGGTGTATTGCTCATTCCACTTCCTCCCTTGTTCAGTTACCACATATAACAGAAGGTCCCCAGCTTGAACTCACCATCGATGGTGTGCTTGAAACAAACGAGTAAAGTAACCGAGGAGGAAACCAAATACCGATCCTAACAACCCAGCTCCAGTAGCCACGGTAGAAGTAGTCATCAGAAAACAAAACAAGGAACCCAACAACCGGTAATAATGTACAACTTCATCTCCTTGCCCATGTTTTCCTTCCTTCTTCTGGGCATGTAACCCATGCACTTCATGTTTTCTGTCCAGCTCGCCAGCAAACAAACAAACTGTGAGGTTAGGAAGGAAGAATCTTCTTCGCAGCTTGAATCGAAGGTAAGGGTGATTATCCCCTCTAATATCTCAAACTGATCAACGTAATTACCGCATAACTTAACAGCATAGAAGAGGTGCATGTATATGGGAATTTCTGAAGTATAAAACGTAACGAATGAGGTGTATATGTGTGAGCCATGAGAGCTGATAATGAGGAACCAATAATGTATATACATGGATTATGGGGTTAAACTGCGGGCTCGATGATGGGCATTGTTGAGTACTGCTAGATTTATAATGCATAACAACAACACGTATACATGTAAAGGAAGGTAGATGCACTTGCAAACAAAAAAAACTGTGAAGGTAATGTGTATATGCATATGTATAGTGTTGAATTATAATCCATACACCAGTAGAGGATATATAGATATGCATGTGTATGTGTTGTCTTGGGTTATAGTACGTATCCGAGGGGGACTATGTGCTAGGATTGGAGGAAAGTTAGGTATATAAATATATGCATATGAGACTATAATATGTAATGTTTATATATGTTTAATTTATACACGCGTTATGTTGGGTTTAAAATACATAAACAATAAATGTGCATATATATATGTAATGATGAATAATAATTCGTACCCAAATAAGGTATATGAGCAAGTGTTTATATATATGCGCATCGTGAGTTGTTATAGATTAGGATGGAAAAAAATATATAATATAATAATTAATCAAGTGTGTATGATTATCAATACTACGAATATGTGAGAGAATGGGTTAAAAGACTTAAGGAAAAAAAATTGTGTAAACCGTGACTTTTGGTGGAGCTTGGAAACACTATAATGTCACTATGAAATTGTATTTTTGTGCTTTTTTCAAGGCGGCCATGTCAAATAATTATTTTGTGTTCTAAACAGTCATTAATAAATTTATGGATTAATTTATGAGGATATATGAACTCTGACGCAAAACTACAATGCTAGCAATTTGGGAACATCTTAGAAAAATGTAGACATATTTATAAGCTTGTTTTATGGCTTAAACGAATTTTTAAAACCCTATATGAAAATATACATATATATATATACTTTATATAAACAAACAAATCAAAAATGAGGTCAAAGTGTGATAAAATTAAATATAGAGTACAAATGGTCAATGAGACCGAAAGGGATGATTCTAGGAAATTTTATAGGTATAGAATATGAATTTTATATAAATTAAATGAGCAAATTATAAAACTAGGAAACTACGGGGGTATTTTCGTAAAACTATCAAGATTGGTCAAGGAATAATTTAAGTGGTCAACCTTGACCACCCATGAAGGCCGGCCAAAATGAAATGATAAGGATAATTATTTTAAGTATTTGAAGGAATATTAAGTCAAAAAGAATAACAAAATTTATTATTATTGGAGTATATGTAATTATCGAAAACTTTGGGGCATAAATGGAGATTTTAATATTGGAGGGTATTAGTAAATATTCCTAGAAAGGTTTTAGAAATTTAAGTGATGATATAATTAATTAAAGGGTGTAATGTAGGGTTTAAATAATTAAAGTGTTGGTGATAAAATAAAAGGGGTCATGGTGTAATTACGGGAAAATTAAAGGCTTATCCGTGAATATATATATATATAGGTATATAAAGATAATATAATGTCGAGATACCTTCGGGTGGTAATTTATGAGGTAAATATAATAACAAGAATAACAAACCACCTACGAGATCATGTTACGACAACCGGAAACGTAAATGTAGCGATGACCGTATTGTAATGTTTATAGTGGCATAACATTTTACATACATGCGAACTGTAAGTAAACAAAGACGTACGGTCACAACTATAATATATATGTAAACTTTCGTAGGCGAATATACATATAGGTATACATATATAGATATACAAATAAATAGCCACACACATACGTAAATATAACTATGCGAACTAGTCTGTATAACAGACTGTTCAAACATCACGCATACAACGTAGCGTTATTCCGGTATGCATGAAAACCAACAATTACGTGGAGAAGCGTGAATAAAACTTCCATGTAATAAATAATACTACCGTAGTAACAATTGCGCACCCACGAACTACAACAGGTAGCTGAGATTTAATTCCTTAAGCCAACGACCATCGGGGTAAAATGAGGTTAGACACGGGGTGGGAGTACGGGTCGTCTAGGTTAAATCCAGTAAATGCGTGATGTGTATATATATACTGATATTAGAACGTGTGTATACCAGAGATACGCGTGGGTAGGCATGAGCACTATGAGCGTTAGAGCCGACGCGGGGGTTATCACGCGAGCGACCACGGTGAAAGATATGTTGGATTGTGTGGTCTAAACCCCTGAGGGCTTCCTCGGGTTAGGACAAACTTGTGTGCTAAATGCTTAAGAAAGATATGCATGATGAAACTTGTATTGTGTGATTTATATACGCTCGTTGATCAAGCATTTTATTATTGTGCGCGTATGACACTATCGATAATACTCAACCACCTAAGACTTAATACTTAGGAAGAAAGGGTTGGTATTACCAACCTTAGAGTATTGGCACAAAACATGAATAGAACCTAGATCTCTCCTAGGTATGTGTAAGACCCTACGGGGCATCAAACAAAAAAATGTATTCTCCAAGGAACTCATAATTAATAACGATGAGTTGGTTAAAACTTTTAACTATGCAGAAATGGTGGATGAAGAGGTGTTATGGTATATGTATGGGAAATCCTAGCTGCATCCGTTCCAGCAGGTTGCGCAGTGTGATCACCAGAGGGGAGTCCAGGCATGGAGCCCCTCGTTGAGGAAATCCAATGATCACCTTAGATCGTTGGCGTTGGGTACTAACGAAGGTACACGGCTACGGGCCAAACACGCGTTTCTCATGAGACGTCAGGGAAGTCCAATGACCTCTGGTCGTTGGCAATAGGACCACTGTCCCATAATAAATAAAAAACTTGGTGAGGTTAATGGGGAACTGTCCATCTAACGTGACACCCAAAAGATAACGAGAGAGTTGATGGGAGGGAACTCCAAGTAATTTGGTTAATGAACCTGCGATTACGTTTTGAACTGACGATTATTGTGCACAGTTTTGTAATATGTTGTCTATGATGATTGTATGGTGAACTGTTGTATGTTTATATTCCGTTTTTACAGTTTACTTCATGTATTGTAAACCGGAACAGCATGTAAACGGGTGACATGTTCAGATGGCTAAATAACCTAAGTAACCTAAATGGGATTAAGAGTACACTTTCTAACATACTCGGACAAGCGCTGAGCCCTCCATGGGCACCAACATTTTATGTGTGTAGGTGATTGACGCGACGACGGAGCGCGGGTTCTTGGGGTTCCGTTTCTTCTAGATCCAGTGTAGGCGCTGTTGAACTAAATTATAATGTTGTTGAATTGTCATAAGTGTTGGTGGCATTGTACTAAATATGCCAAATTCACTAACGTTATAAATTCATATTTAGACGCTCACTAGTTCCTAGGATGGCACTGAATTTTATTTTGGACAATGGCGCGTTAAGTAGTTGGTAATGTTAGGGTTGGATTCATCTCGTTCATCACTGCGGTTAGTTAATTAAGTCATCGAAAAGGACGGTTGTGACATCCGCCTAGTTAGTGAGTGCTTCCGCTACAATCATAACATCTTGATTCATATTACGATTGCACGGTAATTTCGGTGAGGATTAGGACTATTAGACGGGGGTGTTACACTTAAGTTCCATAGTCCTTGAGACCCCCAGAGGATGAAGGCCCGAGGGGCAGGCATCGGTTGAAGGGCACGAAGCGTTGGGCTTGGTCGAGTTGAGTAGCGTCAGCTTGTGACTCTGGCGAGGGCTTGGCCGAGCTGAGTAGCGTCAGCTTGTGAGTCTAGCGAGGGCTTGGCCGAGCTAAGTAGCGTCAGCTTGTGACTCTAGCGAGGGCCGTGTTTGTGGGTGCTGTGAAGGGCATCCGTTCGCGCTTGTTGAGGACCGGACATGCCTTAGGCATGCACGCTGCCAGGGTGGCTTGGTAGCGACTCCAATAGCCTGAGCACATTATGCTCAGTGCTGACCCTTAGGCCAGTTAGTTGGTGCAGTGGAGGGCATCCGTCCGGACTTGATGAGAACCGGGCATGCCTTTGGCCATGCATGATGCCAGGGTGGCTTGGTAGCAACTCCAAGAGGCATGAACACGTTGTGCTCAATGCTGACCCTTAGGTTACGAGTGCCAGTGTGACCACATGCATGAAGCAACTAGGAGTTGTGCCGATAGTTTGACTCTTGCCATGAAAGGTTCAAGGGGCATTGCACATCAGAACTGTCTTACGGTTCAGCATGGGTTGAGTCCTGGATAAAGGCGAAGACAAGGTACGACGTGGCCCGCGTTAGCACGCCTCACTGACTAGTACTAGTTGGGGCCCTTGGCTATTGGGCCGATGAAGGCTTGATGGTTTCGAGGACGAGTGTAGCCACTAAGTGGTGCACAAGTACTCAGGTTGCAGTGAGAGGGACAGAGTTGACTCAGTCTGAACTGCGGCCTGGCATTTTACCAGGGCGCTTGGGCCACAGGAATGTGAATCAGTGGAGGGACTTATCGTTGGGTGGTTTAAGTCCATGCTTGACTCTTGCTTGTGGCTAAGTGGATGACTAAGCTTTCCACAAAGAGTAGTAGGCTGGTTGGATCTTTGACCCAACGCCCGTGATGCCTACTCGGTCTCTTGACCTAATCCATAACAGCCCCTTGGGGTCTTGCTTCTACGCAAAATTTTCCAGACTGAGATTGGGAATTAGGCTGTGAATTTATTCTAAATATTTTCATGGTGTGAAAGTAGACTCTTCAATAGTGATTTTTGTATATAATAAGTCCCGAGAAGATCTGGGAATACTTGTGAACAACTCTTGTTTTCTTAGTGTCAGTTTTGGTGATTTTTGTGCTTTAACTTGGAACCAGTTATGTGTTTGATTTTCATGACTAAACTATATGGTTTTTAAGTTTTAAATGGTGAATCTTTATCACTCTTCAATGTTTCAATTCGTGGGTAAGTTCACGAGTTGAGTTTTGGTAAGTTAAAGGTAAGATAAAAGCTAAAAACATGCTTTAAGAGGTTCGGGTTTCTATTAAAGTTATGGACGTGTTCTCGGTGCTATTTTGCCTTGATTTCGTGGCTAATTACTCATAATATGTTGATATTGAATTGGTAAAAGTTGGGCCAAAGTTACACAGTGGTAAGACCTTAATTATGAGCTTGATCTTAACACACTTTTAAGGTGTTTTAATTTGTTTATTGATTACTTAATGGTGGGTAAATGCTTTGATATTCTTGGTATGTTTTTTGGATGTTTTAATTAAGCTAAAGACGTGGTTGGATGTCCTAAACACTTGGTATTGACTATGGAATCTGGTATTACAAATTGTTGAGCCCTCGGAGGCCAGTCACTTTTCCCAACTACCAATGAATTATGGGTAAGCCATCATGATATACTCTTTGGGCTGATGACCTGTAAAGGGGGTGCTCACTTAAGGACATGAGGTGAGGTAGTATGGTTTGCAGTGGACCTTTATCGGGTATCCAGTTTGCATCATGGTTTGCAGCGGCCTCTTATTGAGTTTCCGGTTTGCATTGGCGAATTGGTGGACTTGGTTTGCAGCGGCCGCTAGGTGGGTGTCCGGATTGCATAGGAACAAGGTTCTGATGTGATTGTTTAATCTTATGGTTGTTTCATGGTATTAAGTGGGTGTATACTAATGTGCCTTGGCAATATATGTTATGATTTCTGGTGATATATATTGTCGTGATTCATTATGATGTTATTTATGATTTCTTAAAGAGTTTTATGAAGCTAAATAAATTTTACTGGTTGTAGGAAGAATTACTCAGCTTTGCTGACGTTTGTTTCCTGGCATGTGCTATGTGGCCCCTTTAAGTGTTTTTTGGAATGGCCACAGGTACAAGTGATGATGAATTATCTTCTTGATTTGGTGAAAAGATGAGCGTGGGGTACGAGGGCAAGAGACGACCACCTAGTACTAAAGAGTTTGATATCTCGTGTAATAGATTTGTATATACGACGTTCGGTTTGTAATAATACATGGTTTGAGTTGTAGTAAGCCTTAGCATCCGCAGTGAGTGTGGGTGTGACGGTAGCACCCCGGGTAGTGTTTCAAGACTTACGTTGTGTAAGATGAAAAAAAGGTGTAACACCCCAACTATAAACAATACACTTAACTAACGACTGCAGCGGAAATTATATCATAACATACAACTAAACAGGGGCGGTGTTACACGCCGTTAGCCACCCACGTGGCTAACAAGGCTAATACATACACACGTATCGGTCTGATGGACTAAATCCCGAGCACTATACTTAATCAAATCCATTCCATGTCTGAACTGAGTTACATACATACATAATTCAACAATACTGTACCGAGTATTATACAACTTGATGCCGATAGCATATTCGGTCTTACACTATTATCATATACACCTAAACATAATGAACTACCCATGTACAGACCCCGTCCTACTCTAGAACGGTGTTTACCTTCGTTGTACCTGAAAAACAATAGATGGCCCCAAAGGGGCTCAGCAACTCTTGGCTGGTATGGTTAACGTACAAGCCGCCGGCTAACGGCAACACACAACTAATTGTCATTATGAACATGGGGTTTATTTTAACATTCAACTTGCATAATATGACATAAATCATTGCTTAACAACACACAATAACATAATAACATTTACCACACCACAACACACATACATCATACTGGAATCGAATCACGTGAGTATTCGAACCAAACAAGGGTTAGTCAACCTTGGAGAGCCTAGAGCATGATTCAATTCCCATGTCCAGCTCGTACATAACACCTATTCGTTCTGTTTATTGAACGAGTAATTTACACAAGGTGTGTTGGATTTAGGAAATCCAAACACACCGTACATAATATGATAACGTTCTATTCCTTGAACGTATAATTTACTTATGGTGTGTCAGATCAAATAGATCTTAAGCACAACGTACATAACACAATACCGTTCTATTTATTGAACGTATACATTATTAAGATGTGTCAGATCAAGTAGATCCGAGCACACCGTACACATATCCCCCTAACCCCGAATAATAATCAAGGCAGAAGAGCCAACTGTAGGCTCGTGGGAGGACGTTGAAGTCCAAGAAGGAGAACAACTGAAACAAGGGAGAGAGTTGAATCAAACTTAGAGACCAACTCCCATATATAGCGCGCGTGACCGGAACTAGACCTGTCAATTCGGGTCACTCGGTTCAGGTTCGGTTCGGTTCGGGTTGGGTTGGGTCAATTTATAGATATTTACTATTCGGATCGGATCGAGTTTTAATGGTTTAAATTAGATTCGGGTGATTTCGGTTTGGTTGAGTTCGGGTTTGGGTGCTTTCGGTTCTGGTTAGCCTTTGAGTCATTCGGTTTTTTCGGGTTATAGGTCAAATTCGGGTGACTTATCCGGGTGTAATTGATAAAAATTTTAAAGTACGAATTTTAAGCAACCTTCATAACTTGCATTTATTTTCATATGCGGCTCCAAATTCATTTAATATAGTGTTACTGTTGAACAAGACTGCTATTGTGTATAGGTTGGATAAAATCAAACTGGATGACAAATTTTGTAAATGAATTTAAACTATACATCTATTAATTGTATAAACTAAGTATAAATTAAGCTTTTATGAATTAGTTGTCAATATTCGGCAATCGACGTCCAGTCTACCCCGCCCGCGCCCGATGTTGTGCCTCCTGTCGTCCCGCGCCCGTCACACCCTGAGCTCATCACCTCGCACAAGTGTCGCACATCTACACCCATCCATCATCGCCTCGCACAAGCGCCACACGCCCACGCCCATCCATCAACATTCAAACCAATCCTAAGTCCTAAATATAAAGAAACCTAAGTTTATAAAATATAGAGTAATATAAGATAGTAATGATACACATTACATTGTCTTATAAAACATTTTAGGTTAAGTCGTCAAGGTAGATGGAATAAGGTGGGGATTATTCATCTGAAATACCCGGGAATTTCCAAGTTAAGAATACTATAGTATTTAATGTGGATGATAGGTCCGAGATTAGTATTAAGGTGGCCCAGTGAATTTAACGATGTTCATTTCTAAATCTACCTTCTCCTTAAAAAAGTTTACAATTTATTAATAACATTTTGCTTTGGTTAACTTCAGCTATATTCCAAACGTTATACCTCCTGAATAATAAATTACCTTTCTAAACTCGTTGAGTGATTTATATCCCAAATATCAATCTGGAATCTTCTTTCTAACTATTTAATTTCAAATATCTAGAGTTCGATTTCAATTTGGCTATTTAGTATATATTGTTTATTGACTCTCCTTATTCTTCTCCCAGTAATTATATTATTGGATTTGTGACTCATCTTTTAAACGTAATTGTTTTCCTCCTGTTGAGTCCTTAAACTATTTACATATATTGATTTATTTCTGGTTTGCTTCCTTGCTAGTAAATGTTTATTAAGTAACTTCTAAGATATTTTACTCCTCATCCTTATCTTCTACAACAGTCAAATAAATCTCTTTTCATTCTATTTTAAAGTGTTGTTTAAATTCACGTTTTCCCTGCGTTGATCCTATTATGATTTGGTATGAACTTTGGTTTGCTTTTTGGTCTCTGTTTTACTGTTTTAAACGCATGCAGGGACCTGTCCGAACGTTCGTCCGGACATCCATGTTCGGACAGGCCCCGAGAGTTTAAGAGATTTTCTCTGTTTTGTCGTGTCCGAACTTCTGTCCGAATATTGAAGTTCGGACACGCCTCGTAAGGATTTTCGGACTTTAAAACTCGACTTGTGTCCGAACATCAATGTCCGGACACAAGTTCGGACAAATGGTATTTCGCAGTTCAGTTTTCTCGACTTGTGTCCGAACATCCCATGTCCGGACACAAGTTCGGACCAACTCTATTTTGCCCTTTTAGGACTCGTTTGAAGTCCGTTTTTAATGCCGTTTGCGCCGTTGGATTTGTATTTTCTTTAGCTATCTTTTGAGGTAAAATCTAGGGTGTTACAAGGTGGTATCAGAGCTTTGTTTTCGAAATAAGATCAAATGTGATTTAAATTGGATTAAAATATGGGGATAAGCCGATTGGGCAATCTATATATATTGAATTGTGTGTGAGATTGTGAAGCTACTTTGGTTGATCTGTGTGATATTTGGAAGGTTATACTAACCAATGGAATTCCTTGATAATCTTATATATCTGCGTACGCTGAGTACGTGAATTGTGTATTTGGATGTTACTACATATATATCTGTGATAACTGAACAGTATACTAGATAGTGTACATGGTATAGATTGGTAAAACTTGTGGTATGAACTCGAAAGAGGTTATAGAAATAGAGATATTTATTCCTCTACGTCGTAATCCGGAGATCGCCTGAGCTCAAGCTTGTAGGACTGGCAGACCAACTTAGTTTCTCCTATAATACCAGAAGCCGAAGCCGAAGGACTACAATGGCCACCAACGACCCAATGAGACAACTCCAAGAGCTTGCCTTGAACTTGGGGCAGATTGTGCAGCGACAGGCACAGCGAGACAACGCACATGAAGATTATACCAAGAGGATAGCGCACCTGAAGCCAACCACTTTTGCTGGAGAAGAGGACCCGGTCCTACTTGAAGACTGGATCCAGGAGTTTGACAAGATTTTTGATGCGGTCAACTGCCCAGAGGACAGGAAGGTCAATGGAGCAGTGTACTACTTCAAGGGGGAGGCCGATATCTGGTGGACGGCCAACCGAGATATGTTACGAGCTGAGCCTAATTTCGGATGGGAGGCGCTAAAGCAAGCTATGAGGAGGCGCTTCTACCCCGAGCATGTGCGCATGCAGAAGTATCTGGAGTTTTATGAGTTGAAGCAGCTGTCCAAGAGTGTAAAAGACTATCACTCGAAATTTTTGGAGTTAGCAAGATTCGCACCTACCATGGTCCCCGACGAAGCCTCGAAGGTGCAGCGGTTTGTGGGGGGGCTCAACTGGAGTCTCCAAGAGGCCCTGAGTGTCTTGACCATCCCGACTCTCCAGGACGCGTATGGTAAGGCTGCCAACCTTTACAGAGTGCAGCAGAAGAGAAGGGAGGTCCAAGCGGGCCAGAAGAGGAAGGCAGATGATGGGGAGGACTCTCGGGGACGTGATGATAGACCCTAGAGACCGAACCAGGAGAGGAGATGGAGGCCCCATTCTGATGAGAGGCGAAGGTTTGAGGGAAACCAGAGACAAACCCAGAGGTGGGGCGATCGACATCAGAATCAGGCCCAGAAGACGGAGCAGGGGCCAGAGAGGCAATTCCATTGTAACAGGTGCCGTAAGGATCACCCAGGAAAAGACTGCGAAGGGAATTTGGTCACGTGCTTCCGGTGTGGCAAGAAGGGCCACAGGGTGTTTGAGTGCTTCAAGAACCCTCCAGGGGATAATCAGAGAAGAGGAGGCGGCAGTGACCGGACCTACAGACAGACAGATTCCCAGCCCAGAGGCAGAGAGCAGTACCAGGGTCAGAACCAGCACAGAGACGCTCCCCAGCATGGTAATGGCGGAGGTGGAAATGGAGAGAACCGAGACAACCACAGGACTCCGGGAAAGATTAACGTCATGAGCCGAGCTGAAGCCGAGGCTGAAGTTGACGTGCTAGCAGGTACCTTTTCTGTTTGTGGTACCCCTGCTCGCATTTTGTTTGACACTGGAGCATCATATTCCTTTATTGCTGAGCACTTTGTTAAGAAATTGGGGCTAGTGGCTAGTAAAACTTCTACCATAGCAGTATCCATACCCACATGGCGAATTATATCTTGTAATAATGTACTGAAAAATGTGGGGGTAGACATAAGAGGGGAAACCTTTGTAATTGACCTTATCCAATTTACCCTCCCCGACTTCGACGTCATCTTGGGGATGGACTGGCTGAGTAAATATAAGGGGAAAATTGATTGTGGAGAGCAGAAGATCGTCCTAAGGGGACCGTCAGGGCAGAGGGTGTCCTACCGAAACAAAGAGAAGAAGCCCGGGGTGAAGATCATCTCAGCTATGTCGATCCTTTCCCAGGTGAGAAAGGGACAGCAAGCCTTTGCCATGTCCAGGACCTGAGCCGGAAGCCAAGCAAATTAAAAGAGATTCGGGTGGTGAACGAATTTCCAGACGCTTTCCCTGAGGAGATCCCAGGCATGCCGCCAGACAGGGAGGTAGAGTTCAGCGTCGATCTAGTGCCAGGAGCAGCGCCTATCTCCAAATCCCCATACCGTATGACGCCGTCAGAGCTGAAAGAATTGAAGGTTCAGCTAGAGGACCTCTTGGAGAAGGGGTATATCCGGCCGAGTGTGTCGCCTTGGGGAGCTCCTGTCTTGTTTGTGAAGAAGAAGGACGGGAGTATGAGGCTGTGCATAGATTACCGGGAGTTGAATCAGATCACAGTGAAGAACCGGTACCCCTTACCCCGAATTGATGACCTCTTTGACCAACTGCAGGGTGCAAGTTTTCTCCAAAATAGATTTGAGATCGGGATACCACCAGCTACGTGTCGCAGAGAAGGACATTCCAAAGACTGCTTTCAGGACCAGATACGGGCACTTTGAGTTCATGGTGGTGCCCTTTGGATTGACGAACGCACCAGCCGTTTTCATGGACCTCATGAACCGGATCTTCAATCCCTATCTAGACCGGTTTGTGGTGGTATTCATAAACGATATCCTCATCTACTCCGAGGATGAGGAAGAGCATGAGGAGCACTTGAGATTGGTTCTGCAGATTCTGAGGGAACAGCAGTTGTATGCCAAATTGTCCAAGTGTGACTTTTGGCTGGATCGAGTGGCGTTCTTGGGCCACATTGTTACAAAGGAGGGGATAGCAGTGGACCCAGCCAAGATACAAGCGGTGAAGGAGTGGCCGAGACCGAGCAACCTGACTGAGGTGCGTAGTTTCCTGGGTTTTGCAGGATACTACAGAAGATTCGTGAAAGACTTCTCGAAAATTGCCAGACCACTCACCAACCTGATGAAGAAGGTGGTCAAATTCCAGTGGAGCGATGAGTGTGAAGCAGCATTTCAGGAACTGAATGGAAGGTTGACTACAGCCCCAGTGTTAACCCTACCTTCGGGGACTGAGGGCTTCGAGGTGTTCAGTGACGCCTCCAAGTATGGTCTGGGATGTGTGTTGATGCAGAAGGGGAAGGTGATTGCGTATGCATCGAGGCAGCTGAAGGAGTATGAGACCCGATACCCGACGCACGATCTAGAGCTGGCAGCAGTGGTGTTCGCCCTTAAGATTTGGAGACACTACCTGTACGGTGTTTCCTGTAAGATCTACACCGACCACAAAAGCCTCAAGTACATTTTCACGCAGAAGGGGCTCAATATGAGGCAGAGGAGGTGGTTAGAATTGATCAAAGACTATGACTTAGAAATTCTGTACCACGAGGGGAAGTCCAATCTAGTAGCAGACGCCCTGAGCAGAAAGAGGAGCCACTCAGTGAATTCAATGTGGGTCCTTCCTGATGAGCTAGCCCGTGAGTTTCAGAGGTTGAATTTGGAGGTGGTGGAATCTGGAGGAGTAGAGCATGAGGTGAAGCTGTACCACATGAGTGTCTCTTCCGACATCTATGGGGAGATCCTCAAAGGACAGCCTGGGGACGGGAAGCTGGAGCGTATCAAGGAGAAGATGAAGGAAGGGAAAGCTGAGGGGTTCGAGATCCACAGTGATGGCAGTCTGAGATTCAGAGGCCGATGGTGTGTGTCTCAAGGGTGTGCCGAAGTAAAGGAGAGACTGATGAGGGAGGCCCATAATACTCCCTATTCAGTTCATCCTGGTGGTGACAAATTGTATAAGGATTTGAAGAAGATGTTCTGGTGGCCTAAGATAAGCGGGAAGTGGCAGAGTTTGTATCGAAGTGCCTTACCTGTCAGAAGGTTAAATTCGAACATAAGAGGATGGGAGGTTTGCTTCAGCCGCTGGATGTTCCGAAGTGGAAGTGGGACTCCATTTCCATGGACTTTGTGATGGGCTTACCACTGCGAGAGGAGGAGTTGATCAGATCTGGGTGATTGTGGACCGACTTACTAAGTCTGCGCGGTTCAAACCCATGAAGAAGACGTGGTCTATGAGTCACCTGGTGGACGTCTACATCAAGAATGTAGTGAGAAATCATGGGGTGCCTGAGTCTATCATTTCAGACCGAGACTCGAGATTTCTAGCTCACTTTTGGCAGCAATTTCAGAAGGCGATGGGCACTAAGCTGAATTTGAGTACCACCTTTCACCCTGCTACTGATGGTCAGACTGAGAGAACCATTCAGACCTTAGAGGACATGCTTCGGGCATGTGCGATGGATTTTCAGGGTTCTTGGGCTGATATGCTGCATTTGGTGGAGTTCTCATACAACAACAGCTATCACGCCAGTATCAAGATGGCTCCCTACGAGGCTCTATATGGGAGGAAGTGCAGGACCCCACTATGTTGGAGTGACATCAGCGAGACAGTATTTTTGGGACCACAACTGATAGAGGAGACTATGGAACAGGTCCGGGTGATTCAGAGTCGGATGAAGGCAGCTCAGGACAGGCAGAAGTCCTATGCTGATCTCAAGCGTAGACCGATTGAATTCGAGGTGGGAGACAAAGTTTTTTCTGAAGGTATCTCCTGTACGCGGGGTAACCAGATTTGGAAAGAAGGGGAAGCTTAGTCCCAAGTTCGTGGGACCCTATGAGATTTTGGAGAGGATTGGGAAGGTCGCCTATCGCTTGGCACTTCCTTGTGAACTGGAGAAAGTTCACAACGTGTTCCACGTGTCCCAGTTGAAGAGGTACATTCCCGACCCTTCGCATGTGCTACAGCCGGAGGTTCTGGAACTAGAGCAGAATCTATCTTATGAGGAGTATCCCATTAAGGTGATGGACACCAAGACCAGGGAGACCCGATCGAAGTCGACTCGCATGGTCAAGGTTCTATGGTCCAATCATGGAACTGAGGAGGCCACGTGGGAAGTAGAAGAGGAGGTGAGGAAAAAGTACCCACAGCTTTTCGATCAGGTAACCATTCAAGTCAGTACCTAGTTCTACTGTTTTCGCCATAGGGATGGGTTTTAGCTTCGAGGGCGAAGCTTTCTTCTAAGGGGGATGAGATGAAATACCCGGGAATTCCCAAGTTAAGAATACTATAGTATTTAATGTGGATGATAGGTCCGAGATTAGTATTAAGGTGGCCCAGTGAATTTAACGATGTTCATTTCTAAATCTACCTTCTCCTTAAAAAAGTTTACAATTTATTTGTAACATTTTTCTTTGGTTAACTTCAGCTATATTTTAAACGTTATACCTCATGAATAATAAATTACCTTTCTAAACTCGTTGAGTGATTTATATCCCAAATATCAATCTGGAATCTTCTTTCTAACTATTTAATTTCAAATATCTAGAGTTCAATTTCAATTTGGCTATTTAGTATATATTGTTTATTGACTCTCCTTATTCTTCTCCCAGTAATTATATTATTGGATTTGTGACTCATCTTTTAAACGTAATTGTTTTCCTCCTGTTGAGTCCTTAAACTATTTACATATATTGATTTATTTCTGGTTTGCTTCCTTGCTAGTAAATGTTTATTAAGTAACTTCTAAGATATTTTACTCCTCATCCTTATCTTCTACAACAGTCAAATAAATCTCTTTTCATTCTATTTTAAATTAAAGGATTATTTCTTTATTTCTTAATGGGTTGTTTTATTTCCTTCTCCCCTTTATTCTCAACGTCAATATATTTCAAAACTAGTTACAATATTAATTGTTGAATTCCCCTTTTAATTGTTTGCTTTATTTAATTAATTCCTCTACTTCTTTACAAAGGCGTAATTCATTTAATTTATATTAATAATCCCTAATTCTCTGGTTTACTTATTTAAACCACGATCTTATTGATCGTTTTACATCTTCTTTACGCCGCCAATACTTTCTTCTTCCCAACTCATAATTCACGTTCCTGCTGGTGTTTTGATCAGAATCCTTCCCTGGTGCCAACTAGAGTATAACGGGTAAAGTAGTAGCATAGTTAGTGTGTTAGTTTATTCGATTGTGTTCGATGTCTTCTGATTGTGAACTGTTCTAACCTAGACGTTGGCGTCAACGACGAACGTCATTGGTGAATCTGTTAGGTGTCTTCCTGAATCGAGAGAGCGATCAGGTAAATTCTGTGCTCATTGTTGGATTTCGATGTGGATTGTTTTCTGTCACCAAATTGTATTTTGGAAAACCTTGTTGGAGATTGTGATTTCTTTACGTGGTGCGATGGTTGGTATTCTAGAAATTGATAATGGTTTTGTTTTGGGAGTTCTTCACTGGTTTCTAATTATTTTGGGGTTCGTGGTGCTCCCTGACTCACCATGTTGGTTCTCTGCACCGTGAGCATGAATTGATTACACTGAATTGTTTATATATATTTGCGCTGCATGCAATGACTGCAGTTAAGCTCTATGATCTACTCTATGGACTGATGATTCATAGGGGGTGTGCACCAAATGTTTAGGCTTGTTTTATAAGCTTTATGGTATATTATATGCTTAAAGAGCATAGGTTGAGAATTTAATGAAATACCCCAAACTTAGATATGGTGTTTAAGTGATAAGCTAAGATTTAAGAAGGCTAAATAATGCCTTAGAAACATTAAGAAACATTTTTAATCAAAGAAAACATAAGGAAACACCAAAAGAGCAGTTTAAGCAAAAACGTGCTCTAAGCTTGGAGAGACTTTGGTGGGCACCCAAATATTATTCTAAGACCTTAGTAATATCCTAATGGTCATTTTAAGTCAATTACTAAAGAAAACCAAGCTCAAAAACAAGTTAAAACACAAATTGTGCTTTAAGGACTCTTAAAGCACATTTTTGAAAAATTGTCTTAGAAAGGGGTTGTTGGAGAAATATGTGACTACTTCTTCAACCTAGGCAGTGTACCTATCGTTTTGCGGAATAGTGGAAATGTGGGTTGTCGTACTCTTGGGGACCTCGCTGTGGATAGCTGATAGTATAATAAATTGACTGAGATTTCTATAAACAAATTTTATCATTTTTAGGGAAAGAATTAACAGCTAACTGATAAAACAATAATAAAAACAATTAAACAAAACAGAAAAGAAATAGAAATTATAAATCTTTTTGGTTTTAAAGAAGCATCCCGGGTTGTTCTGCTCACCTATTTAATTTAATCATATTAATATAACTCTCCCATTTTAACAATAAACTCAAGAATCTTAATTAGTTTATTGACCGTTTCCTGTCTAATAAACCCTAATTAAGATTCTTGAGTTTATTGTTAAAATGGGAGAGTTATATTAATATGATTAAATTAAATAGGTGAGCAGAACAACCCGGGATGCTTCTTTAAAACCAAAAAGATTTATAATTTCTATTTCTTTTCTGTTTTGTTTAATTGTTTTTATTATTGTTTTATCAGTTAGCTGTTAATTCTTTCCCTAAAAATGATAAAATCTGTTTATAGAAATCTCAGTCAATTTATTATACTATCAGCTATCCACAGCGAGGTCCCCAAGAGTACGACAACCCACATTTCCACTATTCCGCAAAACGATAGGTACACTGCCTAGGTTGAAGAAGTAGTCACATATTTCTCCAACAAGTTTTTGGCGCCGTTGCCGGGGACCTCCGGCAAGGTTAATTGATAATTTTTAATTTGATTGAGATATCTGTTTAATTTTGTTTTATATCTGTTTTATTTTATTTTGTTCTCACTTTATTTAATTTTAATTTTACTTACCTTTTATTTTAGCTATTCTCTTTTATCTCTTTTTTATTTCATATTTAGTTTTTCTATTTGGTTAATTTTTGTTTTTGTATTTCTTTTCTATTTTTAGTTCTATTCTACTTGGTATTTTTATTTTTGTTTTTTGTAGGATAATTACTGATTATGGAGAGCGGCGACAATGAGGTGAAGAGGTTGTTGATCAATTTGGAATGGACTCACATGCAAGAGGAGATGTCCTCATATCAAAGGTTGGTCAAGGATTATCAATCACCTCAACAGTCAAATCGAGAGCCGTATTGGTGGGAAGTCGACCAGGCTAATACACAGTACCAAGAAGCTCAGTTGGGATACTGCTACTTCAAACAGAATGAACAGCAATCTACACAAGGGCCAGACGAATTCCTCCCGAGTCAGACCAAGCCGCTAGAAGAGATTCCAGTGGTGAGTCCAATGAGTGAAGATCGATTCGAGCCAGATATTATTGACGCTACAAGTTCTGATGAGGAGATAAAGAAACTTATCAGGACATTTTTCTCCGACGCCGAGTTGGAGCAAATGTCTGAGAGTTACAATTCTCCTCTATCTTCATCCCCAGCACAAGAGGAGCAATTAAAAGCTGAAGATATTTTGTGTGAGCCTCATCAACCGGAAGAGGATATTTATATTCTCGAATCTGAGGAGAAAGCGCTACCACCAGTCTCTCATAAACTCTCACCCTGCCTCCATAAGCCTCAACAACAAGAGGAGGATGTTTACATCCTCCAATTTGAGGAAGAAAAGTCATCACCACCTGGTCTCCTGTTAGAACTACGTTACCGGCAGTACCTCCTCAAACACCAGGTTTTGTGGAGTATACATTTTCCTATTCTATTTGCCGAGTTAACGTTCTGTTTTGATCCAGGTGGTCTGCTCTTAATTACTGCTAACTTCGTTTTCCTGGCGAAGCTGTTGTCTACTTTTATTTTTGATCCAGGATAACGAAGCGGGAGTCTAGCCAAAGACTATAAATACGGGCAGCTTACTGGGAGGCAACCCAGTGGTTAAATATTATTTCCCTACTATTTTTGTTTTATGTTTTGTCTTTCATATTATTCCTATATATGTTTTTATTAATAAAAAAAGAGATTAGGGAGAACGAGGAGAATTAACTTGAGTTCTTCTGGCTGTTTAGAATAATTATTACAGGAACATCTTACACATTCCGACAGTTGAACTCAAGTGTGGGGGAGCTACACTACATACTCTGCCAAACTCTAGGGAGTACACTATCCATACCTTGCTCTTTAAATTTAAATATCTCTTATTACCATGCTTTTTGATCATTATCCAGGTAGTTTGCAAGCCCTGTTATTTTAATTCTTTCTATGCAATGAGGGCATTGCTTTGGTTCAAGTGTGGGGGAGAGATAATAATCAAAAGCTTGCTCTTAAGTTTTCTTTTTTCGACACTATGTTTAAATTTGTTAAGAGATTAATAATCAAAGAAGGAGCCATAAAGGGAGTAATGCTGGTATTAACAGGTTTAAAGGGTACACAAAAAAAATTATTATTACTCTGCTCCTTACTCAATGCTAAAAATTCTGAGGAAATTATCATTTGAATTTTGTTTTGACTTTGAGCCTGGATTTGAATTGGAAAGAAATGGTGGAAAAAGAACAAGGCAAGGTACTCCTCTGATCCAAACAGGCATATTCTGATCCTAAAACAGGCCTCGTCCACTCGGTTATTAAGTTCTTAGGGGTGCTTCATCACCTGGCTACCTAAGGTACTCGGTATCTGGGATAGTAGACCCAAAACCGCTACAAGGGTGGAGAGAAAAGTCTGAGGTGAAAGAAAAATGAACGTCAAAATTGAAGTATCTGTGCATTCTGTACCAAAATGAAAAAAAATCATCATTATGGATCATGAGTATGTGGCATTGAAAGGTATAATGGAATAAGATTTTACTTCATGCCCCTTGTCGTTCAAGGAAATGTGAAAGAAAAATGGTGGATTGGCTTAGGGTTAAGAGCAGAATTCTCATGGTATTACTTCTCTTTCTTTTGTAGGACTATAGAGTTATTCTCAGAAATAGAGAAATATATCTAATAAAATTATTGTTATTAGTACCCTTTTTTTTTAAATCTGAAAAGATTGGCAATTACCTTTTCTGTGCTCTCCTTACTTGATTATTGTCTGTTTAACTTGTTTAAACATTATGTCAGAAAGATTTGCTTGAGGACAAGCAAAAGTTGGAGAAATATGTGACTACTTCTTCAACCTAGGCAGCGTACCTATCGTTTTGCGGAATAGTGGATATGTGGGTTGTCGTACTCTTGGGGACCTCGCTGTGGTTAACTGATAGTGTAATAAATTGACTGAGATTTCTATAAACAGATTTTATCATTTTTAGGGACAGGATTAATAGCTAACTGATAAGACAATAATAAAACAATTAATTAAAACAGAAAAGAAATAGAAATTATAAATCTTTTTGTGTTTTTAAGAAGTATCCCGGGTTACTCTGCTTACCTATTTTATTTAATTATATTAATATAACTTTCCCACTTTAACAATAAACTCAAGAATCTTAATTAGTTTATTGACCGTTTCCTGTCTAATAAACCCTAATTAATTTAGACAACAAGTGCAAATCTTGCTCAAGTCATAAATAAATTAATCGCATTATTAATAATCCCTATTAGAGATAGATTAACCTATACGGCGAGGAATATCGCTTCTAGTCGTTAACCCATTTGACTTCCTGTGTCAAGAACCTTGTCTCAGCACTGCATTTTAACAAAGAACTACAAATATCACTTTAATAATTGTACAAGAGAATTAAAGCGCATTAAGGATAAGAATCAAAATACTGCTTAGATAAATTATACTGGAAAGCTTATATAACACAATTATATAAAATAGGCTTGCTTCTAACCCGGGAAGCTAGATTTATTAATCACACATAATTATACAGTAAAACAAACATAAGAAATAAAATAGACGGAACCAACGAAGAAGAACGAACAGACAATCGATTCCTTCGTTGGTTCTCTGGAAACTAACAGCATAAGGCTGATGAAGAAAGAAAATAAAATGGAGAAGCGGGGGATAAGAAGATGGAATGGATCGTAGGTGTGAGCGATGGATTATTTACTGGATGGCATGAATAGATTATTTGAGCAGAAGGCTCGTGAGTTTTATAGAAGGAAGGAGAAGAAGCTGGGGACAGGCTGGAGAAGGAAGAAGACAGAGGGAACAAGGGAACACCGCGTGAGGAAATTTAGAAGAGGATTGGGGCGGCTGAACGCGTGAGATAACTGTCGGTAGGCGCCTGTTATTTCTCATCTGGGTAGATGGATAAGTCGCGGAGAAAAATCTCGTTCTGGGGCGAATTTAGAGGCGTCCGCTTGTGTGTCCGCGCCTCCGTCCGCCCAGAATCATGCGAACGCCTCTGTTGTGTCCGCGCTCTGTCTTCCGTCCGCGCCTCTGTCCGCCCAGAATCATGCGGACCTCTCTGTTGTCCGTCCGCGCCTCTGTCCGCTTCAACTCACGCGGACGCCACTACGGTCAGAATTAATATGTTTTCTATTTTCACGCGATCTTCAACCGGCTCCAGATTCTTCGTTATAAGTCCGTTTTACTCGCCGTTTGTTGCGTTGGAAAGCTTGTGAAATAAAATATTTGATTCCAACACTTTTTCCTGTATTTGATACATAAAATATATCAGTCCATATCAAGACATAAATCTTAGGAAAAACATACGATAAGTGAGAAATATTATCCTGAAAGTGAGTAAGTATAGGGTAAATTAAACCCTTAAATGTCTATGTATTTCTCACTTATCAGGGGTTTTAAGTGGCTAAATGCCCATGATTACTCCTTAATTAACTTGTGTACTAATTAGTATCACATTAGGAAGCCTAAATCAATGGGAAATCAAAAATTTCACAATTATGTGCCTTGTTTAGTGAATAGTAACCAAATAGTACTAGTTTAAGGCATTAGTCAAGTAAGTCAACTAATTGGTCAACCAAGACCATAAATGTCTTGATTATTAAGGGGGTGGCCGGTTTTTAGGTGGTGAGTCACCAAGGGAGGCAGCCAACATAAGAAAATAAGAGGGAAATTAAAGAAGTTACTATTTGCTTTTAAAAAGGAAATCTTACCTTTTAAGCCATCTCTCTCCTCCTTTCTTCATTTCTTCTTCATCTCACCGATTTTGGCTGCTCCTCTCTTCTTCTTCTACGTGAAACTCAACCTCCATGCTAGCTCCACCTTGCTTTGACCATAGCTCACTCATTTTAGCTCCAAAACCAAAACAAAACACATATTCTTCTTAGTTAGCTCAAGCTCCTTCTTCCCATCTTTTCAAAACTTCAAGAGCTTTGATTTGGTGCCAAGCCAAACTGCCATTAGAGGAGGAAACTCAAGCTTGGAGACTCCATTAGCTTCTCCATTCTCTTAAGGTAAAGAATATGTAAGAAAATCTAGGTTTCCACCATTTTTCTTCATTACCGAAAATGTATACTCATGGGGCTTCATTGTTGTGCCTTGTTATAGCTTGTTTTCTATTCTCCAAGGGCTAGAGGAGGTCCTTCTTGCTTCATATCCAAGCCTATTCTAAGACTCCAAGGTAAAACAATCAATTTAATACCTTAAAGCACATTTTAACCTAGGGTTTATTCCTTAAGGTGAGTGCATGGTTTAGTACTCATTGGAATCATTGAATATTGATTAGAACATTGGCAAGGAGAGTTTGGTTGGTGACCGAGATTGTCAAGGAAAAAGGCTAAGGAGGAAAAGTTTGTGAAGCTTGTAAAAGAGTAAGGTAAATGTCTTACCTTAAGGTGTTTTAATGCATTAAGGGATGCGGTTTGAATAGGTGATAAGCTTAGCTTAGAGTTCACATTAGGAAAGGGCAATAAAACCTAGGAAAAACAATTATGATATTTGAGAACTTGGGACTAAGGAGCAACTGAGAAAGGAGATAGATTAAGAATGACAAGGTGAATCATAAGAACATTTATATCGCAATGGGAGCCTTGTTGTGTGTATTTGCAGGTCCAAGGCTATATATATTGAGGAAATTCAGTGTTTAAGATTTATGCATTTAAGGGCCTAAGAGCCAAGTTATTTAAGGGCCTAAGTGCCAAGCAATTTAAGCTTATGCACTATATTGTGATGTAGTGTAGTTTTGGTGTATGATGTGTGCTAAGAAGGTGTAATGAGAACTTGAATATTGATAGCTATTTGATGGTGAAAAACTAAATGTTTTGGTGTAACAATATACTAGAGAACCCATGTCAAAATTTGGTGAAGAACCTAAGTGTTTAAGATGTGTTAAGGAGATTTTATGACTAAGGAAGTACTAAGAAACTTTAGGAGTTGTTTTGAAGAAAAAGAGTGAGTTTAAAGTGTTTTTATGAGTGAGAATGACTTAGGCATCATCATGGAGGATTTGGGAATCAAATGAATGTCTTGGGATATACTTGTGTATTTAGGACTTAGGCAAATATTGGTAAACAAGTAGGAAGGAAATAATGTGTTGGAAAAAGGAGGCATAAACTTGTGAATGAACTTTAAGTAGTTGCATAAAGGAATTTTAGATGGTGAAAGATGCTTGGGAGATGATGTTATGGTGATGAGGAAACATTTTGGCATATTGGTTATAATAGGTATGAACCACCGCTTAGGAGTTTAGTGAAAAACATAACAAGTGTTAAGAGGTTATGTGAGAAATTGGGCTATGAGGTTGGAGAAGGAACTAGGAAAATTTAAGATGTTATTTTGGTATTAGAGTATGCCTAAGATCATGTGTAAAGTTTGGGTGATTTATGGATGAAGAGAATAAGAGCAAATACACTTAGAAAAACATAAACAGTAGAAACCTGTAGCTGGTCCGGGACTTAAGTCCAGGGTGAAGTCCCGGACCAACCTAAAAATATGGCCGAGAGTAGCTGCAACCTTATGGTCCGGGACTTAAGTCTTGTAAGAAGTCCCAGACCACCCCTTGAAAACTACCCAAGAGATTTCACTAAGTAATGGTCCGGGACTTAGGTCCAGTATGAAGTCCCGGACCACCACATTAAAACAGCCGAGAGATTGAACCAAGTGTAGGTCCGGGACTTAAGGTAAGGACAAGGTCCTTGACCACCATTAAAATGTTAATTAAGCTTGGAAAATGTTAGGAAATGATGTGGATGGTTAGTTATTGATGTTATAAAGTTATTAAGGGCATGTTTGGAGGGTGTAGTGACTACTAAGTGGGTAAACTAATATATTAGATAATGAGAAAATGATGTGCTTAAGAGTTCAAGTTAAAACTATAAGGACTTAGTGAATAACAATGGGTAAATATCAGTGCCTAGGGGATTTAAGTAGATTGTGTTAAGTTGAGCCAAATAATAACCTAAAACTGAATGAATGTTTTAGGACTTGTGAATTGGGACTCGAAGGGAGATAAACCAAACAACCGCCGCCGGTGAACGGTATAGTCTTTCTTGTGACCTACTTGCTAATGAGGTGTCCCTGGGCTTGTGTGCTATCTGTTTACTTGCTCTGACTAAGTTAAGATAAAGCATGCAACCGGATATACTTGTCACGTTGTGATTGTGTCATCTTACACTAACCCACGAGGCATGAAACTTGCTACTAACTAAGCTTAGTACTTATTGAGTTAAGGAGAGGAATTATACATTGGTGTTTGTTGGTTAATACCCGTTAAGGTTTAACTAACACATGATATTTGAGACTTTCACTAACCGTAACTCGGGGTGGGAGTGAGGAATCCGGAATGGTACCGGGACATGTGTATTGGGGGAGGTCGGTATATGAATCAGATCCGACTTCCAAATAAGACTTGTCCTCGGACTCGTCGCCTAGGGTCAACAAACCGACCCGACCACCCGGACTACTGTTTGAGGTGGGAGGCACATTAAGGATGGCGTGGGGGGATCAAGCCTACATCCCCAACAAATTAAGAAAGGTTGCTTATTGCTGGTGAGTGCACTGCTACCGGCTAGGGTTAACCAAGCTCTATAAAAATAAGCAACCAATTAAGGGCTAACCAGTCTAATAGTAGAACGGTTGGCAATTATAAGATTAAGGAGAATGTGGACCTAAGGAGTTAAGATCTAACTCACTTGCTAAGGGAACGCTTGAGTCGTTCATTTGTGTGTGAACTATGTATGTTCATTTGTGGTTTGTTGATTTACTGCATTTCATATTATGATTGTGATTCTAATCAACTTCCATGCTATCGACAATTAGTCGTCGTAGCCCCGTTAGCTTGGGGGCCACGAGAGGGTCGTACCAGCATTCGTGCTGACCCCTTTGGGGGCTGTTTTTACACTTGCAGGTAAGCTGCCCCTGAAGTCACACCATGAGAGTAGGAGCGGTTAGACTTAGGATGGGTTTTTATTTTTGAGCACGGGTTGCGCATGTGCGCCCGTTTGTTTATATTTAAACTGATGTAAGTTTGTGGGGTCACTTGAGATACTCGAAACTCTGTTGGTGGGCATTTTGGTTGGTATGTATCTTTTGGATAAGCGTTGTAAGTTAGTAAAGTTTGGTAAGTTCTTTGATCAGACCGTGGCAAGGTCCCGGTGCTAGTTATTTCCGTTGCGATCATTGTGATTAAGTTGTTAGGTTTCGCGATAACCACGATTGGCTTTGGACGGGGTGTTAAATTTAAAATGTTATAAGTAAAAATTTGGGTTTATAAGAGTTGTTTGGGTGGAATTAACACACTTTAAAAGTTGGTAGACTTTAGGAAGTGTTTGGCTAAGTTTAAGGACAAAAATGACCTTAAATGACTTTAAAAGTTTACTTAATGGTTTAGTGATCATATGATCATATGGTTGAGTTAAAAACTTCAAAGAGATAAAGATGGAAGTGTTAGGCACATTAGAGGCCAAAAGTTTGGGGTTGATTTGGTAAATAATGAAAATTGTAAGTTAAATGAAGTTTAGAAGTTAATTGTAAATATTAGAAAACTTTGTGGGTCATTTGGTAGTTTTGGAAAAATTTAAGTGGCTAATAAATAATCCAAGAGTTTGGGTGTTAAATTGATAAGGAGTGAAAAATTGGAAGGTTAGTAAAGTAAAGGAGTAAATTGAAAACCCTAGGAAAGTTTAAGGGCCAGTTCATAGTTATGGAAAAATAATGAGTTTAATAAACTTGGTCAATCCTAATTGGAGATAGAGAGTTGACCAAAATTGGGAAGGAAATATTGGACCTAGAAATTTAATAAGAATTATAGCATAATTGTAAAGATTATAAAACTTATGGGGTAAAACCATAAATATGGAAAATATGTATATAGGCTGAAATTAACAATGTGGTCTATTTGGTGATTACCGAAAGTATAGGGAGGGATTTGGAATTTATTAAAGTATAAGATTAAATTAAAAGATAAATGTAATTAGAGGTACATTGTAAAGTCTAGAAAAGTCAAGGGGTCAAAGTGTAAATATAGTTAAATTTGTGATGGATTCGGAGTGTAGACAGTTTAGATGCTGTTTGGATATTGGAAGTGGAACTTATGAATAATTAAGTGGGAAATTCAAACTATAGGTTATATAAGTATAAAGGTATTTAATTGTAAACTTTGGATGACATTTGGGGCAATAAGGAAATAAACAAAAATATTGGAGTATATGGATATGGTATGTGTGACATTGGGAATCATGGGAACAAACTTATATGTATATATATAAGTATATATAATTGGAGGATTGGAAAAATTAAATAAGATATTTGAATTATATAATGGTGATTAAATTGTAAAGTTTGGAGAGTACTTGTAGAATTAGTATAATGTTGTTAATAACATTATAAATTATAAGAATATATATGTGTACAAATATACATATAGTTGATAATTTTAATTAAGAGGGAAACGTTATACGAGAGAATGTTACATGGGAAAACGTTATACGAGAGAACTTTACACGGGAAAATGTTATACGAGAAAACGTAATACAAAAGAAACGTAATACGAGAAATCATTGTAACGAGAGTAATAAATAATTAACGCTCTCGATTAATCCAATTATAGGATCGGGATAGTTGGGACGTTAGTCGATGACAGCCGGGATTAGATGAGCTTAATCTCCAGTGTACGGTATGGTTTCATTGTACCCTGCGTCGAGTTTACCTCGGCTTGTGTACTATTTGTTGTATGAAAACGACTGATAAGATAATTATATTTCTCTAACCTTGACCTTTATGTTGTGTGCTACTAACTACACATTAGAGTAGACATAAACACACATACGGTATATATGATACCAATTAGAGAACTTTAGAGATTTGAATATACAAACTATCTAACAGTGGAATTATATGAGAATTACCTCACTAACTTCCCTTCAATACTTAGTCGGCCAAAACGATGATGGTCAAACTAACATACTAGAAGTAGGACGAATGTTCCAGTATACTTCTGACAAGCTTGGATTATCAAAGATGAGAGGAAGCTCGGTGGCAATGGCCGCGCGTAGTGTATTGGTTGGTGGACGGTGTCTCCATCAGATTCGAATCTCATAGATCTTGTCTATAGATCTGGTCATTCTAGATCCCAGCGGTTGGCTCAGTGTCTTCACTTATGCTCATTAATGCGGGGGATTTTGTTAGTCATGCGTCACACTGACGGTCATGCAATTTGAGAGTTTAATACTCGCCCAGTAGTGTTCAAACAACACTCGGTTAGTCATGTGTCACACTGACGGTCATGCAATTTGAGAGTTTTATACACGCCTATTAGGGCATACAACAGCCGGTTAGTCATGCATCACAGTGACATTCTTGCAATCTGAGAGTTTAATACTCGTTTAACAGGGTTTATACATACACAAACACATTTGAATAAGGTCGTATTCGAGATTCCAAATGTAATCTCATGGCCTAGGATTGAACAGAGATATGACTCATTATTTTTATGTCGCACTCTTGTTTTGATGGATTGATTCGATTGTTTGATTATTGTTGCATGCTGATATGTTGTGTGTTTATAGCACTTATACATTGTTGTTTAATAAAATCAACCGCATGTTCATTAGACAATTAGTCATGTGTAGCCCGGTCACACTCGGGTTACACGTTATCATACTCAGCAAGTTGTGCTGAGCCCGTTGTGGCCTAACCATTTTCAAGTATACGGAGGAAGACTTCATTGGAGAGCCGGATTTAAGTAGTTAGCTATATGCTACCCTTTGATTATTATTTGGGATTATACTATTGTTGTATTATTTTGGTTTAATTTAGATTGCTATCATGTATATTGTATAAGGTTGTAAATTATGAAATTACTATCTCTCGGTCATCACAGCGTGTTGTGTGTACACGTAATTGGAAGCCTTGTTACTCACATGGGTGAGTAACAGCGGCAACACCCGTAGTTAGGGTTATTGTAATTAATTTCACTGCATTGGATGAGTTAAGTATGATAAGGGCCGGATTGAGTTTGGATTACGAGTAGGGGTGTTACAGTCTTTGAAATGGTTCACAACAACTACGACCTCTATTGTTTTTTTTCACTGATAGTACGAATAACAATTTCATTTAGTTTCTAATATTCATTTTAAGAGCCATGGAACTAGAATACTGATAAGGCTGACTTAACAGTCTTAAAATTACATAATGACACACTTTAAGTACTAAACTACATCAAAGTACACCTAGTAAAATGGTGTACATTTCTTAGCAACTCTTTTGTTTCTATTTTATATATAAAGTTGTGTTTGTATTTCTCAATGGAAGCTAAATTCAAGCATTGTACTTAAATGAGAGATGAATATTGCACGAGTGAGAGAGACAAACAGAAGAGAGACAAATATACTAATCACTCACTTTGACTAATAAAAAGTTGTCATACATTAAACACGAGCTAAATTTTTAAATGGCAAGTACTAAAAGCCCACGATACAATTTAGGTCTTTTGTATCTTTAGTCCATATTTTACAGTCCATATAGATTCACTCTTTGTAACCCTAAAATCAGATAGATCAATACAACCGTTTATTTTCTCAAAGCCCACATATCTAATATGGTATCACAAGCAAATCAAATGGAAGAGATCAGGGTTCCACTTCTAAAAACAACTATTCTCGAAATTTTCAGCAAAATTCCTCTACTTTTTATGGTAGGGGACGTGGAAATCAGTTGAACACAAGCCAAAACAGAACTTATGGTCGTTGCTCTATAATGTTTAATGGCCATCCTGATAACAGGCCATCCTGTCGGATTTGCCAAAAGAAATGCCATGTAGCTACAATTTGTTATTTTTGCTATAGTTACACTCATCAACCAGCTCCCCCTACATCTTTTTCTGCTAATGCTACTACCAATTACACTCCCTCTTAGTGGATACCAGACACTGTAGCTACACAACATTTCATAGAAGATTTCTCCCGCCTAAACCTTACTGCCACTGACTACAATGGACCTTAGACTGTGGCTCTAGGAGATGGTATGCTTGTCAAGTATTAGGTTCTATCTCCCATCCCACTCGTTATTTCTTACTCAAAAACATTATCGCAATCCCTCTCTAAATAAACACTTGATTTCTGTTCAATAGTTTTGTTAAGACAACCATGTTTATTTTGAATTTTACTATGCTCATTTTCTCTTAAAGCATTTGTCAACCCACAAACTCATTCTTGAAGAACCTGTTAGAGGGGGAAGTCTATGTCTTTTGATAAGTGTGAAATACATCTATCTTTAGGGCTATAATTCTTCCTATTTTCATAACAATTCTTGTCGTATTTCTCACTTATCGTATGTTTTTCCTTAGATTTATGTTTTGATATGAACTGATATATTTTACGTATAAAATGCAGTAAAAAGTCTTGGAATCACATAGTTTACTTCACAAACTTTCGAACGCAACAAACGGCGAGTGAAACGGAGCTAAAACGAAGAATCTAAGCCCAGTTGAAGATTGTAGAAAAATGAGGAAAAAATACACATGTCCGCGTAGGCCCATGCGGACTCAAACACGGACAGGTGTGTCCGAATTGCGGACTCAGTCACGGACAAAACATAGAAGCTTGTCCGCAACACGGACGCAAACCAGGACTCAACACACACACACGTCCGTATCACGTCCGTGCCACGGACTCCCACTCGGACGCAACAAAAGGGCGTGTCCGCTTTGCGGACTCAAACACGGACATCTCACGTCCGCAAACGTGTCCGTACGCGGACTGAAACGCGGACACGTATAAACTGCGGCGCCGATTTCCAGATTTAACGCATTGTAACTTTCGGTGCCGCGTTCTTCTTCTCTTATCTATGGTGCCTACAATTATCCATCTACTACCACCGCCTACCTTATATCCCATCCACCCTTGTCATCTTCCTCTTCCTCTGCTCTATAAAAACCCACGCTCCTTCAATCTTCAGAATGAATCCCTTCCTAAATCCAAATTCTCCAGTTTTCTTCTTTTCCTCTTTCTTCTCCTCCTAAACCCCTACAACCACACCATCGATCAAGATCCACATCTCCAAACAAAGTTACATTGTTATTTTCCAGATTTCCAGAGGAAGAAGACGATCTGCACAAACCAGGCGGTGTCCTGATTTGTGTCCGTGTTTGTGTCCGCACAGACCCCACACGAAAAAGAGCTGTCCGTGTTTGTGTCCGCGTCACCCCACACGGACACCCACACGGACAGGACCAACTTTTGCCTGTTTGTTCGTTATTCTTCGTTCTACCTGTTCATCATCGTTTTGAGGTCGCCATAATCACGGAGACGAGCCCGGAAGCGAAACAACTCTCTCTCAAATAGAGTTCTTTCTTTCCTTTAACTTTACTCTGTTTTAATGACTATCTTATTATTGATGTTTGTTTGTATAATTATGTGTGATTAATAAACTTAGCCTCTCAGGTTTGGAAGCAAGCCTATTTTATATAATTGTGTTATGTAAGCTTTCCACTATAATTCATCTAACCAGTATTTTGATTCTTGTCCTTAATGCGGTTTAATCTTCTTGTACAATTATTATAGTGATATTTGTAGTTCTCTTGTTAAAATGCGTTGCTGAGACAAGGATCTAGACATAGGAAGTCAAAACAGGTTAACGACTAGAAGCGTGTCTCGCCTATAGGTTAATCTGTCTGCAATAGGAATTAGTAATAAAGCGAGTAATTTATAATGACTTGGGCAAGGATTGCGGCTTGTTGTTTAAGTTACTCAGGGTTTATTGTACAAGGACCGGTAAATGAACTAATTAAGATTCCTGAGTTTATTGCTAAAGTGGGAAAGTTTATATTGATATAATTGGATAAAAATAGGTGAGCAGAATAACCTAGGATGCTTCTGTAAAAACAAAAGGTTTACAATTTCTATTTCTATTCTGTTTTGATTAATTGTTTTTATTATTGTCTTATAAGTTATCTTTTAATCATACTCTTTCCCTAAAAAATGATAAAAACATGTTTGCTAGAAGTCTCAGTCAATTTACTACACTATTAGTTATCTACAGAGAGGTCCCCAAGAGTACGACAACCCCACAAATCCACTATTCCTCAAAACGATAGGTACACTGCCTAAGTTGTAGAAGTAGTCACATATTTCTCCAACAAGTTTTTGGCGCCGTTGTCGGGGATCTCTAGCACGGTTAATTGATGGTTTTTAATTTTATTGAGATTTCTGTTTATTTTTGTTTATTTTTGTTTTATTTTATTTTGTTTTCGCTTTATTTAATTTTACTGACTTTTTATTTTAGCAATTTTCTTTTATCTCTTTTTGTTTCGTATTAGTTTTTTTGTTTAGTACATTTTTGTTTTTGTGTTTCTTTTCTGTTTTAGTTCTATTCTACTTGGTATTTTTATTTTTGTTTTTGTAGGCAAGTTACTGATAATGGAGAGCGGCTACAATGAGGTGAGAAGATTGTTGATTGATTTGGAATGGACGCATATGCAAGAGGAGATATCCTCATATCAAAGGTTGGTCAAGGATTATCAACCACCTCAACAATCAAATCGAGAGCCGTATTGGTGGGAAGTCGACCAGACTAATACACAGTACAAAGAAGCTCAGTTGGGAAATGACTACTTCAATCAGAATGAACAACAATCTACACAAGGGCCTGACAAATTTCTCCCAAGTCAGACCAAGCCGCTAGAAGAGATTCCAGTGGTGACTCCAAGGAGCGAAGATCGATTCGAGCCAGATATTCTTGAAGCTACAAGTTCTGATGAGGAGATAAAGAAACTTATCAGGACATTTTTCTCCGACGCCGAGTTGGAGAAAATGTCTGAAAGTTACAATTCTCCTCCATCTCCATCCCCAGCACAAGAGGAGCAATTAAAATTTGAAGATATTTTGTCTGAGCCAGTCCGCGAGCTAGAAGAGGATTATCCTATTGAGCCTTATCAACCAGGAGAGGAAATTTACATCCTCGAATCTGAGGAAGGAACACCGCGACCACCAGTCTCTCATCAACTTCCACCCTACCTCCATAAGCCTCAACAACAAGAGGAGGATGTTTACATCCTCCAATTTGAGGAAGAAAAGTTGTCACCACCTGGTCTTCTATTAGAACTCCGTTACCGGCAGTATCCCCTCAAACACCAGGTTTTGTGAAGTATTCATTTTCCTATTTTATTTGCCGAGGTGACATTCTGTTTTGATCCAGGTGGTTTGCTTTTAATTACTGCTAACTTCGTTTTCCTGTCAAAGCTGTTGTCTACTTTTATTTTTGATCCAGGATAACGAAGCGGGAGTCTAGCCAAAGACTATAAATACGGGCAGCTTACTGGGAGGCAACCCAGTGGTTAAATTTTATTATCCTACTATTTTTGTTTTATGTTTTGTCTCCCATATTATTCCTATATATGTTCTTATAAAAAAAAAGGAAAGGAGGATGTGCTATCAAATGAAGAGGGGAGCTTATGATTTTATAATATTTTAATGGTGTATGTGCTTTAATGCAACGCTTTTCAGCGTTTATTTTTGGGTAGTCGTGAGTGTGTGCAGGTGAAATTCTAATCATGGTATTTGATGATCTCCAAGGCTGGACACTTGCTTGAATGCAAGTGTGAGGAACGCTACTACCCCCTTGTTCGAACTTAAGTGTGAGGAAGGGAACCTTCCTCAATCTAAGATATCAGGGGAGTTTCAGTTTCTTTATTTTTAAAATGTTTGTGTTCAGTCTATCACAGTTAATGCTTATTTTTATATCAGTCCATGATTGTCCTGAATGAAATTCTTCATGAGTCTGGCATATTTTGAAAGGTCTTTTCTTGATTTTATTTTCGAACAATGAGGACATTGCTCCTCTTAAGTGTGAGGAAGTAAAGACCTTTCCCTGTAAATATGCCAGTTGCGCTTAAATGCCACACTTGTTTTTATTTGTCTTCTTGCATTGAGAGAATCACTTCTCTGAGTGCTTATAAATATTGAATTCTTGGGTAAAATTTTTTGCATAAATTTTGAAGTTGAGCTAGGTGACCACCTCAAGATGCTTTAGGTTGTTTGTATACAAGTTTTATTCAAATGAATCTGCTTTCACTAAAATTTGATGGATTAGTTGATTGTGGAAACTGAATTAGTATCTTGGGATTTTGGAAATGATGTGAAAAGTTTGGAATGAAAAGATAAGGCAAGGTACTCCGCTGATCAAAAATTTTTCCTAACAAAAGCAGGTCTCGTCTATCCGGTTATTAAGTCCTTGGGGTGCCTTAACACCTATCTACCTAAGGTCTCGGGATCTGGGATAGTTGACCCAACACGGTTACAAGGATAGAGAGAAAAGTCTGGGTTACGGAATAACTCCATAAATTTGTAATTACTCGTTTTTTTTGTATACATCTTGAAGAAGAATGTTTTTGCATGCGAAAAAAGTTAATTACAGTTTGAATTTTTGTTTTTGATCATGAGTACGTTGTATTGAAAGGTATCACGGAATAACATTACTTCACACCCCTTGTCATCCAAAGGTTAGAAGAAAGAAATGGTGGAAGATCCCAAGATAATCTATATTCAGATTTTGTAATCTAACTTATCTATGCTTTTAAAAAAATCATTTCTTTTTCACTGATTACGAAAACCTACAACTAAGAGCAGAACTATTCTATTGATCGTCACTCTGCTTACTTCCTGTTTGCATCTGTTTGATCCTGAGATTCGATACTACGGCCTTAAAGATAGATTTATTCTTTATTTGCTTGAGGACAAGCAAAAGCTAAGTGTGAGGAAGTTTGATAAGTGTGAAATACATCTATCTTTAGGGCTATAATTCTTCCTATTTTCATAACAATTCTTGTCGTATTTCTCACTTATCGTATGTTTTTCCTTAGATTTATATTTTGATATGAACTGACACATTTTATGTATCAAATGCAGTAAAAAGTCTTGGAATCACATAGTTTACTTCACAAGATTTCCAACGCAACAAACGGTGAGTGAAACCGAGCTAAAACGAAGAATCTAAGCCTAGTTGAAGATTGCAGAATAATGAGGAAAAAATACACATGTCCGCGTAGGCCCATGCAGACTCAAACACGAACAAGTGTGTCCGAATTGCGGACTCAGTCACGGACAAAACATAGAAGCTTGTCCGCAACGCGGACGTAAACCAGGACTCAACACACACACACACACATCCGTATCACGTCCGTGCCACGGACTCCCACTCGGACGCAACAAAAGGGCGTGTCCGCTTTGCGGACTCAAACACGGACATCTCACGTCCGTAAACGTGTCCGTACGCGGACTGAAACGCGGACACGTATAAACTGCGGTGTCGATTTCCAGATTTAACGCGTTGTAACTTTCGGTGCCGCGTTCTTCTTCTCTTATCTACGGCGCCAACAATTATCCATCTACTACCACTGCCTACCTTATATCCCATCCACCCTTGTCATCTTCCTCTTCCTCTGCTCTATAAAAACCCACGCTCCTTCAATCTTCAGAATGAATCCCTTCCTAAATCCAAATTCTCCAGTTTTCTTCTTTTCCTCTTTCTTCTCCTCCTAAACCCCTGCAACCACACCATCGATCAAGTTCCACATCTCCAAACAAAGTTACGTTGTTGTTTTCCAGATTTCCAGAGGAAGAAGACGATCTGCACAAACCAGGCGGTGTCCTAATTTGTGTCTGCGTTTGTGTCCGCACAGACCCCACACGGACAAGAGCTGTCCGTGTTTGTGTCCGCATCGCCGCACACGGACACCCACACGGACAGGACCAAATTTTGCTTGTTTGTTCGTTATTCTCCATTCTACCTGTTCATCATCGTTATGAGGTCGCCATAATCACGGAGACGAGCCCGGAAGTGAAACAACTCTCTCTCAAATAGAGTTCTTTCTTTCCTTTAACTTTACTCTGTTTTAATGACTATCTTATTATTGATGTTTGTTTGTATAATTATGTGTGATTAATAAACTTAGCCTCCCGGGTTTGGAAGCAAGCCTATTTTATATAATTGTGTTATGTAAGCTTTCCACTATAATTCATCTAAGCAGTATTTTGATTCTTGTCTTTAATGCGGTTTAATCTTCTTGTACAATTATTAAAGTGATATTTGTAGTTCTCTTTTTAAAATGTGTTGCTGAGACAAGGTTCTAGACATAGGAAGTCAAAACAGGTTAACGACTAGAAGCGTGTCTCGCCTATAGGTTAATCTGTCTCCAATAGGAATTAGTAATAAAGCGAGTAATTTATAATGACTTGGGCAAGGATTGCGGCTTGTTGTTTAAGTTACTCAGGGTTTATTGTACAAGGACCGGTCAATGAACTAATTAAGATTCCTGAGTTTATTGCTAAAGTGGGAAATTTTATATTGATATAATTGGATAAAAATAGGTGAGCAGAATAACCCAGGATGCTTCTTTAAAAACAAAAGATTTACAATTTCTATTTCTATTCTGTTTTGATTAATTGTTTTTATTATTGTCTTATAAGTTAGCTTTTAATCATACTCTTTCCCTAAAAAAATGATAAAAACATGTTTGCTAGAAGTCTCAGTCAATTTACTACACTATCAGTTATCCACAGCGAGGTCCCCAAGAGTACGACAACCCCACAAATCCACTATTCCGCAAAACGATAGGTACACTGCCTAAGTTGTAGAAGTAGTAACATATTTCTCCAACATCTTTCCAAGCTCCACACCCAATGATAACACAACCACTCTTCTACCAAGAGCAAAAGCCACATTACAAACTTGGCATCAAAGATTGGGGCATCCTTCTAGTTTCATTAGACAAGAAGTTTTGTCAAAATATAGCTTACTTTTTTTGGGTATCCAAACTCATGTTTTCTCTCCGCTTGTTATCAAGGTAAACTACATGCTTTTTCTCACTACTCTAGTTCCTCTTTATCTTCTAAACCTTTTGAACTTGTCTATATGGATGTTTGGGGACTATATATCTCTTGTTAGTTGATAATATGAGATTTTTCCTACTTCTGGTGGATGATTATTCAAAAATTGTTTGGCTCATTCCTGTGGCTACGAAATATAATGTTTATCAGATTTTTAATGTTTTTATAAGGTGCATGAGGAATTATTTTGACACATTTATTCTGGCAATACAAACAAATAACGGTGGTGATTTCAAAGCCCTCAAACATCTTACTGATGAATTTGAAATTATCCATCAATTTCCTTGCCCCCATTCTCACCAACAGAATGGGGCAGTGAAGGTTAGAAACATATTTGTCCAGGATAAGGGACTCTCCCTTCTAGCCCAATCTGGCCTCCCCTTTTCATAATGGACATTTTCTTTCAAGAATGTTGTCTTTCTATCAAACAGAACCCCTACCAAAATCTTATCCTATTTCCCACCATTGAGAAGTTTTTCAACACTAAACCAAATTACACTTTGGTGAGGGTTTTGGTTACTCTTCCTGGCCTAATCTGAGACCCCATAGCCAACACAAACTTGCTTTAGATCTTCTCCTTGTGCCTTGTGTTTTCCTTGGTTACTCCCCAAATCAAACAGGCTACATATGTTTGTGTTTACAAACTGTGAAGTATTACATAAGTAGGAATGTTCATTTTGATGAGGCCTCTTTTCCGTTAAAACATACACCACAAAATACACACCTACCACTGAAACTATCGATTTTTAATACGTCAAACACATAACCCTCATACCACAGAAATTGCCTCATCATATTCTGCACCCACATATAATCCCCATATCTCCTACACCATCTCCCTCTAATATCACCACAAACATAAACAAACTAACTAAAAGTAAACAAAAACTAAAATACCAAAACTGGTTTTTAATTCTAAGTATAGTGAGGAATCACCTAAATGACCCAAATCAACTAATAACCATAACTCATTCACAAAATGTTTGTTATAGTTAATATCAAGACTCCTCAAATCACGGAATAATAATTTATTATCTAATTAATTAAACCTCTCAATCAAAGAAGGTTAAAGTCACTATATAGCATTAAACATAAGCTCATCAATAATATCCCTAAGGTTTACTCCCTAAGTAAGAGTGAAAAAGCAATGGTTTATCCCTTCTTGGTCAAACCCCAATCTCAATGTAATATATTGAAAGGAATCCATAAATGCAATACTTGGTCAAATTAAAGCATTAATTGAACATTGAAGGAGATAAAACAAATGTCATAAATGAGTTAGGTCACAAGCATTCAATGAGCAATATTAGGGTCAAACCCCATCCTAGGATACAAACGGAGACTAATCAACCATTAGTAAGAGAAAAATAATAGAAGATAGAGATTTAACCATATGAGGAGCTTTGGAGCTTCAATGGAGGTAAAATCTTCAAGCTTTTCCTCCTTCTCTTCTTCTCCTTTTCTTTTCTTCCCTATTTCCCCCTCTTTGTCTTGGATTTAGTGTCTAGGTTGGGATGGTATGGAATGAGGAAGAGAAGTGCCAAAAATCTCTTTTTAATACGTATATTTGATCAAAATTATGTTCCGGCTGACCCACTTGGGTCAATCCCCCTTTGAAGAAGAAGGCACATGCACGATTTTAAGTCCAACCGACCCACCTAGGGTCGGTCCATTCGAGTAGCTCGAGGATGCTGAGGATTGAGTCCAATCAACCTTCCCAGGGTCAGTTCAGTGGGTCGGTCCATTCTAGTAGCTCGGTGATTATGAAGATTGAGCTCGACCGACCCACATGGGTCGGTCCTCCTGGGTAGGTCGGCTCCAGAATGCTCCTCTTTGCACTGTAATCGTCCCGAGGCTTCCCATTAAACTTGACATCCTTCCCAAAGAATTAGATCATTGCTGTGACCACTCACTGAGTCATCCAAAAGTGCCCAAATGAGATTTTACCTATTAAAATATACCAAAAGTATAAGTTCACTAATAATCACAAAATTACTCTATAATGTGGTGAAATAGGTTATACAATGCACCAAGTAAAATGAAGGTGAATAAAGACCCTAAAGTAGCATTATTTTGCCACTTATCAACTGTTTAAAATAAATGACCTGCATCAACCACAAGTGATCGATTATACATCTACTATATGAAGTCATCCATCTCTACATGTCCACCTTGAACTCCATCATCAAAATCATCCCAACTTTCGTTTGTAGCTTCATCCTTTTCCTACAAGAAATGTTAAGAGAATGTTAAACAACACAATTACAATGTTAGTACGATAGTGTTTTACCAAAGAAAAACATACCCGCTAGATGTTGGACTATACTCATAATCAGATTCCAAATTGCTATCCATGTCGTACTAGTTGGTGTTGCCTTTGAAGATATGGGAGAGTGTTTGTAGATAGTGAGAAGAGGGAAAGCGAGTGTGAAGGAGAAGTGAAGGAGACACTTCTTACATGGAGGCAAGTCATGATATAGGTTAAAATTAAAAAAAATGATAACTTTTTTCTCATTTCGTACCAGATGTAGAACAGGATTTGATGATAGAGAACTACATCTTCTACATGGAAACGATGGAGATGGTTTAGCTACTGGTGGAATATGAACCACACTAATTACTTTTCATTTCCAGAGTGGCTCCTGGTTAGTCAGGTCGTGCCTTAAACAAGCACCCAAAAAAAGTAAATAACTTATGTGTGTTGTTTCATGATGTTTTGCATTATTTAACCATGTGGTGTGTATTAGGGTTGTGAATCTGAGTTGTGTTTTTTAAGCGCCTTCATAAGATTCATACGCATAATGCGGCGTAAATCCAACAAACACCTAACATAACTTGAATCAAATAAATATCTAATATAACATAAGTCCAACAAACATCTAACATAACATAAATCCAATATTTTTGTCCTGAAATGGAAGAATTCATGGATTTTTTTTGTCCCGAATTTCACTAACTTGTGACATCCATTGTCCAAAGTTGTGTAGTTCGTGATATCAAATGTCCCGGAATGACAATTTTGGTGACGAACCAAATAAATCGTGACATTAGATGTCCCAAACTATCAAAACTCGTGAACACCAACTCGTGACATTAGACATCAAATTCTACTAAATTTTTTGTTTAATTCGTCAGATACCATAAATTACTAAAATACCCTACTTGTTATTATAAAATTTATAATATATTAGAGAAGCCACATAATTGATTTAAAAGAGACAAAATAGTAAAGAGAATGATAATTTATTGTTTAATAATATTACCTTATATAAGTTTGGTTTTTCTAATAATAATAATTTACATTATTAAATATACTTAGATTAAAAGTATTATAAAAAATTGAATTATCATTCTTTTAACTACTTTTTTATTTATTTTTTGTCAAGTTTTTTTAACTTTTTTAAAAATATATATTATTTATTTTTAATTTTTTTAGTATTTTCAAATTATTTATATGGTATTTTTTATTTTATATATCTTTTACAAATTTATTGAAAAAAATTAAAAATAAATTAATTTTATTGTTTTCAGTAGTATATTTTTGTTAATTTTGTGATATCTTGTGAATTAAAATTATTTATGTGGTATAATGTGAAATTTGTTTATTAAAAAGTAGGGGTATTTTGGTCTTAAAAAAATTTGGGTTAGTAATCTATGGGATGCGATGAAATAAGACTATTCTGCATTTTTTGAAACATTGATATTGTGTAAATTAACAGATTTTTTAATAGTATATCATATTTTTTTTAGAAAGTTTTTTAAAAAGATTTTTAATTAGGAACCACCAAAAACCTATTTTTTGACTATTTTCTGAAATCCGCCAAAAATGTTACATAAAAAATATTCAATTCTGTACTACTATCTTGTATTATAAACCTTAAAATCTTGTGGTTGGAGTTAATGAAAGTTAGAAAGTTTTGTTGGAATCAAAATGAAAATATTTGTAACCGATATAATTTATTATATCCTCCATATCTATGGCGAGTCACATCCTATTTTCACTCCTCAACGACTCCTATTTTCACTCCTCGCTTTGATTAGTAATCAACTCTTCTTTGTTTTGATTTAAATTCCACACTTTTAAAGAAATTGATCTAAAAGGCTCTCATTTGACTTGGAAGAGGTTCCTATTTTTTATGGGAGGATGGAACTTTATTTATTTTATCATATCGTAACTAATTTTGTTTGTTTATTATACTTAGAGCATGATTATCAATAGTTCTTAGGGGTTCTTAGGTAAAAAAATAAATAAAAAAATATGAGGTGGAGGAGAGGGGAAAAACTCTAGTTTTGGGTTTTTGGGGAAGAACTTCTTAAGAACCAATAAAATGGGGTCTATTAGAGCATGATTATCAAAGAACTCATTTTTAAGTTCTTAACATTCTCTCACATATTTCTCTTTCTTCCACCTCATTTTAAGAACCACCTCTAATTTTTAACAATATCAAAGAACTCACATATTAGTTTTTATTTTTTTCTCTTTCATCTATGTGGAGCATTGTGATTGGAATAATCATTATTGTGGGACCCATATTTGGGTTCTTAAGAGTTCTTGTGGAAGAACCCTCTCTCATGGGTTCTTAATCTCTCTCCTCCATCTTATTTCCACCTCATATTTTTCTTTTATTTTATTTAACTAAGAACCCTTAAGAACTATTGATAATCATGGTCTTATACTTTTTTCTAATTATAATATGGAAAATATAAATAGCTAAACCTTATATATTTTAAAATCTTAATATTTTTAAAACTAATAATGATATAAATAAAATAAATATATCAAAATTCTTAAAATCTCATTCTCTACAAAATGAGACCCATATTGACTATGTTTTTCATATTTTTAATATATATATATATATTCAGTAAAGTAATTACATATATTACACATTTAATACAAAAACTAGAAAATCAAGTGAATAATAAAAAATATATTAATAAAATATATGTATACATTTTATTTATCTTTGTTTCAAAAATATAATAAAGTTTAATCATAAATAAAATATTAAGTTAAGATTATTTATGTATTATTGAAAATAGTATTATTAACAATTAAAAATTAATATTTGTATATTTATTATAATTAATAAGTAAAACGTAAAATGACATAGCAATTAGAGAAAGTTATAAACCAAAGCATGGGTTCTCTGATGTTGGTAAAAAATATGCATGGTTCTCTTATAGCACATTTTCTTCACTTTATTTAACTGTTTTGATTTTTCAAAATATAATATTTAAGTGTTTCAACTTTATGATTTAATTCCTTCCCTATGTGTTTTTTAAAGTATCAATTAATTGAGAAATTGTTGGTTGGTCTCAAAAATGGCCTAAAACCTGAAAACAAGACCTTCATTTTCTTTTCAAATTCCGTTTTCATTTTCATGAAGAAAACTACTTTTCTTATCTACTTAGTCATATTAATTAATCAAAAAAGTTAAAATATACAAATATGATATTAGTAGTGTAATTTTAATTTCTACAGTTTTAGCCATAATTATCTATTTTTTGAATAGGAAAACGTATTAATTATTTATTCTTAAGTATTGAAGAAAATTAAGACAACTTTTCTTATTTGTTCTGGATTTTTAACTCTTCGTTAATAGTTAGTGCTGATTTTTAGGACTCATACAACAATTGCATTTTTTTAAAAAAAGTAATATCTATCCATGTAGATAAATATATTCAACGAAGAGTGATAAAATATTGGGATTCGTTAATTTTAGTAAGAATTGTGTTTTCATAAAAAAAAAATGGTATTTTATCTGATCAATAGCAAGTAGGAGTCTACCATGCTTATAAAAAAAGGAGTTACTCTTTTCTGACGTTTTCTCCCATCATCACACTCGTTGATCCCGCAATGAAAAAAGCTTAGATGAACTATTCAAATTCCTACATTCCATTGGAATTGTGTTCTAAAATCCTTACCTATCTCAAGGTGAAGTCTCTCCTATAGTTCAGATCGGTTTCAAAAACATGGAAATCCATTATCGAAGACCCATACTTTTCAAGAAGACACCTCGAAAATTGCCCCAACAACTTCCACAATAATCCCTTTCTTATTTTCTCAGAAACACCTCGTGATCGTGGATCGAGTACCCAATTGGTCCTCCGCTGTTCTACAATATACGCAAGAGTGGCGGCTTTGAATATATTTCAATTCCAGTCATCATCAACGTGGGAGTTATGTAGTGTACTCGACGGGCTGATTCTTCTTCTGGGTGGATACGAAACTCTAGTGTCTAAGAAATTGGAAGACAAAATCATACTCTGGAACCCTTCAATTCGTAAAGCTATCTACCTTCCACCACCGCCTATGAAACAATCTGAACCCTACCTATACAAACAACTCGAGATTCACTTGTATTTACTGCGTGATGACCCTAATGACGACTACAATGTGGTGATGTTATGCCATCACCGTTACATTCTCAAAACAAATTTCACACCTATCATTAACGTGTTCTCACTAAAGTCACGTTCATGGCAGAGAGTAGTGGATCAGACCAACAACAATAGTGATACAATCCCTACTTTTATTGTTGGCAAGAGTTGTGGTATCGGCAGCAGTGCTTGTATTGGTGGATCAGCACATTGGATTGGACTAGATTGTACACGAAGTCTGAAGTGAAAATGATGTCCTTCCGTTTAACCTGCCCCGACAAGCTATCATATACTCAGTTACCTGTTGATAAAATCAACAGTCTTAGTGCGCCTATGCAACTTAAACTCATCACTTTACATGGATCCACTCTAGGGTTTCTGGCACAATTTTGTTCTCCGGATCCATTTATCATAATCTGGGCGATGGAGGAGACACCTTCTTCTTCTGCTTCTTCCAACAAAAGAAGAGGATGCTGCTGGAGCTGGACTAAAAGATATCAAATAAGTACTATTTTGCCTTTTCACAACATCTTCTGTGTACCTTTACATGAGCGCGATGTGCTATTCCTATCTCGATCATGGAATTTGTATTCTTGTAGTTTGAATGATACTCATGATGAGGGGGAGTTCAAGCGTCTATTAGCGGCTTACAATAAGCCTGGTTATATTGCTCCTTATGTTGAGAGCTTGCTGTTGTTGGAGTATAATACGGTACCCACAGTTGGTGTTGGCAAATAGATTTTGCAGAATCCTCAGCTTACTTTAGTTATGATTATTTATTGTCAATTCTTAATTAGATTTCTTTCTTGTTCACTTTCTACATTTTATCCAGTTAGTTAAGGTTAAGGAACACAAGTACTTGACAATTTTGTTCCACACACACTTTCAGCTGGGTTTTGGCTATATATGTAAACAATCGATTGAGTATCCACACTACATAGAATCTTGTTGTTGTTGGAGAGGTAGGATATAACAGTACAGCTAGTTCAGAGAGCTGAAAGAAGTGGATAAAAGGTAATTATTTTGATAGTTGATGGCCAAAGATTTGGCAGTGTAAGCCCAATAGTATATGGGTCGTGTCTATACTTTATATATATGGCCCAGAGGCCTTGATTGTTAGTAGAGTCCAGTTATATGTTCACAATATACTCTATAAATAAGGACTCTAGTACTGTATCAAAATATACAATCAATACAACTGAGAATACTCTCCATTCACAATCACGATTCTCTTCATTTCAATATGGTATCAGAGCTTGCTCTGGGAACTTCTAAATTCCAGATCTAGATCTGAATCTAGATCTAGATCTACAACCTATTCTTTTCTTCAAAATTCTCTTCAATGGCGGAAGCTGCTTCTTCAGAAGCTAACTCCACCGGTTCCGCTGAAGATACTCCCACGATAACACCTGCAGTAAAGGTCACAACAACAAGCAGTCAATCCCTTGTTTCTGCTGCAGCTAAATTAGTCAAACTGAATGAAGCAAATTTCAGATTATGGAAAGGAATGCTACTTCCCTTTATAAGGGGAAACGATCTCTACAGATTTGTAGAGGGAACATCATCCTGTCCACCTGTCGTGATCAATGGAACAATGAATCCAGAGCACAACTAGTGGAAACAGTAGGATCAACTCGTTCTGAGCATTCTCTTTATTTCTCTCACTGAGGATATTGTCAGTCAAGTCATTGATCTTATCATTTCAGCTGAGGTATGGAACGAATTACATAACTCTTTCTCCACTAAAATAGCTGCACATCTAGGACAACTCCACCTACAAATGGCGAGTCTCATAAAAAAATCTGATGAATCTATCACCACATACTATAACAGAGCCAAATCTCTCTCCTTTTCCCTAGCTATCACAGAACATCATGTTTCTGATAGAGAATTCCAATCCTATATACTCAGAGGTCTTCCAAAAGAATATGAGTTAGTAGTTTCCAATACTATCATACACACTGATATTTGTACCCCACGCCACATCTATAATTTCCTCCTGATCTATGAAGACATTCTATCTCAGTCAACAAAAACAATCACAGAAGGTGTTTGTGTTAATGCTACTGAAGCAAACTTTGCTGAAGGAAACAATAACAGAAACTCTAATCAAGGAAGATGGAGAGGAAACAATACCAGAACCTCTAGAGGTGGAGGACGAGGAGGAGGTCGTTTCTCTTCCTCAGGCAACAGAGGCGGAGGAAGAACATCTTACCTTGTCAATGGTGGTCCAGATACCCGACCTACTTGCCAGATATGTTCTAAGAAAGGCCATGTAGCTGCTATATGCTACCATCGGTTTAACCAAACCTATCGGCAAGCACCACCAGTCTCTTTCTCAGCCAATGCTACTGGAAACTATTCTTAGAATGAGTGGCTGCTAGATACAGCAGCCACTCATCACTTTACTCATGATCTGGCTAGATTGAATCTTGGAAACTCAGAATCTTTTGGTCATGATACAATCACTTTGGGTGATGGATCTGGTATGTCAATTTCTCACCGTGGTTCAGGTTTAATGCCTCACAAATTTAGTGATTTTTTTGCTACACCAAATATACAAATCTCTCTTCTGAATAAACATCTCTTATCTGTTAGAAAGTTTTGTCATGAGAATGATGTTTATTTTGAGTTTTATGCCAATGGTTTTCTCTTGAAGGACCTTACAACCAAGAGAGTTCTTCTACAAGGTCCGGTTAGAGCTGGTGTTTATGTGTTTCCTGAGCCTACCTACCCTCTAACCAATGCCACAAGATTGCTTCCAGAAACCAAAGCTACCTCCTCCACTTGGCTTAAAAGACTTGGACATCCTTCAACTTTGATTACAAATAAAATTATTTCTTATTTTCATTTACCATCTATTACACCTAAGTATAGTGAAATTTGTGATGCTTGTTGTCAAGGGAAAATCCATGCCCTACCACACTATACTAGAGAAATAGTTTCTGATTTACCTTTTGACCTTTTGTATTTGGAAGTTTGGGGACCTTCATATGTCACTTCCTTTGGATGGTTTCAAATACTTTCTACTAATTGTTGATGACCACTCCAAGTTTACTTGGCTGTTTCCTATGTCTGTTAAATCTGATTGTTCAAATCATTTTTAGTACATTTATGAAACTGGTTTCTACTCAGTTTAACACAATAGTTAAGAGTATCCAAACTGATGGTGGTTGAGAATTTGTGGCCTTATCTAAACTCATTACTGCTAATGGCATTAATCATCGCTTCTCTTGACCCTATTCACACCAACAGAATGGTGGTTTGGAAATCAGAAACAAATATATCTTTGAGAAGACCCTTACATTGTTATCTCATTCTCATTTACCTCTCAAATTCTAGTCTTATGCTGCTCAGACAGCTGTGTTTCTAAGTAACCACACCCCCACAAAGATTCTCCAATACAAAACTCCCTTTGAGCTACTATTTCAAAAACCACTTGATTATTCAATCCTAAAAGTGTTTGGGAGTGCTTGTTGGCCCAATCTTAGACCACATAACCAACACAAATTAGCCATTCATTCTCACCTATATGTTTTCTTGGGCTACTCAACAAAACATTGTGGCTATATCTGTTATTGTCTCAGCACATAAAAGATCTACATTAACAGGGTTGTGGTATTTAATGAAGATCATTTTCCCTTTAAAACTACTCACCACTCAAACCTTTACAAACACCTACTCTTTTCCCTGTGATCATTCCCTCTGATCACACCTCACCTATCCTACCAGATTCACCTAGCTCGCCACAACAACTGTCTCCATCTCCCTCACCCCAGCATCCACATCAACCACCTCAATCACCCTCCCCACAATCACCTCTTTCTACACCTTTAACATCACAACACCACTTAACTTCTACCACACCTTTACCTACAATTGTCCATCATTCCAACCCTCCACCTACAACTAAACATCAGCCTCCTACTGACCCACACACCCCTATCCATCACATGATTACTAGGGCACGTGCCAACATCCACAAACCTCTTACTCGTATAGATGGCACAATCCCATGGTGTAACTCAACACAATTACAAATAGAGGTTCCAGATGAGCCTACATTCACTCAAGCCCACTAATTTGAAGAATGGAGAATAACAATACAGAAAGAGTATCATGCTCTGTTGGATACCAACACTTGGGAACTGGTTCCTCCAAGTCAAGCTATGAATGTCCTTGGGGTGAAATGGATTTTAAAAATAAAGTATAAAGCTGATTGGATCTATTGAACGCAGGAAGGCAAGGCTTGTTGCTAAGGGGTTCAATCAGACTGAAGGTATGGATTATTTTGACATCTACAGTCATGTAGTTAAGGTAACAACTATTAGGGTTGTTTTGGCTATTGTAGTGTCCTATAACTGGCCTATTCAACATTTGGATATTCAGAATGCCTTTCTAAATGGTGAGCTAGAAGAGAATGTTTTTGTTAGGCAACCCCCAGGCTTCATCAGCAAGACATATCCTCATCATGTTTGCAAGCTGAAGAAGGCCCTATATGGGCTCAAACAGTCCCCTAGGGCCTCGTATTCTACTTTAAGTTCTTATCTCATGGAAATTGGTTTTGACAAGTCTGCTACAGACTCATCTCTATTCATTTTCAAGAAAGGAAAGGATAAACTTTATATCCTTCTATACGTGGATGACATCTTGGTTACTGGTTCTTCTATGAATCTAGTCAACGATCTTAAACAGAAGCTCAAACAAGTGTTTCCAGTTAAGGATTTGGGTGATTTGGCCCACTTTCTTGGTATCTCAGCATGTCGCAGCCCTCAAAGGTTACTTTTAACTCAAGAGAAATACATCACAGAGATTCTGACCAAGGCAAACATGCTAAATTCTAAACCCAGTCCCACACCTATATCCCCCTCAATTTCTCTGGATGTTACTGAATCTCTTCTACACCCAGATCCTACTCAGTACCGTAACACTGTTGGCTCACTACAACACCTATCCATGACACGACCAGACATACACTATGTAGTCAACAGAGTATGTCAGTTTATGCATTGACCTCAGACAATACATTGGCAGGTAGTTAAGAGAATTCTTCGATACCAGAACCACACTCGATGCTTGGGTATTTATTATCCTGCTACTCCAATCGACTCTCTCACCATTTTCTCTGATGCAGATTGGGCTGGCTCCCTGGTTGATCGCAAATCCACCTCTGGTTTTTGAGTGTTCCTTGACCCTCACATGGTCTCCTACAGCTCAAAAAAAACAAAAGACGGTCTCTAAGTCATCTACAAAAGCTGAGTACAAAGCCATCTCTATTGCTACAGGCGAATCGATTTGGCTATTGCGTCTTCTACAAGAATTAGGGGTTCGGCTACAAAAATCCCCAATTCTATTCTATGACAATTTAAGTGCTACTTACCTCACGAAAAACCCTGTCTTTCATAGTAGAATGAAACATGTGGTTGTGGACTTCCACTTTGTTCGAGAGAGAGTCACCACTAGTGCGCTTTGTGTTGAGCATGTCCCTGTCGATGACCAACTGGCGGATGTGTTGACCAAACCTCTTCTTCATTCTCCATTTCAGCGCATTCGATCCAAACTTCCGCTTCTCTCTAGTTTGGCTCACCGGAGGATGTAAGCTCAATAGTATATGGGCCGTGTCTGTACTTTACATATATAGCCCAGAGGCCTTGATTGTTAGTAGAGTCCAGTTATATGTTCACAATATACTCTATAAATAAGGACTCTAGGACTGTATCGAAATATACAATTAATACAACTAAGAATACTCTTCATTCACATTCACCATTCTCTTCATTTTAATAGGCAGAAGGGAGGCTAATATAAAGAACAAGCGATCTAATTTTGGTTCAAGTTTTTTCCTTTACAAGTCACAACCTAAAAGAATTGAATCTAATTTGTTTATTTGTTTCATTTTTTTGGCACAAGAATGGTACTTGAAAGGTTTTGTATCTACTGAAAAAGCTCTTGTGAGTCTCATGATTTTACCCTGTCCTATGTTTACGAGCAGCTTATGGTGGGTATACAAATTTTCATCAGGGTGAAGTTGAATATAAAAGAGATTGAGAAGGAGGAAGGTGCTTTACGAAAGGATCTTTATTTGGCAGACAAAAAATTTGTTGAATATTATAACGTATGTCATTAATTTCTAACAATATATTGCTTGCACAAATTTTAACTTTTGTTATTGGTGTTTCATATCCCTTGCATCTCCTCAATGTAGGAGGGAACATGTAGCATATTTTTGTTTCTATGTGATATGTGAGACCATCACAGTATAAGCTAGAAAAATGCCTCTAATTTTTATACCTGTAGACAGGCTATCTTGAGATCATGAGGTGCTCTACTTATCATTGCCAATGCAAGTGTGGTAAACAGGGCAAAGACCTCAAAGTGAGGTGATAAGAGCAACAATATGATCAGGTGGTTGAGGCAAGAAACTTACCTTGAATTTTGTTGTCGTATACATATGTCAAGTATCATGATAAAATTATCAAATGTGCATTAATGAGACAAACATTCCTTCTCAGTTCTCACTTATTTTTCATTTATGAGCTCTATGATTCATGTTATGCATTTTTGAAGAAAACTTGAAGATTATACTCTACAAAGATTCCAGGACATCAAATTTGCAGCGAGTTTACTAGCAGATTTTACTGATGATATTCCTTAATGAATTGTTTGTTTTACTTTGTTCACCTTTGAAACATGTCATGTCATTATTTAGTTTTCTGATGGTTATCACGAGACAAGAAGCTTTTACTATCATACCTCGAATACGAGAGAATTGGACTGCCTGCTGGGAGACATATATTACAAGATTCTAGGTTCACAAGCCAGTTAAGTATCCCCTGCTCTCCTCTTTTGTTGTTAAATTCTACTCCTTCTCCCTCACTCTGCTTCTCATGTTCTATTCCCACCCCAATCAGTTCGTGTTGATCACCCACGATTTCGTCCTGTTAACTTAATTATCTCTACGGGACGGGGTGAAACCAAAAGAGTTCAGTTTTGCTGGAAAGAGACTCACTGGGAGTTGCTTAATACATTTTTCTCTGTTTCAGAAGTAGTTCCACTAGATTTCATGGTTAAGTTTTAGTATGATGCATATCAGTATGATTGAAAGATAGGGTGCAAGCAGGGAATGAAGTTCCAGAAAATGAGTTTGTTACACTTTGGTAGATGAGATTGGTGTTAGGCTACACCCTACCTTCTTCATCGAATTGCTGAATATGTCTCCTTTCTACTGCTTTTGAAAATTAGGTTGTCTGACCACTCCATCTTACAAAATCTACTATTCTAGGGTCTAATCTCTTTCTATTGTACTGACAAGCTAATTTATCTTGTTTTGTTAGGATACTAGTATATATGCTTATATCTGTTAGTCTTCCATTACTCTCTACTGCTCTCTGCTGTGGAACTTGATAACTTGATGACATAGTAACCAACCCCAAGCAGTATAAGATTCTTGATTGGTTCCTCAATTGGAAGAAAGATTACAAGGATGACAGATACTCTCAGGTTGTTTCCAACTAGCTTGACATGAAGCTCAGAGATGATTAATACTTTAGCAAATCGCTGAAACTTTTATTTCTTCGATTTGAGGGGGGAGGTGTTAGGATACTAGTATATATGCTTATATCTGTTAGTCTTCTGTTACTCTCTACCGTTTCTCTTATTTTTTTTCCTTTTCAGCTTCCTCCTGAGGTATATAGCATAAGACCTCGTGTCTTTCTACGGCAAGCAATACAGCATATCTTTTCCTTCGATCTATCTTGTCTTCCTTTCTTATTTTTCTCTATTTTTTCTTTCTGCATCATTCTCAATCATTTAACATGTTTTTATCTTGTTTTAGGGTCTTATCTCTTTTGTACTAAAAAGCTAACCTATGTGCATTTTAAGAAAATAAGGACTTAGCTCAAGACAAAAGCTTAATTGGACAGTGTTGGATTTTATTCTGCATTTCTGGTTGCTGAAAAGGTAATGATTGTTCTTGATAATATTTATTTATGATTTTATGGTAAATCAGGAATTTAGGTTTTGTTCTAGTACCTCTAATGGAGTTTGTTGCTTGCTAGGTTACTGTGTCTACAAAGAGCCCAAAGTCCAAGAAGCAGTATATTTGGGAAGCTCTTGCTGACAGCAACTCATATGTTATAAGAGAAGAAACTGATCCTGAAAAACAAATAAAGCGAGGAACACAAATTACACTACCACTTGCGGGCATACTTGCCTTCATTTTTGATTCAGTGAGGGTATAGAATCCCTTGCTAAACTCCTTTTATGTTAGACACTTTGAGTTCACCTGGGTTACTAATAGAAAGCTTGTAACTAGTGCTCAAAGAAAAACTGGGCTTTGCCTATGAAAATGATGCTCAACTAAGGGACTGAATGTTGCTGGATACTTGAACACAATGCGTAGGTGTTCTTATATATTTTTTATTTTTCTCTCTGCTTTTAGTGCCCATTTGATCATATTAGTCTCTCAAATGCAGCAGGATAGATTAGGTGAGGCCTTTTGTGATAAATAATCTCTTCTGGAAGTGTGGGTGAATGCTACTTTAATCATGATTATTAATCAACCCTATCTTGAACAATATGTCCGTAGTAATAAGTCTGTTTCTCATTCTCAGCCACCATACAAAGCTAGTTCGTGAGATAACAACTTTGCTTCAAATTAGACATTTTCATCCTAACTTCTTCGTTGTAGGATGAAACATTGTACATAGATTCTTCATCGAATCTTCCCTTTAGTTGTGGCTTCCAATAAATCAACCTTAAGCCCCTTTATTAATGTTCTCATCTCCTTGAGTAATAATTTTATTCTAATACCATGAGTCAATGGATTTGAGTTGAATCTTCCAAAAAGGGATTCATTCGGTCAACTAAACTATGTACCATATATTCTAATTTGAAATATAATCCAATATCATGTATGCAATGAGCTTAGAAACAACAACTTTATTCCAACTAAGAAATTTCATATAACCAAGACCACCATAGTCTTTCGGTTCACAAACTTCCTACCAAGTAGGTCAAAACCTTTGTGATGTTGTTGTTCCCACTCCAAAGGGAAGACCCACACAAAGCTCTCTATCTTTTAAGTCTAATTGTTATGCATAATAAATACTAGAGATCAAAATTGTGTATGTCAAAAAGAACACTACCAATCAGTTACATCCTACATAGGTTGTTAGGTCCCCATGAGTTAATCCTTTTTCTAATTTGCACAATAAGTGGAGCATACTTTTGAATAGTCAATCTACTAGTTAGTGTTGGCCACTGTGACCAGAACTGCTCGGCGGTTGGAACCGGTTAGGAACAGCAACCGATAGCTACCAAAGCGAATCCAAATACACCTTCAGATATTCGGGACCGAACCAAAACTGAAGCTGGAATCAGAACCGCCTAAACTTGAACCGGTACATTTGGTGTGAGGTTGAGTACGTAGAACCAGAACCAGTTGAACCTCCCTGGAACCGGTCAAAATGGCCGTTAACTTCCACCTCCTCTTATGAAAATTTAAAATAATTCAAATCTGGAACTGGAATTGGTCAATAACCGTCCAGAATCAGTATTTTATCGGTTCTGAGCCGAATACACCTTAAGAGCCGGAACCGGTTCCGAATCCAAATTCTCTTGTTCAAAATCGGAACCGAACTGGACCATGGCCACCATTACTACTAGTATACAATAGATATGTTTGGTGACCCGCTTCCCGGGTTACTTCTTGGTCAACTTCTCTAACATTTTATATTTCTTTTATCCTCTTTATTACTCTAACGGCTAGCACCTAACAACGGACATAACTACTATCATCAAATGAACTTAATGACACCCTAAGATACCTCACATGTAAGTACCCCTTCATTGTTTATAACAATATTTTACTACATAACTTTTAGGTTTATGGTATATGTTTAAGCTCTATCATTAAATTGTTGCCTAAGACATATCATAAGGTTATTTTCCAAGTTCTTTTTATTATTTTATAGGAATTGCTATGGTTTATTTTGTAGAGTTTCTTATTTTTTTGGTTTAGAATTTCATATGATATACTATTTGTTTTCTATTCATTTTTAACTTCAAATATACTTTGAGTTTAGAGTCTGAAAAGCATTAAACCCTAATAGTTAACTATTTATAAGGTTTTTTTGGTTTAGGGCTATTTATTGGCTCAATGGTTGATACAATTAGATGGAGTAAAAGTTGTTCATTATGAAAGGCACTTTTTTTTGTCAGAAAACGAAGGCATAGCCTTCTATTACGTATCAATCCATTTAACAAGATCCTCCTCAAGCTGAGAAATTACACACTCCGATGGATGATCCAGTAAGTACATCCCCCCGCTATGTCTCAAACCTAGCTTAGCAAGAATATCCGCTGCTACATTACACGACCTGGGAGTGAAAACAACCGTACTCCTCACACTACTAGCAACTAATCTCCTACATTCAATGATTACAGGTTTTAAAGGATGAGAATGAGGACAATAGTGGAAACATTCCACCAGTTGTAATGAATCAGTGCATATCTTCACATGGTTGTAGCATTTATCATGGATAATTTACGCAGCTCTCAATAGGGCAGTTGCCTCAGCATGAATAACACTTTGGCCCTCAAAACCTGCAGTAAAACCCGTAACCCAGCTACCGTGTTGATCTCTACACAATCCACCTGCCGCTGCCATTCCAGAGGTTGGGATGAAAGCACCATCTATGTCGAACTTGAGCCAGCTCTGTTGTGGCGGACACCGGCCAGCTGTAGCCCTCGATCCAATCCCATTAGCCATACTTGAATTGTTTCCCAGATAAGAACATGGTTGTGAGTTCACATTAGTATGCTCTACCATCTCCTGGCTCTTCCGTTCTGAAATAGCTCCAAAACGATCCGCCTGAAAGGTAAAAATAACCTGCATTCTCTACCAAAGTTTTTAGCATTCCTCCAAGGCCAAAGTACATAACAAGTAATCGGGAATACCACTTTATATTTATCCCTTATCAGAAACGTACCTGGGTGTGAGATGTTATCAATAAACCAGTCGCGAAAACTCAAGCTAAAGAATTTCAATTTACCTTTTACATACAGTAATCTCTCCTATATATTCTTTGCTATGGAGAAATCCCTGAGAATGTGGATTATGGTTTCCTCTTGGCCACAAAAATGACAAGAATTATCCCTAGTGAATCCTAACTGAGCCCTCCTAGAATTTGTCATGAGCTTTCCATGACCTATCCTCCATAATAGAACCTTAATCCTCTTCTGCACTTTAAGTTTCCATATCTTCTCGAAGGGCACTTGAGTGTCGCCACACCCATCCTGTGAGGTCTGTATTCCAGCTAATAATTTATAGGCTGACTTTACGTTATAATTACCATCAGGCTCGTATTGCCATGTTAGAAAATCTGATCCACCTTCAGGAAAGACCAAAACGTTTCCAACACTTTTACAGATGTGGGAAGGCAGAAACGGAGCTATCTTATCCCAGATCTAGTCAGTATCTTTAGACCAGTATTCGGCCACATTATCATCAATTACTGACTCAGGAATTTCCTGGCAAGCCCAGCTAGCTAAACAGGGCTGAACTACCCAGTAATTCCGCCAAAATTTAACCATGGATCCATTACTAACAGCCCACCTAGCGCCCTTCTCAACAACTTCAGAGCAAGACTGGATGCTCTTCCAGTTGCTGGAGCAGCGCGAAGAACTAGATTTTGGGTATCTTTGTAATAGCATTTTAAGGCAGAGACTGCTAGGATTACTAACTAAGTTTCAAACTAGTTTGTCGAAGCAAGCACGGTTCATCACCCTCGCTTTCCAAGTTCCTTTTCCCTCATTCTCCTTAGGCTGACACAAAATATCCCATCCAATATCATGAAACTTCCTATTGTTAGAGTCATGACCCCAGATGAATTCCCTACACAACCAATCAATTTTATCACAAACATTTAATGGTAAGACCTGGCATTGCATGCTATGGATAGGGATAGACGAAACAACACTCTTAACAAGACAAATACGACCTACCATGGATAGGGAATTAATTTTCTAGCCAGCCAATCTATCCCTGATCTTATAAATTACAAGATTACTCGCCTGGTTAGAGTATGTACCTTGTTTGAGGTGCACACCAAGATATTTTCCGAAGTTTCTACTGGCAGGCATGCCGGCTTCCACGCTTAGGATTCGAGCTTTTTCCTGGCTCACATTCTTAGAGACAATAACAGTAAATTTTTCAAAGCTAATTACCTGTCTCGAAGCTCTGCAAAATTCTCCTAAACACTCACGCATAATCCGTAATTGCTTAGGAGTCGCGCTGCCAAAAAGAACAAGATCGTCCACAAAAAATACATACGAGATAATGGTGCCTTTCTTACCTAGAAAGAGTGGCTTCCATTCCTTCTGATTAACTCGATTCTGAATCATCTAAGATAGCCTTTCCATGCACAACACAAAGATAAAGGGGGACAGGGGGTCACCTTGTCGAACCCCCCTCCCAGCCACAAAGGAATCAGAGAGGTTACCTTTCCAGCTAACCTGGAAAGACACAGTAGTTATACATTGCAGAATAATAGCTTTTAATTTACAAGGGATACCTATGTAGTCCAAGGTTTTTGCAATAAAGTCCCATGATAGGCAATCACAGGCCTTGGCCAAGTCGACCTTCATTGCCACGTATCCGTCCCTAGCTTTTGTGTTCTACATACAAAACAATGCCTCTTGTACCAATACAATATTTTCATATATACTTCTACCCGGGATGAAGCTAGATTGAGATTCATATACCCAATCTCTCATAAAAGGTTTTAGTCTGTTAACTAATACTTTAGCCAATAATTAATACTGTACATTACAAAGTGAGATAGGGCGAAACTGACTTACCATAGTAGGTTTTTCCACCTTTGGAACCAAGGTGATAACTATTGCATTAAGGGCGGGATCAAGAACCTAAGAGGAGAACACCGACCTAACGAATTCTACTACATTATTTCCCACTAAACCCCAGAACTGTTGGAAGAAGCCAGTAGGAAAGTCATCCTTACCTGGAGCTTTAAACCCTTTCATACCCTTCAGAGCAGAAACAACCTCCTCTACACTAATTTGCCTATCCAATCCCTCCATGGCCTCTGAAGGAAGAGATATAAAATCATTGAAATCAAGAGCTTGACGACCAGAATCTCTCCTCTAAAAGTGATTTTCAAAATGACAGAATAAAAGCCTCCCAAGATCCCTAGCACCGGTAACCCAAGTACCATCTTTGTCCATTAATTTTTGGATTCTATTACCTTGCCTTCTAATAGCTGTTCTAGTATGGAAATATGACGTATTCTTGTCCCCTAACCCAATCCATTTATCTCGAGATTTCTAAAACCAAAGTGATTCCTCCTTAAGCAACCAAACCTCTAGTTCCTTAGTAAGGAGGTTTTCTAGACCCCTGAGATGATTACCCCTACCTTCATCAATAGCCCTTTGTATCCCTCTGATTCTTGCTAAAAGTATTCTTTTATTATGAATAATATGGCAAAAAAAAACCGATTTGTTCCAGACCTGTAAACTAGCACTCAGTTCCTCTAAGGATGTACACAGAGGGAATGACGTGTTCCAACTATTCGAGACAAACTTCCTGAATTCTGGTTGGGACAACCATGCAATTAAGAATTTGAATGGAGGCTGTCTAGAAGCTCTAGGCCATTCAGGGCATAAAGATAACACAATAGGGCTATGAACTGAAGCAAATCTCAGCATAACTTCCATTACATCACAGGAAACATTCTAGACTAGTTAACCGAAGCAATCACCCTATCTAGGCACGCACTAAGTCTACCATTTGACCACGTATAGGGATTCCAAAATGAATTAATCTCAACCAGATGCATTTTATGAAACCAATCCAAAAAAATCCTAATCAATACCAAAATTGCTAACAGAGGAAGTATTTCTATCTCTAGGGAACAAGTGGCATTAAAGTCTCCACCTATAACCCAAGCCAAATCATGGTTAGTATTAATTAATTCAAGATGATTCCATAGGTCTTTGCGGATAGAGCTTTTGGGACGAGCATATACGGTTGTAAATAGAAATCTCCAACTATCAATCTTTACATCACAGTTGATAAATTGAGCATCATGGCAAATAACATGGATATCAAAATAACTCTTCCAAAGTAACCATAATCCCCCACTAAAACCTTCAGCCTCCACTCTGAAAATACCCTCGAAACCCAATTTAGAACTCACACGATTTGCAGCTTCACCACTGATTCTAGGCTTTATAATAACGATAACATCTGGTTTCTTTTGACAAATTAGATCTTTCATAGCACGATGAAATGATGGTTTCAGTGCTGCTTGAACATTCCAGCAGATGATTTTTCTATTCATAATTTGTTCATCGAAAGAGAAAGAAGAAATATAATGTTAAAGAACGAGCTAATGTTCCTTAAACAATAACTCACCATTACAGACCCCGAGCTAATGTTCTTCTTTAAACAACAACCCAGAGCATACAAGACCATAAGAGAGACATTCCAAAAGCTAGCTCAAGAAATGGAGAGCTCATAATCCTATATGAACCCCACACCAACCTCCCATATGGTCGATGTGGGATCCTGTAACAGATCATCCCCTTTGAGCACCAACGCCCACATTGGTGATGTGGGGCTCACCGGGTCTGGCTCTGATACCCTATTACAGAACGAGCTAATGTTCCTTAAACAAAAACTCATCCATTACAGACCCCGAGCTAATGTTCTTCTTTAAACAACAACCCAAAGCATACAAGACCATAAGAGAGCCATTCCAAAAGCTAGCTCAAGGAATGGAGAGCTCATTGTAACACCCCAACTGTAAATAACATACTTAACGATTTAATAGCAGCAGAAAACATAACATTACGACTAATAAAAGGGGGCGGTGTTACACGCCGTTAGCCACCCACGTGGCTAACTAGGAAGTTACTTACAAGTGTATCGGTCTGATTACATGAATTCCCGAGCATAAGTAAATGAAACACAACCCACTTCCAAAGTCACACTATACCGAGTGTTTAAGTACAAAAATCACATTTCAATTATAATTCCACTATAACCTACTACCTCGAGTGTACAAACACAACTCGGGTTGGCTATTTCAAAAGAATCAAAAGTATGTCTTTCTACTCCGGAGCTAAAGCGACTCCGCTTCCTCGATCAATTTCCTGAAATAAAATATGGTGCCCCGAAGGGCTCAACAACCTATGGCTGGTATGATTAACGTGCAACCCGCCGGCTAACGGGCTACACAACAACTAATTCTCATAGTGAACATGAAATTAATTTTTAACACACAACATGGATAAACATGCGATATTTATCACAAGCAACATGTATAAAACACAACAACACTTGTTGCGATCATCATAGTCACAACACAACAACATTGGAAACGAACCACGTGAGGGAAACGATCCAGGTTGGAGTTAATCAACTGTTGAGCCTAGAGAATGATGCATTCTTATGACGAGCTCGTTAATTAACTGGCTATCGCTCTATTATATCGAACGAGTAACTTAATTTAAGGTACGCCATATATGGTGATCCAACTCACTGTACACAAATCCCCTTAACCCCGAACTTAAGTCAAGGCAGGAGAGCCATTCATTTGACTCATGGGAAGGTTGAATTCTAAGAAAGAATAGCAACCTAAAGAACAACTGGGGAAGTTCGAATCTGATTCAGATATCGACTTCCTAAACATAGCACGTGTGACTGGCCTCCGGATTTCTCACCCCCAGGTTAGTAAACTTGTTAGAAGATCCAAAGTATGGAACCTAACATAGCACGTCAAATAACAATACTCAAGCCATTTAGGCATTAGGGGTGGTAAGACATATAAACGTACACAATACGCAACAGTCACGTACTTAACGTAGTTTGAACACTTCCGTAGGTTGGAAACATTAATCCCATGTATTTACCTTTTATACGGTCCTATCATCGATTAGCTAACGGAGTTAGCACGTATTCAAGTTAACAATAGCGAAGGCATCACACAATATAATATAAGTACGGTAAACTCGTTTCATACGTTATCTTATAAAGGTGGTAATCAAGCACAAAACACACAACACACAAGCCGGTGTAAACCCGGTAGCAAATGGGGTGCAAGAAAACCATACTTTGGTCCCCGCTGCTTTCTTTCTCCACCGAAAGCAACTCCAATAATATTACTCACGTCGGTTAATTTCCGTACTTAGCTTCTTTAATTAATCACTTAACATTATTAACTATTTACTTTCACACTTGGCTTATAACTTTTAACCCTCTAAAATGGTCTTTATAACTCACCAAACATGTCCTAAACAACTTTATAACATTAATACCAAACAATCCCCATCAACCCACATCATTTACAAAGTTGAAATGTCATTTTTAAAGTGGTCCGGGACTTGGTCCTCACCCTAGGTCCCAGACCATACACAAACAAAACTCTCGACTGAAAATTGATGCTGGTCCGGGACTTGGACAAGGGGCAAGGTCCCGAACTAGTTGAAGGCAAATCTCTCGAACTGAAATGAGGGGTGGTTCGGGACTTGTACAAGGGGTAAGGTCCCGGACCATTTCAAAGGAAAATTTCTCGGTAAAATGAAAAGGGCTGGTCCGGGACTTATACGTGGGGTTAGGTCCTGGACCATTAAATGGCAAGACTCCCGGGGGTCTTTTAGGGGGTGGTCCGGGACTAGGGCAAGGGACTAGGTCCCGGACCCCTACAGAATAATGTTGTCCTTTGCAATTTCAATTCTCATTTCAATCCCTCTCTTGGCTCATTGTTTTCCCAATCTTTACACATGTATTTAGGTACATTCTAACACCATTTTAACCTCTTGGACTTGTCTAGATTATTGTCTAAAACCTCACTCAAATCTTGATTAAAATGCCCATCATTTTCACACTTACAACCTCCTAGAACTCACACTTGTTTTTCTAGGTTCTAAGTTGCATATTGTTCCCTAGTTTCCCTCACCATTAATGCATCTCCAAAGTGCAACTCTCCTCATGTTACTACTCTAAACTTCACCCAACTACATATCTCAATTCAATTTACATTCCAACGTGACTATGTACTCCAATTAACCTCTAAAAACTCCTAGGTTATTTATGTCTAAACTTGTCTTAAGGCATCTTATTTTCTATACAAATTTTGGCATGACTTCCCCACAATCCTGACATGCTCACAATGGTTGTTCACCACATCTAACACTTTTTACAATTTAAATTCATTCCAAAGACCAATTCACACATCACTCATCAAAATCATCACAACAACATCATATACAATAATCCTTATGAACTTGGCTCTTAGACCCTTAATGACATTAATCTTAAACACTGAATTTCCTCATATTAATCGCAACACCTGCATTACACTCAACATTTAACACATTTTATTTGCTCAAACATAAACACATTCATAAAACATAACACTAATTCAAGGTAAGTTGATTACCTTGTATTTTCTTTTCAAAACTTTCTTCTCTTAACTTCTTGTTCCTCAACCGGTTCCAATGGGGTTTTAATCACTAATCTATATACCATTGCCCAATACATAATAATGAGTATTTAAGAGATAAACCAAGCTCTTGTAAACAACCCTAAAACAAGAGGGTGTTTAAACCATCGAAATGAAGGGATTTACCTTCTACTTCACAATGGAATGTTCGGCAATCAATTAGGAAAGCTCCAACACTTGATGAAGATTTAAACAAGCTTGAAATGGAGAACAATCATGGTGTTCAAACAAGGCAAATCGCCATTTTTGGAAGGAAATGGAGAAGTGAAACCTTGAGTTCTTTCTTACCTTAAGCAACCAAGGAGTTGGTTGTCTTCAAAAATGAGGGGTTTTCTCTTCAAGGCAAGATATACCCATGGAGGTCAAATATGGAGTTTTGAAGATTTGAAAGGTGGAAATAATCCCCAAGATGAGAGAAATATTTTGGTGTAATAATTTCTTGATTTGGAGCTAGGATGATGAAGGAACAAGGAGATGAAGAGTGGAGTTCTTCTTGGCTTACCAAATCGCCATTGTTGGGAACAAATGAAGAAGAAGAGCTGGGAGAGGGGGGAGTTCGTGTGAGAGGCTGGAGAATTAGGATAGAAGATAGAGAATGTGTGAGAGAGAGGTATACAGTAGAGTGTGTACTTTGCTTTTGTTGTTTTGGACTTTAGTGAATAAAGTAGAATCAATGCAAACAAGAGGGGGGCATCTCGTGAGACACACACACACACAAGAGCCAATCAGATTTTTTTCGTTACTAAAATTATAGAGAAAGGGCACATGGTCAATTAGCATATAATACCCGTAAATCCCGAACTGTCAGTATTTAACAATTCGGGTCCGGTTTCCGGATTTTATTTTTTTGTTTCTTCGATTCTAAAAATTCTTAGACTTTGATTAGTGTATAATTATAGTTATAAAATCAACTATAATTTATACAATTCCATTTTAAACCGCTTAAAGTCACGTTTTTCGGTTTTCTCGAAAAACGTGCTTTAAAGCCTCATTTGTGTTTTTAAGCCACTATATGGATCCGTTTTCTTCGGGAATTGTTCCCACATGTTCTTAGTATATAACTAAGTCCAAGGAATCCATTTATAATCTTATTAAAGGTTATATTCCTCCTAAGATTGCTTAATGCATGTTTTTGTGTTTTATTACTTTAACGTGTTTTCTTAATTCTTTTGGTTTCTCTTTCTTCACCAAAATTATTAAGGACTTAATTAGCCTTAAAGTAACATAAGTACACAATTTATGAACATACTTAAGTTTTGGGTATTTCAATCTACCCCCCTTAAAAGAACTTTGTCCTCAAAGCTCAAAAATTCCCATGTATCACTTATTTAGGATATCGGGATCACTTCTACAACATATAACACATATCACAACATATACTTATCATAAACCATCAGAATCAATGGTCTGGATAATGTAATAACCATCAGACTCTAAGGTTTGGATAATGTAACAACCATCAGACTCTAAGGTCTGGATAAATAACATGACAATGTATTCAAATACATGTCGAACATACACAAAGCGAAAAGGCTCTACCCCCCTTAAAAAGGGGTACGCCCCGTACCCTATACATACGAATACTAGTGAGTAAATAAAGACGGGTACTTCGCCCTCATATCATCTTGCAGCTCTCAAGTGGCCTCCTCGACCTCCTGGTTAGACCAGAGGACCTTCACCAGTCGAACAGACTTGTGGCGAGTGTCTCGAGACTTAGTATCCAGGATCCGTACAGGAGTCTCCACTGATCGCATGGTCGGCTCTATGGTTAGCCTCTCCGGCTGAAGCACATGAGACGAGTGTGACATATATTTCCTCAACTGTGACACATGGAATACATCGTGCACTTTGCCCAGCTCAGCAGGTAGATCAAGCCTGTAAGCAACCGGGCCCACCCGCTCCGTCACGACGTAAGGCCCCATATATTTTGGGTTCAACTTGCCTTTCTGGCCAAAACGAAATACACCTTTCATAGGCGAGACTCATAGAAATACCTGGTCGCCCACAGCGAACTCCAGGTCTCGTTGCCTCACGTCAGCATATGATTTCTGCCTATCCTGAGCCACCTTCATATTTGCTCGTATCTGTTGCACTTCAGCCTGCACTTGCTCCAGATACTCAGGTCCTAATATGACCACCTCACTCGACTCATCCCAGCATAAAGGCGTGCGGCATGGTCTACCGTACAACGCCTGGAAGGGAGACATCTTGACTAACGCATGATAACTGTTGTTGTAGCTAAATTCAATCAGATGTAACTTATCAATCCAGCTGGTCTGAAAGTCTAGTGCACATGCACGTAACATATCCTCTAGCGTCTGAATAGTGCGCTCACTCTGACCATCTGCCTGGGAGTGGAACGCTGTACTCAACTTCAGTTATGTACCAAGCGCTTCCCGTGTAGATCTCCAGTACCTCGAGAGGAATCTGGTATACCTATCAGACACGATAGTCTTTGGTACACCATGATGCCGTACAATCTCACGGTCAAAGAGCTTTGCTAGCTTTGCCACTTTCCAGGTGTCCTTCATCGGAATGAATTGGGCCACTTTGGTAGTCGATCTACAACAACCCAAATCATATTCAAGCCTCCCCGAGTAGGCGGAAGCCCAACAACGAAGTCCATGGAAATATCATGGAACTTCCACTCAGGAACGGGCATCGGCTGTGCCATACCACCAGGACGTCGGTGCTCAAACTTGACCTTCTGACAAGTGAGACACCTAACAATGTAGTCTGTCACATCTTTCTTCATCCCCGTCCACCAGAAGTATCTTTTCATACCCTTATACATTTTCGAAGCCCCGGGATGGATGGAAGTAGTAGAACTATGTGACTCACTCAGTATGCGCTCCTTCAGTTCAGTGCTACTTCGGGGAATGCAGAGTCGGCCTTTTAGTCTAATCAAGTCATCATCGTTAAGTCGGGAGTCGTATTTATGACTCTCGAATGTGCCATCAATAAGCTTCTACCGAATCTCTTGCATGTACTGGTCTGACAACTGAGCACTCCGCACCTCATCAACCAAGCTAGAATGAGAGACTAGCGAATGGAGAGATTGCGCTCGGCGACTCAATGCATCAGCAACAACATTTGCCTTTCCTTCTTTGTACTGAAGGTTGATGTCGTAGTCATTAAGGAATTCGACCTACCTTCTTTGCCTCATGTTCTACTCCTTCTGAGTGAAAAGTACTTCAAACTTTTATGATCAGAATAATCGTCACATTCACCCCATACAAATGATGTCACCATATCTTCAAGGCGAAGACAATGGCACCCAATTCTAAATCGTGGGTAGGGTAGTTTTCTTCATGTCTCTTCAACTGTCGGGAGGCGTAGGCGACAACCTTCCCGTGTTGCATCAATACACAGCCCATACCTTTACCTGATGCATCACAGTAGACCTCAAAACCGTCTGTACCGTCAGGGATAGTCAAGACTGGTGCAGAAGTTAGAGCGTCCTTGAGGCTCTGGAAGGAACTCTCACAATCATCTGTCCACTCGAATGGTGCATCCTTCTTCATCAAGGAAGTCATCGTCTTCGAGACACTGGAGAAGTTCTTCACAAACCTCCTATAATACCCTGTCAGACCGAGGAAGCTCCGGATGTCGGTAACCGTCTTCGGCCTAGGCCAGGTGCGCACAGCATCAATCTTGGCTGGATCCACTACGATCCTAGCCTCAGAGATGACATGACCAAGAAAAGAGACTTGTTCTAGCCAGAATTCACACTTCGAGAACTTTGCGTATAGCTGGTTTTCTCTCAACGTTTGCAATACATTTCTCAGGTGGATTTCATGCTCACCCTTTGACTTGGAATAAACAAGAATATCATCGATGAAGACAACCACTGACTTGTCTAACTGATCACTGAATAAGCGGTTCATCAAGTCCATGAACTTTGCCGGTGCATTAGATAGACTAAACGGCATGACGGTAAATTCATAGTGCCCATATCTGGTTCGGAACGCGGTCTTCTCAATGTCACCTTCTCGTATAGCTATCTGATGGTAACCTGATCGCAGATCGATCTTGAAGAATACGAATGCTCCCTTAAGCTGATCAAATAGGTCGTCGATGCGTGGTAAAGGGTAACGGTTCTTCACCGTAACAGCATTTAGTTTTCTGTAGTCAATGCAGAGGCGGAGACTACCGTCCTTCTTCACGAAGAGGACCGGTGCTCCCCATGGGGATACGCTCGGGCGTATAAACCCCTTATCAAGAAGGTCTCTCAGTTGTTCTTTGAGCTCTGTCATTTCAGCTGGAGCCTTACGGTACGGCGTCTTCGCAATCGGTCCGGTGCTTGGTACCAAGTCAATCTCAAACTCAACGGCCCGTGCAGGCGGCATACCTAGAAGTTCCTTTAGAAAGACGTCAGGAAATTCCGACACAACCGGCACATCTGGGCTAAACTCAGGGTCTCTCTCTATGTCCTGGACATAGCAGAGGTATACATCATTCTTCCATCTGATTTCACGGTACATGGCCATGGCAGAGATAATTTGAGTCGAAGGCTCCCTAGGTCTCTGGCGGTATGAAATTGTAACCCCAGTAGGACTCCGAAGAAGCAGGCGGTGCTTAGCGCATAGGATTCGGCCCTTGTGTCACTCCAACCAGTTCATTCCCACAATTACATCAAACCCAAGTCCGTCGAACTCTATCATGTCGATCGGGAACTCTTCGTTCTTGATTCGAACGGTAGCACCTCGGTAGTAACGGGTACATCTGATTCGTTCCTTGGATGGGAGTGTGACCACAAAGTCGGGCATCAACTCCACATCTAACCCTAGACTCCTCGCAAATGCAAGCGAGACAAATGTATGTGAGGCTCCAGAGTCGAACAGAATTGAGGCATCCACGCCCTTCACTGGGAAGGTACCGGTGAGGGTAGTGCCGCTTCGGCCGGCTTCTGCCTCAGTACACACATTCAAGGTACCGCCCGTTCCAAGTACACAGCCTAGTTTATTTCACAAATTTCATAAGTATACGGTAATAACACAAGTGGAACACTGAGAAATTCAACACTGCTTTATTCATTATCACTCCTTTTACACCATGAGGGGTATTGCATTACAACAGCATTGCTTAACGTAGAGAAAACTCAATGCATCACATGCTTAACATACAACTGGATTTACATACTACAGGGTTGCACATGGTTCAAAACTGTCTAAAGGTTAAGTTCAGGCGTCCAGGCTTCATGTGTGTGGCATTTATTATCGCCGGAGGTGCCGTATTCAGCTTGATCTTCTTGATACCGTGATACAGCATCCTCGAAGGTCCACCCATGACCTAGACATCTCCTGACTTCAACAATAATTTCTTAGCGAGGTCCGCACGCTTCTGCTCGCCATAGATAAACTCAGCGGTATCACCAATGGACAGAGACACCACGGGTACTCCCTTACTAAGAGACTCGGGTGACTCGTCCTTGTCTTGGTGTAAACCCAATCTTCCACCTTTCTGGTAGAAGTTGACAATACACAAATCTGGCTTGATACTCGAAATTGATTCCAATTCAACTTGCTGAGTGATTCCCACAGTGTGATTAACGACTGCGAGGAACTCCTCAGGTATATTCGGTGTAGTCATTGCATCTTCAACTCGGGTCTCTTGATACGACTTGGTGTAATTGTTCCAATCCTTACCTATACACATCATCTTCAAGTGCATCTTCGCTCCACTCGGGTATTCTGGTGTATAGAAACCTCCAAGTACGTTGCATCGTCGGATGATCTGGATTTGTGCTTCAGGTTTCAGGTATCCGCTTAATAGTAACATACCTGGCTGGATAACCTAACACTGCTCCGTCGAGAATTCGGTATTGTCGATGGCGGTTTCATCGAGGGTTGGTGTGGGAGGGATAGGATAGCATATAGTGAAGGGTCCTAAGTTGTAGAATTGTCTAACTTAGGTAAATTGTATGTCACACTCAACTTGATGGTCATATAATTCATGTACTAGGTTTGCTAACAATCATGCATGGAATGCGGTAAGCAAGTAGTTTATTCACTCATTCGGTTTAGTAATACCTGGTCTAGAAGAGGGTCCAACTCCCTCAGATCGATCAACAGCATTTAGGGTGGCCTTTCCGGCTCTCGATCCTGCCCCCTTCTAGGTGTTACGGTTCCCCTGGCCTGGTGTAGGCTGGTTCGCCATTTTTTGGCCCTCGGGTGTCACGGTGACCTTGCCCTTACCCTTGTAGCTTCAGCTTTCAGGGTTTTGGAAACACTCGTAGTCTCGGTGTCCTATTCTCTGGCAGTAACGACACTTCACCTTCTCTCCTTTACAATCAACCCCAGGATGGTCCTTGTCGCACCACCTACAGTGATATTGGCGACCAGAGTTGCCTCCTGAACTAGAGCCTGAACTCGCTGTTATTACATAATACTGTTAGCATTCATTTCACAGGGTTACTACATATATTCAATTGCACTAGGGAATGATTTATTACCCTTTGGTGCATGAGAGCGTAGGGGCTTGGCCGCAATAGCATAAGTAAGGTGAAGTGGCTCCTCAATAGTGGTCGTCTGGCCCTGGCCCTTGCCGCTCTGCTGTTGGCCTGTGTGGGACTGGTGGTATTTCCCTTTATTTTTCCCACAGTGCCCTTGAGAGTTTTGCCCATCACCAGACGCCTTAAGCTTGTGCGCATGCTCCTCGTCCCTCAGCCGGCGGTAATTTCGACCTTAGCAGCGGCATGATAGCACTCCTGAAGTTTAGGGTGTTAGTTATGTCCCGCAGATTCCCACATTATCTCTTATTGTACATACTTATTCACACACATAACGGTGGTTTCAATTACCTGTAAGGTGGTGTATTCAGCTGGTCCCATGCCATAGCGTAGGCTGTGGCTTAGTCCGCTGTAGAATCGGTTCACCAGGATCCGGTTTGAGTAACCGAGATCCGGTAGTATGTGGATTAGGTCGGTGAAGGTGGTGTAGTATTTGTCCACCGACATCTTGTCGCCTTGTTTCAGACTATCCAGCTCACGGCGCTTCGCCTCTTGTACATGTACGGGGTGTAACACCCCTAATCTTAAACCTGTAATAATATCGCAAGTCGTAGCATAACAGAATATAATTCGCAGCGGAAAATAAACTAACTAACGTTGGTGTTACACGCCGTTACTCACCCATGTGAGCAACAAGGCAACCTTACCCCATCCATCAACTTCAACTCCTCACCGCTGTGATGAACAAGATACTGAGCATACTTAACTTACAAACCAAATCCAAACTGAGCAACTAAATGAATACCATAAACTCCGAATACAATACGTAATAAAACTACAAGTGTTTATTGAAACGCATCAGCTACCCCTGTGTCCCACACTTCGGCTTGAGTCTTCTTCAATAACCTGGAATGTTTGGCCCATTGAAGGGCTCAACAATCGAAATGCTGGTATGCTAAATGTAGTCCTAAGTCATCTAGATTCCAAAAGTCGTTTAGCCATCTTGATATTAGATTCATTACATGCTGTACCAGTTTACAATAATAATAATAACTGTAATTGTTTAAATGAACACACAACAATTCAACCAACAATATTATCACACAACCAATAACCAGTAACCAATAACCAACAATCAATAACCAATCATCAATAACCAATAACCAAACAAGATACGCGTATTAATTAATTGTACTTGTTAGTTGGCCACTTGGCCCTTATCCTTTTAACCAATCACTTGACCTTCCAATTAATTTCCACCTCAGGCGTCATGTTAGGACAACCCTTAATAACTTATTAATTGACAGTAGTCCTCTGGGTTCCAATGGAACCTGTTACCAACTGGCCTTATGGCCCTGGATAATTATTTTGACCGATCCAGTTGAACCTGTGCACCAACGGTAGTGCCCTCCGCCATCGTCGAATGTGGACAATGGATTCCCTTGAGTGACTTCCTTAAGAAGTCCCTCGCATGATCAAAGATGCGCAACCAGAACCAGAAAGTTGAACAGTCTGGATTCCTCTCTTTATAAGTTAGCCTTTAGTCAGTGAACAATATCCAATTCCAATCCTTGAGTTAAGACTATACAGTTGACCATCAGTTAGGTTCATGTAATACCTAAAGGTCAGTTAGTCTTGTTCCAGTTTAGATGTATAAACTTCCAGTCATAAGACGTTCGCGTAAAATAAAACAATGGTGTTGAGCAATACAGTATACAAGATAATATACAAAATCACAAATATCGCTCTTAGCAATTAAACACGCAACGTCTGACCTCAGGAAAATCCTTAGGACATTCAGACCACACAATTAGCATACCGTTCACCGTGATACTGCTAGCTTGACTATTCACGCTCAGTAATTCATTCCCGTATCGCTATTATATATACATACAATACCGGGTAACATTAATACAACATTCACTAAGTATTACAGTACTGTCACTACAGAACTAATACTCGTAGTATACTAACCCCGTATGTTCTTTATTTTCCCCTGCTATTTTACAATGGTTCGAGGTAGTTTAACAGTTCATTATTTTATGTAGTAACTACATGTGATAATGAATTTCTATTTCATAGTATATCTTCATCTCATTAATTATATACTCATAACTGTTTCCACTCATTCTATATATTATTCAATTTGGCTATTTTTATTATAACCACCTTTATTTTATAAACTTTACATTATACTCCATAATATATTATATTCCTTAGTTTTAATTACTTTCTTTATAAATTACAAAACCAACCTTATAATTTCGGTAATTACATAATGAACACATTAACCTTTGTAAATTATTACTTAACCATATAACTTTTCGGTAATCACAAATTAAATATACTAATCTTTATAAATTACTAATTAACCACATAAATCCTCGGTTTCAACATATCTTTTCTATATTTACATTTTAACCCCAAAACTTTACATAAGTTACATATTAATCCATAAACTATAGTTTTCATATTTAATTTCTTTAAATAACCGAAATGACCCATATATTTTCAAAAATTACTTTTCCTCCCCATATCCATTTCGGTTTAACATATTAATTTTTATAAATTACATATTCACCCCAAAACTTTTATAAACTTAATATTTTATGTCATAAATCATTTTAACCCCAAGTTTTTGGTCAACACTTTGACCAAGACTTAATTTCATAGTTAATACTTTAATATACCCAGAAAAACATATGTAATTCGATTTTTACACCATACTTTCCAGAAATTACCAAAATAGCCCCAAAACTTTATAAAATGTTATTTAAACACTTAAACACTTATTTAAATTCACCAAAGTTCATAATATTAATTCCAACCTTATATTATATCATAACTATGCCAAATAAGCCCTTAAGGTCTCGGTAATTATATTTAACACCTTATACTTTTCAAAATTTACATTTTAGCCACATAACTTATTAAACTAGCCATTTAAATACTTGTAGCTATTTTTAATACTCCCAAAATTTATAATATAAGCTAATACACTTATATACTTCAAAAATCACCAAGTAAGACATTTTATTCTCGGCTTCAATTCTATTTTACCATATGGTTTCTAAACTTGATTTAAACCTTATAATAAGTATATATAAATGTATATAAGCCATATAACACTTCTAAAAATTATGTTAATGACTTAGGATGATTATAAACTCAAAATAGAGCATTTAATCTCTAGATAATTCAGCCTATATATATGCATCTTAATTAAATTTTGTGACACAAATTTATACCTTAAGGTAATAATCTTACCTTGTATGTTATAAATTATTTTCTTAAAATTTTAACCCATAGTATTTTGGCCTTAATATTACAAGGCTTATACATAATTTTTATACCAAAGTTTGAAGCTTAAATCAAGCTTAAACTTAATAAACCTTAATTATAGAAACTTACTCCTTAAATCAAGATAATTCTTGTTCTTGATTTTTCCTTGAATTCCAAGCTCCTCCAATGCTACTTTGATGTAGAACTTTCGGCCTCCTTATATATTTAGGAGATCCAATTGTTAGACTTCTAACAAGGATTTATAAGTAAGATTTGGAGTAGTTTTACAAGAGTTTACCTTAGGTATTTCTCAAGGAATTTTTGGTACACCTTGGGATGAATGTAGATCTAAGTTTCCTTCATGAAATGATGAAGAGAACCTTGGTTTAGAAGCTTATAATTTTCGGAAATGAGTTAAGGAGTTTACTAGGATTTTCAACATGAAAATATACCTTAACTTGATCTTGTTGTTCCTTGTGTTATTGTTGAATCAAGACACTTCCTTGGAGTACTAATGCTTGGCGAAAATAGCAAGGGTTGCTAGGATGATTCTTGCTTCAAGACTTAGTAGATTTAACTAGGAAAATTACATTGAAATGGTGTTAGAACCTAATTCACCATTAATGGAGCTTTGAAGCTCTAAGGAATTAACTAGCAAAGGAAGAAAGAAAAGAGAGGAGAATGAAGACTTACAAAAATCGGTGGAAGGAGGGCAAATGAGAGTAAGCTACCGTATGGTATTAGAAGAATGAAGGAAATCCTCATTTGACACAATAATGTCAAAGATGCCTATCTTTCCTTAGTTTATTATTTGACTCATGGCTCCACAAATGTCCATTATTCATGCTAGACTTCCGGCTGATTGGCAAGGAGATTGGAATAGCTTTGTTTAATATTTGAAACAAGATGACAAAGGGCAAGGTAGGTAGGTGTTTCTTTTGATTTTTTTCTAAGGTGACTACCATGTTATTTTGTCTCATTTTCTCCTTGTGGTTTCGACAATGTGGACTGAATGTAGGCATTTGATTATTGATGATTGAAGACATTAGAACATGCCTAGGTAGGTAGGTATTCTACTTTGATTTTTATAAGGCAATCCAACCTTATTTTCTTGCTTGAATTCGGTACCCATGTGCTGCCACTAGACAATTGATTTTTGTTGTATTAGGCATGGGAATATACATAGTTAGGTAGCTGTTTTTATTGACTAACATTCAGCAATCAATCTCCCCTTTGTCTTGATCACAATCGGTAGCCACATAAGATAGAACATGGGTTGTTTTATTTGTTTATAGTCTTGTACAAATGCTAGATCTACTTTAGTTGTATTTTATTTCATGACTTTTCAAAGACTACTCTCTTCTTGTTTTCTTGCAGGTCTTACGGTAATGGGGTTCCCATTTGACTGAAATTATTTGAAATTATCACATGGCACATGTAGGGATGAGTCACCATTCCATAAGGCAAATTTTCAAACTAAAACTAGTCAAATGACACCCTAAATGGCGCCCAATATAGAGACCGAATGGAACTGATTTTTAATTTGATTCCTATCACACTATATTTTATTAAGACCATATTATAGCATGTAATAGGTTCCAGCATTTATTTGGTACATTTATACTAAGGTAAAAGGTGAAAGTGTTAAGGTAAAAATGCTGATTTATGGTACCTTTTTGAGCATAAAATCGGCCCTGTTCGTACTGTGTTTTTAGCACTGGATTTAATTGAATTAGATGTTCAACTTATCCCCATTTAGGATTATCAACTCGTGGCTCCTCAAAAGCTTCAAGGTAATTGCGTAAAACGCGTTTTTATGACACTCGAAGGTGCGTTTGTGTGCTTTAAGGATATTCTGGAAACTAAGTAGTCGCTATGAGTTCCAAGTGTTTATAAACATTGTTTATAGTCAATAATAATATATTAAGGTGTTACATTGGGTTATATGGGGTTATATCAACTCATAACTCAATTTCCGGGCTACCAGGACACTCCCGAGCAAAATGGGAGCGTTAAGAAATTCCCCCGAGTAATTTGTGTATTTTTGAAAAATTATCTCGAGTATTCTCTTTAGAATGATGAATATTGATGATAGGAACTCTAAGAAAGATTTATATAGGAGTTCGTGCCACTTCGGTACCTCTCCGGGGCATTCCCGGGGTTTATGGGGCCCCCAACGGGTACCTCAGAGAACTTTGCGTTTAACTGAGAATTTAACGTGAGGACTTCATCTTATATGTTTAATATAGTGTTATGGTGCATTTGTAATGAAGTGTAATACTTTATTTCATCTTATAAAATATTTCCGGGACTTTCGGGCCTTAAGGGAGGTGTGTGACTCTCCCGGGCATTTTACATTTCTATTTTGTTCTAACTGAGGACCTGTGTTTTAAAGGTTATATAATGATCCTTAGTTGACTTGGTATGAGTTTATAGTTCATATACCATAGTTTGCTTAAGGTCCGGCTTTAACGCTCGTTGTTGACCATAACGAGTTTTGGTGCATTTTAACGCCTAAGTGTTTATATACTTTCTTAGGGTTTAATAATCCCCCAAATAATGTTTATTTGCCATTATTTAATTATTTAAATGTTAGGGGTATTTCAGTCTACCCCCCTTAAAAGGACTTCGTCCCGAAGTCATAACTTATACTTACTTATCCTATGGAATCAAGTTCCTCATGTCTATTCCTGTATACTTATCATCACTGGGTATCAATACTATATTGATACCTCTACATTCCACCAGTCATTCGATTGCTCATGACAATCAATGTAGTGTAACATAAATAATTTGATAGATACTGTAAGGTAAATAAGTATTTCCATGAACATCCAAGTGTTATATAGAACACAACAATAACCATCCAAGTGTTACATAGAACACATCAATAACCATTCAAGTGTCACATAGAACACATCAATAACCATCCAAGTGTCACATAGAACACATCAATAACCATTCAAGTAATTGCACACATGCGCAACAACCAAACACAGAACCAAAAACCAGTTATCTAGACTGCAAATATGCAAGTCGCATGTGGTGCTCTACCCCCTTTAAAAAGGGTTACGCCCACGTACCCCCACAAGTACACACATACTAAAGAAAAAGTTCTGGATACTTGTCTCGTATGGAGTCCTCTAACTCCCATGTCGCCTCCTCTATATCGTGGTTTGACCACAGAACCTTGACCATTCTAATGGTCTTGTTCCTGGTCTCCCTATTCTTGGAGTCTAAATGTGAACTGGGGTCTCCTCATATCTAAGTGTAGGATCTAGCTCGAGTGTCTCGGGATCTAAGATATGTGATGGGTGAGGCACATATTGCTTTAGCTGAGAAATGTGAAATACATTGTGTACTCTCCCAAGCTCAATAGGTAAATCTAATCTGTAGGCTAATGGGCCCACTCGCTCCGTGATAAGGTACAGTTCTACATACTTCGGGCTAAGCTTGCCCTTCTGCCTAAATCTGAAAACTCCCTTCATAGGTGAAACTCTAAGGAAGACTCGATCACCTACTACGAACTCGAGGTCTCTCCTCCGGACGTCAGCATATGACTTCTGTCTGTCCTAGCTATCTATCTTCATGTTCTTGCGTATCTACACAATATCCTCTTTCATCTGGTTTAGGTACTCTGGCCCTAAGATGATATTCTCACTGGCCTCGTCCCAACAAAGAGGTGTCCTGCATGGCCTGCCGTACAATGTTTGAAATGGTGGCATCTGAATGGATGCATGATAGTTGTTGTTGTAGGCAAACTCGATCAAATGTAGACGATCTATCCAGCTTTGCTGGAAGTGTAAGGCACAAGCTCTAAGCATGTCCTCTAATGTCTGGATTGTTCTTTCACTCTGACCATTTGTCTGTGGATGGAAGGCTATACTTAGCTTCAGCTGCGTACCCAATGCCTCCTGAACTTGCTGCCAAAACCTAGAAACGAACCTTGAATCTCTATCTGACACAATCGATTTAGGTACACCGTGGTGTCTAATGATCTCTCTCTGGAAGAGGTCCGCTAGCTTGGGGACTTTCCAAGTGTCCTTGATAGGAATAAACTTTGCTACTTTTGTCAGTCTGTCGACGATGACCCATATCATGTTAGCACCTCCTCTAGTCAGTGGAAGACCTACTACGAAATCCATGGATATATCCTCGAACTTCCAATTGGAATGGACATCAGTTGTACTAAACCGCCCGGTCTCCGGTGCTCAAACTTTACTTTCTGACACGTCATACATCTCGCCACAAACTCTGCAACATCTTTCTTCATACCACTCCACCAGAAATGTAATTTCAGATCCTTGCACATTTTGGATGATCCTGGATGTACTGATAAGGATGAGCAATGAGCTTCCTGTAGTATTCTTTCCCTTCAAGTCTGGGCTGGACTCTGGAATGCACAAACGACCATTCAGTCTGATTAACCCGTCTTCACTGAGTACAAAGTCATACTTCTGTCTCTCAAAGATACAGTCAGTCAACTGCTGCCTGATAGTCTTCATGTACTGGTCATTATTCTAAGCACAATGTACCTCCTCGATGAGACCGTTGTCTCCTGTCATGGCAAATAAGGAATGAGCTCTACGGCTCAGGGCGTCAGCAACTACATTTTCCTTGCCCTCCTTGTACTTGAGGTCGATGTCGTAGTCCTTCAGAAACTCAACCCATCGCCTCTGCCTCATGTTCAGCTCCTTCTGAGTGAATAAATGTTGAAGGCTCTTATGATTTGAGTAGACTATCACTGTAACTCCATATAAGTAGGGGCGTCAGATCTTCAGTGCAAACACAACTGCTCCTAATTCCAAATCGTGTGTTGGGTAATTCTCTTCATGTTTCTTCAGCTGGCGTGAAGCATAAGAAACAACCTTGCCATTCTGCATAAGTACACACCCTATCCCTGTGCCTAAGGTATCACAATAAACTTCAAACCCGTCGGTCCCCTCTAGAGTGGTGAGTATGGGTGCCGACGTCAGTAGATCCTTCAGTGTCTGAAAGGAACGCTCGCAATCTTCGGTCCTTACAAATGGAGAATCTTTCTTCATCAGACTCGTCATCGGTTTCGCCAATTTGGAGAAGTCTTGTACAAATCTGCGGTAGTAACCAACTAATCCCAAGAAACTACGGATATCTGTCACTGTCTTTGGTCTCGGCCAAGTCTTAACTGCCTCAATCTTCACAGGGTCTACAGATATACCGCTGGCTGATATTACATGCCCTACAAAGGCTACACTGTCTAACCAGAAATCACATTTTGAAAGCTTAGCATATAATTGGTTCTCTCTCATGGTCTGTAAAACTTGCCTCAGATGCACTTCGTGCTCGTCCTTAGTCTTAGAATAAACTAGGATGTCTCGATGAATACAACCACTGATGAGTCTAACTGCTCCCTGAACAATCGGTTCATAAGGTCCATGAATATGGCTGGGGCGTTCGATAAGCCAAATGGCATAACTGTGAACTCATAGTGCCCATAGCGCGTTCGAAAAGTTGTCTTCTTTATATCTCCCTCAGCTATCCGTATCTGGTGTTATCCCGATCTAAGCTCAATCTTTGAGAAAACTGTAGCACCTCTTAATTGGTCAAACAGGTCATCAATCCGTGGTAACGGGTATTTTTTCTTGACTGTGACTGCGTTAAGCTCCCTGTAGTCGATGGAAAGTCGCATGCTACCATCCTTTTTCTTCACAAATAAAACTGGTGCTCCCCATGGTGATGCACTCGGTCTGATGTAACCTTTGTCAAGCAGATCCTCCAACTGAATCTTCAGCTCTTTCATCTCTGCTGGTGCCATCCTGTAAGGTACTTTAGCAATAGGCCCTGTGCCTGGTATTAAGCCGATGGAGAACTCCACATCCCTCTTGGGTGGCATCCTTGGTAATTCTTCAGGAAATAGATCAGGAAAATCTGAAACGACTGGTATGTCTGACTGTGTCTGCTCCTCCTGTCTCATGTCCTGGACATAACACAAATAGACTGGCTGTCCCTTCTTCACCTTCTTCATCAATGTGATAGCAGATTCTAGCTTGAAAGTAGGTTCTCTAGGAGTATTGTGATATGAAACTGTCTTGCCCTTCGGGCTCTTTAGTAGTAATCTATGCTCCGCGTAATGTAGTCGACCTTTATATTTCTGTAGCCAATCCATGCCCATGATGATGTCAAAGCCTAAATTATCTAGCTCAATCAAGTCCGCGTGAAACTCTTCATCCATGATATTAATCTGAACTCCTTTGTGGAGTTTCATGCACCTCACTCTCTCCTTCGTCGGTAGTGTGACTAGGAAATCTGAGAGAGGCTCAAGGGTTGTCTCTAACTTCCTTGCTAATGCAGAGGATATAAAGGAAGGAGACGCTCCTGAATCGAACAGTATCGATGCACTCACGCCATTTACTGTGAAGGTTCCCATGATAACATTCCCCTTATCCTTGGCATCGGTCTTGTCCAACACATTCAGCACTGCTCCTCCATTAGACTCGTGGCCTGGGGTTAACAATTTGTAAGATAGTGAGGCTGGTGTGCATGTCCCAAAGGAATTAAAATGCCATTCATTAATCCAATGATTCTTACATGCAAGCTCTATAATTACATCAATATTGCCTAAACGTCAAGTTTAACTGTCCTGGTTTCAGATGGGTAGTATTTACTAAGCTTGATGGGGTTGTATTCAACTTAATGCCCTTAATCCCATGGTACACTAATCTGGATTCTCCACCAAATATCAATACATCTCCTGACTTTAAAATAATCTTTCTCGCCTTGTCCATCCTCTTCTGACCACCGTATAAAAACTCAGCATCATCTCCAATGGAGAATGATATAACTGGTATCCCTTTGGTAATTGACTCAGATGTCTCATCTCGGTCCTGGTGTAATCCAAGTTTTCCCCCTTTCTCATAGAAGTTCACAATACAAACATCGGCTTCAATGTCCGGTATGTGGTTTGTCTCTAATTGTTGTGCAATCTTGACCTCTTATGTCACCAAAGTTTGAAAAATATCGGGTATCCTAGGAACTCGTGATCCATCTATCTTTCTTACTTCTTTAAACAACCTAGTTTGTGGATCCCAATCTTTACCCATACATATCATATATAATTTAAGTTTTGATCCACTCTCATATCCTGGAGTATAAAATCCTCCAAGTCCTATTCCCAAAGTTCTACATTCGTTTACGATAGCTATTTGTTCATCTAGAGTTAAATATTGCTTAAGTAAGACCGTGCCAGGTCGAAGTACTTGGCATTCTTTCTCTGGATATTCCCGACCTTCGCTCATAGGCTCAGGTGATCTCGGTCTCATAGGTAAAGGATAACAAATGTCAAAAATCCTATTAGGTGAGAGGTTTCCTAAGTTAGGTCTCTCTAAATTTTGATTCACACTAAACACATTCAAGTCTTATCGACTGATAACTATAAACATACATTCATGCATCATGCATTTGGTTTAGGTTCTAGGCTTACCGGTATCGCGCTGAGCGCTAGCCTCAGCGCCTGAAGCTCCCACTGAGTACAGGGTGTTTCTTCCTGGAACTATCTCCTTTCCCTTCTGACTCCCGGATGAGGATGGCTGTCCTGCCGGTCCTCTAGTATAGGTGTTGTTCTGCGGCGCCTGACCTCCTCTTAGTCTGCCCGCCTCAATAGCTGGTGTCCTCTGTGAACCTCTATATCCCTTGTATACTCGGCTCGCTGGGTTGGAAAAGCATTCATACTATCCCTATGTCCTTCCTTCTACAATAGCGACACTCCACTTTCCTGCCTGAGCAATCTACGCCTGGGTGATCATTTCCACAGTGTTTACAGTAGTAGTGACGCTGGGGTAGCTTATTGCCCTTAGGTGGTGCCGATCTTAGTGGCTGAGCATCAATAGCTGGGCCGGTCAGACAAGGGACCTGCTCCTTCACCTTCTGACCTTTGAAATCTTTCCGCCCCTTCTTCTTATCAAAGAATCTATTCCCTTCTTGTAGTAACCTGAAATACCCTGAACTTAAATATAAGGATTAAAATTAATCTAATACGTATTTAAGGGCCTAATGACGCCTAAGTAATATTGGTAAGGGAAAATAAATCCAAAAGAAATGGAGAAATGCTTAAAAAGCGAAAAACGCTAAATAAGCGTTAAATAACCATAGGAGGTATGAGACCTCGGTTAGAGTATTATATGAATTCTAAAGGCTTAATAAGACCTAAATAATATATGGGAACAAATCCCGAAGAAAACGGATCCTTAAAATGGATTAAAAACACTAACGAATATTAAAGCGCGTTTTTCGAGGTAACCGGGAAAACGTGACTTTAAGCAGGTCAAATAGACTCGTAATAATGTTGGTCAACTAAATAGTCATTAATAAATATTAGAGAAGGTATACAACCAATAAAACGGGGAAATAGTAAAAATTGTCAAAAACGGGAAGTTGTGGGGCGAGAGTGTAATTAAAATAAGTTAGTGTGTCCACTTTTAAAATAAGAATGTAAGTGTGTGTGTGTGTGTGTGTGTGTGCTGTAGCAGCCGGTTCCCTTCTCTCTCACACACACCCTCTTAATTCCCCTTATTTGCAAAAGACAAAACCATTAAAAGTCAAAAAGTAAAACCTCTCTCCTCACTCATTCACAAACCCAGGTACTGCATCTTCTCCTTCCTTTCTATTCTCTTCTCTCGCGACTGTAATGGCGATTTGAAGCAGCCACCCACAGAGCCATCTTCTTCTTCATTTTTGAAACCTCAAACCATCACCAAATGCTACAAAAACCATACCGTTGAATTCGTATCGTCAAGGAGATCATTCTCCACCCTTCAAAAATCTAAAACCACCAACTTTATTTTTGAGGGTATTATCGGTTAGGAGCTTCAAGAGCACCATTGCAAGATCTATATTCTTCTCCATGTTCTAAGGTAAGAAGTAGACCAAAGCTTCACTCTTGTTCATCTTTCCTTGCAAAAAAAAATACAAAACTCACGTAACACCACTATTTCATTGTTAGTCGGTTTTGGTGTTCCATCTTGAGGGTTGAAGCCTTGTCATTTCCTACTCCAAAAACTCCATTAGAAGCTCAAGGTAAGATCTCCTAAGAGTTTAAGTAAGTTCTCATAAGTTAGGGTTTAAAACCCACGTAGGAAATTTCTAGTTATGGGTGTGTAAGTTTGTGCCTTGTTACATGGTGTAGCTTGGTGTAAATAAATCAAGAAAACAAAGAAGGAAAGAGGAGCAGCAAGTAAGGAGAAGGAGGGGAAAAGGAAAAGAAACAAGGAAACCAAGGTAATGAGAAGCTCTGTATAATTTTAATGTTCGTGTATGTATAAATGTATTACTGTAACATTGTCTAAGCCACTGTAACCGTAGGAAAGGAATGGAGTAAGTTGATGTTAATTGAATTTGTAGTTTGAAACCTTTGAGAAACAAATAAACAAGTGCTAGGTGTAAATGGTTAAGTAAAGTAGTAAGTGTGCAGTGATATTTAGGATGTGATGTGAGAACAATGTATGTGTTGTACAGGTTGTGAACATATTGAGGGTGCAAAATTATGTGGTGAGAACACTTAGAAATGTAGGGAACCTCTGTCAAAATTGGTTTAGGAATGGAGTGTCTTGTGTGCTGTTAGAAAAAAGAAACAGAAGAGAATTTCAGAGAAGCAAAGAATGGGATTTTTCACTTTGTTGTGTAACAGGAAGGGAAATGTAGTTGAGTGGAGTGTAAATGGTAAAACGTGAGTTGTCAAACTAAGTTAGGATGGATTGAGAGTCATTGAGTTAGTGGGAAGAAGAATGGGAAGGTTTGTAGCATTTCTGGAAGAAGTAGAAATAGTAACAGAGGAGGAAAAATTACAGTAAGAGTGTTAATGTAACAGATTTTATAGTGTTGGATTAGGCTAGTTTAAAATGCTTAATCAATGTCAAAACATGCTAAATTATATGTGGGAATATTAGGGAAGAGATTGGAAGAAGTTTGGAATGGAAACAAACTCAAAAACGTATATATATTGCAATACTGTAACTAGTCCGGGTTTGCAAACCAGCACACAAACCCGGACTAGCATGAAAACTCGACAGAAAGTTTTACAGAAGGAGTGGTCCGGGTTTACAAACCAAGACACTAACCCGGACCACCCCAAAAACATGCCCGTAACATACCAAAACAAGTGGTCCGGGTTTGCAAAGGAGTACACAAACCCGGACCGTGCAAAAAAGACACCCGTAACTTATAACAGCAGGTGGTCCGGGTTTGCAGATAGGGACACAAACCCGGACCAGTAGTTTTTCACACCCGAGGACTTTTGCAAAGTAGTGGTCCGGGTTTGTAAACCCGGACACTACTAAAATTCTTCCAGAATGTGTTTTAAAAGCTATTCTAAGTAGGGATGGGTAATGATCGTATAAGATGATTAAGACATAATTAATGATGTTTAAAGGTCATTAAGGCCATAAACAAGCTTAGAAAATGATTTTAAGTAAGTAACATGAGTAAAGGTATTTGAACAATGAAGAATTAGTAAGTGTAAACTAGGAAACTTAGGAAAGTAATAAGTAAGGTTAATTATGGATAATTAACCATTCAACTGTATGTATGTGATAGGATTCAAATAGTTGAACACCGAAGGGAGTCGGTGAGTTCCAAAGTCAACGGTGAAAGGTATGATTTCTTCATGCCCTGTATCCTAATCTGGTTACCCCGATTTGTGTGCTTATTTGACCACCTAATAAGATAAATGCATGAATCGGATTTTATTGCACTTACTTGTGCTCGTCTACATTGTTCTTGATATTTGTCTTGAACAATAGTTTGTATAATTCATGAAATATATGAATGATGATGATGTGTAATTGTGCCTTGCAGTGTACCTGTATATTTGTATTGTATTTGTATGGATGTGTATATGAATAATGTATTGTGTATGTGGTTGGATGTTGACTTCTACTAATTCCTAACTACCTAACTCCTAACTTAAGTGAGTAAATTGGAATGAGTAGAAGTCCGATATAGCTTCGGCCACGCGTGAGGATGCGGAGTCACAAGAGGTTGACTACAATTCCTGACTCCTAAACTGGTCTGCGGCCCATATCCCTTAAATGGGTAACATCCCGGATTGGTGAGTCAAGTAAATCCCGGAGGTGGGACGGAGTAGTCCCCAGGGCCGGAGGTCCCGACGACTTAACATGAGTAAGAGTAAGAGTAAGTAAGTATGTATGAGTATGAGTATGAGTATGTATGCGTATATATGGAGTAACGAGTAAAAGAGTAATCTCCACCTGATTAACCCGGGTGGACCAATGAAGCTAACAAGTATTGTATATTGTGTATGTAATGTGTATGTGTAATTCGGAAAAAGGTAAGTATGTATTGGATGGTTTATGTTGTACTTCTTGTATGTAATGAAGTGTATGTATGTGTGTATGTCTTACGTAATGTATTGTAATATTATGTATAAGAGCATGTATGCATGTATGTTTGTATGAAAATGAACTGCATGTATTCGACCAAGTGGTCGGCGTACCCTTACTAGTACGCGGGGTATGCGGTTATCATGCGCAGCGAAAGCTGACCCCCTAGGGGGAACGTTTTTAGTGTGCAGGTACCCGAAGCGGATGTGGTCAAGGTAAAAGACCGGCGGCACACCCTTGTACTTAGAAAGTAAGTAGTTGTGAGGAATGGGTAGATGTAGACTCTTAGTGAGTATGCATGAACTTGGAAGAGATATTATAATTGTACATGGATCCTAGTAGACTCGGTTAAGTATATTGTATTGTATGGATTATGGAGGAGTAAGTATTGAATGGAGCATTGTTGTATTTGATTGATGAATGGAGTATGTAATATAGATGTGTAGTACTCGGGATTCCGGTCCATCAGACCGATGCTGTATGTAGAAGTAGTGGCCTTGTTAGTCACGTGGGTGACTAACGGCATTGTATCACCCACTGTATGTAAGTATGTATCCGCTGCGTGTATCTGATGTGTAAGGAGATTGGACGGTAAGCATTGTATTAATGGTAGGGGTGTTACAAAAAGTGGTATCAGAGCGAAGTATCGCTCTGATGACTGGAAATACCGAGTTTAGGGAATACCGAGTTAGGATTTAGAAGCGTAGGGCTAAGGGCTGAGTGTTAGCATTAGAGATATGCTAGATAGGAACTCCCGGTGAGTACCGGATACCTACAATACCGGTCCCGCCCACCGCATCCCCATTGTATAACTTGGGAAAGGACGCCAGAGAGAGGAAAAGCCCTCTCATACTCGGGAAAACCCGATCTGGCAGTAATGGGTTATTCCTACAAGAGGAAAGAACCGGACATATCGTAGATTCCAAGAAATGGAAGACCCGGGGAGGGATCCCGGTTGAACAACAAGACCCGCGCTTAACAGCGGTAGGATGAGCACTCCAACCACGAGGAGGCTGCAACTTACAACAGCATGGGGCGACATGCATAGCAGTCGCGAAACCTAGCTAGTCAACCAACAACAGGACAGAAGCACTAACCGTGCAACGGAATGAAAAAGGGAGCAGTAACGGAACCCGAGACACAAGTCTACGGGATAGTAATACTTGAATAATACCACCAACGGTATGCTAGCTGACTAAGGACATAGTCGCAAGCGATTAACTCCAAATTACAGCGCCAAAAGGTTGCGATACCCAGCCAATATAGCTCAGACAGCTACAAGAACAACCATGAGATATAATCCAATAGGACTACGAGAGTAGTACCTAAACAAGGAGGGCTTGGTGACCACCACAAATGTGTGGGAACGAGCCACAAGGAACGACACTAAACCAAATAGAGTGGGAATCTCCCAGGATTGGAGAAGTACCCAGATCTACGACAGCCATGTCTAGACCACCTAGAAGCTACCTAAAGGATCGAGTATACCAATGGTAGATCAATAAGATCAAAGGAAGAGTCGACAAGACTACCAAATGCAAGCGGAAACCATACCAAGATTGGTATAGGATTACCCAAAAACCACCAGTACCACGCACTTGCCACGGCAAGTGCAGTAAGGACAGAGATACGTAAAGGAACCCTAACGCGCCACAGGTACATAGTAATGTACCGTGACTACGATGAGGCAATTACTGGATCACAATCCTGACACCGAAAGAATGGAACCTTGGGAAGGCTTAACGGCCCGACCACTATACTTAGTACATACCAGTCAGCGAGAAGCTAGACTTGGTCAAGACCTCAAGCATGGCTATGCCATGAGAGATTTCTTTTAACACCGAACCATTGTTTTTAAACCCAAAATTTTTCTCTCAAAACCACAACCTTTCTTTTAAACCTTGGATTTTAAAACCAAACCAGCAGAATTACGGTGAGTATCATGGAATGATACAAGAGGAGTTGACAATAGAATACTTCACCTAGGCGTGTGACGAACACTACGAGTGTACCCAATTACGGGATGTGGGACAACCGCACTCCGAAGGAGCTTGCGGGCCTGACATATAGTTGGGTAAGTGGTAACGTATCAATAAGGTACCCCACGTATGTATACCTGTAGTGTGCGACACACGGGAAGTAGTCAACTCCGTTCTACGGACCATGAGTGAGTTCAATCAGAACAGCTGGACACCTCAGACGATCAAGTATCAAGGAACTCAGAGAATCCATCTGGAGATGAGGAATAAGAACTAGGAAGTGCAAAAAGCACATACTAGTAAGTATAGACATTGGGTATGTCTCAAATAATCCAAATAATTACCTGACAGCTGGATGGAATACCCAGCCTAAACACAGTAAGGCGAATGCCTAACGGGAACCTAACGATGTTCAACAAACGGGGCGGAATTCCCAAGAGAAACCCCAAGATTACCACAGGTATACCCCATCATTGAAGGGGATATCAAACCTAGTCTTAGGCACTAGGAGCAAGTGTAAACAGTCTACCCAAGGACGGGAGACACTATAACCCACAAAGGGATAACTCAAATATAATACCACAAGGTGGTATAGTAGACACAAGTACCATAAATATATTAGCCGGATGTAACGGCATAACCGAACAACACCCAGGAACAATCCTTAAAGGGTGTCTGAATTGCAACAGTCGAACAATAGCGACACGGTAAAAGCACAGGAGCTAGAACGAACACTCGGTTAAGACACCGAAGGGATTTCACTTAACAGGAAATATCCTAAATTACCAGAAGGCCCGAATTAACACCAGATTGCCTAAAGGGTCTCCTACGAACGGAAGTGTGATGTCTCGACTTACCATGGAGCCTAACAATACCTCCAACCTATGGGGTATACATGGAGTGGAAACATGTATAAGCAGCTTGCAAAGAGCATAGCTTGCAGCAATAAGGCTTAAAAGCCATTAACCAACTATGTTATGTAAACCCTAACGGTTGCATAACCCACATCATTCGATAACAAGACTTTCAAGAGGTATTGTCTCATACGACAAGAAATCAACAACTGGACCATCAATTCAAACCCAACACCCTGAGTGGCTTGGAGTAATGGTCAACTCAGCGTCACTGTCACTAGAGCATCAGTCTAGTATACAGTTGACAAGCTTTAACTACCTTTATGCCTTCTGTAGCAATGATAACACAGAGGCATAGAAATCGTAATAGTACCAACATTGGCCTAGTCTACACTTGGACCCTACGGGAAACTCGAGGAAGCTACCTCTCAATAACCGAAGACCACCAATGTGGTGAAGATGTGAACCCTTAGAAAGGCCTCATCTATTATAACAGTAAAGCCTACGTTTATGGACATTGCCAAGGGGGACGGAATAAGGAAATGAGATTTCCAAACCATTACGACTCAAAGGAGTAGGTATACTCCATATGCACCCCAGCATGTGGTGAACCATTAAATAAATACTAACATAGCAAACTTGTCATAAGACCTATGAGTGGAAACAAGCCTCTCAACAAGAACTTTCATTTACCAATGACAGAGTACTCTCCAATTGGAGAACGGGACCAGAAAACCCTCGAAGTTTCGTGGGATGTCCCGGTGATGTACATACAAGTAGAACTACACAGCTAGAGCCTATAACCAATGCTCAGCACTGAAAGACAATAATTGCCAAAACAATCAATGTGAATACACATTGAACACCACGAATGACTAACGCTCAAGAGAGCTTATAACCCGATGAGTTATCTCATCCTCGGTCAACCAGGATACTTGGTAAATTGTATCATAAATGATGATAGAATGTGAGGCATGCTAACCTACACATAAAACCTAAGTTGAATAAGACATCCCCACATGGGGAAGACAATAACATTGCGGTATGCTACGACAACCATCATACATATGAACTAGGAACCTCCTAGTGTATTTACGCCATAAGGAAATGGTGCCAATGACAATGGCAGTGAGTAGGAGGAACTATCACAGTAACAGAGACAGTAAGAACAATGTTGTACAATGATAAGCCGCAGACTTATCATATTTTATGCACTAGATTTAGTATTATATTTATCTAAATAAAGTTATATTTATGTTATTTATGCTTATTATGTGTTAAAGTATAATATTTGTACAGATTTATGTTTTTGTGAGTTTTCTGTGCAAGGATGATTTTTTTCTAGGCAAAAGTTCAGTTGAAGCCGGACTCCATGCCGGGTAGCTTCTGCACGGCATAAGCACAGAACAGAAAAGAGGCATTGCCGGATATAATGCCGGGTAGATTCCATCCGGCATAAGTGAAGAGTCGCCACGGTTGACCAAGCGATAGCAGTTATTGACCGTTGGTGAAAAGGATGATGCCGGGTGTGATGCCGGGTATATCCTACCCGGCATAAGCACTGTTTCGCACGGACATCGACGGTTTCGACCGTTAACAGTTGGGCGCATTTAACACGTGTGCCGGCTATTTGGGACCCGGCACGACGCCCGGCATCGACACAATTAAGGCCTATAAATAGGCCGAGGAAGGCTACAATTCAACACACTTCAACACCCCTATACACTCCACTCACAACTCCAATTTCGCCCCACTCCATTGTTGGTGTCCAAGGAAGTTTCTACAGTTCCATCCACGCGAAGAAGAAGAAGAAGATCCTGTCGGGTTAAGGCTATGACCATTCCCTTCTCCCCTTTGTATTCTCTTCTTGTAGTTGTGTGGATGGAGATGTAGAACTCCTTGCCTATTCTTGGTTAGGGATGAATTCCTTCTTGTAAACAATATGATTTCTTTAATATAATTTTCAAGTTTATTAAGAGTAAGGTTCTTATTGAAAGAGAATAGGTTGATCTCTTTTTCTCTTCATGCAATTCTTACTTGTGGAAGACAAGTCCCAAGTAAGATAGGTTAGACTCTCTTAATGGTCTTTCTACTCTCTTCTTATGAATTAAGGGTTAGCGGTAAGAGTGAGAATTAATCCATTTTCCTCCATTTCCTTGTTCATTTCGCGGCATGATATATGCTCGATTTGTTAATAGGGATGAGTCTTCTGTTTTCTACTCGGAAACTGGAGAAAGAATATGCATTATGACTATGCCGGACGCACTGCGGGTGGTCAGTGTCCGGCATATTCAATGTCTTTGAATATGCCGTGCAAGTGGTATCCGGCAGGACACCCGGCGTGTTCAGTTGTTGGTTAATTCGAAGGCTTGTGTTTATGTTTAGAGTTCATATTGATGCTTAGATGGTTTCACACCCTGGATCAAGGATAATTTCATTGTAATTACCACATAGTTTAGTTAGTTTTATTTAGATTAGAAAACATTTCAATTTCCCCCCTTGTCTTAGAATAGGTATTACCGGATTAGGACTAATTTTCTATAAGTCCCTTGGGTACGATACTCTCGGTCGTAATATATTTACACTATACTCCGACCGGGTTTATTTTGCTACCCCCCGTAGTAGAGTTGTAGGTTTAGTTATTGTTTATTCTTTTGTATATAGTTTTATCCCTACAATTTTCTGTTAGCATACAATGAGTAGAATACGTCGCAACAAGCGACCGCTATGAGAATAGTAGATAATGACACGGAGTATAAGTATGAGATACACAGAAATATTCTTTCCTGTCACATAAGTGACTTACTGTCAAGCGTTTACACCTCTGCACTCTGTATGACTGAGTGTTTTGGTATTGCACTTGTGCAGCTAATGATCTAATGGGATGGCTTGGGATATGGAGAATGTAAACCGTAGTAAATCTTTCTTTTCACCACAAACATGGCATAAGCCAGTCAAGCGAGCTTAGCAACAGACCGTGCGGCCTAAGGCCAAAGTAGCACAAAGAGTGTACAATACACTAACAATCACAAAATGTGAATCCCAATGGAATAAAGGTGAAAGGAGACTTAAGATAGTCACTAGGACCGACGCATAGAAATGCAAGGTCATACAAGTAAAGGACACTTGTACTAAACCAGAAGAACTGGTATAATTCAGAAGCTATTGACAACAGAGGAAGCACTACAACTAAGTAGTGACTTAACCTCGCCTGACAATAAGCCGGAGGAACTTAACGAATAACCGTAGAAGCACGAATAGCAGGTGCAGTAGATTACCAGAGAGCTGGTTATAAATCTTAAACTCGTTGAGTTCAAGCACGGTAAAAGAATACCACATTTGTTTAGTAAACCTTATCCCCATAATAGACGGATAAAAGGTGATGCATAGCACATTAAGGATAACACGAAGGGTAAGTAACCCAAGTTATCAGGGTCGTGCAGCAGAAGCTAGTGGGCCTAGCTAGGAGATTAATGTACCTAGTGAGTATAATAGAATGGCTATTAATGCCTTGAAGCCGGTTAGGCTAGAACCGAATTAATTATGAGTTAAATAAACTCATATAGGAATTCTTGGTGCAAAGACTAAACCATTGGTATGGTTAAGACCCCTTTGACCAGAGCATATTGTATAGTATACCGTAGTGAAGCTAAACGCTTCAGATTGACCAAATTGATTAAACCAATGCTTAATAATAATAACATATGGTAGATTACGTGGGCGTAATCCCTTTTAAGGGGGGTAGAGCGAAAACCGCATAATGTAAGTTTTGTGAATAAAACACATAAACCATAATGTGCATAGCACAAATGAGAACCAAATTGATGATTGATACTATGTTAAATAAACATAAGTACTCATTCATATTGTAATTATGGTAACTAGGCATTAGACATGCAAATACCATAAGAGGAATACACCCATCTTGTAACACCAATGTAAGAGTATTAGTAAAAGAAAAGTAATGAGTAGTGGACGGAGCTCCACAAGTATTGTAGCCTTTGAAGAAGTAGTACGAAATGAATGAGAGTAGTAGATGAATGAAGTCTAGGGGTAGTATATACCTACGTAAATTATTGTAAGTAAGTTGAAGACGACTGAATGTTATAAGTATTGCATCCCTTAGTTTGATTATTCGAGATGATGGAGAGTAATGGATGAAAGTAGTGAAAGGCAATGAAATGAGCACTTAGGTATTGAATCTCGGAGTAAAGCATGTGGGAAGTAGAGTGAGGATGATTGATGGACTGATTCCATCCTTTGGAGATGTATGAATTCGTATCACGACTAGAAGGAGTAAAAAGATAGAAAATGAAAACAATTAAATTATTTGCTTGTTTGAAACTGATGTGGGAAGTCGAACTTGATCCTGATCAGATCAAGGGAAACCAAACACAAATTGGGGTGGAAAGATAGTTCGACACTGGTGCTGATCACATCAGGGTCGAACGATTCTTGAAGCTCCCCTCAAGTGGACACAAGAATCACGCATAGGATAGAAGTAATGAATGTAACTTGGAAATTAGAGTCGGATGCTTTAGAAAGATTTCTAATGAGCTGTTGGGAAGGATTTCCCTTAGACCGAGAGTAAAGGATTTGGCTAGAAGCTTATACCGGAGAAATAGTAGTGTAGCAGGTTGTATTATTCCAAGGGCAGCGGGACATAGAGGAGTCCTGTGTCTAGATGACCTGAGTGCCTGCGGGATTGTAATGTGTATTGCATTGCTTTGGGAATAGCTTTGCACTGTATGTATGTATAAATTTTGTAATAAGGAACCGGATGGTTGATAGTAATATGGATTGGAGTAATCATGGTGCATTAGTATGGTATGGTGTGGTATAGTATGTAGGAACCTGGAGTGACGGATTTGGGATTAGTAAGGAGGAAGAACGTATGGATTTGGCGATAGATAAGTATGGATGAGTAAGTATAGTAACCCCATGACCTCGAACAACTTTGAGGACAAAGTTCTTAAGGGGGGTAGATTGAAATACCCTGAACTTAAATATAAGGATTAAAATTAATCTAATACGTATTTAAGGGCCTAATGACGCCTAAGTAATATTGGTAAGGGAAAATAAATCCAAAAGAAATGGGGAAATGCTTAAAAAGCGAAAAACGCTAAATAAGCGTTAAATAACCATAGGAGGTATGAGACCTCGGTTAGAGTATTATATGAATTCTAAAGGCTTAATAAGACCTAAATAATATATGGGAACAAATCCCGAAGAAAACGGATCCTTAAAATGGATTAAAAACACTAACGAATATTAAAGCGCGTTTTTCGAGGTAACCGGGAAAACGTGACTTTAAGCAGGTCAAATAGACTCGTAATAATGTTGGTAAACTAAATAGTCATTAATAAATATTAGTGAAGGTATACAACCAATAAAATCAATAAAACGGGGAAATAGTAAAAATTGTCAAAAACGGGAAGTTGTGGGGCGAGAGTGTAATTAAAATAAGTTAGTGTGTCCACTTTTAAAATAAGAATGTAAGTGTGTGTGTGTGTGTGTGTGTGCTGTAGCAGCCGGTTCCCTTCTCTCTCACACACACTCTCTTAATTCCCCTTATTTGCAAAAGACAAAACCATTAAAAGTCAAAAAGTAAAACCTCTCTCCTCACTCACTCACAAACCCACGTACTGCATCTTCTCCTTCTTTCTATTCTCTTTCTCTCTTCTCTCGCGACTGTAATGGCGATTTGAAGCAGCCACCCACAGAGCCATCTTCTTCTTCATTTTTGAAACCTCAAACCATCACCAAATGCTACAAAAACCATACCGTTGAATTCGTATCGTCAAGGAGATCATTCTCCACCCTTCAAAAATCTAAAACCACCAACTTTATTTTTGAGGGTATTATCGGTTAGGAGCTTCAAGAGCACCATTGCAAGATCTATATTCTTCTCCATGTTCTAAGGTAAGAAGTAGACCAAAGCTTCACTCTTGTTCATCTTTCCTTGCAAAAAAAATACAAAACTCACGTAACACCACTATTCCATTGTTAGCCGGTTTTGGTGTTCCATCTTGAGGGTTGAAGCCTTGTCATTTCCTACTCCAAAAACTCCATTAGAAGCTCAAGGTAAGATCTCCTAAGAGTTTAAGCAAGTTCTCATAAGTTAGGGTTTAAAACCCACGTAGGAAATTTACTAGTTATGGGTGTGTAAGTTTGTGCCTTGTTACATGGTGTAGCTTGGTGTAAATAAATCAAGAAAACAAAGAAGGAAAGAGGAGCAAGTAAGAAGAAGGAGGGGAAAAGGAAAAGAGACAAGGAAACCAAGGTAATGAGAAGCTCTGTATAATTTTAATGTTCGTATATGTATAAATGTATTACTGTAACATTGTCTAAGCCACTGTAACCGTAGGAAAGGAATGGAGTAAGTTGATGTTAATTGAATTTGTAGTTTGAAACCTTTGAGAAACAAATAAACAAGTGCTAGGTGTAAATGGTTAAGTGTAAGTAGTAAGTGTGCAGTGATATTTAGGATGTGATGTGAGAATAATGTATGTGTTGTACAGGTTGTGAACATATTCAGGGTGCAAAATTATGTGGTGAGAACACTTAGAAATGTAGGGAACCTCTGTCAAAATTGGTTTAGGAATGGAGTGTCTTGTGTGCTGTTAGAAAAGAAAGAAACAGAAGAGAATTTCAGAGAAGCAAAGAATGGGATTTTTCACTTTGTTGTGTAACAGGAAGGGAAATGTAGTTGAGTGGAGTGTAAATGGTAAAACGTGAGTTGTCAAACTAAGTTAGGATGGATTGAGAGTCATTGAGTTAGTGGGAAGAAGAATGGGAAGGTCTGTAGCATTTCTGGAAGAAGTAGAAATAGTAACAGAGGAGGAAAAATTACAGTAAGAGTGTTAATGTAACAGATTTTTATAGTGTTGGATTAGGCTAGTTTAAAATGCTTAATCAATGTCAAAACATGCTAAATTATATGTGGGAATATTAGGGAAGAGATTGGAAGAAGTTTGGAATGGAAACAAACTCAAAAACGTATATATATTGCAATATTGTAACTAGTCCGGGTTTGCAAACCAGCACACAAACCCGGACTAGCATGAAAACTCGACAGAAAATTTTACAGAAGGAGTGGTCCGGGTTTACAAACCAAGACACTAACCCGGACCACCCCAAAAACATACCCGTGACATACCAAAACAAGTGGTCCGGGTTTGCAAAGGAGTACACAAACCCGGACCGTGCAAAAAAGACACCCGTAACTTATAACAGCAGGTGGTCCGGGTTTGCAGATAGGGACACAAACCCGGACCAGTAGTTTTTCACACCCGAGGACTTTTGCAAAGTAGTGGTCCGGGTTTGTAAACCTGGACACTAACCCGGACACTACTAAAATTCTTCTAGAATGTGTTTTAAAGCTATTCTAAGGTAGGGTAAGGATGGGTAATGATCGTATAAGATGATTAAGACATAATTAATGATGTTTAAAGGTCATTAAGGCCATAAACAAGCTTAGAAAATGATTTTAAGTAAGTAACATGAGTAAAGGTATTTGAACAATGAAGAATTAGTAAGTGTAAACTAGGAAACTTAGGAAAGTAATAAGTAAGGTTAATTATGGATAATTAACCATTCAACTGTATGTATGTGATAGGATTCAAATAGTTGAACACCGAAGGGAGTCGGTGAGTTCCAAAGTCAACGGTGAAAGGTATGATTTCTTCATGCCCTGTATCCTAATCTGGTTACCCCGATTTGTGTGCTTATTTGACCACCTAATAAGATAAATGCATGAATCGGATTTTATTGCACTTACTTGTGCTCGTCTACATTGTTCTTGATATTTTTCTTGAACAATAGTTTGTATAATTCATGAAATATATGAATGATGATGATGTGTAATTGTGCCTTGCAGTGTACCTGTATATTTGTATTGTATTTGTATGGATGTGTATATGAATAATGTATTGTGTATGTGGTTGGATGTTGACTTCTACTAATTCCTAACTACCTAACTCCTAACTTAAGTGAGTAAATTGGAATGAGTAGAAGTCCGATATAGCTTCGGCCACGCGTGAGGATGCGGAGTCACAAGAGGTTGACTGCAATTCCTGACTCCTAAACTGGTCCGCGGCCCAAATCCCTTAAATGGGTAGCATCCCGGATTGGTGAGTCAAGTAAATCCCGGAGGTGGGACGGAGTAGTCCCCAGGGCCGGAGGTCCAGACGACTTAACATGAGTAAGAGTAAGAGTAAGTAAGTATGTATGAGTATGAGTATGAGTATGAGTATGTATGTATGTATGGAGTAACGAGTAAAAGAGTAATCTCCACCCGATTAACCCGGGTGGACCAATGAAGCTAACAAGTATTGTATATTGTGTATGTAATGTGTATGTGTAATTCGGAAAAAGGTAAGTATGTATGTGGTTTATTGTTGTACTTCTTGTATGTAATGAAGTGTATGTATGTGTGTATGTCTTACGTAATGTATTGTAATATTATGTATAAGAGCATGTATGCATGTATGTTTGTATGAAAATGAACTGCATGTATTCGACCAAGTGGTCGGCGTACCCTCACTAGTACGCGGGGTATGCGGTTATCATGCGTAGCGAAAGCTGACCCCCTAGGGGGAACGTTTTTAGTGTGCAGGTACCCAAAGCGGATGTGGTCAAGGTAAGAGACCGGCGGCACACCCTTGTACTTAGAAAGTAAGTAGTTGTGAGGAATGGGTAGATGTAGACTCTTAGTGAGTATGCATGAACTTGGAAGAGATATTATAATTGTACAAGGATCCTAGTAGACTCGGTTAAGTATATTGTATTGTATGGATTATGGAGGAGTAAGTATTGAATGGAGCATTGTTGTATTTGATTGATGAATGGAGTATGTAATGTAGATGTGTAGTACTCGGGATTCCGGTCCATCAGACCGATGCTGTATGTAGAAGTAGTAGCCTTGTTAGTCACGTGGGTGACTAACGGCATTGTATCACCCACTGTATGTAAGTATGTATCCGCTGCGTGTATCTGATGTGTAAGGAGATTGGACGGTAAGCATTGTATTAATGGTAGGGGTGTTACATAACCACCAGAAGTTTCTCCCCCATCTTCTCCATCAGTATACTTTCTTTTCTTTCCTTGTGCCTCTTACCTGGATTGAAGCATTAACCCTGTTGCTGATGCGGTGTCATAACATTCTTGTATAGTAGCAAAACGTATGGCTCCCATGATGCCCTGGATACGATATTGTAGACCTCCTCTAAATTTCTGAATCTTTACGGTGGCAGAGTAGTCGACCCCTGGTATGTAATCTAGTAGACTGATGAACCGCGCGTAGTACTGGCCAACTGTTTGACTCCCCTGGATTAGGGTCTCGAATTCTTGCCTCTTCCTCTGCTTCAGGTGTTCGGGGTAGTACTTCTCCCGCAACAATTCCACAAATGCCGTCCATCCAAAGTCCGGTGTAGCTCTATGGTGGCCCTCGACAGACCGCCACCAAATGTCAGCTACGTCCTTCAGGGTGTACGCTGCTACTTCGACCTTCTGGTCTTCAGGAATTCTCACAGCCTTGAAAGCCTTCTGGTGCTTCACTATGAATTTCTCTAGTGCGGCGGGGTCTGGTTCCCCTGAATACGTCGGCACTCTAGCGTCTACAACACTCTTCAACCAGTTGGTTTCTCTGGGCTGGGGTGGGTGGGGTATGGCTCCCACAAACTGAGCTCCTAGCTGTTGGGCAAAAGCTACCAGGGCCTCAGCAAGGCCTGGTATCTCCGGGACATCTGCCGGTGTCGCTCCACCGCGTCCACTGCTGCCTCCATGTGGTCTACCTCTTGTCGACATCTATAAGATAGTATACTATTATTTCTACTTGGTAGCTACACCGTTTTGCATTCATAATCACAAATATGTAAGAAAGCTAACTACTAGCAATAAGATATCCTAAAAGTTTCCTTCTAAGTCACGAATCCTCACAAATGTTTCCCATATCCCAAAATTCCTATGCTCACTGTTCCTGGCTCATTATCTTTTCATCAGAGCGGAACTCTGCTCTGATACCACTTTTTGTAACACCCCTAATCTTAAACCTGTAATAATATCGCAAGTCATAGCATAACAAAATATAATTCACAACGGAAAATAAACTATCTAATGTTGGTGTTACACGCCGTTACTCACCCATGTGAGCAACAAGGCAACCTTACTCCATCCATCAACTTCAACTCCTCACCGCTGTGATGAACAAGATACTGAGCATACTTAACTTACAAACCAAATCCAAACTGAGCAACTAAATGAAATACAATAAACTCCGAATACAATACGTAATAAAACTACAAGTGTTTATTGAAACGCATCAGCTACCCCCGTGTCCCACACTCCGGCTTGAGTCTTCTTTAATAACCTTGAATGTTTGGCCCATTGAAGGGCTCAGCAATCAAAATGCTGGTATGCTAAATGTAGTCCTAAGTCATCTAGATTCCTTAAGTCGTTTAGCCATCTTGATATTAGATTCATTACATGTTGTACCAGTTTACAATAATAATAACTATAATTGTTTAAATGAACACACAACAGTTCAACCAACAATATTATCACACAACCAATAACCAGTAACCAATAACCAACAATCAATAACCAATAATCAATAACCAATAATCAATAACCAATAACCAAACAAGATACGCATATTAATTAACTGTACTTGTTAGTTGGCCACTTGGCCCTTATCCTTTTAACCAATTACTTGACCTTCCAATTAATTTCCACCTCAGGCGTCATGTTAGGACAACCCTTAATAACTTATTAATGGACAGTAGTCCCCTGGGTTCCAATGGAACCTGTTACCAACTGACCTTATGGCCCTGGATAATTATTTTGACCGATCCGGTCGAACCTGTGCACCAACGGTAGTGCCCTCCGCCATCGTCGAATGTGAACAATGGATTCCCTTGAGTGACTTCCCTTAGAAGTCCCTCGTAGTGATCACGATGCGCAACCAGAAAGTCGAAACAGTCTGGATTCCTCTCTTTATAAGTTAGCCCTTTAGTCAGTGATACAATATCCAATCCTTGAGTTAAGACTATACAGTTGACCATCAGTTAGGTTCATATAATACCTAAAGGTTAGTTAGTCTTGTTCCAGTTTAGATGTATAAACTTCCAGTCATAAGACGTTCGCGTAAAATAAAACGCAATGGGGTTGAGCAATACAGTATACAAGATAATATACATAAATCACAGATATCACTCTTAGCAATTAAACACGCAACGTCTGGACCTCAGGAAAATCCTTAGGACATTCAGACCACACAATTAACATATCGTTCACCGTGATACTACTAGCTTGACTATTCACGCTCAGTAATTCCTTCCCGTATCGCTGTTATATGTACATACAATACCGGGTAACATTAGTACAACTATTCACTAAGTATTACTGTATTATCACTACAGAACTAATACTCGTAGTATACTAACCCCGTATGTTCTTTATTTTCCCCTGTTATTTTACAGTGGTTCGAGGTAGTTTAACTGTTCATTATTTTATGTAGTAACTACATGTGATAATGAATTTCTATTTCATGGTATATTTTCATCTCATTAATTATATACTCATAACTGTTTCCACTCATTCTATATATTATTCAATTTGGTTATTTTTATTATAACCATCTTTATTTTATAAACTTTACATTATAATCCATAATATATTATATTCCTTAGTTTTAATTCCGTTCTTTATTAAATTACAAAAACAACCTTATAATTTCGGTAATTACATAATGAACACATTAACCTTTGTAAATTATTACTTAACCATATAACTTTTCGGTAATCACAAATTAAATATACTAATCTTTATAAATTACTTATTAACCACATAAATCCTCGGTTTCAACATATCCTTTCTATATTTACATTTTAACCCCAAAACTTTACATAAGTTACATATTAATCCATAGACTATAGTTTTAATATTTAATTTCTTTAAATAACCGAAGTGACCCATATATTTTCAAAAAATACATTTCCTCCCTATATCCATTTCGGTTTAACATATTAATTTTTATAAATTACATATTCACCCCAAAACTTTTATAAACTTAATATTTTATGTCATAAATCTTTTTAACCCAAAGTTTTTGGTCAACACTTTGACCAAGACTTAATTTCATAGTTAATACTTTAATATACCTAGAAAAACATATGTAATTCGGTTTTTACACCATAATTTCCAGAAATTACAAAATAGCCCCAAAACTTTATAAAATGTTATTCAAACACTTAAACACTTATTAAATTCACCAAAGTTCATAATATTAATTCCTACCTTATATTATATCATAACTATGCCAAATAAGCCCTTAAGCTCTCGGTAATTATATTTAACACCTTAGACGTTTCAAAATTTACATTTTAGCCATATAACTTATTAAACTAGCCATTTAAATACTTGTAGCTATTTTTAATACTCCCAAAATTTATAATATAATCTAATACACTTATATACTTCAAAAATCACCAAGTAATACATTTTATTCTCGGCTTTAGTTCTATTTTACCATATGGTTTCTAAACTTGATTTAAACCTTTTAATAAGTATATATAAATGTATATAAGCCATATAACACTTCTAAAAATTATGTTAATGACTTAGGATGATTATAAACTCAAAATAGAGCATTTAATCTCTAGATAATTTGGCCTATATATATGCATCTTAATTAAATTTTGTGACACAAATTTATACCTTAATGTAATAATCTTACCTTGTATGTTATAAATTATTTTCTTGACATTTTAACCCATAGTATTTTGGCCTTAATATTACAAGGCTTGTACATAATTTTTATACCAAAGTTTGAAGCTTAAATCAAGCTTAAACTTAATAAACCTTAATTAGAGAAATTTACTCCTTAAATCAAGATAATTCTTGTTCTTGATTTCTCCTTGAATTCCAAGCTCTTCCAATGCTACTTTGATGTAGAACTTTCGGCCTCCTTATATATATTTAGGAGATCCAATTGTTAGACTTCTAACAAGGATTTATAAGTAAGATTTGGAGTAGTTTTACAAGAGTTTACCTTAGGTATTTCTCAAGGAATTTTTGGTACACCTTGGGATGATTGTAGATCTAAGTTTCCTTCATGAAATGACGAAGAGAACCTTGGTTTAGAAGCTTATAATTTTCAGAAATGAGTTAAGGAGTTTACTAGGATTTTCAACATGAAAATATACCTTAACTTGATCTTGTTGTTCCTTGTGTTGTTGTTGAATCAAGACACTTCCTTGGAGTACTAATGCTTGGCGAAAATAGCAAGGGTTGCTAGGATGATTCTTGCTTCATGACTTAGTAGATTTAACTAGGAAAATTACATAGAAATGGTGTTAGAACCTAATTCACCATTAATGGAGCTTTGAAGCTCTAAGGACTTAACTAGCAAAGGAAGAAAGAAAAGAGAGGAGAATGAAGACTTACCAAAATCGGTGGAAGGAGGGCAAATGAGAGTAAGCTACCGTATGGTATTAAAAGAATGAAGGAAATCCTCATTTGACACAATAATGTCAAAGATGCCTATCTTTCCTTAGTTTATTAATTTGACTCATGGCTCCATAAATGTCCATTATTCATGCTAGACTTCTGGCTGATTGGCAAGGAGATTGGAATAGCTTTGTTTGATATTTGAAACAAGATGACAAAGGGCAAGGTAGGTAGGTGTTTCTTTTGATTTTTTTCTAAGATGACTACCATGTTATTTTGTCTCATTTTCTCCTTGTGGTTTCGGCAATGTGGACTGAATGTAGGCATTTTATTGTTGATGATTGAAGACATTAGAACATGCCTAGGTAGGTAGGTATTCTACTTTGATTTTTATAAGGCAATCCAACCTTATTTTCTTGCTTGAATTCGGTACCCATGTGCTGCTACTAGACAATTGATTTTTGTTGCATTAGGCGTGGGAATATACATAGTTAGGTAGCTATTTTATTTGGCTAACATTCAGCAATCAATATCCCCTTTGTCTTGATCACAATCGGTAGCCACATAAGACAGAACATGGGTTGTTTTAGTTGTACAAAAGCTAGATCTACTTTAGTTGTATTTTATTTCATGACTTTTCAAATATTACTCTCTTCTTGTTTTCTTGCAGGTCTTACGGTAATGTGGTTCCCATTTGACTGAAATTATTTGACATTATCCCATGGCACATGTAGGGATGAGTCACCATTCCATAAGGCAAATTTTCAAACTAAAACTAGTCAAATGACACCCTAAATGGCGCCTAATATAGAGACCAAATGGAACTGATTTTTAATTTGATTCCTGTCACACTATATTGTATTAATACCATATTATAACATGTAATAGGTTCCAGCATTTATTTGGTACATTTATACTAAGGTAAAAGGTGAAAGTTCTAAGGTAAAAATGCTGATTTATGGTACCTTTTTTAGCATAAAATCGGCCCTGTTTGTGGTGTGTGTTTAGCACTGGATTTAATTGATTTAGATGGTAAACTTATCCCATTTAGGATTATCAACTCGTGGCTCCTCAAAAGCTTCAAGGTAATTGCGTAAAACGCGTTTTTATGACACTCGAAGGTGCGTTTTTGTGCTTTAAGGATATTCTGGAAACTAAGTAGTCTCTATGAGTTACAAGTGTTTATAAACATTGTTTATAGTCAATAATAATATATTAAGGTGTTACATTGGGTCATATGGGGTTGTATCAACTCATAACTCAATTTTCGGGCTACCGGGACACTCCCGAGCAAAATGGGAGCGTTAAGAAATTCCCCCGAGTACTTTGTGTATTTTTGAAAAAGTAGCTCGATTATTCTCTTTATAATGATGAATATTGATGATAGGAAGTCTAAGAATGATTTATATAGGAGTTCGTGCCATTTCGGTACCTCTCCGGGGCATTCCCGGGGGTTTATGGGCCCCCAACGGGTACCTCCAAGAACTTTGCGTTTAACTAAGAATTTAATGTGAGGACTTCATCTTATATGTTTAATAGAGTGTTATGGTGCATTTGGAATGAAGTGTAATACTTTATTTCATCTTATAAAATATTTCCGGGACTTTTGGGCCTTAAGGGAGGTGTGTGACTCTCCCGGGCATTTTACATTTCTATTCTGTTATAACTGAGGACCTATGTTTTAAAGGTCATATAATCATCCTTAGTTGACTTGGTATGAGTTTTATAATTCATATACCATAGTTAGATTAAGGTCCGTCTTTAACGCTCGTTGTTGACCTTAAGGAGTTTTGGTGCGTTTTAACGCCTAAGTGTTTATATACTTTCTTAGGGTTTAATAATCCCCCAAATAATGTTTATTTACCATTATTTAATTATTTAAATGTTAGGGGTATTTCACGGGGTAGTACTTGGCTCGCAGCAGCCCCGTGTACTGTTCCCAACCAAAAGCAGGGTCGGCCGTCATTGCCACGTATCCGTCCCTAGCTTTTGTGTTCTGCATACAAAACAATGCCTCTTGTACCAATACAATATTTTCAAATATACTTCTACCCGGGATGAAGCTAGATTGAGATTCAGATACCCAATCTCTCATAAAAGGTTTTAGTCTGTTAACTAATACTTTAGCCAATAATTTATACTGCACATTACAAAGTGAGATAGGGCAAAACTGACTTACCATAGTAGGTTTTTCCACCTTTGGAACCAAGGTGATAACTATTGCATTAAGGGTGGGATCAAGAACCTAAGAGGAGAACACCGACCTAACGAATTCTACTACATTATTTCCCACTAAACCCCCGAACTGTTGGAAGAAGCCAGCAGGAAAGCCATCCTTACCTGGAGCTTTAAACCCTTTCATACCCTTCAGAGCATAAACAACCTCCTCTACACTAATTTGCTTATCCAATCCCTCCATGGCCTCTGAAGGAAGAGATTTAAAATCATTAAAATCAAGATCCTGACGACCAGAATCTCTCCTCAGAAAGTGATTTTCAAAATGAAAGAATAAAAGCCTCCCAAGATGCCTAGCACCGGTAACCCAAGTACCATCTTTGTCCATTAATTTATGGATTCTATTACCTTGCCTTCTAATAGCTGTTCTAGTATGGAAATATGACGTATTCTTGTCCCCTAACCCAATCCATTTATCTCGAGATTTCTAAAACCAAAGTGATTCCACCCTAAGCGACCAAACCTCCAGTTCCTTAGTAAGGAGGTTTTCTAGACCCCTGAGATGATTACCCCTACCTTCATCAATAGCCCTTTGTATCCCTCTGTTTCTTGCTAAAAGTCTTCTTTTATTATGAATAATATGGCAAAAAAACCGATTTGTTCCAGACCTGTAAACTAGCACTCAGTTCCTCTAAGGATGTACACAGAGGGAATGACGTGTTCCAACTATTCGAGACAAACTTCCTGAATTCTGGTTGGGACAGCCAGGCACTTAATAATTTGAATTGAGGCTTTCTAGAAGCTCTAGGCCAATCAGGGCATAAAGATAACACAATAGGGCTATGATCTGAAGCAAATCTCTGCATAACTTCCACTACAGCACCAGGAAACATTCTAGACTAGTTAACCGAAGCAATCACCCTATCTAGGCACGCACTGTGTCTACCATTTGACCACGTATAGGGATTCCCAAACGAACTAATCTCAACCAGATGCATTTTGAAACCAATCCAAAAAAAGCCTAATCCATACCAAAATTGCTAACAGAGGAGGTATTTCTATCTCTAGGGAACAAAGTGGCATTAAAGTCTCCACCTATAACCCAAGCCAAATCATGGTTAGGATTAATTAATTCAAGATGATTCCATAGGCCTTTGCCAATTGAGCTTTTGGGACGAGCATATATGGCTGTAAATAGAAATCTCCAACTATCAATCTTCACATCACAGTGGATAAATTGAGCATCATGGCAAATAACATGGATATCAACATAACTCTTCCAAAGTAACCATAATCCCCCACTAAAACCTTCAGCCTCCACTCTGAAAATACCCTCGAAACCCAAGTTAGAACTCACACAATTTGCAGCTTCACCACTGATTCTAGGCTTTATAATAACGATAACATGTGGTTTCTCCTGACAAATTAGATCTTTCATAGCACGATGAAACAATGGTTTCAGTGCTCCTTGAACATTCCAGCAGATGATTTTTCTATTCATAATTTGATCATCTAAAGAGAAAGAAGAAATATACTATTACAGAACGAGCTAATGTTCCTTAAACAACAACTCATCCATTACAGACCCCGAGCTAATGTCCTTCTTTAAGAAACAACCCAGAGCATACAAGACCATAAGAGAGACATTCCAAAAGCTAGCTCAAGAAATGGAGAGCTCATAATCCTATATGAACCCTACACCAACCTCCCATACGGTCGATGTGGGATCCTGTAACAGATCATCCCCTTTGAGCGCCAACGCCCACGTTGGTGGTGTGGGGCTCGCCGGGTCTGGCTCTGATACCCTGTTACAGAACGAGCCAATGTTCCTTAAACAACAACTCATCCATTACAGACCCCGAGCTAATGTTCTTCTTTAAACAACAACCTATAGCATACAAGACCATAAGAGAGCCATTCCAAAAGCTAGCTCAAGGAATGAAGAGCTCATTGTAACACCCCAACTATAAATAACATACTTAACGATTTAATAGCAGCGGAAAACATAACATTATGACTAACAAAAGGGGGTGGTGTTACATGCCGTTAGCCACCTACGTGGCTAACTAGGCAGTTACTTACAAGTGTATCGGTCTGATTACATGAATTCCTGAGCATAAGTAAATGAAACATAACCCACTTCCAAAGTCACACTATATCGAGTGTTTAAGTACAAAAATCACATTTCAATTTTAATTCCACTATAACCTACTACCTCGAGTGTACAAACACAACTCGGGTTGGCTATTTCAAAAGAATCAAAAGTATGTCTTTCTACTCCGGAGCTAAAGCGACTCCGCTTCCTCGATCAATTTCCTGAAATAAAATATGGTGCCCCGAAGGGCTCAACAACCTATGGCTGGTATGATTAACGTGCAACCCGCTGGCTAACGGGCTACACAACAGCTAATTCTCATAGTGAACATGAAATTAATTTTTAACACACAACATGGATAAACATGTTATATTTATCACAAGCAACATATATAAAACACAACATCACTTGTTGCGATCATTATAGTCACAACACAACAACATTGGAAACGAACCACATGAGGGAAACGATCCAGGTTAGAGTTAATCAACTGTTGAGCCTAGAGAATGATGCATTCTCATGACGAGCTCGTTACTTAACTGGCTACCGCTCTATTATATCGAACGAGTAACTTAATTTAAGGTGCGCCAGATATGGTGATCCAACTCACTATACACAAATCCCCCTAACCCCGAACTTAAGTCAAGACAGGAGAGCCATTCATTTGACTCGTGGGAAGGTTGAATTCTAAGAAAGAATAGCAACCTAAAGAACAACTGGGGAAGTTCGAATCTGATTCAGATATCGACTTCCTAAACATAGCACGCGTGACCGGCCTCCGGATTTCTCACCCCCCCAGGTTAGTACACTTGTTAGAAGATCCAAAGTATGGAACCTAACATAGCATGTCAAATAACAATACACAAGCCATTTAGGCATTAGGGGTGGTAAGACATATAAACGTACACAATACGCAACAGTCACGTACTTAACGTAATTACAACGCTTCCATAGGTTGGAAACATTAATCCCGTGTATTGACCTTTTATACGGTTCTAGCATCGATTAGCTAACGGAGTTAGCACGTATTCAAGTTAACAATAGCGAAGGCATCACACAATATAATATAAGTACGGTAAACTCGTTTCATGCGTTATCTTATAAAGGTGGTAAACAAGCGCAAAACACACAACACACAAGCTGGTGTAAACTCGGTAGCAAATGGGGTGCAAGAAAACCATACCTTGGTCCCCGCTGCGTTCTTTCTCCACCGAAAGCAACTCCTATAGTACTCACGTCGGTTAATATCCGTACTTAGCTTCCATTTAATTAATCACTTAACATTATTAACTCATTTACTTTCACACTTGGCTTATAACTTTTAACCCTCTAAAATGGTCTTTATAACTCACCAAACATGTCCTAAACAACTTTATAACATTAATACCAAACAATCCCCATCATCCCACATCATTTACTAAGCTTAAATGTCATTTTTAATGTGGTCCGGGACTTGGTCCTCACCCTAGGTCCCGGACCATACACAAACAAAACTCTCGGCTGAAAATTGATGCTGGGCCGGGACTTGGACAAGGGGCAAGGTCCCGAACAAGTTGAAGGCAAATCTCTCGAACTGAAATGAGGGGTGGTCCGGGACTTGTACAAGGGGTAAGGTCCCAGACCATTTCAAAGGAAAATTTCTTGGTAAAATGAAAAGGGTTGGTCAGGGACTTATACGTGGGGTTAGGTCCCGGACCATTAAATGGCAAGACTCTCGGGGGTATTTTAGGGGGTGGTCCGGGACTAGGGCAAGGGACTAAGTCCCGGACCCCTACAGAATAATGTTGTCCTTTGCATTTTCAATTCTCATTCCAATCCCTCTCTTGGCTCATTGTTTTCCCAATCTTTACACATGTATTTAGGTACATTCTAACACCATTTTAACCTCTTGGAATTGTCTAGATTATTGTCTAAACCCTCACTCAAATCTTGATTAAAATACCCACCATTTTCACACTTACAACCTCCTAGAACTCACACTTATTTTTCTAGGTTCTAAGTTGCATATTGTTCCCTAGTTTCACTCACCATTAATGCATCTCCAAAGTGCAACTCTCCTCATGTTACTACTCTAAACTTCACCCAACTACATATCTCAATTTAATTTACATTCCAAGGTGACTATGTACTCCAATTAACCTCTAAAAACTCCTAGGTTATTTATGTCTAAACTTGTACTTAAGGCATCTTATTTTCTATACAAATTTTGGCATGACTTCCCCACAATCCTAACATGCTCACAATGGTTGTTTACCTCATCTAGCACTTTTGACAATTTAAATTCATTTCAAAGACCAATTTACACATCAACTCATCAAAATCATCACAATAACATCATACACAATAATCCTTAAGAACTTGGCTCTTAGGCCCTTAATGACATTAATCTTAAACACTGAATTTCCTCATATTAATCATAACACCTGCATTACACTCAATATTTAACACATTTTATTTGCTCAAACATAAACACATTCATAAAACACAACACTAATTCAAGGTAAGTTGATTACCTTGTATTTTCTTTTCAAAACTTTCTTCTCTTAACTTCTTGTTCCTCAACCGGTTCCAATAGGGTTTTAATCACTAATCTATAGACCATTGCCCAATACATAATATTGAGTATTTAAGAGATAAACCAAGCACTTGTAAACAATCCTAAAACAAGAGGGTGTTTAAACCATCGAAATGAAGGGAATTTACCTTCTACTTCACAATGGAATGTTTGGCAATCAATTAGGCAAGCTCCCACACTTGATGAAGATTTAAACAAGCTAGAAATGGAGAACAGTCATGGTGTTCAAACAAGGCATTACCGATTTTTGGAAGGAAATGGAGAAGTAAGTGAAACCTTGAGTTATTTCTTACCTTAAGCAACCAAGGAGTTGGTTGTCTTCAAAAATGAGGGGTTTTCTCTTCAAGGTGAGATATACCCATGGAGGTCAAATGTGGAGTTTTGAAGATTTGAAGGTGGGAAATAATTCCCAAGATGAGAGGAAGATTTTGGTGTAAAAATTTCTTGATTTGGAGCTAGGATGATGAAGGAACAAGGAGATGAAGAGTGGAGTTCTTCTTGGCTTACCAAATCGTCATTGTTGGGAACAAATGAAGAAGAAGAGCTGGGAGAGGGGGGAGTTCGTGTGAGAAGCTGGAGAATTAGGATAGAAGAGAGAGAATGTGTGAGAGAGAGGTATAAAGTAGAGTGTGTACTTTGCTTTTGTTGTTTTGGACTTTAGTGAATAAAGTATAATCAATTCAAACAAGAGGGGGGCATCTCGTGAGACACACACAAACAAGATCCAATAATTTTTTTTTTGTTTCTAAAAGTAGAGAGAAAGGGCACATGGTCAATTAGCATATAATACCCGTAAATCCTGAACTGTCAGTATTTAACAGTTCGGGTCCGGTTTCCGGATTTTATTTTTTTGTTTCTTCGATTCTAAAAATTCTTAGACTTTGATTAGTGTATAATTATAGTTATAAAATCAACTATAATTTATACAAGTCCGTTTTAAACCGCTTAAAGTCATGTTTTTCGGTTTTCTCGAAAAACGTGTTTTAAAGCCTCGTTTGCGTTTTTAAGCCACTATATGGATCCGTTTTCTTCGGGAATTGTTCCCACATGTTCTTAGTATATAACTAAGTCCAAGGAATCCATTTAGAATCTTAGTAAAGGTTATATTCCTCCTACGATTGCTTAATGCGCATTTTTGTGTTTTATTACTTTAACTTGTTTTCTTAATTCTTTTGGTTTCTCTTTCTTCACCAAAATTATTAAGGACTTAATTAGCCTTAAAGTAACATAATTACACAATTTATGAACATACTGAAGTTTGGGGTATTTCACTCATAGTCCTATATGAACCCCACACCAACCTCCCATACGGTCGATGTGGGATCCTGTAACATATACTTACCTTCCTAACCATGCCAAGATTTGGAATCTAGATTTTGCGCTCGTGTTGGACTGGATGTTTGAATTTGGTTGGCAGGAAACGTCAGTGGGGACGAATCGCAGTTCTCTAAATTTTCATCCCTCAAATCGCCAGAAGATGCCACCTCTACAGGATTACTCTTCTCAACTTTGCTAGCGCGCTCGTCGTGGAGATATTGCCAGAACGAGATACCCCGTGCTCCATATCTGGCTTCTTCAAATTCTCTCTCACCTTGGGCTGAGTCGTCGTGGCCTGACCATCTTCTTCGACAACCAAGGCCGAGAAACGCGATGTGTTTTTCTCCACCGCCGGCTTAGGGTTTATATGAGTTTGCAATGGTTTTGGGGTTTTTTGATAGTGCTCTTCCGCTTCGGGACCATCCATTCCCCGTAGATCAGTGATGTGATTAATCTGGCTATTAGAATTTTCCGGGACCATCTTAACACCCCCTCCATTTGAGGCACTTTGGTTACGTAAATGCTGTACAGGAGAGTGAATACATGTTTTGCTTGGATGGAGGGTCTACATTTATGTGTATTCAACGCTCCTCATATAATCTCATACTAAAGTTAAGGTTCCCCACACTCTGAACTTAAGGTTTTCTTATGGTTTTTTGTGATTCATTATAAGCATGACAGACAATGGAAGTCCAATATAAACAAGGCCCCCCAAGTCTCCGCCAATCGAAGTGGAAAATAAGTAGTAATATTAAAATTTTCTCCAAAAAAATGTAGTACGATACACAATGTAACAAATAATTAAACGGTTGATTTAGATTTACGCCTCTAAAAGTTTTTCCTTATAAATGGATAGTCACGAGGGAATAAACAAGTAAACGAATGAACCCGGCCGGAAAGCCTGGGTCTGTGGTTTAGAAGCGAGCTGCTTTGTAGGGAGAATCCAGTTCCCATGGCAAGCAGATAGATGCAGTTTTCTATGGTCACATGAACTAGAACCATTAGTGGTCCACAATTCTTATACTTCGCTTTTAATTAAATATACCAATTTCATGGCCATGTGCAGTAGTAGTACCATCTGCTTGCTTCTATTACCTTTTCAAACAAGCGCATCTCAGCTTAGGTGACAGACATGAGCGTCAATACCATCTTCTTATCCGAACCAAAGATGAAGACGAATACACAAAAGAATCATATCAGAATTCACTAAAACTGATTAGACGTTGCAACTTGCCACTGCAATATGCTACCACAAACAAATAGGGTTTTGTATGAATTTACTTCTATCAGACAGTGAGTAGAGTATGTATCAAGGGCAAACTATATGAAATATTATTGATCTCTGAAGTAGCTAGATAACCCTGTATACAGTATTGATCTCTGTGCTTCTGTTTGTTCATTGTGCGTACATACTGAACGATTGTTGATGTGTGTGTGTGTATGTATCTGTGTAGAAAAAGCTAAAGATTGAAAGAATCAAACTCTGATCATTGTGCAATTCAATATTTACCCAGATCTTCCAACATGTTTAAGGTTATATATATCAACTGTTTAGCATCGAACATTCTTGCGGTAAACCAAACTCCCTCTTTGTGTAATTCACTTGCTTCCGCCATGGATCGTTATGCAACTTGTCATGCAAGACCTAACCAATAACCAAACTTCATTGGGTTTATCACTAGTGAAATTTTGGCCAAAATTTAGAAATTTTGAATGAGTTTTTACCTGAATAAGAGTGGTGAAGGCGTCATCTTCACTCAGCTGTGATAGCTCCTTGGCCAAATCATCATCCTCACGCCCTTCTTTTCGCTGTCTCTCGACCTCAAGCATCATGGAGTCACGATAGAAGATGCGTTGCCAGATCTTCTGAACATTTGCTAGCTTTGATTGTATTTCTGTCTTATTAATTCCCTAAGAAGAACAACATCCATAACAACAATTTACAATTCAGACCAGATCATTTAGACGGTTCGGTTCAACTTAGAACAGGAAAAGAAGAAATATACCCTTAGTATCTTAATCAAGTTGGGAATTTCATCTTCATTCACCCGAACAGCAAAACTATCAAAGTGGAGCACATTTTCATATGGAAGATAGATCCCGTCCTGACCACCATCCAAAACAACGATGCATTTCACATATTGACAAGATCGAAGCTGTGTTTGCTTTCTCCACCGATCCCGAATGGAAAGCATGCATTCTAATAATGGTAAACAAACACTACCTGACTGATCACAGGAACGCAGCCATGGAGAATGCTGTCTTCCATTCTACCACTCCACCCATCACCTGGTAATACACCACAGAAAACAGAAGAAGCTAAATCTTCATGATAATTTTCAGAGCGAAGTGGGGTCACAATAACATCCCCCTGATGCTGTTTTCCAAGTTTTCCCTTCTTGTTAGGAGTTGAACCAAACTCTTCTGCAACTTTCTGCATGATGCCCATGCTATATCTGCTTAATAAAACATCATTGTTAACCAACTTCAAATTCGTACACTCATGCTGTCTAGTTCAGATTATTAATTAGGAGATATACATCCATGAACCAGTAAGATTAAACAGCACATTAACCAGATCCGAATTTCGTTTACAGCAGAAACTTACTGGACTTCTGGTCTCCCTCTCTCGTATGATGGTCCCAAGTATCCATTGAAGTAAAATAAGTTCTTCCTCTTCTCAAGAGGTCTGCAAACAGCCGAAACATTTACAGAATGATGTTATGCCAGATCTGGTTACTAGAAAGGGAAAACCAGGAGAGGCGGCGATCCCCAGGAGAATGAAACAATGTCTATAATTAGAATGTTGATTGTCACTATACATGACCTAGCTGGATCTATATATAGACAAAATGAAACGCTAAGTTTTGTTTAGTATAAAACCGTGTACAAGAGACTACGTTGTGTTTTGTTTCTGTTCTTCTATTTTATCCGACGTGGGCTTGGTTTTGGACTGGGCTGAATCTCCTGGCTTTATCTCTGTCTTGGGCCTGGTCTTAGACTGGGTTAATACGTGTGTCTCAATACTCTCCCGCGGTCCGAATGGGTGTAAACCCAGTCTGGAGCGAAGTTGACCAAAACGAACAGCCGGTAATGGCTTAGTCAAAGCATCTGCAATTTGGTCGAGACCGTGGATGAAGGCGATTTTCAGGGAGTTGGCTTGAACCCTCTCGCGCACGAAGTGATAGTCAAGGCCAATGTGCTTGGCGCGCGCATGGAAGACGGGGTTTGCAGCGAGGTAGGTCGCACCCAGATTGTCACACCAGAGAACTGGTGGTTGCGGTAAGTGTAACCCTAATTCCCCAATTAAATTTTGTAATCAAATAATCTCGCTTGTAGCATAAGCCATAGCACGATACTCCGCTTCTGTAGTAGATCTAGCAACCGTAGGTTGTTTCTTTGATTGTCATGAGATTAGGGTTTTGCCTAGAAATATACAGTATCCGGTGGTGGATTTTCGGTCTGTTTGGTCGCTTGCCCAGTCCGCATCTGAGTAGGCCTGTAATTGAAGAGAAGAGTGGGTAGGAATATGGAATGAGAGATTTAGGGTAGCTCTGAGATAGCGGAGAACTCTTTTGAGTTGTTGCCAGTGTTGGGATGTTGGGGAGTGCAGGTGCTGACAGAGCTTGTTCACAGAGTAACTTAGGTCAGGGCGGGTGAGAGAGAGGTATTGGAGGGCTCCCAAAATACTCCAAAACTTTGTTGGTTCCTCAAACAGGGGTGGGGGCTGGGTTTCAGTTGAGTGAGTGGTACTCATGGGTGTGGTAACAGGTCTGGAGTTTGACATTTTAGCTTTGTGAAGAAGATTTTCAATGTAGTTTTTCTGGTTTAGATGAAGACCAGTAGAGTTTATGTGAACCTGAATACCAAGGAAATAGTGTAACGGTCCTAGGTCTTTGACAGGGAAATGGGTGGAGAGCTGGGAAATGAACCGTTTGACTAGGTTATAGGAGGAACCAGTGATAATTATATCAACATATATCAGTGTAAACAGGGTATCATCTCTGTGAGTATAAATGAATAGAGATGGGTCAGCTTTAGAGGATGAAAACCCCATAGTGATAAGAGTATCACTCAGTTTTGCAAACCGGGCCCTAGGTGCCTGATTTAAGCCATAGATGGATTTTTGCAGTAGACAGACATGATTAGGAGCATAGGGATGTATGAAACCTGGAGGTTGCTCCATATAGATCTTTTCTGTCAAATCACCATGTAGAAAAGCATTTTCTATATCCACTTGATGAATTGGCCAGTTTTTGGTTACTGCCACAGCTAGGATTAATCTGATAGTATTGGGTTTTATGACTGGGCTAAAAGTCTCAGCATAGTCTAGACCCTCTGTTTGAGTATAGCCTCGTGCCACTAGCCTGGCCTTCCTCCTTTCAGTACTTCCATCCTCTCTCATCTTAGTTTTCAGAATCCATTTGACCCCTAAGGGTCTGACATTAGGAGGTAGTGGCCTAGGGTCCAGGTGTGTGTCTTCTGAAGTGCCTGAAATTCTTTAAGCATGGCTTCACGCCACTGGGGAAATTGTAAAGCCTGTTTAAAAGTTGGCTCTTCAGGGATTGTTTGAGTAAGGTGGGTAGTGGGCCAGGAGACTGTGCCATCAGTTCTTATTAAAGGCTTTCTGATGTTATCCCTTGCTCTAGTTGTCATGGGATGCATGGGTGGGGGGGGGGGGGAGGTGTGGGAGTATTGTTAGTGGATCTTGGTGTATTTGGTAATGATTGAGAGCTTAGGGCTGGGGTGGAGGGAGCAGAATGAGTGTGTTGAGGAGTGGGAGTTTGACTTGTAGAGTTAGTAGATGAAACTGGTGAGGCTGGGAAATGAGGTTGTGGTGAGGGATAGGGAGTTTGATTGTCTGGTGGATGTGGTTGAGCTGATGGTTGACTTATAGTGGGCAGATGGTGAGGTAGAGGGATAGAGAGAGGATTTTGTGGTGGTGAATCTGAAGTAGTGATAGAGGAATCCTGGTAGGGAAAAGACACTTTTAAATTTCACATCTCTTGATGTGTAAACTTTCCGTGTGATAGGATCTAGGCATAGATACCCCTTGTAATTTGGAGCATATCCTAGAAAAACACATCTGGTGGATCTGAAATTCAGCTTGTGAGAATGATAGGGCCTGAGATTGGGCCAGCATTCACAACCAAACACTTTGAGAGAGGAGAAATCGGGGGGGGGGGGGGTGTTATAGAGTTGTTCATATGGGGTTTTGAGGGAAATCACAACAGAAGGGGTTCCGTTGATAAGATAAACTGCAGTTAGGAAAGCATGTTCCGAATACTGTAAATGAAGACCAGAGTGAGCTAAGAGAGATAACCCTTTGTCCACAATTGTTTTGTGTCTAGATTCCACTGTTCCTTGCTGCTGATGAGAATAGGGGCAAGAGATTCGAAGAGCTATACCCTTTTGTAATAACAGGGGTCTGAGTGGCAGAAACTCAGTACCACCATCCACTTGAATAGACTTGACCCCAGTAGAAAAATGATTGTAAACCAAATTTAGAAAAGTACTGAAAATTTGAGAAACCTCTGATTTAGCAGCCATGGGGAATAGCCAAATGAACTTACTGTAATCATCCACAACTGAGAGATAATATCTCTTGCCATTCACAGATAAAGTATGAGAAGGTCCCCAAACATCTAGAAAGAGAAGTTCAAAAGGTTTGCCAGAAATAGACTTAGACATAGAGTGAGGCAGAGCATGCATCTTGCCCGTATAACAACCTTTACAACCAGTAACAACAAAGTCCTTAACTGAAACAGGTAAACTAAACTTAGTGATAGTGTAGTCTGTTATCTTAGCTGAGGGATGCCCAAGCCTTTGATGCCAAATGTTACTGCTGGTTTTCTGAGAGAAATGGGTCTGAGCACTGGTGAAGAAGCCATCAGTGTGTGCTCCTGAAAAGTTGTATAATCCATCTCTAACACCTCCCTTGAGAAGAATTCTCCCCGTGATAAGATCCTTAACCAAGAAACAGTTAGGATAAAATTCAAATACCACATTGTGGTCTGTAGCGAACTGTTTTACTGAAACCACATTTTTTGTGAGCTCAGGAACATATAAAAGTTTAGAGAGAGTGTAATAACCATAGGGAGTAAGGAGAATGCCAGTGCCTTGAGCCTTCACAGGTAGACTGCCTCCATTTCCAAAATTGACATCATCAGAAGTGGCTGTGATCTGATTTTCTAAACTGAGATTAGAAAAATCATTAGTAAAATGGTTAGATGCACAGCTGTCAGGATAACAGGTGGTATCTGAGGTAGTGTAGTTGGCACTAAATTGAGGAGTTGGAGGTGATTGATATGCATAATTGAATCTGTGATAGCAAGAGGTGGTTGTGTGACCAAACTTGCCACACACCTGACATTGCACACGAGGATCTGGTTTACCAGATAATTGTTGAGTAGTGTGACCTCCTCTATAATTTCCTCTGCCACCTCTAGAGTTATTGTTTCTACCTCTGTTGTTCCTTCCTCCCATGTTACCCCTTCCTCTAGAGTAACTGTTGTTACCTGTGGAACTTTGAGTGAGATTAGAAGACATGGGTGTATTAGTGACAATATCTGTGGCTTGTTGAGCTAGGTGGGATTCGTAGGTAAGAAGGTGGCTGAATAACATATCTGGGGTAACAGCCTCTGAGCGCATCATAAGGTTGGTTTTTACTGATTCATAATCCAGGGGTAGTCCAGAGATGATACAACTCACAAAATCTATGTCAGTCATAGGAGCGCCAGCTGATGATAAGGAGTTTAGGATGGTTTGAGCCTTGTTGAAGTAGGTAGTAATATCATCTGATCCCTTCTTTATGCTCATGAGCTGAGATCTTAATAACATGATTCGAGAATTCACTTTAGCTAAAAACATTTCCTGAACTTTGTTCCAAGTTTGAGAAGCAGAAGTAGATAGAACAACTTGGGTGAGAACAGATTCAGTCATAGATGCATTTAAGAGAGACATAATTAACTAATCTGTTTGTTTCCATGTGGCATATTCAGAATTGGGAGACCCATCAACAGTCTCAGCTGGTTTCTGTTTGGAGCCATCTATCCATCCAAATAAACCATGTCCACGCAGATATGGTTCAATTTGGATCTTCCAGAGAGGAAAGTTTTCAGAGGTAAGCTTTATAAAGTTGGAGGAAGGAGATAGAAAAGACGTTACTGAGATAGATGTTGAGGAAGAGTTGATGACTCCAGCCGCATTTCCTGAAAGGCTTGATGTAGTTCCCTTTCCTGAGTCGATCGACATGATTGGGAAGAAGAAGAAAACAGGAAGGAAGGCAGGCGAAAGAAGAAGCAGGAAGCTACTCACGCAAGTAGCTCTGATACCATACTAGAAAGGGAAAACTAGGAAAGGCGGCGATCCCCAGGAGAATGAAACAGTGTCTATAATTAGAATGTTGATTGTCACTGTACATGACCTAGATGGATCTATATATAGACAAAATGAAACGCTGAGTTTTGTTTAGTATAAAACCGTGTACAAGAGACTACGTTGTGTTTTGTTTCTGTTCTTCTATTTTATCCGACGTGGGCTTGGTTTTGGACTGGGCTGAATCTCCTGGCTTTATCTCTGTCTTGGGCCTGGTCTTAGACTGGGTTAATACATGTGTCTCAATACTGGTACAAAATGGGGAGAGAAACAATCAATTATCCTCAAAAAGCAAACAGAATGAAATGGGAAGTTCACGATGTACCTAGTCCAGACTCCAGAGCCTGGACCTCAAAGAACCAGCATCAGGTTTTTTCCAATCAGGAAGAACAAAGTCTTTGCTGGGATCAAAGCATGAGTGATTGCCTCTTCTTTCAGCTGATATGTGATCCCAATTATCAAGCCAGTAAGCTATTGTTGATGATTTATGCTTCGAATTTGTGTTGCCCCAGTGAACTAACATCATACTATTCCGTATCTCTTTTGGTGCATAACAAGCGCCTTCATCCCATGAAAAGAACTGCCTTCAAAGGAAAACAAGTGTGATTATCTTAAGAGATGTAGTAGAAGCACCTCGAACTCGAAGACTGTTAAGATTATCTAAAGAATGAGAGGAAACGGCAAAAATCATTCTCCCTGACTTACCCAAATGTGATCTCTTCCCGAAGAATGATTCCAGTAGGGATATTGTGTAAAGATGTGGTTATAAGCCTCCTTGTAGAAGTTCAAAGTAAAAGAGCTCCTTAGGTATTGGTGTTCCTGGATTTACCACATGTAAAGTACATACTCATTATCTGGAAACTCAACCTCATCATACCATAGAAATCACCTCACGAATGCAGATCAAATGAAAACAGAACTATGTATGAGAAGAGTACCATCATGCTAAAGTAGGGTGCATCATCTGCACGGGTAATGATACAAGAATCAAGAACAGGAACAAAGAAAAAGTCTGCTTCTTCCCCATTTTGAGTTCGATGAGGACTTGCAAGAATGTTTTCATAAATTTCCATCTGCACAACAACTGAGTTTTATAAAATGTAAATTCAGGCATTTGATCCATGTATCTTTGACCTTTTTGACACCTACCTGAGCACCATATAGCTGATCAGTCCAGACTGTGGAATTAATGTCATCATAGATCCTGTTTACGTAATGAAACTTGTTATGCCTTCCCTGCCATAACAGTAACAGGGATAAGATGAGCACTTTTTGTTAAAAAAAAATTGTTGAGATTTGATCGAGAGAGAATAAAGATGGTGGAGCAGAGAATGAAAGGAAACGATTCTGTGTTAGAAAACAGAGAATAGAAAGGATTTCATCTTTATTGAATTGTGACAATAGTCACGTATATGTGTGTGTACAGGAGAAGTGTTACAGAAGAGTATTAATAGAAATCTGCTAAGAATCGGTCCATAGGGACTGATGGGTAAAATTACATAATAACCTAAGTACAAACTAGAAAATTACATATCAGTAAGTACCTAGATACAAACTATATAAGCAGAAATATAAAGACTTATACAGAATAAAGTAACAAGAAATACTTTGTGTTTCAACACTTCCCCTCAAGATGGAACTCATCATTTTGAGTTTGATCTTGTAACAGAAATAATCCAATGTCCTTCAGTATGGATCTGTAGTTCTTCCCTGGTAGAGTCTTGGTCAAGAAATCAGCGAGCTGATGTTGAGTGGGTATGTGACTTACCGATATTAACCCACTTTATATCATTTGCCTCACGAAGTAGATATCAACTTCTATATGCTTGGTTCTTTGGTGATCAACAGGATTTTTTGCAATGTAAATTGCAGATCTGTTGTCACATTTTAGAGGTATAGGTGTAATGTTGTTAACACCCAACTGATCGAGTAACCTACTCAACCAAGCAAGTTCTGCTGTAACAACTTTCATGGCTCTATATTCTGCTTCTGCAGAAGACAGAGAAACACTACCCTGTTTCTTTGATTTCCAAGATATGGGTGAACCTCCAAGGAATATATAGTTACCAGATATGGATCTTCTAAAGATTGGGCAACTTGCCCAATCACTATCATAGTAGGCAGTCAATGAAAAATCAAAGCTATTATTCAGAAGAATCCATAGTCAATTGTTCCTTTAATGTATTTAAGAGCATGGAAAGCAGCGGACATATGTTTATCTGTAGGTTGCTGTAAAAATTGACTAAGTAACTGAGCTGTAAAAGAAAGATCTGGTCTGGTATGAGTCAGGAAATTGATTTTTCCCACTAAGCTCCTATATTCAGTTGGGTTATCTAACGTTTTTCCTTCACCTGGTTTCAGTTTCAAACCCAACTGAAGTGGAGCTGCTGCATGTTTCTCATCTATAATATTGTATTCATGTAGTAATTCAAGACAAAACTTTCTTTAGGAAATGATAAGACCTTTTTCATGATGCAAGAACTCCATTCCCAAGAAGAAGTTTAGGTTCCCCAGATCCTTAATACAAAACTTTTTATTCAACTGATCCTTTACAAAAATCTGAATTAAGGCACGATTTAATGTTACCTGCGAATTGCCGTTGATACTCAGCTTCTTCATCTTGCTTTGAGTCTTCTTTTCTCCTTAGTAGGGAGGTCATGCACATCTGATTGTTGTTGGCTGTTGAATGATCTTGTGTCTTAAGGTAAGCAACAAGGGCCTTCAACTGATGCTCACTCATTCCTGGAACGGGCTGAGTATTCTGTTCTGTCGGCACATCACTTCTTGATTCACACAAAGCTCTAGTGAAAGATTTCTTTTCTTTATTACCATTACCATGGTGTTTCCAGTGAGTCGGGAAGTTTTTAGTAACCCAGTAGCAAGAATCGACATTGTGACCTATCTTTTTGCAGTGCGAACACTTAGTCTTTTTCTTGTCGCCTCTGTTATCCCCAGTGTTGTTGTATTGTCGATTTAGGGCAAAGTTCGCAAAGGTTGATGTTTCTCCGTCGGACTTGCGATTTTTCTGTGCTGAGCGATGATTTTCTTCTTCACGCAAGGTCACATAGACCTGGTCAATCGTCGGCAGCGGTTTCATCAGAAGCAGGCTCGAACGAAGAGCTTTATACGATTCGCATTCCCCCATCAGAAATTCGAGAACTCTTTGATTTTCTTGTATTTTGGAGATGGCCGCAGAAGAACCGCATGAGCAAGGCGGAATTTCTATCAATTCTTTTTCCTCATTCCAGACTTTAACCCATTTGGTATAGTACTCGTTTATGGTCGAACTTCCTTGTTCAAGCCTGTGAGCTTCTTGCCGCAAGGAGTAAAGTCTTGTGCCTGAGGGATTATCGAATCGCTTACATAAATCTTTCCAGATTTCTTCTGCCGTCTTAAGGTACATTACAGATTCGCGAATTGAGTCCTCCAAGGCTGTCAATAGCCACCCGATGACCATCCCATTGGTTTTGTCCCAAATCTTCTGCTTTGCGCCGTGGTAATCTGACCTTTTGGTTGTACCATTTATAAAACCCAGCTTGCTCTTCGATATCAAACCAACCATGAAGGAGCGTTTCCACTTAGCAAAGCCGGCGCCGTTAAACTTGTACGCTAGAATAATCCCGGGGTTGTCGGAAGGATGGGTATAGAGTTCTTCATCTTCTGCGCTCATTTTGGTGTAGCCGCTCAAGACTTCTGGATCCACCGTCTTCTTTCCTTCTGCGTGTGTTTTGATATCATCTTTTTGTTGGTTGTTTGGATTTTCATCAGCCATGTCGGGAAAAAGAAGACGACGAATACGACGGGCGGCGATTCTGGTAAACTAGATGATTGAAGAAAGACGACGGTAATGGGGAAATTGGATTTTGTTTTGGTGAAAGAGAAACCCTAATCCCAGGATAGCTCTTGATACCATGTTAGAAAACAGAGAATAGAAAGGATTTCATCTTTATTGAATTGTGACAATAGTCACGTATATGTGTGTGTACGGGAGAAGTGTTACAGAAGAGTATTAATAGAAATCTGCTAAGAATCGGTCCATAGGGACTGATGGGTAAAATTACATAATAACCTAAGTACAAACTAGAAAATTACATATCAGTAAGTACCTAGATACAAACTATATAAGCAGAAAAATAAAGACTGTTACAGAATAAAGTAACAAGAAATACTTTGTGTTTCAACATTCTGTATTATTGATTCAGTTAACTAACTGAAAGAAGTCACCGGTGGTCTATTTATATGACGTACAAGAATGATCTAGAATATAAAGAGTGACAACGTGGCAGTAACCAGCTAGGATAACAAACTAGTATAACCTATCCGAACCCCCCCCCCCCTCAATAGGTGGCTGGAGAATGCAGACGCCTATTGATGAAAGGAAGTGTTAGTAATGCCCATTTTAGGAAACTGATTCCGATAAGAAACACCAGGCAAGCTCTTAGTGAACATATCAGCAAGCTGCAGTTGATTTGGAATGTGTTGAACACTGATGAGTCCTTGCTGAATCTGTTCGCGAATGTAGTGACAATCTAACTCCACATGTTTGGTCCGTTCGTTGATTACGGGATTAGTAGCTATGAAAATAGCTGACTTATTATCACACTTAAATAGGGATAGGAGTAACCTCCTTAACTCCAAGATCACCAAGTAGTCGACTGATCCAAGCCAACTCTAAAGTAACCCATCTAAGAGCTTTATATTCTGCCTCAGCAGAAGATAGAGATACACATGGTTGTTTTTTAGATTTCCATGACAGCGGAGCTCCACCAAGCATAACATAGAAACCACTAACAGAGCATCTTGAAATTGGGCATGAGGCCCAATCCGAATCACAAAAGACCACCAAAGAGTAGTCGGGAGTATTACTGAGCAAAATGCCATTGTGAATTGTCCCCTTGATGTAGCGTAAGACATGAAAAGCTGCTGTTAAGTGGTTGCTGTATGGCTTCTGTAAAAACTGACTTAGTAATTGGATGCTAAAATTGAGATCCGGGCGTGTGTTTGTAAGGTAATTAAGTTTACCAGTCAGTTTTCTGTACTCATCAGGCTGATCAAGAGGAATCCCATCTTCAGCAAGTAATTTGGAGTTACAATCCAAAGGACTAGCAACTGGTTTACAAAAACCCATGTCAAAGTCATCCAATAGTTCTTTAGCAAATTTCTACTGGGTAACTATTATACCGTGAGCAGAAGGGATGGGCTCCATGCCCAAAAAGAAATTTAGCACTCCAAGACCCTTGATCTTAAACTTCTGATCAAGAGAGTGCTTCAGCTCTGTAATAGCTGATTCATTGTTCCCACAAACAACCAGATCATCTACATATACTCCTATGTAGATAATGACCGAAGCAGTAGTCTTGTAAAATAAGGAGAAATCATTTTGAGAACTGCAGAAACCTTGGGACTGCATACCACTGACGCGAGGCTTGTTTTAAGCCATATAGAGACTTTTTAAGCCGACACAGCTTGTCTGTTCCATGAACAATTAGCCCTTCTGGAATCTTCATGTAAATCTTTTCATGAAGCTCGCCGTGAAGGAAAGCATTATTTACATCTAACTGATGTAAATGCCATCCACGTTTTACTGCAACAGTGACAAGAGCTCTTACAGTTGTCATTTTAACAACCGGAGAAAATGTCTCCGTGTAATCAATTCCATGCTTCTGTGTAAATCCCCTTACTACCAAGCGATCCTTGTATCGCTCTAAAGTTCCATCAGCTTTCAATTCAATTCGGTAGACCCACTTACAAGTTATATCCTTCTTTCCTGGGGTAGCGTAGTTATTTCCCAAGTACCATTGTTTTGAAGGGCCTGTAACTCAGATTCCATAGCCAACTGCCAATGTTTGTTTCTGCTGGCAACACTATAAGTGCGAGGCTCTTGAATAATCCTTGCATTGATGATAGCATTGTGACCAGCAAAACTATTATAATAGGTACTGGGAATAACAGGAGTAATATCAGTGAGGGAAGACAGATTCAGCTTGTTATCTGTGACAGCAGAAGAAACCAATCGATGAGACAAAATTTCTAAAAAAGTGTCTGATTCTTGAGGAAAAACTGAACTACCTCCCACAAAATAATCTCTTAGATATGAGGGTTGATGTCGAACCCTATCAGATTTACTTACTGGTCCAACAATCTGAGATGAATCAGAAGTAATTGCAGGAGGAGGAGAAAAGGAGTGATCTATTTCAAAGGTAGTTGAGGGACCACAAACAGATAAACCTTTATTGATGTCTTCGCGATTCACAGTTGGTAGTATATTAGGAATAATGTGCTCTTCGATATCAGATGAACAAGGAATATCAAAAGAATTCCTGATATCTGAACAGTCTCCTTTCTCTGTCTCCAAAAAAGGAAATGATTGTTCACAGAAGATCACATCACGGCTGTGAATTATTTTCTTCAATCAAAGATTAAACAAATTGTGCCCTTTTCTAATTAAACTGGGGCCAAGATATACACATTTATCTGCTCTGGGAGTGCACTTAGTTTTATGTCCTGCGACATTGGTAGCATATGCCAGACTACCAAAAACCTTAAAGGCTTTAAAACTTGGCCTCTTTCCATATAGAACCTCAAAGGGACTGAGCCCTTGTAATGGAACAGAGGGCAACCGATTGATAATGAATGTAGCATATAAAACTGCTTCACCCCACAGATTCATTGGAACTCCTGATTGAAAGAAAATAGCACGAGTTATCTCTAACAACTGGTGATGTTTGTGTTCCACTACACTGTTTTGTTGTGGTGTATGTGGGCAGGTCCTTTGATGTATAATACCTAACGCCTTATAATAGTTAGTACCTTCTGTAGAAGCTCCTAATTCAAAGGCGTTATCAGATCTTACAACTTTGATCTTTTTGCCAAACTGTCTTTCAAATATGGAGATAAATTCTTTAATGAAACTGAAGGCCCGAGACTTGTGACGCATCAATTTAACCCATAAGCATCTGCTCTTCTCATCGACAATGCTTAGAAAGTACTTATTCCCATCATGACCTTCAACTGAACATGGGCCCCAAGTATCCACATGTATCAAATCAAAGCATTCATTACTGTGAGACTGAGATAAAGGGAAAGACAATCTGCGTCCTCTAGCTTTATTACAGGCATCACAAACAAAGTCTAGAGGAACATCTTTCTTGCTAATCAATCCAATGTCAACAATGTTTTGAAAGGGAGCATGTCCCAACTTATGATGCCAGCTAACAGCCTTTCTATCTGCTACATAATTACAAAAACTAGACTGTTTGATGTCTTGAAGCTTACTGCGCTTAAGAAAAAATTGCTCCAAGGCTCCAATGTCCAAGAGATAAAGGCCCTTCTTCTTCCAGCCTATAATGCTCTCATAACTCAATCTCTGTTCCTGTAAGGTGCAATAATCATCACAAAAGATCATATTACACTTGAATTGTTTGATGAAGGAACTAATAGATAACAAACTGCATCTGAAATCGGGAGCAAGGAGAACATCCTCTAAGCAGCAAGATTCTGATAGCAGAACTTTCCTAGAAACTTTAACATCTTGAATTCATCCATCAGGCAAAGCTACAGAATGTCTGTTTCTCATATATTCTTTGCTAATGAACATTCTCTCATCACTGATCAATTGATCAGTGGCTCCGGTATCAACACCCAGAGATTTTCTGTAACTTGCTTTTCATGATTAACAACATTCATGCAGTAGTGTATTGTAGCAGATAGATCATTACCTGAAAAATTGCAAGATCCTCCTTCTTCCTTGTGACCGAGACTAACCTTTTGCAGATATCCTACCAACAAACTTAACTGCTCCTGCGACATTCATGGCACTGGAGAGTTAGTTGACTTAACTGTTTCTTGCTCATGAATTATACCATTAACTCCAGTCTTTTTGTTCTTCCCATGCTTCCAACCGTTTGGGAAACCATGTTTCTTATAACATTTTTCTTCATTGTGACCAGGTTTGTCACAGTAAGTACAGACATCCCTAAACTTCTTCACTCTCCCTTTGTCATTCTGCTGCCATTTTAGTTGCTGTGTGGGCCGATTACCTCCACTAACAGCATTAGCAAAAGTGCTTTCCAAATCCCCCTTTTTCGTTTTCCCACTTTCCCTCTGTCTCTCTTCAGACACAATCAGAGAGTAAGTATTTTCAAGACTTGGAAGGGGTGACAACATCAGAACATTCCCTCTTATGTTCATATAACAATCATTTAATCCCATTAAGAAATCCAAAACTTTGTCTTCCTCCAATAACTTCCAAACCTTCTCCACGTATCCACAAGTGCAACATTTACAAGAAACTAGATTCACTACAGCCGTGAGTTCATCCCAGATTCTTTTGAACTTAGTAAAATACACACTAATAGAATCGCTTCCTTGCTCCAGATTATAAAGTTCTCTTTTTAGGTTAAACCTTCTCGTGCCATCAATCTGATCAAAACGAGCTATTAGACTGTCCCACATCTCCTTAGCATTTGTGCGAAAGACTAGACTTTCACAAATGTCGCGTTCAAGAGCATTCAAAAGCCATGACATAACAAATCCATTGGCACGATGCCATGCTAGAGCCTTTGCCTCATCATTCTCAGGCCTAGCTATTTTCCCATCTATCAGGCCTAACTTATTCTTAGCCATAAGAGCGATTAAAACAGTCTGTTTCCAAGTTTGGAAGCCATTTCCATCAAACTTAGAGGCTATTATCATACCTGGATGGTCAGAGGTTGGGATATAAAGTGGATCGGTAACGTCAGTAACGTTTGTATGTCTCGATCTCGATTTTGAGGAGCGAAGCAGTTCTTTAACTCCAGACGTTGTGTCATCTGTATTTGTCGCCATGGGAGAATGCGACTAGATGGAGCTCGACAGGAACGAGAAAGGAAACAGCGAAAAGAGAATTCCTCAGCGACAAGGAAGCGACAAGAAGGAGCTCAACGCCGCTTTGATACCATGTTGAGATTTGATCGAGAGAGAATAAAGATGGTGGAGCAGAGAATGAAAGGAAACGATTTTGTATTATTGATTCAGTTAACTAACTGAAAGTAGTCACCGGTGGTCTATTTATATGATGTACAAGAATGATCTAGAATATATAGAGTGACAACGTGGCAGTAGCCAGCTAGAATAACAAACTAGTAACTGAATGTAATAAAGGATAACAACCTATCCTAACAAAAATGGGTTTTTATATCTTTGTCTTATCCCAGACTGTGTTACCTCTAGTAGCAAGCTGTTGTATTCCGAGGGCAAGTCATAAACATATATCAAGGGACGTTTCTTCTCAATGACAACATTTAGCTAGACAGGGTTACCTATGGACTGATCAGCAGTATCTGGGATATAGAGCTGAGATGGACGAAGCCATTTAGGCCAGTCATTTATGGGAGAAAAAGCAGATGGTATGCTACAGTCAACTCCATACCAACTCTCCAAGCACTGCACACAGACAAACAGAACAAAATGAATCATAATCCATATATTCACCATTTTATATAGTACTACGAATACCATCAAATTGCTGTAATCTAAAGAGATAGATTTATATGAACAGTTCTAAGAACATTTTACCTCATAAAATCCACCACGGCATTTACCATGGCCAGAGCACTGGTTTATGCAACTACATTGCAATGGAATTTCACAGAACCGTCCACCAAGGCAATCATATCTACAATCCTTCAACTTCATTTTTCCTAAATATCCGTCATCTGGGTCCACATTGCACCACCCTTCAAAACTATTGTTTGTTGTAAATACATCTAAATCAGGTTTTGTCCAATCGGTCAAGGGACCACCACCAGGTTTGGGTATACTGAAGTATATACACTGGGGGCAGCTGATAAGTCTGTTGAAGAGAAACTAGAGAAGAAACATGAGATTGAAAAAAAGTTGAATACATGAAAATACATATACTTGTATTTAAAAATTTGGATAATTGCATTGCAGTTGAGCTCTATCAGAGCAATCCTCCCCTGCACCATATGGAGATAATTCAGTAATCAAATTTGATTTGGGAGTTTGTGAACAGTTCAACAAAATAACCTAAATGATATTTTACTTTGTCGACTCAAATAATGTCACGGCCAAGGAATATCAAGCCTTCCTTCACAAGATAATGGATTTTAAGATGTATTGTAGTTTGAACCGTAGGATTGTAAACAAAGATGTATGAAGAATCACATATTCTTATTGTTATTCATATATTTCTGGTTACAACATCATCGCTCCTTGTATAATAGAGCAAAAGATAAATAAAGCTACTAGATAAAATCTTAACAACCATATTGAGATACTAGTATATCTTATCCTTAGCAAATTTATTGAAGAAGAGATTACCAATATACCCAGCACCGCTAATAATATAAAAACATCATTATTGACTGTGCAGATCTCATTATCATCAACAAACCCTACGCTTTCATCATTCTTTATTACCGCATTCAATTACCGGTGAACAGGGTCGCCAGATGCTACAGGATCCCACATCGGTCATATGGGAGGTTGGTGTGTGATTCATATAGAACTACAGGCTCTCCATTCCTTGAGCTAGCTTTTGGAATGGTTCTCTCACGGTCTTATATGCTCTGGGTTGTTGTTTAGGAAGAACATTAGCTCAGGGTCTATAATGGTTAAGTTCTGTAATAGTGGTATCAGAGCCATACCCCGAGCCCACACCACCAACGTGGGTGTTGGTGCTCAAAAGGGGATGATCTGTTGCAGGATCCCACATCGGTCGTATGGGAGGTTGGTGTGTGATTCATAAATAACCATGGGCTCTCCATTCCTAGAGCAAGCTTTTGGAATGGTTCTCTCACGGTCTTATATGCTCTGGGTTGTTGTTTAGGAAGAACATTAGCTTAGGCTCTGTAATGGTTCTATTACAGAACATTGCCATTACAAACCCTAAGCTAATGTTCTTCCTAAACAACAACCCAAAGCATATAAGACCGTGAGAGAACCATTCCAAAAGCTAGCTCAAGGAATGGAGAGCCCATGGTTCTATATGAATCACACACCAACCTCTCATACGACCGATGTGGGATCCTGCAACAGATCATTCCCTTTTGAGCACCAACGCCCACGTTGGTGGTGTGGGCTTGGGGTATGGCTTGATACCACTATTACAGAACTTAACCATTACAGACCCTAAGCTAATGTTCTTCCTAAACAACAGCCCAGAGCATAGAAGACCGTGAGAGAACCATTCCAAAAGCTAGCTCAAGGAATGGAGAGCCCATGGTTCTATATGAATCACACACCAACCTCCCATACGACCAATGTGGGATCCTGCAACAGAGAGCCCATGGTTCTATATGAATCACACACCAACCTCCCATACGATCGATATGGAATCCTGCAACAGATCATCCCCTTTTGAGCACCAACGCCCACGTTGGTGGTGTGAGCTCGGGGTATGGCTCTGATACCACTATTACAGAACTTAACCATTACAGACACCCTGAGCTAATGTCTTTCCTAAACAACAACCCAGAGCATATAAGACTGTGAGAGAACCATTCCAAAAGCTAGCTCAAGGAATGAAGAGCCCGTGGTTTTATATGAATCACACACCAACCTCCCATACGACCGATGTGGGATCCTGCAACAGATCATCCCCTTTTGAGCACCAACGCCCACGTTGGTGGAGTGGGCTCTGGGTATGGCTCTGATACCACTATTACAGAACTTAGCCATTACAGACCCTAGGCTAATGTTCTTCCCAACCAACAACCCAAAGCATATAAGACCATGAAAGAACCATTCTAAAAGCTAGCTTAAGGAATGGAGAGCCCATGGTTCTATATGAATCACACACCAACCTCCCATACGACCGATGTGGGATCCTGCAATAGATCATCCCCTTTTGAGCACCAACGCCCACGTTGGTGGTGTGGGCTCGGGGTATGGCTCTGATACCACTATTACAGAACTTAACCATTACAGACTCTGAGCTAATGTTCTTCCTAAACAACAGCCCAGAGCATAAGACCGTGAGAGAACTATTCCAAAAGCTAGCTCAAGGAATGGAGAGCCCATGGTTCTATATGAATCGCACACCAACCTCCCATACGACCGATGTGGGATCCTGCAACAGAGAGCTCATGGTTCTATATGAATCACACACCAACCTCCCATACGATCGATATGGAATCCTGCAACAGATCATCCCCTTTTGAGCACCAACGCCCACGTTGGTGGTGTAGGCTCGGGGTATGGCTCTGATACCACTATTACAGAACTTAGCCATTACAGACCCTAGGCTAATGTTCTTCCCAACCAACAACCCAAAGCATATAAGACCGTGAAAGAACCATTCTAAAAGCTAGCTTAAGGAATGGAGAGCCCATGGTTCTATATGAATCACACACCAACCTCCCATACGACCGATGTGGGATCCTGCAATAGATCATCCCCTTTTGAGCACCAACGCCCACGTTGGTGGTGTGGGCTCGGGGTATGGCTCTGATACCACTATTACAGAACTTAACCATTACAGACCCTGAGCTAATGTTCTTCCTAAACAACAGCCCAGAGCATAGAAGACCGTGAGAGAACCATTCCAAAAGCTAGCTCAAGGAATGGAGAGCCCATGGTTCTATATGAATCACACACCAACCTCCCATACGACCGATGTGGGATCCTGCAACAGAGAGCCATGGTTCTATATGAATCACACACCAACCTCCCATACGATCGATATGGAATCCTGCAACAGATCATCCCCTTTTGAGCACCAACGCCCATTGGTGGTGTAGGCTCGGGGTATGGCTCTGATACCACTATTACAGAAATTAACCATTACAGACCCTGAGCTAATGTTCTTCCTAAGCAACAACCCAGAGCATATAAGACCGTGAGAGAACCATTCCAAAAGCTAGCTCAAGGAATGGAGAGCCCATGGTTCTATATGAATCACACACCAACCTCATACGACTGTGGGATCCTGCAAAGATCATCCCCTTTTGAGCACCAATGCCCACGTTGGTGGTGTGGGCTCGGGGTATGGCTCTGATACCACTATTACAGAACTTAACCATTACAACCCTGAGCTAATGTTCTTCCTAAACAACAACCTAGAGCATATAAGACTGTGAGAGAACCATTCCAAAAGCTAGCTCAAGGAATGAAGAGCCCATGGTTCTATATGAATCACACACCAACCTCCCATACGACCGATGTGGGATCCTGCAACACCAGATAGAAGAAGATAAGTTCGAGTTATTTACCGGTAATGCAATGCAATGGTTTTAGCCCCGTTTTCAATCTGGTCTGTGACGAGATGCAGCAGTTCCTATTCCAGTGATTTATCTCCCACTCGTACAGCGTTACGGTTTGGAAGTTTCAAAAAAAATTACTGGTGAACAGAACGTGGAGATGGTAAGGATGCAGAACATATAGAGCTAATGAAGAAGACGACACCAAGGGTGTACTGGTCTTTTTAGCAAAAATATCTCACTTTCATCTATCGTGGTCAGCGAACGCAAAAATGACAGTCACACATTAATCCCGACGATGGCCGACAAATCAATCTGCACATTAATAAGTATCATTTTCAGAAGTCACCACAGAACGGCCCCTTAAACTGAAACTGTCTCTAATTGTATTTGGGCCTATGGAGTGGGCTGGACTGAATATCCCAATACAAGACAGGGTGTAATACTCAACCCCATGACACAGATAGCTTCCAACATCATTAGTATTTCAAGGGTGCAGCTGTTACACGACAGTATTTACAGAAATAAACAAGAAACCAAAATCTCTTTCTCTTCGATGTTACAAAACCTGAACCGGAACTCTCCTAAGCTTAAACTTGTAGAGCACTCTGTTAGGTGGCCCTAAGCGCTCCTGGTACCCCTCTACAATGTACAGCCCATAATATATATTGCCTTGCCTCCTGCCTTCTCTTTGTACTCTGTTATAACTCTGACTTTGTTTTTCTCAGACATACTATTAAGTAATGCTATATTTCCTTCGTTGTCCTTAGCACCGTAATGATTCCCTCCTGAACTGGAGAAAGTTAAGACATTTTTGTCTCCCGAATGCTCGTAACTCCCATCTCCAGCGACAATGCTAGTTGCAATATTTTTACCATCTTCTTTCTGATATAATCAATAGCAACTTCAGGATGGGAATGGAGCCCTATGATCATGAGTTGTCCGAGATGATGAAACTCATCACCTACCTCAACTCCATCAACTTCTCCTTTTACTTTTTCGGTATATACCCACTTGCCATTGTTCTTCATTATGTCCGCTGCCTGTATGTCATAACTTTTTAGTTTCTTCCCCTTACCAGCAGGAGCTGAAATTACCCCTTTCTCAACCAATTCGTAGACGGTTTGGAACAGATGTAGTGCGCTGGCCACCTTGCTTGGTGGATAAGTTCCTTCATTTGGATTTTTTGTGCCGCTTCCTTCGGCATGATCACCAACAGCACAGCGTTGCTTCTTAGACTTTGGTTCATAAGACGCCATAAGGAAAGCACAACTGCAAACAAAAAGAACATTGATTAACACCATCAGAAGTTAATGAATATGCATCTCAGAAAATAAATTTACGTTATTTTCCAGTCATTAGTGTATAAATACATTATTAGGACGCGTAAGCAGAAATAAAAAAAAGCCAACACACTACAAGAAAACTGTAATAGATCATCCCCTTTTGAGCACCAACGCCCACGTTGGTGGTGTGGGCTCGGGGTATGGCTCTGATACCACTATTACAGAACTTAAAAATTACAGACCCTGTGCTAATGTTCTGCCTAAACAACAGCCCAGAGCATAGAAGACCGTGAGAGAACCATTCCAAAAGCTAGCTCAAGGAATGGCGAGCCCATGGTTCTATATGAATCACACACCAACCTCCGATACGACCGATGTGGGATCCTGCAACAGAGAGCCCATGGTTCTATATGAATCACACACCAACCTCCCATACGATCGATATGGAATCCTGCAACAGATCATCCCCTTTTGAGCACCAACGCCCACGTTGGTGGTGTAGGCTCGGGGTATGGCTCTGATACCACTATTACAGAAATTAACCATTACAGACCCTGAGCTAATGTTCTTCCTAAACAACAACCCAGAGCATATAAGACCGTGAGAGAACCATTCCAAAAGCTAGCTCAAGGAATGGAGAGCCCATGATTCTATATGAATCACACACCAACCTCTCATACGACCATTGTGGGATCCTGCAACAGATCATCCCCTTTTGAGCACCAACGCCCACGTTGATGGTGTGGGCTCGGGGTATGGCTCTGATACCACTATTACAGAACTTAACCATTACAAACCCTGAGCTAATGTTCTTCCTAAACAACAACCTAGAGCATATAAGACTGTGAGAGAACCATTCCAAAAGCTAGCTCAAGGAATGAAGAGCCCATGGTTTTATATGAATCACACACCAACCTCCCATACGACCGATGTGGGATCCTGCAACAGATCATCCCCTTTTGAGCTCCAACGCCCACGTTGGTGGGGTGGGCTCCGGGTATGGCTCTGATACCACTATTATAGAACTTAGCCATTACAGACCCTAGGCTAATGTTCTTCCCAACCAACAACCCAAAGCATATAAGACCGTGAAAGAACCATTCCAAAAGCTAGCTTAAGGAATGGAGAGCCCATGGTTCTATATGAATCACACACCAACCACCCATACGACTGATGTGGGATCCTGCAACAGATCATCACCTTTTGAGCACCAACGCCCACGTTGGTGGTCTGGGCTCGGGGTATGGCTCTGATACCACTATTACAGAACTTAACCATTACAGACCCTGAGCTAATGTTCTTCCTAAGCAACAACCCAGAGCATATAAGACCGTGAGAGAACCATTCCAAAAGCTAGCTCAAGGAATGGAGAGCCCATGGTTCTATATGAATCACACACCAACCTCCCATACGACCGATGTGGGATCCTGCAATAGATCATCCCCTTTTGAGCACCAATGCCCACGTTGGTGGTGTGGGCTCGGGGTATGGCTCTGATACCACTATTACAGAACTTAACCATTACAGACCCTGAGCTAATGTTCTTCCTAAACAACAACCCAGAGCATATAAGACCGTGAGAGAACCATTCCAAAAGCTAGCTCAAGGAATGGAGGGCCCATGGTTCTATATGAATCACACACCAACCTCCCATACGACCGATGTGGGATCCTGCAACACCAGAGAGAAGAAGATAAGTTCGAGTTATTTACCGGTAATGCAATGCAATGGTTTTAGCCCCGTTTTCAATCTGGTCTGTGACGAGATGCAGCAGTTCCTATTCCAGTGATTTATCTCCCACTCGTACAGCGTTACGGTTTGGAAGTTTCAAAAAAAAAATTACTGGTGAACAGAACGTGGAGATGGTAAGGATGCAGAACATATAGAGCAATGAAGAAGACGACACCAAGGGTGTACTGGTCTTTTTAGGAAAAATATCTCACTTTCATCTATCGTGGTCAGCGAACGCAAAAATGACAGTCACACATTAATCCCGACGATGGCCGACAAATCAATCTGCACATTAATAAGTATCATTTTCAGAAGTCACCACAGAACGGCCCCTCAAACTGAAACTGTCTCTAATTGTATTTGGGCCTATGGAGTGGGCTGGACTGAATATCCCAATACAAGACAGGGTGTAATACTCAACCCCATGACACAGATAGCTTCAAACATCATTAGTATTTCAAGGGTGCAGCTGTTACACGACAGTATTTACAGAAATAAACAAGAAACCAAAATCTCTTTCTCTTCGATGTTACAAAACCTGAACCGGAACTCTCCTAAGCTTAAACTTGTAGAGCACTCTGTTAGGTGGCCCTAAGCGCTCCTGGTACCCCTCTACAATGTACAGCCCATAATAAATATATATTGCCTTGCCTCCTGCCTTCTCTTTGTACTCTGTTATAACTCTGACTTTGTTTTTCTCAGACATACTATTAAGTAATGCTATATTTCCTTCGTTGTCCTTAGCACCGTAATGATTCCCTCCTGAACTGGAGAAAGTTAAGACATTTTTGTCTCCCGAATGCTCGTAACTCCCATCTCCAGCGACAATGCTAGTTGCAATATTTTTACCATCTTCTTTGCTGATATAATCAATAGCAACTTCAGGATGGGAATGGAGCCCTATGATCATGAGTTGTCCGAGATGATGAAACTCATCACCTACCTCAACTCCATCAACTTCTCCTTTTACTTTTTCGGTATATACCCACTTGCCATTGTTCTTCATTATGTCCGCTGCCTGTATGTCATAACTTTTTAGTTTCTTCCCCTTACCAGCAGGAGCTGAAATTACCCCTTTCTCAACCAATTCGTAGACGGTTTGGAACAGATGTAGTGCGCTGGCCACCTTGCTTGGTGGATAAGTTCCTTCATTTGGATTTTTTGTGCCGCTTCCTTCGGCATGATCACCAACAGCACAGCGTTGCTTCTTAGACTTTGGTTCATAAGACGCCATAAGGAAAGCACAACTGCAAACAAAAAGAACATTGATTAACACCATCAGAAGTTAATGAATATGCATCTCAGAAAATAAATTTACGTTATTTCCAGTCATTAGTGTATAAATACATTATTAGGACGCGTAAGCAGAAAAAAAAAAGCCAACACACTACAAGAAAACTGTAATAGATCATCCCCTTTTGAGCACAACGCCCACGTTGGTGGTGTGGGCTCGGGGTATGGCTCTGATACCACTATTACAGAACTTAAATTACAGACCCTGAGCTAATGTTCTTCCTAAACAACAGCCCAGAGCATAGAAGACCGTGAGAGAACCATTCCAAAAGCTAGCTCAAGGAATGGAGAGCCCATGGTTCTATATGAATCACACACCAACCTCCCATACGACCGATGTGGGATCCTGCAACAGAGAGCCCATGGTTCTATATGAATCACACACCAACCTCCCATACGATCGATATGGAATCCTGCAACAGATCATCCCCTTTTGAGCACCAACGCCCACGTTGGTGGTGTGGGCTCGGGGTATGGCTCTGATACCACTATTACAGAAATTAACCATTACAGACCCTGAGCTAATGTTCTTCCTAAACAACAACCCAGAGCATATAAGACCGTGAGAGAACCATTCCAAAAGCTAGCTCAAAGAATGGAGAGCCCATGATTCTATATGAATCACACACCAACCTCTCATACGACTTTTGTGGGATCCTGCAACAGATCATCCCCTTTTGAGCACCAACGCCCACGTTGATGGTGTGGGCTCGGGGTATGGCTCTGATACCACTATTACAGAACTTAACCATTACAAACCCTGAGCTAATGTTCTTCCTAAACAACAACCTAGAGCATATAAGACTGTGAGAGAACCATTCCAAAAGCTAGCTCAAGGAATGAAGAGCCCATGGTTCTATATGAATCACACACCAACCTCCCATACGACCGATGTGGGATCCTGCAACACCAGATAGAAGAAGATAAGTTCGAGTATTTACCGGTAATGCAATGCAATGGTTTTAAGCCCCGTTTTCAATCTGGTTGTGACGAGATGCCGCATTCCTATTCCAGTGATTTATCTCCCACTCGTACAGCGTTAACGTTTGGAAGTTTCAAAAAAAATTACTGGTGAACAGAACGTGGAGATGGTAAGGATGCAGAACATATAGAGTAATGAAGAACGAACCAAGGGTGTACTGGTCTTTTTAAACAAAAATTCTCACTTTCATCTATCGTGGTCACGAACGCAAAAATGACAGTCACACATTAATCCCGACGATGGCCGACAAAATCATCTGCACATTAATAAGTTCATTTTCAGAAGTCACCACAGAACGGCCCCTCAAACTGAAACTGTCTCTAATTGTATTTGGCCTATTGGAGTGGGCTGGACTGATATCCCAATACAAGACAGGGTGTAATACTCAACCCATGACACAGATAGCTTCAAACATCATTAGGTATTTCAAGGGGCAGCTGTTACACAACGACGTATTTACGAAATAACAAGAAACCAAAATCTCTTTCTCTTCGATGTTACAAAACCTGAACCGGAACTCTCCTAAGCTTAAACTTGTAGAGCACTCTGTTAGGTGGCCTAAGCGCTCCTGGTACCCCTCTACAATGTACAGCCCATAATAATATATATTGCCTTGCCTCCTGCCTTCTCTTTGTACTCTGTTATACTCTGACTTTGTTTTTCTCAGACTACTATTAAGTAATGCTATATTTCCTTTCGTTGTCCTTAGCACCGTATGATTCCCTCCTGAACTGGAGAAAGTTAGACATTTTTGTCTCCCCGAATGCTCGTAACTCCCATCTCCAGCGACCCAATGCTAGTTTGCAATATTTTTTAACCATCTCTTTGCTGATATAATCATAGCAACTTCAGGATGGAATGGAGCCCTATGATCATGAGTTTTCAGAGATGATGAACTCATCACCTACCTCAACTCCTCAACTCAACTTCTCCTTTTACTTTTTCGGTATATCCCCTTGCCATTGGTTCTTCATTATGTCCGCTGCCTGTATGTCATATAACTTTTTAGTTTCTTCCCCTTCTTCCTTACCAGCAGGAGCTGAAATTACCCCTTTCTCAACCAATTCGTAGACGGTTTGAACAGATTAGTGCGCTGGCCACCTTGCTTGGTGGATAAGTTCCTTCATTTGGATTTTTTGTGCCGCTTCCTTCGCATGATCACCAACAGCACAGCGTTGCTTCTTAGACTTTGGTTCATAAGACGCCATAAGCGAAAGCAACACACTGCAAACAAAAAGAACATTGATTAACACCATCAGAATTAATGAATATGGCATCTCAGAAAATAAATTTACGTTATTTCCAGTCATTAGTGTATAAAATACCTTATTAGGACGCGTAAGCAGAAATAAAAAAAAGCCAACACACTACAGAAAACTGTAATAGATCATCCCCTTTTGAGCACCAACGCCCACGTTGGTGTGTGGGCTCGGGGTATGGCTCTTGATACCACTATACAGAACTTAAAAATTAACAGACCCTGTGCTAATGTTCTCCTAAACAACAGCCCAGAGCATAGAAGACCGTGAGAGAACCATTCCAAAAGCTTAGCTCAAGGAATGGAGAGCCCATGGTTCTATATGAATCACACACCACCTCCGATACGACCGATGTGGGATCCTGCAACAGAGAGCCCATGGTCTATATGAATCACACACCACCTCCCATACGATCGATATGGAATCCTGCAACAGATCATCCCCTTTTGAGCACCAACGCCCCGTTGTGGTGTAGGCTTCGGGGTATGGCTCTATACCACTATTACAGAAATTAACCATTAACAGACCCTGAGCTAATGTTCTTCCTAAACACAACCCAGACATATCAGACCGTGAGAGAACCATTCCAAAAGCTAGCTCAAGGAATGGAGCCCATGATTCTATATGAATCACACCCAACCTCTCATACGACCATTGTGGGATCCTGCAACCATCATCCCCTTTTGAGCACAACGCCCAGTTGATGGTGTGGGCTCGGGTATGGCTCTGATACACTATTACACGAAACTTCCATTACAAAACCCTGAGCTAATGTTCTTCCTAAACAACAACCTAGAGCAATAAGACTGTGAGAGACCATTTCCAAAAGCTAGCTCAAGGAATGAAGAGCCCATGGTTTTTATGAATCACACACCAACCTCCCATACGACCGATGTGGGATCCTGCAACAGATCATCCCCCTTTTGAGCCACCAACGCGCCCACGTTGGTGGGAGTGGGCCCGGGTATGGCTCTGATACCCATTATAGAACTTAGCCATTACAGAACCTAGGCTAATGTTCTTCCAACCAACACCCCAAAGCATATAAGACCGTGAAAGAACCATTCCAAAAGCTAGCTTAAGGAATGGAGAGTCCCATGGTTCTATATGAATCACACCACCAACACCCATAACGACTGATTGGGATCCTGCAACAGATCATCACCTTTTTGAGCACAACGCCCACGTTGGTGGTCTGGGCTCGGGGTATGGCTCTGATACCACTATTACAGAACTTAACCATTACAGACCCTGAGCTAATGTTCTTCCTAAGCAACAACCCAGAGCATATAAGACCGTGAGAGAACCATTCCAAAAGCTAGCTCAAGGAATGGAGAGCCCATGGTTCTATATGAATCACACACCAACCTCCCATACGACCGATGTGGGATCCTGCAATAGATCATCCCCTTTTGAGCACCAATGCCCACGTTGGTGGTGTGTGGCTCGGGGTATGGCTCTGATACCACTATTACAGAACTTAACCATTACAGACCCTGAGCTAATGTTCTTCCTAAACAACAACCCAGAGCATATAAGACCGTGAGAGAACCATTCCAAAAGCTAGCTCAAGGAATGGAGGGCCCATGGTTCTATATGAATCACACACCAACCTCCCATACGACCGATGTGGGATCCTGCAACACCAAGAGAAGAAGATAAGTTCGAGTTATTTACGGTAATGCAATGCAATGGTTTTAGCCCCGTTTTCAATCTGGTCTGTGACGAGATGCAGCAGTTCCTATTCCATGATTTATCTCCCACTCGTACAGCGTTACGGTTTGGAAGTTTCAAAAAAAAAATTACTGGTGAACAGAACGTGGAGATGGTAAGGATGCAGAACATATAGAGCAAATGAAGAAGACGACACCAAGGGTGTACTGGTCTTTTTAGGAAAAATATCTCACTTTCATCTATCGTGGTCAGTGAACGCAAAAATGACAGTCACACATTAATCCCGACGATGGCCGACAAATCAATCTGCACATTAATAAGTATCATTTTCAGAAGTCACCACAGAACGGCCCCTCAAACTGAAACTGTCTCTAATTGTATTTGGGCCTATGGAGTGGGCTGGACTGAATATCCCAATACAAGACAGGGTGTAATACTCAACCCCATGACACAGATAGCTTCAAACATCATTAGTATTTCAAGGGTGCAGCTGTTACATGACAGTATTTACAGAAATAAACAAGAAACCAAAATCTCTTTCTCTTCGATGTTACAAAACCTGAACCGGAACTCTCCTAAGCTTAAACTTGTAGAGCACTCTGTTAGGTGGCCCTAGCCCTAAGCGCTCTGGTACCCCTCTACAATGTACAGCCCATAATAAATATATATTGCCTTGCCTCCTGCCTTCTCTTTGTACTCTGTTATAACTCTGACTTTGTTTTTCTCAGACATACTATTAAGTAATGCTATATTTCCTTCGTTGTCCTTAGCACCGCAATGATTCCCTCCTGAACTGGAGAAAGTTAAGACATTTTTGTCTCCCGAATGCTCGTAACTCCCATCTCCAGCGACAATGCTAGTTGCAATATTTTTACCATCTTCTTTGCTGATATAATCAATAGCAACTTCAGGATGGGAATGGAGCCCTATGATCATGAGTTGTCCGAGATGATGAAACTCATCACCTACCTCAACTCCATCAACTTCTCCTTTTACTTTTTCGGTATATACCCACTTGCCATTGTTCTTCATTATGTCCGCTGCCTGTATGTCATAACTTTTTAGTTTCTTCCCCTTACAGCAGGAGCTGAAATTACCCCTTTCTCAACCAATTCGTAGACGGTTTGGAACAGATGTAGTGCGCTGGCCACCTTGCTTGGTGGATAAGTTCCTTCATTTGGATTTTTTGTGCCGCTTCCTTCGGCATGATCACCAACAGCACAACGTTGCTTCTTAGACTTTGGTTCATAAGACGCCATAAGGAAAGCACAACTGCAAACAAAAAGAACATTGATTAACACCATCAGAAGTTAATGAATATGCATCTCAGAAAATAAATTTACGTTATTTTCCAGTCATTAGTGTATAAATACATTATTAGGACGCGTAAGCAGAAATAAAAAAAAGCCAACACACTACAAGAAAACTGTAATAGATCATCCCCTTTTGAGCATCAACGCCCACGTTGGTGGTGTGGGCTCGGGGTATGGCTCTGATACCACTATTACAGAACTTAACCATTACAGACCCTGAGCTAATGTTCTTCCTAAACAACAGCCCAGAGCATAGAAGACCGTGAGAGAACCATTCCAAAAGCTAGCTCAAGGAATGGAGAGCCCATGGTTCTATATGAATCACACACCAACCTCCCATACGACCGATGTGGGATCCTGCAACAGAGAGCCCATGGTTCTATATGAATCACACACCAACCTCCCATACGATCGATATGGAATCCTGCAACAGATCATCCCCTTTTGAGCACCAACGCCCACGTTGGTGGTGTGGGCTCGGGGTATGGCTCTGATACCACTATTACAGAAATTAACCATTACAGACCCTGAGCTAATGTTCTTCCTAAACAACAACCCAGAGCATATAAGACCGTGAGAGAACCATTCCAAAAGCTAGCTCAAGGAATGGAGAGCCCATGATTCTATATGAATCACACACCAACCTCTCATACGACCGTTGTGGGATCCTGCAACAGATCATCCCCTTTTGAGCACCAACGCCCACGTTGATGGTGTGGGCTCGGGGTATGGCTCTGATACCACTATCACAGAACTTAACCATTACAAACCCTGAGCTAATGTCTTCCTAAACAACAACCTAGAGCATATAAGACTGTGAGAGAACCATTCCAAAAGCTAGCTCGAATGAAGAGCCCATGGTTTTATATGAATCACACACCAACCTCCCATACGACCGATGTGGGATCTGCAACAGATCATCCCCTTTTGAGCACCAACGCCCACGTTGGTGGGGTGGGCTCCGGGTATGGCTCTGATACCACTATTACAGAACTTAGCCATTACAGACCCTAGGCTAATGTTCTTCCCAACCAACAACCCAAAGCATATAAGACCGTGAAAGAACCATTCCAAAAGCTAGCTTAAGGAATGGAGAGCCCATGGTTCTATATGAATCACACACCAACCACCCATACGACTGATGTGGGATCCTGCAACAGATCATCACCTTTTGAGCACCAACGCCCACGTTGGTGGTCTGGGCTCGGGGTATGGCTCTGATACCACTATTACAGAACTTAACCATTACAGACCCTGAGCTAATGTTCTTCCTAAGCAACAACCCAGAGCATATAAGACCGTGAGAGAACCATTCCAAAAGCTAGCTCAAGGAATGGAGAGCCCATGGTTCTATATGAATCACACACCAACCTCCCATACGACCGATGTGGGATCCTGCAATAGATCATCCCCTTTTGAGCACCAATGCCCACGTTGGTGGTGTGGGCTCGGGGTATGGCTCTGATACCACTATTACAGAACTTAACCATTACAGACCCTGAGCTAATGTTCTTCCTAAACAACAACCCAGAGCATATAAGACCGTGAGAGAACCATTCCAAAAGCTAGCTCAAGGAATGGAGGGCCCATGGTTCTATATGAATCACGCACCAACCTCCCATACGACCGATGTGGGATCCTGCAACACCAGAGAGAAGAAGATAAGTTCGAGTTATTTACCGGTAATGCAATGCAATGGTTTTAGCCCCGTTTTCAATCTGGTCTGTGACGAGATGCAGCAGTTCCTATTCCATGATTTATCTCCCACTCGTACAGCGTTACGGTTTGGAAGTTTCAAAAAAAAATTACTGGTGAACAGAACATGGAGATGGTAAGGATGCAGAACATATAGAGCAAATGAAGAAGACGACACCAAGGGTGTACTGGTCTTTTTAGGAAAAATATCTCACTTTCATCTATCGTGGTCAGTGAACGCAAAAATGACAGTCACACATTAATCCCGACGATGGCCGACAAATCAATCTGCACATTAATAAGTATCATTTTCAGAAGTCACCACAGAACGGCCCCTCAAACTGAAACTGTCTCTAATTGTATTTGGGCCTATGGAGTGGGCTGGACTGAATATCCCAATACAAGACAGGGTGTAATACTCAACCCCATGACACAGATAGCTTCAAACATCATTAGTATTTCAAGGGTGCAGCTGTTACATGACAGTATTTACAGAAATAAACAAGAAACCAAAATCTCTTTCTCTTCGATGTTACAAAACCTGAACCGGAACTCTCCTAAGCTTAAACTTGTAGAGCACTCTGTTAGGTGGCCCTAAGCGCTCCTGGTACCCCTCTACAATGTACAGCCCATAATAAATATATATTGCCTTGCCTCCTGCCTTCTCTTTGTACTCTGTTATAACTCTGACTTTGTTTTTCTCAGACATACTATTAAGTAATGCTATATTTCCTTCGTTGTCCTTAGCACCGCAATGATTCCCTCCTGAACTGGAGAAAGTTAAGACATTTTTGTCTCCCGAATGCTCGTAACTCCCATCTCCAGCGACAATGCTAGTTGCAATATTTTTACCATCTTCTTTGCTGATATAATCAATAGCAACTTCAGGATGGGAATGGAGCCCTATGATCATGAGTTGTCCGAGATGATGAAACTCATCACCTACCTCAACTCCATCAACTTCTCCTTTTACTTTTTCGGTATATACCCACTTGCCATTGTTCTTCATTATGTCCGCTGCCTGTATGTCATAACTTTTTAGTTTCTTCCCCTTATCACAGCAGGAGCTGAAATTACCCCTTTCTCAACCAATTCGTAGACGGTTTGGAACAGATGTAGTGCGCTGGCCACCTTGCTTGGTGGATAAGTTCCTTCATTTGGATTTTTGTGCCGCTTCCTTCGGCATGATCACCAACAGCACAACGTTGCTTCTTAGACTTTGGTTCATAAGACGCCATAAGGAAAGCACAACTGCAAACAAAAAGAACATTGATTAACACCATCAGAAGTTAATGAATATGCATCTCAGAAAATAAATTTACGTTATTTTCATTAGTGTATAAATACATTATTAGGACGCGTAAGCAGAAATAAAAAAAAGCCAACACACTACAAGAAAACTGTAATAGATCATCCCCTTTTGAGCATCAACGCCCACGTTGGTGGTGTGGGCTCGGGGTATGGCTCTGATACCACTATTACAGAACTTAACCATTACAGACCCTGAGCTAATGTTCTTCCTAAACAACAGCCCAGAGCATAGAAGACCGTGAGAGAACCATTCCAAAAGCTAGCTCAAGGAATGGAGAGCCCATGGTTCTATATGAATCACACACCAACCTCCCATACGACCGATGTGGGATCCTGCAACAGAGAGCCCATGGTTCTATATGAATCACACACCAACCTCCCATACGATCGATATGGAATCCTGCAACAGATCATCCCCTTTTGAGCACCAACGCCCACGTTGGTGGTGTGGGCTCGGGGTATGGCTCTGATACCACTATTACAGAAATTAACCATTACAGACCCTGAGCTAATGTTCTTCCTAAACAACAACCCAGAGCATATAAGACCGTGAGAGAACCATTCCAAAAGCTAGCTCAAGGAATGGAGAGCCCATGATTCTTATGAATCACACACCAACCTCCATACGACCGATGTGGGATCCTGCAACAGATCATCCCCTTTTGAGCACCAACGCCCACGTTGGGGGGGCTCGGGTATGGCTCTGATACCACTATTACAGAACTTAACCATTACAACCCTGAGCTAATGTTCTTCCAACAAAACCCAAGCATATAAGACTGTGAAGAACCATTCCAAAAGCTAGCTCAAGGAATGAAGAGCCCATGGTTTTATATGAATCACACACCAACCTCCCATACGACCGATGTGGGATCCTGCAACAGATCATCCCTTTTGAGCACCAACGCCCACGTTGGTGGGGTGGGCTCGGGTATGGCTCTGATACCACTATTACAGAACTTAGCCATTACAGACCCTAGGCTAATGTTCTTCCTAACAACAACCCAAGCATATAAGACCGTGAAGAACCATTCCAAAAGCTAGCTTAAGGAATGGAGAGCCCATGGTTCTATATGAATCACACACCAACCTCCCATACGACGATGTGGGATCCTGCAATAGATCATCCCTTTTGAGCACCAAGCCCACGTTGGTGGTGGGCTCGGGGTATGGCTCTGATACCACTATTACAGAACTTAACCATTACAGACCCTGAGCTAATGTTCTTCCTAAACACAACCCAGAGCATATAAGACCGTGAGAGAACCATTCCAAAAGCTAGCTCAAGGAATGGAGGGCCCATGGTTCTATATGAATCACACACCAACCTCCCATACGACCGATGTGGGATCCTGCAACTCCAGAGAGAAGAAGATAAGTTCGAGTTATTTAACGGTAATGCAATGCAATGGTTTTAGCCCCGTTTTCAATCTGGTCTGTGACGAGATGCAGCAGTTCCTATTCCAGTGATTTATCTCCCACTCGTACTGCGTTACGGTTTGGAAGTTTCAAAAAAAAAATTACTGGTGAACAGAACGTGGAGATGGTAAGGATGCAGAACATATAGAGCAAATGAAGAAGACGACACCAAGGGTGTACTGGTCTTTTTAGGAAAAATATCTCACTTTCATCTATCGTGGTCAGTGAACGCAAAAATGACAGTCACACATTAATCCCGACGATGGCCGACAAATCAATCTGCACATTAATAAGTATCATTTTCAGAAGTCACCACAGAACGGCCCCTCAAACTGAAACTGTCTCTAATTGTATTTGGGCCTATGGAGTGGGCTGGACTGAATATCCCAATACAAGACAGGGTGTAATACTCAACCCCATGACACAGATAGCTTCAAACATCATTAGTATTTCAAGGGTGCAGCTGTTACATGACAGTATTTACAGAAATAAACAAAAACCAAAATCTCTTTCTCTTCGATGTTACAAAACCTGAACCGGAACTCTCCTAAGCTTAAACTTGTAGAGCACTCTGTTAGGTGGCCCTAAGCGCTCCTGGTACCCCTCTACAATGTACAGCCCATAATAAATATATATTGCCTTGCCTCCTGCCTTCTCTTTGTACTCTGTTATAACTCTGACTTTGTTTTTCTCAGACATACTATTAAGTAATGCTATATTTCCTTCGTTGTCCTTAGCACCGCAATGATTCCCTCCTGAACTGGAGAAAGTTAAGACATTTTTGTCTCCCGAATGCTCGTAACTCCCATCTCCAGCGACAATGCTAGTTGCAATATTTTTACCATCTTCTTTGCTGATATAATCAATAGCAACTTCAGGATGGGAATGGAGCCCTATGATCATGAGTTGTCCGAGATGATGAAACTCATCACCTACCTCAACTCCATCAACTTCTCCTTTTACTTTTTCGGTATATACCCACTTGCCATTGTTCTTCATTATGTCCGCTGCCTGTATGTCATAACTTTTTAGTTTCTTCCCCTTATCAGCAGGAGCTGAAATTACCCCTTTCTCAACCAATTCGTAGACGGTTTGGAACAGATGTAGTGCGCTGGCCACCTTGCTTGGTGGATAAGTTCCTTCATTTGGATTTTTTGTGCCGCTTCCTTCGGCATGATCACCAACAGCACAACGTTGCTTCTTAGACTTTGGTTCATAAGACGCCATAAGGAAAGCACAACTGCAAACAAAAAGAACATTGATTAACACCATCAGAAGTTAATGAATATGCATCTCAGAAAATAAATTTACGTTATTTCCAGTCATTAGTGTATAAATACATTATTAGGACGCGTAAGCAGAAATAAAAAAAAGCCAACACACTACAAGAAAACTGTAATAGATCATCCCCTTTTGAGCATCAACGCCCACGTTGGTGGTGTGGGCTCGGGGTATGGCTCTGATACCACTATTCAGAACTTAACCATTACAGACCCTGAGCTAATGTTCTTCCTAAACAACAGCCCAGAGCATAGAAGACCGTGAGAGAACCATTCCAAAAGCTAGCTCAAGGAATGGAGAGCCCATGGTTCTATATGAATCACACACCAACCTCCCATACGACCGATGTGGGATCCTGCAACAGAGAGCCCATGGTTCTATATGAATCACACACCAACCTCCCATACGATCGATATGGAATCCTGCAACAGATCATCCCCTTTTGAGCACCAACGCCCACGTTGGTGGTGTGGGCTCGGGGTATGGCTCTGATACCACTATTACAGAAATTAACCATTACAGACCCTGAGCTAATGTTCTTCCTAAACAACAACCCAGAGCATATAAGACCGTGAGAGAACCATTCCAAAAGCTAGCTCAAGGAATGGAGAGCCCATGATTCTATATGAATCACACACCAACCTCTCATACGACCGTTGTGGGATCCTGCAACAGATCATCCCCTTTTGAGCACCAACGCCCACGTTGATGGTGTGGGCTCGGGGTATGGCTCTGATACCACTATTACAGAACTTAACCATTACAAACCCTGAGCTAATGTTCTTCCTAAAAAACAACCTAGAGCATATAAGACTGTGAGAGAACCATTCCAAAAGCTAGCTCAGGAATGAAGAGCCCATGGTTTTATATGAATCACACACCAACCTCCCATACGACCGATGTGGGATCTGCAACAGATCATCCCCTTTTGAGCACCAACGCCCACGTTGGTGGGGTGGGCTCCGGGTATGGCTCTGATACCACTATTAGAACTTAGCCATTACAGACCCTAGGCTAATGTTCTTCCCAACCAACAACCCAAAGCATATAAGACCGTGAAAGAACCATTCCAAAAGCTAGCTTAAGGAATGGAGAGCCCATGGTTCTATATGAATCACACACCAACCACCCATACGACTGATGTGGGATCCTGCAACGATCATCACCTTTTGAGCACCAACGCCCACGTTGGTGGTCTGGGCTCGGGGTATGGCTCTGATACCACTATTACAGAACTTAACCATTACAGACCCTGAGCTAATGTTCTTCCTAAGCAACAACCCAGAGCATATAAGACGTGAGAGAACCATTCCAAAAGCTAGCTCAAGGAATGGAGAGCCCATGGTTCTATATGAATCACACACCAACCTCCCAACGACCGATGTGGGATCCTGCAATAGATCATCCCCTTTTGAGCACCAATGCCCACGTTGGTGGTGTGGGCTCGGGGTATGGCTCTGATACCACTATTACAGAACTTAACCATTACAGACCCTGAGCTAATGTTCTTCCTAAACAACAACCCAGAGCATATAAGACCGTGAGAGAACCATTCCAAAAGCTAGCTCAAGGAATGGAGGGCCCATGGTTCTATATGAATCACACACCAACCTCCCATACGACCGATGTGGGATCCTGCAACACCAGAGAGAAGAAGATAAGTTCGAGTTATTTACCGGTAATGCAATGCAATGGTTTTAGCCCCGTTTTCAATCTGGTCTGTGACGAGATGCAGCAGTTCCTATTCCAGTGATTTATCTCCCACTCGTACAGCGTTACGGTTTGGAAGTTTCAAAAAAAAAATTACTGGTGAACAGAACGTGGAGATGGTAAGGATGCAGAACATATAGAGCAAATGAAGAAGACGACACCAAGGGTGTACTGGTCTTTTTAGGAAAAATATCTCACTTTCATCTATCGTGGTCAGTGAACGCAAAAATGACAGTCACACATTAATCCCGACGATGGCCGACAAATCAATCTGCACATTAATAAGTATCATTTTCAGAAGTCACCACAGAACGGCCCCTCAAACTGAAACTGTCTCTAATTGTATTTGGGCCTATGGAGTGGGCTGGACTGAATATCCCAATACAAGACAGGGTGTAATACTCAACCCCATGACACAGATAGCTTCAAACATCATTAGTATTTCAAGGGTGCAGCTGTTACATGACAGTATTTACAGAAATAAACAAGAAACCAAAATCTCTTTCTCTTCGATGTTACAAAACCTGAACCGGAACTCTCCTAAGCTTAAACTTGTAGAGCACTCTGTTAGGTGGCCCTAAGCGCTCCTGGTACCCCTCTACAATGTACAGCCCATAATAAATATATTTCCTTGCCTCCTGCCTTCTCTTTGTACTCTGTTATAACTCTGACTTTGTTTTTCTCAGACATACTATTAAGTAATGCTATATTTCCTTCGTTGTCCTTAGCACCGCAATGATTCCCTCCTGAACTGGAGAAAGTTAAGACATTTTTGTCTCCCGAATGCTCGTAACTCCCATCTCCAGCGACAATGCTAGTTGCAATATTTTTACCATCTTCTTTGCTGATATAATCAATAGCAACTTCAGGATGGGAATGGAGCCCTATGATCATGAGTTGTCCGAGATGATGAAACTCATCACCTACCTCAACTCCATCAACTTCTCCTTTTACTTTTTCGGTATATACCCACTTGCCATTGTTCTTCATTATGTCCGCTGCCTGTATGTCATAACTTTTTAGTTTCTTCCCCTTACAGCAGGAGCTGAAATTACCCCTTTCTCAACCAATTCGTAGACGGTTTGGAACAGATGTAGTGCGCTGGCCACCTTGCTTGGTGGATAAGTTCCTTCATTTGGATTTTTTGTGCCGCTTCCTTCGGCATGATCACCAACAGCACAACGTTGCTTCTTAGACTTTGGTTCATAAGACGCCATAAGGAAAGCACAACTGCAAACAAAAAGAACATTGATTAACACCATCAGAAGTTAATGAATATGCATCTCAGAAAATAAATTTACGTTATTTTCCAGTCATTAGTGTATAAATACATTATTAGGACGCGTAAGCAGAAATAAAAAAAAGCCAACACACTACAAGAAAACTGTAATAGATCATCCCCTTTTGAGCATCAACGCCCACGTTGGTGGTGTGGGCTCGGGGTATGGCTCTGATACCACTATTACAGAACTTAACCATTACAGACCCTGAGCTAATGTTCTTCCTAAACAACAGCCCAGAGCATAGAAGACCGTGAGAGAACCATTCCAAAAGCTAGCTCAAGGAATGGAGAGCCCATGGTTCTATATGAATCACACACCAACCTCCATACGACCGATGTGGGATCCTGCAACAGAGAGCCCATGGTTCTATATGAATCACACACAACCTCCCATACGATCGATATGGAATCCTGCAACAGATCATCCCCTTTTGAGCACCAACGCCCACGTTGGTGGTGTGGGCTCGGGGTATGGCTCTGATACCACTATTACAGAAATTAACCATTACAGACCCTGAGCTAATGTTCTTCCTAAACAACAACCCAGAGCATATAAGACCGTGAGAGAACCATTCCAAAAGCTAGCTCAAGGAATGGAGAGCCCATGATTCTATATGAATCACACACCAACCTCTCATACGACCGTTGTGGGATCCTGCAACAGATCATCCCCTTTTGAGCACCAACGCCCACGTTGATGGTGTGGGCTCGGGGTATGGCTCTGATACCACTATCACAGAACTAACCATTACAAACCCTGAGCTAATGCTCTTCCTAAAAACAACCTAGAGCATATAAGACTGTGAGAGAACCATTCCAAAAGCTAGCTCGAGGAATGAAGAGCCCATGGTTTTATATGAATCACACACCAACCTCCCATACGACCGATGTGGGATACTGCAACAGATCATCCCCTTTTGAGCACCAACGCCCACGTTGGTGGGGTGGGCTCCGGGTATGGCTCTGATACCACTATTACAGAACTTAGCCATTACAGACCCTAGACTAATGTTCTTCCCAACCAACAACCCAAAGCATATAAGACCGTGAAGAACCATTCCAAAAGCTAGCTTAAGGAATGGAGAGTCCATGGTTCTATATGAATCACACACCAACCACCCATACGACTGATGTGGGATCCTGCAACGATCATCACCTTTTGAGCACCAACGCCCACGTTGGTGGTCTGGGCTCGGGGTATGGCTCTGATACCACTATTACAGAACTTAACCATTACAGACCCTGAGCTAATGTTCTTCCTAAGCAACAACCCAAGCATATAAGACCGTGAGAGAACCATTCCAAAAGCTAGCTCAAGGAATGGAGAGCCCATGGTTCTATATGAATCACACACACCAACCCCCATACGACCGATGTGGGATCCTGCAACGATCATCACCCTTTTGAGCACCAACGCCCACGTTGGTGGTGTGGGCTCGGGGTATGGCTCTGATACCACTATTACAGAACTTAACCATTACAGACCCTGAGCTAATGTTCTTCCTAAGCAACAACCCAGAGCATATAAGATCGTGAGAGAACCATTCCAAAAGCTAGCTCAAGGAATGGAGAGCCCATGGTTCTATATGAATCACACACCAACCTCCCATACGACCGATGTGGGATCCTGCAATAGATCATCCCTTTTGAGCACCAATGCCCACGTTGGTGGTGTGGGCTCGGGGTATGGCTCTGATACCACTATTACAGAACTTAACCATTACAGACCCTGAGCTAATGTTCTTCCTAAACAACAACCCAGAGCATATAAGACCGTGAGAGAACCATTCCAAAAGCTAGCTCAAGGAATGGAGGGCCCATGGTTCTATATGAATCACGCACCAACCTCCCATACGACCGATGTGGGATCCTGCAACTCCAGAGAGAAGAAGATAAGTTCGAGTTATTTAACGGTAATGCAATGCAATGGTTTTAGCCCGTTTTCAATCTGGTTAGTGACGAGATGCAGCAGTTCCTATTCCAGTGATTTATCTCCCACTCGTACTGCGTTACGGTTTGGAAGTTTCAAAAAAAAATTACTGGTGAACAGAACGTGGAGATGGTAAGGATGCAGAACATATAGAGCAAATGAAGAAGACGACCCAAGGGTGTACTGGTCTTTTTAGGAAAAATATCTCACTTTCATCTATCGTGGTCAGTGAACGCAAAAATGACAGTCACACATTAATCCCGACGATGGCCGACAAATCAATCTGCACATTAATAAGTATCATTTTCAGAGTCCCACAGAACGGCCCCTCAAACTGAAACTGTCTCTAATTGTATTTGGGCCTATGGAGTGGGGCTGGACTGAATATCCCAATACAAACAGGGTGTAATACTCAAACCCCATGACACAGATAGCTTCAAACATCATTAGTATTTCAAGGGTGCAGCTGTTACATGACAGTATTTACAGAAATAACAAGAAACTAAAATCTCTTTCTCTTCGATGTTACAAAACCTGAACCGGAACTCTCCTAAGCTTAAACTTGTAGAGCACTCTGTTAGGTGGCCCTAAGCGCTCCTGGTACCCCTCTACAATGTACAGCCCATAATAAATATATATTGCCTTGCCTCCTGCCTTCTCTTTGTACTCTGTTATAACTCTGACTTTGTTTTTCTCAGACATACTATTAAGTAATGCTATATTCCTTCGTTGTCCTAGCACCGCAATGATTCCCTCCTGAACTGGAGAAAGTTAAGACATTTTTGTCTCCCGAATGCCGTAACTCCCATCTCCAGCGACAATGCTAGTTGCAATATTTTTACCATCTTCTTTACTGATTAATCAATAGCAACTTCAGGATGGGAATGGAGCCCTATGATCATGAGTTGTCCGAGATGATGAAACTCATCACCTACCTCAACTCCATCAACTTCTCCTTTTACTTTTTTCGGTATATACCCACTTGCCATTGTTCTTCATTATGTCCGCTTGCCTGTATGTCATAACTTTTTAGTTTCTTCCCCTTATCAGCAGGAGCTGAAATTACCCCTTTCTCAACCAATTCGTGACGGTTTGGAACAGATGTAGTGCGCTGGCCACCTTGCTTGGTGGATAAGTTCCTTCATTTGGATTTTTTGTGCCGCTTCCTTCGGCATGATCACCAACAGCACAACGTTGCTTCTTAGACTTTGGTTCATAAGACGCCATAAGGAAAGCACAACTGCAAACAAAAGAACATTGATTAACACCATCAGAAGTTAATGAATATGCATCTCAGAAAATAAATTTACGTTATTTCCAGTCATTAGTGTATAAATACATTATTAGGACGCGTAAGCAGAAATAAAAAAAGCCAACACACTACAAGAAAACTGTAATAGATCATCCCCTTTTGAGCATCAACGCCCACGTTGGTGGTGTGGGCTCGGGGTATGGCTCTGATACCACTATTACAGAACTTAACCATTACAGACCCTGAGCTAATGTTCTTCCTAAACAACAGCCCAGAGCATAGAAGACCGTGAGAGAACCATTCCAAAAGCTAGCTCAAGGAATGGAGAGCCCATGGTTCTATATGAATCACAACCAACCTCCCATACGACCGATGTGGGATCCTGCAACAGAGAGCCCATGGTTCTATATGAATCACACACCAACCTCCCATACGATCGATATGGAATCCTGCAACAGATCATCCCCTTTTGAGCACCAACGCCCACGTTGGTGGTGTGGGCTCGGGGTATGGCTCTGATACCACTATTACAGAAATTAACCATTACAGACCCTGAGCTAATGTTCTTCCTAAACAACAACCCAGAGCATATAGACCGTGAGAGAACCATTCCAAAAGCTAGCTCAAGGAATGGAGAGCCCATGATTCTATATGAATCACACACCAACCTCTCATACGACCGTTGTGGGATCCTGCAACAGATCATCCCCTTTTGAGCACCAACGCCCACGTTGATGGTGTGGGCTCGGGGTATGGCTCTGATACCACTATTACAGAACTTAACCATTACAAACCCTGAGCTAATGCTCTTCCTAAACAACAACCTAGAGCATATAAGACTGTGAGAGAACCATTCCAAAAGCTAGCTCAAGGAATGAAGAGCCCATGGTTTTATATGAATCACACACCAACCTCCCATACGACCGATGTGGGATCCTGCAACAGATCATCCCCTTTTGAGCACCAACGCCCACGTTGGTGGGGTGGGCTCCGGGTATGGCTCTGATACCACTATTAAGAACTTAGCCATTACAGACCCTAGGCTAATGTTCTTCCCAACAACAACCCAAAGCATATAAGACCGTGAAAGAACCATTCCAAAAGCTAGCTTAAGGAATGGAGAGCCCATGGTTCTATATGAATCACACACCAACCACCCATACGACTGATGTGGGATCCTGCAACAGATCATCACCTTTTGAGCACCAACGCCCACGTTGGTGGTCTGGGCTCGGGGTATGGCTCTGATACCACTATTACAGAACTTAACCATTACAGACCCTGAGCTAATGTTCTTCCTAAGCAACAACCCAGAGCATATAAGATCGTGAGAGAACCATTCCAAAAGCTAGCTCAAGGAATGGAGAGCCCATGGTTCTATATGAATCACACACCAACCTCCCATACGACCGATGTGGGATCCTGCAATAGATCATCCCCTTTTGAGCACCAATGCCCACGTTGGTGGTGTGGGCTCGGGGTATGGCTCTGATACCACTATTACAGAACTTAACCATTACAGACCCTGAGCTAATGTTCTTCCTAAACAACAACCCAGAGCATATAAGACCGTGAGAGAACCATTCCAAAAGCTAGCTCAAGGAATGGAGGGCCCATGGTTCTATATGAATCACCACCAACCTCCCATACGACCGATGTGGGATCCTGCAACACCAGAGAGAAGAAGATAAGTTCGAGTTATTTACCGGTAATGCAATGCAATGGTTTTAGCCCCGTTTTCAATCTGGTCTGTGACGAGATGCAGCAGTTCCTATTCCAGTGATTTATCTCCCACTCGTACAGCGTTACGGTTTGGAAGTTTCAAAAAAAAATTACTGGTGAACAGAACGTGGAGATGGTAAGGATGCAGAACATATAGAGCAAATGAAGAAGACGACACCAAGGGTGTACTGGTCTTTTTAGGAAAAATATCTCACTTTCATCTATCGTGGTCAGCGAACGCAAAAATGACAGTCACACATTAATCCCGACGATGGCCGACAAATCAATCTGCACATTAATAAGTATCATTTTCAGAAGTCACCACAGAACGGCCCTCAAACTGAAACTGTCTCTAATTGTATTTGGGCCTATGGAGTGGGCTGGACTGAATATCCCAATACAAGACTGGGTGTAATACTCAACCCCATGACACAGATAGCTTCAAACATCATTAGTATTTCAAGGGTGCAGCTGTTACACCGAATTTTACAGAAATAAACAAGAAACCAAAATCTCTTTCTCTCGATGTTACAAAACCTGAACCGGAACTCTCCTAAGCTTAAACTTGTAGAGCACTCTGTTAGGTGGCCCTAAGCGCTCCTGGTACCCCTCTACAATGTACAGCCCATAATAAATATATATTGCCTTGCCTCCTGCCTTCTCTTTGTACTCTGTTATAACTCTGACTTTGTTTTTTCTCAGACATACTATTAAGTAATGCTATATTTCCTTCGTTGTCCTTAGCACCGTAATGATTCCCTCCTGAACTGGAGAAAGTTAAGACATTTTTGTCTCCCGAATGCTCGTAACTCCCATCTCCAGCGACAATGCTAGTTGCAATATTTTTACCATCTTCTTTGCTGATAATCAATAGCAACTTCAGGATGGGAATGGAGCCCTATGATCATGAGTTGTCGAGATGATGAAACTCATCACCTACCTCAACTCCATCAACTTCTCCTTTTACTTTTTCGGTATATACCCACTTGCCATTGTTCTTCATTATGTCCGCTGCCTGTATGTCATAACTTTTTAGTTTCTTCCCCTTACCAGCAGAGGAGCTGAAATTACCCCTTTCTCAACCAATTCGTAGACGGTTTGGAACAGATGTGCGATGTAGTGCGCTGGCCACCTTGCTTGGTGGATAAGTTCCTTCATTTGGATTTTTTTGTGCCGCTTCCTTCGGCATGATCACCAACAGCACAACGTTGCTTCTTAGACTTTGGTTCATAAGACGCCATAAGGAAAGCACAACTGCAAACAAAAAGAACATTGATTAACACCATCAGAAGTTAATGAATATGCATCTCAGAAAATAAATTTACGTTATTTTCCAGTCATTAGTGTATAAATACATTATTAGGACGCGTAAGCAGAAATAAAAAAAAGCCAACACACTACAAGAAAACTGTAATAGATCATCCCCTTTTGAGCATCAACGCCCACGTTGGTGGTGTGGGCTCGGGGTATGGCTCTGATACCACTATTACAGAACTTAACCATTACAGACCCTGAGCTAATGTTCTTCCTAAACAACAGCCCAGAGCATAGAAGACCGTGAGAGAACCATTCCAAAAGCAAGCTCAAGGAATGGAGAGCCCATGGTTCTATATGAATCACACACCAACCTCCCATATGACCGATGTGGGATCCTGCAACAGAGAGCCCATGGTTCTATATGAATCACACACCAACCTCCCATACGATCGATATGGAATCCTGCAACAGATCATCCCCTTTTGAGCACCAACGCCCACGTTGGTGGTGTGGGCTCGGGGTATGGCTCTGATACCACTATTACAGAAATTAACCATTACAGACCCTGAGCTAATGTTCTTCCTAAACAACAACCCAGAGCATATAAGACCGTGAGAGAACCATTCCAAAAGCTAGCTCAAGGAATGGAGAGCCCATGATTCTTATATGAATCACACCAACCTCTCATACGACCGTTGTGGGATCCTGCAACAGATCATCCCCTTTTGGCACCAACGCCCACGTTGATGGTGTGGGCTCGGGGTATGGCTCTGATACCACTATCACAGAACTTAACCATTACAAACCCTGAGCTAATGCTCTTCCTAAACAACAACCTAGAGCATATAAGACTGTGAGAGAACCATTCCAAAAGCTAGCTCAAGGAATGAAGAGCTCATGGTTTTATTGAATCACACACCAACCTCCCATACGACCGATGTGGGATACTGCAACAGATCATCCCCTTTTGAGCACCAACGCCCACGTTGGTGGGTGGGCTCCGGGTATGGCTCTGATACCACTATTACAGAACTTAGCCATTACAGACCCTAGACTAATGTTCTTCCCAACCAACACCCAAAGCATATAAGACCGTGGTGAAGAACCATTCCAAAGCTAGCTTAAGGAAATGGAGAGTCCTCCATGGTTCTATATGAATCACAGATCATGACACACACCACGACATACTGGTGGTGAATGGTGTGATCCTGCAAGATTCATCACCTTTTGAGCACCAACGCCCACGTTGGGGGTCTGGGCTCGGGGTATGGCTCTGATACCACATATTACAGAACTTAACCATTACAGACCCTGAGCTAATGTTCTTCCTAAGCAACAACCCAGAGCATATAAGATCGTGAAGAGAACCATTCCAAAGCTAGCTCAAGGAATGGAGAGCCCATGGTTCTATATGAATCACACACCAAACCTCCCATACGACCGATGTGGGATCCTGCAATAGATCATCCCCTTTTGAGCACCAATGCCCACGTTGGTGGTGTGGGCTCGGGGTATGGCTCTGATACCACTATTACAGAACTTAACCATTACAGACCCTGAGCTAATGTTCTTCCTAAACAACAACCAAGAGATATAGAGCATATAAGACCGTGAGAGAACCATTCCAAAGCTAGCTCAAGGAATGGAGGGCCCATGGTTCATATGAATCACACACCAACCTCCATACGACCGATGTGGGATCCTGCAACACCAGAAGAGAGAATAAAGTTCGAGTTATTACCGGTAATGCAATGCAATGGTTTTAGCCCCGTTTTCAATCTGGTCTGTGACGAATGCAGCAGTTTCCTATTCCAGTGATTTATCTCCCACTCGTAGCGTTACGTTTGGAAGTTTCAAAAAAAAATTACTGGTGAAGAACGTGGAGATGGTAGGATCAAGGACAGATCATAATAATAAGATAAAAGAAGACGACACCAAAGGGTTTTTTACTTGGCTGTCTTTTTAGGAAAAATATCTCACTTTCATCTATCTCGTGGTCATTGAACGCAAAAATGACAGTCACTCACTTTAATCCCGACGATGGCCGACAAATCAATCTGCACATTAATAAAGTATCATTTTCAGAAGTCACCCACCGAACGTCCCCCATCAAACTGAAAACTGTCTCTAATTGGTATTTGGGGCCTATGGGATGGGCTGGACTGATATCCCAATACAAGACAGTGTAATACTCACACCCCATGACACATCTGCTTCAAAACATCATTAGTATTTCAAGGGTGCAGCTGTTACATGACGTATTTACAGAAATAAACAGAAACCAAAATCTCTTTCTCTTCGATGTTACAAAAACCTGAACCGAACTCTCCTAAGCTTAAACTTGTAGAGCACTCTGTTTGGGTGGCCCTAAGCTCTCCTGGTCCAGCCATCTACAATTACAGCCCATAATACTATATATTTGCCTTGCCTCCTGCCTCTCTTTGTACTCTGTTATAATTCTGACTTTGGTTTTCTCAGACATACATATAATGCTAGTTTCCTTCGTTGTCCTTAGCACGCAATGATTCCCTCCTGAACTGGAGAAAGTTAAGACATTTTTGTCTCCCGAATGCTCGTAACTCCCTCTCCACGACAAGCTAGTTGCAATATTTTTACCATCTCTGGTCTGTATACAATCAATAGCAACTTCAGATGGGAATGGAGCCCTATGATCATGAGTTGTCCGAGATGATGAAACTCATCACCTACCTCAACTCCATCAACTTCTCCTTTTTTTTTCGTTGTATATACCCACTTGCCATTGTTCTCATTATGTCCGCTGCCTGTATGTCAAACTTTTTAGTTTTCCTCCCCTTATCAGCAGGAGCTGAAATTACCCCCTTGTCTCAACCAATTCGTAGACGGTTTATTGGAACAGCATGTAGTGCGGCTGGCCACCTTGCTGGTGGATAAGTTCCTTCATTTGGATTTTTTGTGCCGCTTCCTTCAGCATGATCACCAACAGCACAACGTTCTTCTTAACTTTGGTTCATAAGACGCCATAAGGAAAGCACAACTGCAAACAAAAAGAACATTGATTAACACATCAGAAGTTAATAATATGCATCTCAGAAAATAAATTTACGTTATTTTCCAGTCATTAGTGAATAAATACATTATTAGGACGCTAAGCAGAATAAAAAAAAGCCAACACCCTACAAGAAAACTGTAATAGATCATCCCCTTCTGAGCATCAACGCCCACGTTGGTGGTGTGGGCTCGGGGTATGGCTCTGATACCACTATTACCTGAACTTAACCATTAGGACCATGAGCTAATGTTCTTCCTAAACAACAAGCCCAGCATAGTAGACCGTGAGAGAACCATTCCAAAAGCAAGCTCAAGGAATGGAAGCCTATGGTTCTTATGAATCACACACCAACCTCCCATACGACCGATGTGGGAGTCCTGCAACGAGAGCCCATGGTTCTATATGAATCACACACCAACCTCCCATACGATCGATATGGAATCCTGCAACAGATCATCCCCTTTTTGAGCACCAACGCCCACTTGGTGGTGTGGGCTCGGGGTATGGCTCGATACCACTATTACAGAACTTAACCATTACAGACCCTGAGCTAATGTTCTTACCTAAACAACAACCCAGCATATAAGACCTGAGAGAACCATTCCAAAAGCTAGCTCAAGGAATGGAGAGCCCATGATTCTATATGAATCACACACCAACTCTCATACGACCGTTGTGGGATCCTGAACAGATCATCCCCTTTTGAGCACCAACGCCCACGTTGATGGTGTGGGCTCGGGGTATGGCTCTGATACCACTATCCAGAACTTAACCATACAACCCTGAGCTAATGCTCTTCCTAAACAACACCTAAGCATATAAGACTGTGAGAGAACCATTCCAAAAGCTAGCTCAGGAATGAAGAGCCCATGGTTTTATATGAATCACACACAACCTCAACCTCGACCATATCGACAGAGTGGTTTATATGAATCACACACCAACCTCCCATACGAGATATGGATCCTGCAACAGATCATCCCCTTTTGAGCACCAACGCCCACGTTGGTGGGGTGGGCTCCGGGTATGGCTCTGATACCACTATTACAGAACTTAGCCATTACAGACCCTAGGCTAATGTTCTTCCAACCAACAACCCAAAGCATATAAGACCGTGAAAGAACCATTCCAAAAGCTAGCTTAAGGAATGGAGAGCCCATGGTTCTATATGAATCACACACCAACCACCCATACGACTGATGTGGGATCCTGCAACAGATCATCACCTTTTGAGCACCAACGCCCACGTTGGTGGTCTGGGCTCGGGGTATGGCTCTGATACCACTATTACAGAACTTAACCATTACAGACCCTGAGCTAATGTTCTTCCTAAGCAACAACCCAGAGCATATAAGACCGTGAGAGAACCATTCCAAAAGCTAGCTCAAGGAATGGAGAGCCCATGGTTCTATATGAATCACACACCAACCTCCCATACGACCGATGTGGGATCCTGCAATAGATCATCCCCTTTTGAGCACCAATGCCCACGTTGGTGGTGTGGGCTCGGGGTATGGCTCTGATACCACTATTACAGAACTTAACCATTACAGACCCTGAGCTAATGTTCTTCCTAAACAACAACCCAGAGCATATAAGACCGTGAGAGAACCATTCCAAAAGCTAGCTCAAGGAATGGAGGGCCCATGGTTCTATATGAATCACGCACCAACCTCCCATACGACCGATGTGGGATCCTGCAACACCAGAGAGAAGAATAAGTTCGAGTTATTTACCGGTAATGCAATGCAATGGTTTTAGCCCCGTTTTCAATCTGGTCTGTGACGAGATGCAGCAGTTCCTATTCCATTGATTTATCTCCCACTCGTACAGCGTTACGGTTTGGAAGTTTCAAAAAAAAATTACTGGTGAACAGAACGTGGAGATGGTAAGGATGCAGAACATATAGAGCTAATGAAGAAGACGACACCAAGGGTGTACTGGTCTTTTTAGGAAAAATATCTCACTTTCATCTATCGTGGTCAGCGAACGCAAAAATGACAGTCACACATTAATCCCGACGATGGCCGACAAATCAATCTGCACATTAATAAGTATCATTTTCAGAAGTCACCACAGAACGGCCCCTCAAACTGAAACTGTCTCTAATTGTATTTGGGCCTATGGAGTGGGCTGGACTGAATATCCCAATACAAGACAGGGTGTAATACTCAACCCCATGACACAGATAGCTTCAAACATCATTAGTATTTCAAGGGTGCAGCTGTTACACACGTATTTACAGAAATAAACAAGAAACCAAAATCTCTTTCTCTTCCTGAACTAAACTTGTAGAGCACTCTGTTAGGTGGCCCTAAGCGCTCCTGGTACCCCTCTACAATGTACAGCCCATAATAATATATATTGCCTTGCCTCCTGCCTTCTCTTTGTACTCTGTTATAACTCTGACTTTGTTTTTCTCAGACATACTATTAAGTAATGCTATATTTCCTTCGTTGTCCTTAGCACCGTAATGATTCCCTCCTGAACTGGAGAAAGTTAAGACATTTTTGTCTCCCGAATGCTCGTAACTCCCATCTCCAGCGACAATGCTAGTTGCAATATTTTTACCATCTTCTTTGCTGATATAATCAATAGCAACTTCAGGATGGGAATGGAGCCCTATGATCATGAGTTGTCAGAGATGATGAAACTCATCACCTACCCATCCTCACTCCATCAACTTCTCCTTTTACTTTTTTATATACCCACTTGCCATTGTTCTTCATTATGTCCGCTGCCTGTATGTCATAACTTTTTAGTTTCTTCCCCTTACCAGCAGGAGCTGAAATTACCCCTTTCTCAACCAATTCGTAGACGGTTTGGAACAGATGTAGTGCGCTGGCCACCTTGCTTGGTGGATAAGTTCCTTCATTTGGATTTTTTGTGCCGCTTCCTTCGGCATGATCACCAACAGCACAGCGTTGCTTCTTAGACTTTGGTTCATAAGGAAAGCACAACTGCAAACAAAAAGAACATTGATTAACACCATCAGAAGTTAATGAATATGCATCTCAGAAAATAAATTTACGTTATTTCCAGTCATTAGTGTATAAATACATTATTAGGACGCGTAAGCAGAAATAAAAAAAAGCCAACACACTACAAGAAAACTGTAATAGATCATCCCCTTTTGAGCACCAACGCCCACGTTGGTGGTGTGGGCTCGGGGTATGGCTCTGATACCACTATTACAGAACTTAAAATTACAGACCCTGTGCTAATGTTCTTCCTAAACAACAGCCCAGAGCATAGAAGACCGTGAGAGAACCATTCCAAAAGCTAGCTCAAGGAATGGAGAGCCCATGGTTCTATATGAATCACACACCAACCTCCGATACGACCGATGTGGGATCCTGCAACAGAGAGCCCATGGTTCTATATGAATCACACACCAACCTCCCATACGATCGATATGGAATCCTGCAACAGATCATCCCCTTTTGAGCACCAACGCCCACGTTGGTGGTGTAGGCTCGGGGTATGGCTCTGATACCACTATTACAGAAATTAACCATTACAGACCCTGAGCTAATGTTCTTCCTAAACAACAACCCAGAGCATATAAGACCGTGAGAGAACCATTCCAAAAGCTAGCTCAAGGAATGGAGAGCCCATGATTCTATATGAATCACACACCAACCTCTCATACGACCATTGTGGGATCCTGCAACAGATCATCCCCTTTTGAGCACCAACGCCCACGTTGATGGTGTGGGCTCGGGGTATGGCTCTGATACCACTATTACAGAACTTAACCATTACAAACCCTGAGCTAATGTTCTTCCTAAACAACAACCTAGAGCATATAAGACTGTGAGAGAACCATTCCAAAAGCTAGCTCAAGGAATGAAGAGCCCATGGTTTTATATGAATCACACACCAACCTCCCATACGACCGATGTGGGATCCTGCAACAGATCATCCCCTTTTGAGCACCAACGCCCACGTTGGTGGGGTGGGCTCCGGGTATGGCTCTGATACCACTATTATAGAACTTAGCCATTACAGACCCTAGGCTAATGTTCTTCCCAACCAACAACCCAAAGCATATAACCGTGAAAGAACCATTCCAAAAGCTAGCTTAAGGAATGGAGAGCCCATGGTTCTATATGAATCACACACCACCACCACCCATACGACTGATGTGGGATCCTGCAACAGATCATCACCTTTTGAGCACAACGCCCACGTTGGTGGTCTGGGCTCGGGGTATGGCTCTGATACCACTATTACAGAACTTAACCATTACAGACCCTGAGCTAATGTTCTTCCTAAGCAACAACCCAGAGCATATAAGACCGTGAGAGAACCATTCCAAAAGCTAGCTCAAGGAATGGAGAGCCCATGGTTCTATATGAATCACACACAACCTCCCATACGACCGATGTGGGATCCTGCAATAGATCATCCCCTTTTGAGCACCAATGCCCACGTTGGTGGTGTGGGCTCGGGGTATGGCTCTGATACCACTATTACAGAACTTAACCATTACAGACCCTGAGCTAATGTTCTTCCTAAACAACAACCCAGAGCATATAAGACCGTGAGAGAACCATTCCAAAAGCTAGCTCAAGGAATGGAGGGCCCATGGTTCTATATGAATCACACACCAACCTCCCATACGACCGATGTGGGATCCTGCAACACCAGAGAGAAGAAGATAAGTTCGAGTTATTTACCGGTAATGCAATGCAATGGTTTTAGCCCCGTTTTCAATCTGGTCTGTGACGAGATGCAGCAGTTCCTATTCCAGTGATTTATCTCCCACTCGTACAGCGTTACGGTTTGGAAGTTTCAAAAAAAAAATTACTGGTGAACAGAACGTGGAGATGGTAAGGATGCAGAACATATAGAGCAAATGAAGAAGACGACACCAAGGGTGTACTGGTCTTTTTAGGAAAAATATCTCACTTTCATCTATCGTGGTCAGTGAACGCAAAAAACAGTCACACATTAATCCCGACGATGGCCGACAAATCAATCTGCACATTAATAAGTATCATTTTCAGAAGTCACCACAGAACGGCCCCTCAAACTGAAACTGTCTCTAATTGTATTTGGGCCTATGGAGTGGGCTGGACTGAATATCCCAATACAAGACAGGGTGTAATACTCAACCCCATGACACAGATAGCTTCAAACATCATTAGTATTTCAAGGGTGCAGCTGTTACATGACAGTATTTACAGAAATAAACAAGAAACCAAAATCTCTTTCTCTTCGATGTTACAAAACCTGAACCGGAACTCTCCTAAGCTTAAACTTGTAGAGCACTCTGTTAGGTGGCCCTAAGCGCTCCTGGTACCCCTCTACAATGTACAGCCCATAATAAATATATATTGCCTTGCCTCCTGCCTTCTCTTTGTACTCTGTTATAACTCTGACTTTGTTTTTCTCAGACATACTATTAAGTAATGCTATATTTCCTTCGTTGTCCTTAGCACCGCAATGATTCCCTCCTGAACTGGAGAAAGTTAAGACATTTTTGTCTCCCGAATGCTCGTAACTCCCATCTCCAGCGACAATGCTAGTTGCAATATTTTTACCATCTTCTTTGCTGATATAATCAATAGCAACTTCAGGATGGGAATGGAGCCCTATGATCATGAGTTGTCCGAGATGATGAAACTCATCACCTACCTCAACTCCATCAACTTCTCCTTTTACTTTTTCGGTATATACCCACTTGCCATTGTTCTTCATTATGTCCGCTGCCTGTATGTCATAACTTTTTAGTTTCTTCCCCTTATCAGCAGGAGCTGAAATTACCCCTTTCTCAACCAATTCGTAGACGGTTTGGAACAGATGTAGTGCGCTGGCCACCTTGCTTGGTGGATAAGTTCCTTCATTTGGATTTTTTGTGCCGCTTCCTTCGGCATGATCACCAACAGCACAACGTTGCTTCTTAGACTTTGGTTCATAAGACGCCATAAGGAAAGCACAACTGCAAACAAAAAAACATTGATTAACACCATCAGAAGTTAATGAATATGCATCTCAGAAAATAAATTTACGTTATTTTCCAGTCATTAGTGTATAAATACATTATTAGGACGCGTAAGCAGAAATAAAAAAAAGCCAACACACTACAAGAAAACTGTAATAGATCATCCCCTTTTGAGCATCAACGCCCACGTTGGTGGTGTGGGCTCGGGGTATGGCTCTGATACCACTATTACAGAACTTAACCATTACAGACCCTGAGCTAATGTTCTTCCTAAACAACAGCCCAGAGCATAGAAGACCGTGAGAGAACCATTCCAAAAGCTAGCTCAAGGAATGGAGAGCCCATGGTTCTATATGAATCACACACCAACCTCCCATACGACCGATGTGGGATCCTGCAACAGAGAGCCCATGGTTCTATATGAATCACACACCAACCTCCCATACGATCGATATGGAATCCTGCAACAGATCATCCCCTTTTGAGCACCAACGCCCACGTTGGTGGTGTGGGCTCGGGGTATGGCTCTGATACCACTATTACAGAAATTAACCATTACAGACCCTGAGCTAATGTTCTTCCTAAACAACAACCCAGAGCATATAAGACCGTGAGAGAACCATTCCAAAAGCTAGCTCAAGGAATGGAGAGCCCATGATTCTATATGAATCACACACCAACCTCTCATACGACCGTTGTGGGATCCTGCAACAGATCATCCCCTTTTGAGCACCAACGCCCACGTTGATGGTGTGGGCTCGGGGTATGGCTCTGATACCACTATCACAGAACTTAACCATTACAAACCCTGAGCTAATGCTCTTCCTAAACAACAACCTAGAGCATATAAGACTGTGAGAGAACCATTCCAAAAGCTAGCTCGGGAATGAAGAGCCCATGGTTTTATATGAATCACACACCAACCTCCCATACGACCGATGTGGATCCTGCAAGACCATGGATCACACTCCCATACGATCGTATGAATCCTGCAACAGATCATCCCCTTTTGAGCACCAACGCCCACGTTGGTGGGGTGGGCTCCGGGTATGGCTCTGATACCACTATTACAGAACTTAGCCATTACAGACCCTAGGCTAATGTTCTTCCCAACCAACAACCCAAAGCATAATAGACCGTGAAAGAACCATTCCAAAAGCTAGCTTAAGGAATGGAGAGCCCATGGTTCTATATGAATCACACACCAACCACCCATACGACTGATGTGGGATCCTGCAACAGATCATCACCTTTTGAGCACCAACGCCCACGTTGGTGGTCTGGGCTCGGGGTATGGCTCTGATACCACTATTACAGAACTTAACCATTACAGACCCTGAGCTAATGTTCTTCCTAAGCAACAACCCAGAGCATATAAGACGTGAGAGAACCATTCCAAAAGCTAGCTCAAGGAATGGAGAGCCCATGGTTCTATATGAATCACACACCAACCTCCCATACGACCGATGTGGGATCCTGCAATAGATCATCCCCTTTTGAGCACCAATGCCCACGTTGGTGGTGTGGGCTCGGGGTATGGCTCTGATACCACTATTACAGAACTTAACCATTACAGACCCTGAGCTAATGTTCTTCCTAAACAACAACCCAGAGCATATAAGACCGTGAGAGAACCATTCCAAAAGCTAGCTCAAGGAATGGAGGGCCCATGGTTCTATATGAATCACGCACCAACCTCCCATACGACCGATGTGGGATCCTGCAACACCAGAGAGAAGAAGATAAGTTCGAGTTATTTACCGGTAATGCAATGCAATGGTTTTAGCCCCGTTTTCAATCTGGTCTGTGACGAGATGCAGCAGTTCCTATTCCATGATTTATCTCCCACTCGTACAGCGTTACGGTTTGGAAGTTTCAAAAAAAAATTACTGGTGAACAGAACGTGGAGATGGTAAGGATGCAGAACATATGAGCTAATGAAGAAGACGACACCAAGGGTGTACTGGTCTTTTTAGGAAAAATATCTCACTTTCATCTATCGTGGTCAGCGAACGCAAAAATGACAGTCACACATTAATCCCGACGATGGCCGACAAATCAATCTGCACATTAATAAGTATCATTTTCAGAAGTCACCACAGAACGGCCCCTCAAACTGAAACTGTCTCTAATTGTATTTGGGCCTATGGAGTGGGCTGGACTGAATATCCCAATACAAGACAGGGTGTAATACTCAACCCCATGACACAGATAGCTTCAAACATCATTAGTATTTCAAGGTGCAGCTGTTACACACTATTTACAGAAATAAACAAGAAACCAAAATCTCTTCTCTTCGATGTTACAAAACCTGAACCGGAACTCTCCTAAGCTTAAACTTGTAGAGCACTCTGTTAGGTGGCCCTAAGCGCTCCTGGTACCCCTCTACAATGTACAGCCCATAAAAATATATATTGCCTTGCCTCCTGCCTTCTCTTTGTACTCTGTTATAACTCTGACTTTGTTTTTCTCAGACATACTATTAAGTAATGCTATATTTCCTTCGTTGTCCTTAGCACCGTAATGATTCCCTCCTGAACTGGAGAAAGTTAAGACATTTTTGTCTCCCGAATGCTCGTAACTCCCATCTCCAGCGACAATGCTAGTTGCAATATTTTTACCATCTTCTTTGCTGATATAATCAATAGCAACTTCAGGATGGGAATGGAGCCCTATGATCATGAGTTGTCCGAGATGATGAAACTCATCACCTACCTCAACTCCATCAACTTCTCCTTTTACTTTTTCGGTATATACCCACTTGCCATTGTTCTTCATTATGTCCGCTGCCTGTATGTCATAACTTTTTAGTTTCTTCCCCTTACCAGCAGGAGCTGAAATTACCCCTTTCTCAACCAATTCGTAGACGGTTTGGAACAGATGTAGTGCGCTGGCCACCTTGCTTGGTGGATAAGTTCCTTCATTTGGATTTTTTGTGCCGCTTCCTTCGGCATGATCACCAACAGCACACGTTGCTTCTTAGACTTTGGTTCATAAGACGCCATAAGGAAAGCACAACTGCAAACAAAAGAACATTGATTAACACCATCAGAAGTTAATGAATATGCATCTCAGAAAATAAATTTACGTTATTTCCAGTCATTAGTGTATAAATACATTATTAGGACGCGTAAGCAGAAATAAAAAAAAGCCAACACACTACAAGAAAACTGTAATAGATCATCCCCTTTTGAGCACCAACGCCCACGTTGGTGGTGTGGGCTCGGGGTATGGCTCTGATACCACTATTACAGAACTTAAATTACAGACCCTGAGCTAATGTTCTTCCTAAACAACAGCCCAGAGCATAGAAGACCGTGAGAGAACCATTCCAAAAGCTAGCTCAAGGAATGGAGAGCCCATGGTTCTATATGAATCACACACCAACCTCCGATACGACCGATGTGGGATCCTGCAACAGAGAGCCCATGGTTCTATATGAATCACACACCAACCTCCCATACGATCGATATGGAATCTGCAACAGATCATCCCCTTTTGAGCACCAACGCCCACGTTGGTGGTGTAGGCTCGGGGTATGGCTCTGATACCACTATTACAGAAATTAACCATTACAGACCCTGAGCTAATGTTCTTCCTAAACAACCCCAGAGCATATAAGACCGTGAGAGAACCATTCCAAAAGCTAGCTCAAGGAATGGAGAGCCCATGATTCTATATGAATCACACACCAACCTCCATACGACCATGTGGGATCCTGCAACAGATCATCCCCTTTTGAGCACCAACGCCCACGTTGGATGGGTGGGCTCGGGGTATGGCTCTGATACCACTATTACAGAACTTAACCATTACAAACCCTGGCTAATGTTCTTCCTAAACAACAACCCAAAGCATATAAACCGTGAAAGAACCATTCCAAAAGCTAGCTTAAGGAATGGAGAGCCCATGGTTCTATATGAATCACACACCAACCCCATACGACTGATGTGGGATCCTGCAACAGATCACCTTTTGAGCACCAACGCCCACGTTGGTGGTCTGGGCTCGGGGTATGGCTCTGATACCACTATTACAGAACTTAACCATTACAGACCCTGAGCTAATGTTCTTCCTAAGCAACAACCCAGAGCATATAAGACCGTGAGAGAACCATTCCAAAAGCTAGCTCAAGGAATGGAGAGCCCATGGTTCTATATGAATCACACACCAACCTCCCATACGACCGATGTGGGATCCTGCAATAGATCATCCCCTTTTGAGCACCAATGCCCACGTTGGTGGTGTGGGCTCGGGGTATGGCTCTGATACCACTATTACAGAACTTAACCATTACAGACCCTGAGCTAATGTTCTTCCTAAACAACAACCCAGAGCATATAAGACCGTGAGAGAACCATTCCAAAAGCTAGCTCAAGGAATGGAGGGCCCATGGTTCTATATGAATCACACCAACCTCCCATACGACCGATGTGGGATCCTGCAACACCAGAGAGAAGAAGATAAGTTCGAGTTATTTACCGGTAATGCAATGCAATGGTTTTAGCCCCGTTTTCAATCTGGTCTGTGACGAGATGCAGCAGTTCCTATTCCAGTGATTTATCTCCCACTCGTACAGCGTTACGGTTTGGAAGTTTCAAAAAAAAATTACTGGTGAACAGAACGTGGAGATGGTAAGGATGCAGAACATATAGAGCTAATGAAGAAGACGACACCAAGGGTGTACTGGTCTTTTTAGGAAAAATATCTCACTTTCATCTATCGTGGTCAGCGAACGCAAAAATGACAGTCACACATTAATCCCGACGATGGCCGACAAATCAATCTGCACATTAATAAGTATCATTTTCAGAAGTCACCACAGAACGGCCCCTCAAACTGAAACTGTCTCTAATTGTATTTGGGCCTATGGAGTGGGCTGGACTGAATATCCCAATACAAGACAGGGTGTAATACTCAACCCCATGACACAGATAGCTTCAAACATCATTAGTATTTCAAGGGTGCAGCTGTTACATGACAGTATTTACAGAAATAAACAAGAAACCAAAATCTCTTTCTCTTCGATGTTACAAAACCTGAACCGGAACTCTCCTAAGCTTAAACTTGTAGAGCACTCTGTTAGGTGGCCCTAAGCGCTCCTGGTACCCCTCTACAATGTACAGCCCATAATAAATATATATTGCCTTGCCTCCTGCCTTCTCTTTGTACTCTGTTATAACTCTGACTTTGTTTTTCTCAGACATACTATTAAGTAATGCTATATTTCCTTCGTTGTCCTTAGCACCGTAATGATTCCCTCCTGAACTGGAGAAAGTTAAGACATTTTTGTCTCCCGAATGCTCGTAACTCCCATCTCCAGCGACAATGCTAGTTGCAATATTTTTACCATCTTCTTTGCTGATATAATCAATAGCAACTTCAGGATGGGAATGGAGCCCTATGATCATGAGTTGTCCGAGATGATGAAACTCATCACCTACCTCAACTCCATCAACTTCTCCTTTTACTTTTTCGGTATATACCCACTTGCCATTGTTCTTCATTATGTCCGCTGCCTGTATGTCATAACTTTTTAGTTTCTTCCCCTTACCAGCAGGAGCTGAAATTACCCCTTTCTCAACCAATTCGTAGACGGTTTGGAACAGATGTAGTGCGCTGGCCACCTTGCTTGGTGGATAAGTTCCTTCATTTGGATTTTTTGTGCCGCTTCCTTCGGCATGATCACCAACAGCACACGTTGCTTCTTAGACTTTGGTTCATAAGACGCCATAAGGAAAGCACAACTGCAAACAAAAAGAACATTGATTAACACCATCAGAAGTTAATGAATATGCATCTCAGAAAATAAATTTACGTTATTTTCCAGTCATTAGTGTATAAATACATTATTAGGACGCGTAAGCAGAAATAAAAAAAAGCCAACACACTACAAGAAAACTGTAATAGATCATCCCCTTTTGAGCATCAACGCCCACGTTGGTGGTGTGGGCTCGGGGTATGGCTCTGATACCACTATTACAGAACTTAAATTACAGACCCTGTGCTAATGTTCTTCCTAAACAACAGCCCAGAGCATAGAAGACCGTGAGAGAACCATTCCAAAAGCTAGCTCAAGGAATGGAGAGCCCATGGTTCTATATGAATCACACACCAACCTCCATACGACCGATGTGGGATCCTGCAACAGAGAGCCCATGGTTCTATATGAATCACACACCAACCTCCCATACGATCGATATGGAATCCTGCAACAGATCATCCCCTTTTGAGCACCAACGCCCACGTTGGTGGTGTGGGCTCGGGGTATGGCTCTGATACCACTATTACAGAAATTAACCATTACAGACCCTGAGCTAATGTTCTTCCTAAACAACAACCCAGAGCATATAAGACCGTGAGAGAACCATTCCAAAAGCTAGCTCAAGGAATGGAGAGCCCATGATTCTATATGAATCACACACCAACCTCTCATACGACCATTGTGGGATCCTGCAACAGATCATCCCCTTTTGAGCACCAACGCCCACGTTGATGGTGTGGGCTCGGGGTATGGCTCTGATACCACTATTACAGAACTTAACCATTACAAACCCTGAGCTAATGTTCTTCCTAAACAACAACCTAGAGCATATAAGACTGTGAGAGAACCATTCCAAAAGCTAGCTCAAGGAATGAAGAGCCCATGGTTTTATATGAATCACACACCAACCTCCCATACGACGAATCGAACATGCATGATGGGATCCTGCAACAGATCATCCCCTTTTGAGCACCAACGCCCACGTTGGTGGGGTGGGCTCCGGGTATGGCTCTGATACCACTATTATAGAACTTAGCCATTACAGACCCTAGCTAATGTTCTTCCCAACCAACAACCCAAAGCATATAAGACCGTGAAAGAACCATTCCAAAAGCTAGCTTAAGGAATGGAGAGCCCATGGTTCTATATGAATCACACACCAACCACCCATACGACTGATGTGGGATCCTGCAACAGATCATCACCTTTTGAGCACCAACGCCCACGTTGGTGGTCTGGGCTCGGGGTATGGCTCTGATACCACTATTACAGAACTTAACCATTACAGACCCTGAGCTAATGTTCTTCCTAAGCAACAACCCAGAGCATATAAGACCGTGAGAGAACCATTCCAAAAGCTAGCTCAAGGAATGGAGAGCCCATGGTTCTATATGAATCACACACCAACCTCCCATACGACCGATGTGGGATCCTGCAATAGATCATCCCCTTTTGAGCACCAATGCCCACGTTGGTGGTGTGGGCTCGGGGTATGGCTCTGATACCACTATTACAGAACTTAACCATTACAGACCCTGAGCTAATGTTCTTCCTAAACAACAACCCAGAGCATATAAGACCGTGAGAGAACCATTCCAAAAGCTAGCTCAAGGAATGGAGGGCCCATGGTTCTATATGAATCACACACCAACCTCCCATACGACCGATGTGGGATCCTGCAACACCAGAGAGAAGAGATAAGTTCGAGTTATTTACCGGTAATGCAATGCAATGGTTTTAGCCCCGTTTTCAATCTGGTCTGTGACGAGATGCAGCAGTTCCTATTCCAGTGATTTATCTCCCACTCGTACAGCGTTACGGTTTGGAAGTTTCAAAAAAAAATTACTGGTGAACAGAACGTGGAGATGGTAAGGATGCAGAACATATAGAGCTAATGAAGAAGACGACACCAAGGGTGTACTGGTCTTTTTAGGAAAAATATCTCACTTTCATCTATCGTGGTCAGCGAACGCAAAAATGACAGTCACACATTAATCCCGACGATGGCCGACAAATCAATCTGCACATTAATAAGTATCATTTTCAGAAGTCACCACAGAACGGCCCCTCAAACTGAAACTGTCTCTAATTGTATTTGGGCCTATGGAGTGGGCTGGACTGAATATCCCAATACAAGACAGGGTGTAATACTCAACCCCATGACACAGATAGCTTCAAACATCATTAGTATTTCAAGGGTGCAGCTGTTACACGACAGTATTTACAGAAATAAACAAGAAACCAAAATCTCTTTCTCTTCGATGTTACAAAACCTGAACCGGAACTCTCCTAAGCTTAAACTTGTAGAGCACTCTGTTAGGTGGCCCTAAGCGCTCCTGGTACCCCTCTACAATGTACAGCCCATAATAAATATATATTGCCTTGCCTCCTGCCTTCTCTTTGTACTCTGTTATAACTCTGACTTTGTTTTTCTCAGACATACTATTAAGTAATGCTATATTTCCTTCGTTGTCCTTAGCACCGCAATGATTCCCTCCTGAACTGGAGAAAGTTAAGACATTTTTGTCTCCCGAATGCTCGTAACTCCCATCTCCAGCGACAATGCTAGTTGCAATATTTTTACCATCTTCTTTGCTGATATAATCAATAGCAACTTCAGGATGGGAATGGAGCCCTATGATCATGAGTTGTCCGAGATGATGAAACTCATCACCTACCTCAACTCCATCAACTTCTCCTTTTACTTTTTCGGTATATACCCACTTGCCATTGTTCTTCATTATGTCCGCTGCCTGTATGTCATAACTTTTTAGTTTCTTCCCCTTACCAGCAGGAGCTGAAATTACCCCTTTCTCAACCAATTCGTAGACGGTTTGGAACAGATGTAGTGCGCTGGCCACCTTGCTTGGTGGATAAGTTCCTTCATTTGGATTTTTTGTGCCGCTTCCTTCGGCATGATCACCAACAGCACACGTTGCTTCTTAGACTTTGGTTCATAAGACGCCATAAGGAAAGCACAACTGCAAACAAAAAGAACATTGATTAACACCATCAGAAGTTAATGAATATGCATCTCAGAAAATAAATTTACGTTATTTTCCAGTCATTAGTGTATAAATACATTATTAGGACGCGTAAGCAGAAATAAAAAAAAGCCAACACACTACAAGAAAACTGTAATAGATCATCCCCTTTTGAGCATCAACGCCCACGTTGGTGGTGTGGGCTCGGGGTATGGCTCTGATACCACTATTACAGAACTTAAAAATTACAGACCCTGTGCTAATGTTCTGCCTAAACAACAGCCCAGAGCATAGAAGACCGTGAGAGAACCATTCCAAAAGCTAGCTCAAGGAATGGAGAGCCCATGGTTCTATATGAATCACACACCAACCTCCATACGACCGATGTGGGATCCTGCAACAGAGAGCCCATGGTTCTATATGAATCACACACCAACCTCCCATACGATCGATATGGAATCCTGCAACAGATCATCCCCTTTTGAGCACCAACGCCCACGTTGGTGGTGTGGCTCGGGGTATGGCTCTGATACCACTATTACAGAAATTAACCATTACAGACCCTGAGCTAATGTTCTTCCTAAACAACAACCCAGAGCATATAAGACCGTGAGAGAACCATTCCAAAAGCTAGCTCAAGGAATGGAGAGCCCATGATTCTATATGAATCACACACCAACCTCTCATACGACCATTGTGGGATCCTGCAACAGATCATCCCCTTTTGAGCACCAACGCCCACGTTGATGGTGTGGGCTCGGGGTATGGCTCTGATACCACTATACAGAACTTAACCATTACAAACCCTGAGCTAATGTTCTTCCTAAACAACAACCTAGAGCATATAAGACTGTGAGAGAACCATTCCAAAAGCTAGCTCGAGGAATGAAGAGCCCATGGTTTTATATGAATCACACACCAACCTCCCATACGACCGATGTGGGATCCTGCAACAGATCATCCCCTTTTGAGCACCAACGCCCACGTTGGTGGGGTGGGCTCCGGGTATGGCTCTGATACCACTATTATAGAACTTAGCCATTACAGACCCTAGGCTAATGTTCTTCCTAACCAACAACCCAAAGCATATAAATCCGTGAAAGAACCATTCCAAAAGCTAGCTTAAGGAATGGAGAGCCCATGGTTCTATATGAATCACACACCAACCACCCATACGACTGATGTGGGATCCTGCAACAGATCATCACCTTTTGAGCACAAACGCCCACGTTGGGGTCTGGGCTCGGGGTATGGCTCTGATACCACTATTACAGAACTTAACCATTACAGACCCTGAGCTAATGTTCTTCCTAAGCAACAACCCAGAGCATATAAGACCGTGAGAGAACCATTCCAAAAGCTAGCTCAAGGAATGGAGAGCCCATGGTTCTATATGAATCACACACCAACCTCCCATACGACCGATGTGGGATCCTGCAACACCAGAGAGAAGAGATAAGTTCGAGTTATTTACTGGTAATGCAATGCAATGGTTTAGCCCCGTTTTCAATCTGGTCTGTGACGAGATGCAGCAGTTCCTATTCCAGGATTTATCTCCCACTCGTACAGCGTTACGGTTGGAAGTTTCAAAAAAAATTACTGGTGAACAGAACATGAGATGGTAAGGATGCAGAACATATAGAGCAAATGAAGAAGACGACACCAAGGGTGTACTGGTCTTTTAGGAAAAATATCTCACTTTCATCATCGTGGTCAGGTGACGCAAAAGACAGTCACACATTAATCCTGACGATGGCCGACAAATCAATCTGCACATTAATAAGTATCATTTTCAGAAGTCACCACAGAACGGCCCCTCAAACTGAAACTGTCTCTAATTGTATTTGGCCTATGGAGTGGGCTGGACTGAATATCCACAATACAAGACAGGGTGTAATACTCAACCCCAGGACACGATAGCTTCAAACATCTAGTTATTTCAAGGGTGCAGCTGTTACATGACAGTATTTACAGAAATAAACAAGAAACCAAAATCTCTTTCTCTTCGATGTACAAAACTGAACCGGAACTCTCCTAAGCTTAAACTTGTAGAGCACTCTGTTAGGTGGCCCTAAGCGCTCCTGGTACCCCTCTACAATGTACAGCCATAATAATATATATATTGCTTGCCTCCTGCCTTCTCTTTGTACTCTGTTAGAACTCTGACTTTGTTTTTCTCAGACATACTATTAAGTAATGCTATATTTCCTTCGTTGTCCTTAGCACCGCAATGATTCCCTCCTGAATGGAGAAATTTAAGACATTTTTGTCTCCCGAATGCTCGTAACTCCCATCTCCAGCGACAATGCTAGTGCAATATTTTTACCATCTTCTTTGCTGAATAATCAATAGCAACTCAGGATGGAATGGAGCCCTATGATCATGAGGTCCGAGATGATGAAACTCATCACCTACCTCAACTCCATCAACTTCTTCCTTTACTTTTTCGGTATATACCCACTTGCCATTGTTCTTTATATGTCCGCTGCCTGTATGTCATAACTTTTTAGTTTCTTCCCTTATCAGCAGGAGCTGAAATTTCCCCTTTCTCAACCAATTCGTAGACGGTTTGGAACAGATGTAGGCGCTGGCCACCTTGCTTGGGGATAAGTTCCTTCATTTGGATTTTTTGTGCCGCTTCCTTCGGCATGATCACCAACAGCACAACGTTGCTTCTTAGACTTTGGTTCATAAGACGCCATAAGGAAAGCACAACTGCAAACAAAAAGAACATGATTAACACCATCAGAAGTTAATGAATCTGGATCTCAGAAAAAATTACGTTATTTTCCAGTCATTAGTGTAAATACATTATTAGGACACGTAAGCAGAAATAAAAAAAAGCCAACACACTACAAGAAAACTGTAATAGATCATCCCCTTTTGAGCATCAACGCCCACGTTGGTGGTGTGGGCTCGGGGTATGGCTCTGATCACTATTACAGAACTTAACCATTACAGACCCTGAGCTAATGTTCTTCCTAAAACAACAGCAGAGCATAGAAGACCGTGAGAGAACCATTCCAAAAGCTAGCCAAGGAATGGAGAGCCCATGGTTCTATATGAATCACACACCAACCTCCCATACGACCGATGTGGGATCTGCACAGAGAGCCCATGGTTTATATGAATCACACACCAACCTCCCATACGATCGATATGAATCCTGCAACAAATCATCCCCTTTTGAGCACCAACGCCCACGTTGGTGGTGTGGGCTCGGGGTATGGCTCTGATACCACTATTACAGAAATTAACCATTACAGACCTGAGCTAATGTTCTTCCTAAACAACAACCCAGAGCATAAAGACGTGAGAGAACCATTCCAAAGCTAGCTCAAGGAATGGAGAGCCCAGATTCTATATGAATCACACACCAACCTCTCATACGACCGTTGTGGGATCCTGCAACAGATCATCCCTTTTGGCACCAACGCCCACGTTGATGGTGGGCTCGGGGTATGGCATGATACCACTATCACAGAACTTAACCATTACAACCCTGAGCTAATGCTCTTCCTAAACAACACCTAGAGCATATAAGACTGTGAGAGAACCATCCAAAAGCTAGCTCGAGGAATGAAGAGCCATTTTATAGAATCACACACCAACCTCCCATACGACCGATGTGGGATCCTGCAACAGATCCCCCTTTGAGCACCAACGCACCGTTGGTGGGGTGGGCTCCGGGTATGGCTCTGATACCACTATATAGAACTTAGCCATTACAGACCCTAGGCTAATGTTCTTCCCAACCAACAACCAAAGCATATAAGACCGTAAAGAACCATTCCAAAAGCTAGCTTAAGGAATGGAGAGCCCATGGTTCATATGAATCACACACCAAACCACCATACGACTGATGTGGGATCCTGCACAGATCATCACCTTTTGAGCACAAACGCCCACGTTGGTGGTCTGGGCTCGGGGTATGGCTCTGATACCACTATTACAGAACTTAACCATTACAGACCCTGAGCTAATGTTCTTCCTAAGAAAACCCAGAGCATATAAGACCGTGAGAGACCATTCCAAAAGCTAGACTCAAGGAATGGAGAGCCCATGATTCTATATGAATCACACACCAACCTCTCATACGACCATTGTGGGATCCTGCAACAGATCATCCCCTTTTGAGCACCAACGCCCACGTTGATGGTGTGGGCTCGGGGTATGGCTCTGATACCACTATACAGAACTAACCATTACAAACCCTGAGCTAATGTTCTTCCTAAACAACAACCTAGAGCATATAAGACTGTGAGAGAACCATTCCAAAGCTAGCTCAAGGAATGAAGAGCCCATGGTTTTATATGAATCACACACCAACCTCACATCGCGATGTGGGATCCTGCAACAGATCATCCCCTTTGAGCACAACGCACCACGTTGGTGGGGTGGGCTCGGGTATGGCTCGATACCACTATTATAGAACTTAGCCATTACAGACCTAGGCTAATGTTCTTCCTAAACCAACAACCCAAAGCATATAATCCGTGAAAGAACCATTCCAAAAGCTAGCTTAAGGAATGGAGAGTCCATGGTTCTATATGAATCACACACAACCACCCATACGATGATGTGGGATCCTGCAACAGATCATCACCTTTTGAGCACCAACGCCCACGTTGGTGGTCGGGCTCGGGGTATGGCTCTGATACCACTATTACAGAACTTAACCATTACAGACCCTGAGCTAATTTCTTCCTAAGCAACAACACCAGGCATATAAGATCGTGAGAGAACCCATTCCAAAAGCTAACTCAAGGAAGGAGAGCCCATGGTCTATGAATCACACACCAACCTCCCATACGACCGATGTGGGATCTGCAAAGATCATCCCCTTGAGCACCAATGCCCACGTGGTGGTGGGCTCGGGGTATGCTCTGATACCACTATTACAGAACTTAACCATTAAGACCCTGAGCTAATGTTCTTCCTAAACAACAACCCAGAGCATATAAGACCGTGAGAGAACCATTCCAAAAGCTAGCTCAAGGAATGGAGGGCCCATGGTTCTATATGAATCACGCACCAACCTCCCATACGACCGATGTGGGATCCTGCAACACCAGAGAGAAGAAGATAAGTTCGAGTTATTTACCGGTAATGCAATGCAATGGTTTTAGCCCCGTTTTCAATCTGGTCTGTGACGAGATGCAGCAGTTCCTATTCCATGATTTATCTCCCACTCGTACAGCGTTACGGTTTGGAAGTTTCAAAAAAAAATTACTGGTGAACAGAACGTGGAGATGGTAAGGATGCAGAACATATAGAGCTAATGAAGAAGACGACACCAAGGGTGTACTGGTCTTTTTAGGAAAAATATCTCACTTTCATCTATCGTGGTCAGCGAACGCAAAAATGACAGTCACACATTAATCCCGACGATGGCCGACAAATCAATCTGCACATTAATAAGTATCATTTTCAGAAGTCACCACAGAACGGCCCCTCAAACTGAAACTGTCTCTAATTGTATTTGGGCCTATGGAGTGGGCTGGACTGAATATCCCAATACAAGACAGGGTGTAATACTCAACCCCATGACACAGATAGCTTCAAACATCATTAGTATTTCAAGGGTGCAGCTGTTACACGACAGTATTTACAGAAATAAACAAGAAACCAAAATCTCTTTCTCTTCGATGTTACAAAACCTGAACCGGAACTCTCCTAAGCTTAAACTTGTAGAGCACTCTGTTAGGTGGCCCTAAGCGCTCCTGGTACCCCTCTACAATGTACAGCCCATAATAAATATATATTGCCTTGCCTCCTGCCTTCTCTTTGTACTCTGTTATAACTCTGACTTTGTTTTTCTCAGACATACTATTAAGTAATGCTATATTTCCTTCGTTGTCCTTAGCACCGTAATGATTCCCTCCTGAACTGGAGAAAGTTAAGACATTTTTGTCTCCCGAATGCTCGTAACTCCCATCTCCAGCGACAATGCTAGTTGCAATATTTTTACCATCTTCTTTGCTGATATAATCAATAGCAACTTCAGGATGGGAATGGAGCCCTATGATCATGAGTTGTCCGAGATGATGAAACTCATCACCTACCTCAACTCCATCAACTTCTCCTTTTACTTTTTCGGTATATACCCACTTGCCATTGTTCTTCATTATGTCCGCTGCCTGTATGTCATAACTTTTTAGTTTCTTCCCCTTACCAGCAGGAGCTGAAATTACCCCTTTCTCAACCAATTCGTAGACGGTTTGGAACAGATGTAGTGCGCTGGCCACCTTGCTTGGTGGATAAGTTCCTTCATTTGGATTTTTTGTGCCGCTTCCTTCGGCATGATCACCAACAGCACAGCGTTGCTTCTTAGACTTTGGTTCATAAGACGCCATAAGGAAAGCACAACTGCAAACAAAAAGAACATTGATTAACACCATCAGAAGTTAATGAATATGCATCTCAGAAAATAAATTTACGTTATTTTCCAGTCATTAGTGTATAAATACATTATTAGGACGCGTAAGCAGAAATAAAAAAAAGCCAACACACTACAAGAAAACTGTAATAGATCATCCCCTTTTGAGCACCAACGCCCACGTTGGTGGTGTGGGCTCGGGGTATGGCTCTGATACCACTATTACAGAACTTAAATTACAGACCCTGCTAATGTTCTTCCTAAACAACAGCCCATAGCATAGAAGACCGTGAGAGAACCATTCCAAAAGCTAGCTCAAGGAATGGAGAGCCCATGGTTCTATATGAATCACACACCAACCTCCGATACGACCGATGTGGGATCCTGCAACAGAGAGCCCATGGTTCTATATGAATCACACACCAACCTCCCATACGATCGATATGGAATCCTGCAACAGATCATCCCCTTTTGAGCACCAACGCCCACGTTGGTGGTGTGGGCTCGGGGTATGGCTCTGATACCACTATTACAGAAATTAACCATTACAGACCCTGAGCTAATGTTCTTCCTAAACAACAACCCAGAGCATATAAGACCGTGAGAGAACCATTCCAAAAGCTAGCTCAAGGAATGGAGAGCCCATGATTCTATATGAATCACACACCAACCTCTCATACGACCATTGTGGGATCCTGCAACAGATCATCCCCTTTTGAGCACCAACGCCCACGTTGATGGTGTGGGCTCGGGGTATGGCTCTGATACCACTATTACAGAACTTAACCATTACAAACCCTGAGCTAATGTTCTTCCTAAACAACAACCTAGAGCATATAAGACTGTGAGAGAACCATTCCAAAAGCTAGCTCAAGGAATGAAGAGCCCATGGTTTTATATGAATCACACACCAACCTCCCATACGACCGATGTGGGATCCTGCAACAGATCATCCCCTTTTGAGCACCAACGCCCACGTTGGTGGGGTGGGCTCCGGGTATGGCTCTGATACCACTATTATAGAACTTAGCCATTACAGACCCTAGGCTAATGTTCTTCCCAACCAACAACCCAAAGCATATAAGACCGTGAAAGAACCATTCCAAAAGCTAGCTTAAGGAATGGAGAGCCCATGGTTCTATATGAATCACACACCAACCACCCATACGACTGATGTGGGATCCTGCAACAGATCATCACCTTTTGAGCACAACGCCCACGTTGGTGGTCTGGGCTCGGGGTATGGCTCTGATACCACTATTACAGAACTTAACCATTACAGACCCTGAGCTAATGTTCTTCCTAAGCAACAACCCAGAGCATATAAGACCGTGAGAGAACCATTCCAAAAGCTAGCTCAAGGAATGGAGAGCCCATGGTTCTATATGAATCACACACCAACCTCCCATACGACCGATGTGGGATCCTGCAATAGATCATCCCCTTTTGAGCACCAATGCCCACGTTGGTGGTGTGGGCTCGGGGTATGGCTCTGATACCACTATTACAGAACTTAACCATTACAGACCCTGAGCTAATGTTCTTCCTAAACAACAACCCAGAGCATATAAGACCGTGAGAGAACCATTCCAAAAGCTAGCTCAAGGAATGGAGGGCCCATGGTTCTATATGAATCACACACCAACCTCCCATACGACCGATGTGGGATCCTGCAACACCAGAGAGAAGAAGATAAGTTCGAGTTATTTACCGGTAATGCAATGCAATGGTTTTAGCCCCGTTTTCAATCTGGTCTGTGACGAGATGCAGCAGTTCCTATTCCAGTGATTTATCTCCCACTCGTACAGCGTTACGGTTTGGAAGTTTCAAAAAAAAATTACTGGTGAACAGAACGTGGAGATGGTAAGGATGCAGAACATATAGAGCAATGAAGAAGACGACACCAAGGGTGTACTGGTCTTTTTAGGAAAAATATCTCACTTTCATCTATCGTGGTCAGTGAACGCAAAAATGACAGTCACACATTAATCCCGACGATGGCCGACAAATCAATCTGCACATTAATAAGTATCATTTTCAGAAGTCACCACAGAACGGCCCCTCAAACTGAAACTGTCTCTAATTGTATTTGGGCCTATGGAGTGGGCTGGACTGAATATCCCAATACAAGACAGGGTGTAATACTCAACCCCATGACACAGATAGCTTCAAACATCATTAGTATTTCAAGGGTGCAGCTGTTACATGACAGTATTTACAGAAATAAACAAGAAACCAAAATCTCTTTCTCTTCGATGTTACAAAACCTGAACCGGAACTCTCCTAAGCTTAAACTTGTAGAGCACTCTGTTAGGTGGCCCTAAGCGCTCCTGGTACCCCTCTACAATGTACAGCCCATAATAAATATATATTGCCTTGCCTCCTGCTCTCTTTGTACTCTGTTATAACTCTGACTTTGTTTTTCTCAGACATACTATTAAGTAATGCTATATTTCCTTCGTTGTCCTTAGCACCGCAATGATTCCCTCCTGAACTGGAGAAAGTTAAGACATTTTTGTCTCCCGAATGCTCGTAACTCCCATCTCCAGCGACAATGCTAGTTGCAATATTTTTACCATCTTCTTTGCTGATATAATCAATAGCAACTTCAGGATGGGAATGGAGCCCTATGATCATGAGTTGTCCGAGATGATGAAACTCATCACCTACCTCAACTCCATCAACTTCTCCTTTTACTTTTTCGGTATATACCCACTTGCCATTGTTCTTCATTATGTCCGCTGCCTGTATGTCATAACTTTTTAGTTTCTTCCCCTTATCAGCAGGAGCTGAAATTACCCCTTTCTCAACCAATTCGTAGACGGTTTGGAACAGATGTAGTGCGCTGGCCACCTTGCTTGGTGGATAAGTTCCTTCATTTGGATTTTTTGTGCCGCTTCCTTCGGCATGATCACCAACAGCACAACGTTGCTTCTTAGACTTTGGTTCATAAGACGCCATAAGGAAAGCACAACTGCAAACAAAAAGAACATTGATTAACACCATCAGAAGTTAATGAATATGCATCTCAGAAAATAAATTTACGTTATTTTCCAGTCATTAGTGTATAAATACATTATTAGGACGCGTAAGCAGAAATAAAAAAAAGCCAACACACTACAAGAAAACTGTAATAGATCATCCCCTTTTGAGCATCAACGCCCACGTTGGTGGTGTGGGCTCGGGGTATGGCTCTGATACCACTATTACAGAACTTAACCATTACAGACCCTGAGCTAATGTTCTTCCTAAACAACAGCCCAGAGCATAGAAGACCGTGAGAGAACCATTCCAAAAGCTAGCTCAAGGAATGGAGAGCCCATGGTTCTATATGAATCACACACCAACCTCCCATACGACCGATGTGGGATCCTGCAACAGAGAGCCCATGGTTCTATATGAATCACACACCAACCTCCCATACGATCGATATGGAATCCTGCAACAGATCATCCCCTTTTGAGCACCAACGCCCACGTTGGTGGTGTGGGCTCGGGGTATGGCTCTGATACCACTATTACAGAAATTAACCATTACAGACCCTGAGCTAATGTTCTTCCTAAACAACAACCCAGAGCATATAAGACCGTGAGAGAACCATTCCAAAAGCTAGCTCAAGGAATGGAGAGCCCATGATTCTATATGAATCACACACCAACCTCTCATACGACCGTTGTGGGATCCTGCAACAGATCATCCCCTTTTGGGCACCAACGCCCACGTTGATGGTGTGGGCTCCGGGTATGGCTCTGATACCACTATTACAGAACTTAGCCATTACAAACCCTGAGCTAATGTTCTTCCTAAACAACAACCTAGAGCATATAAGACTGTGAGAGAACCATTCCAAAAGCTAGCTCAAGGAATGAAGAGCCCATGGTTTTATATGAATCACACACCAACCTCCCATACGACCGATGTGGGATCCTGCAACAGATCATCCCCTTTTGAGCACCAACGCCCACGTTGGTGGGGTGGGCTCCGGGTATGGCTCTGATACCACTATTACAGAACTTAGCCATTACAGACCCTAGGCTAATGTTCTTCCCAACCAACAACCCAAAGCATATAAGACCGTGAAAGAACCATTCCAAAAGCTAGCTTAAGGAATGGAGAGCCCATGGTTCTATATGAATCACACACCAACCACCCATACGACTGATGTGGGATCCTGCAACAGATCATCACCTTTTGAGCACCAACGCCCACGTTGGTGGTCTGGGCTCGGGGTATGGCTCTGATACCACTATTACAGAACTTAACCATTACAGACCCTGAGCTAATGTTCTTCCTAAGCAACAACCCAGAGCATATAAGACCGTGAGAGAACCATTCCAAAAGCTAGCTCAAGGAATGGAGAGCCCATGGTTCTATATGAATCACACACCAACCTCCCATACGACCGATGTGGGATCCTGCAATAGATCATCCCCTTTTGAGCACCAATGCCCACGTTGGTGGTGTGGGCTCGGGGTATGGCTCTGATACCACTATTACAGAACTTAACCATTACAGACCCTGAGCTAATGTTCTTCCTAAACAACAACCCAGAGCATATAAGACCGTGAGAGAACCATTCCAAAAGCTAGCTCAAGGAATGGAGGGCCCATGGTTCTATATGAATCACCACCAACCTCCCATACGACCGATGTGGGATCCTGCAACACCAGAGAGAAGAAGATAAGTTCGAGTTATTTACCGGTAATGCAATGCAATGGTTTTAGCCCCGTTTTCAATCTGGTCTGTGACGAGATGCAGCAGTTCCTATTCCAGTGATTTATCTCCCACTCGTACAGCGTTACGGTTTGGAAGTTTCAAAAAAAAATTACTGGTGAACAGAACGTGGAGATGGTAAGGATGCAGAACATATAGAGCAAATGAAGAAGACGACACCAAGGGTGTACTGGTCTTTTTAGGAAAAATATCTCACTTTCATCTATCGTGGTCAGTGAACGCAAAAATGACAGTCACACATTAATCCCGACGATGGCCGACAAATCAATCTGCACATTAATAAGTATCATTTTCAGAAGTCACCACAGAACGGCCCCTCAAACTGAAACTGTCTCTAATTGTATTTGGGCCTATGGAGTGGGCTGGACTGAATATCCCAATACAAGATCAGGGTGTAATACTCAACCCCATGACACAGATAGCTTCAAACATCATTAGTATTTCAAGGGTGCAGCTGTTACATGACAGTATTTACAGAAATAAACAAGAAACCAAAATCTCTTTCTCTTCGATGTTACAAAACCTGAACCGGAACTCTCCTAAGCTTAAACTTGTAGAGCACTCTGTTAGGTGGCCCTAAGCGCTCCTGGTACCCCTCTACAATGTACAGCCCATAATAAATATATATTGCCTTGCCTCCTGCCTTCTCTTTGTACTCTGTTATAACTCTGACTTTGTTTTTCTCAGACATACTATTAAGTAATGCTATATTTCCTTCGTTGTCCTTAGCACCGCAATGATTCCCTCCTGAACTGGAGAAAGTTAAGACATTTTTGTCTCCCGAATGCTCGTAACTCCCATCTCCAGCGACAATGCTAGTTGCAATATTTTTACCATCTTCTTTGCTGATATAATCAATAGCAACTTCAGGATGGGAATGGAGCCCTATGATCATGAGTTGTCCGAGATGATGAAACTCATCACCTACCTCAACTCCATCAACTTCTCCTTTTACTTTTTCGGTATATACCCACTTGCCATTGTTCTTCATTATGTCCGCTGCCTGTATGTCATAACTTTTTAGTTTCTTCCCCTTACAGCAGGAGCTGAAATTACCCCTTTCTCAACCAATTCGTAGACGGTTTGGAACAGATGTAGTGCGCTGGCCACCTTGCTTGGTGGATAAGTTCCTTCATTTGGATTTTTTGTGCCGCTTCCTTCGGCATGATCACCAACAGCACAGCGTTGCTTCTTAGACTTTGGTTCATAAGACGCCATAAGGAAAGCACAACTGCAAACAAAAAGAACATTGATTAACACCATCAGAAGTTAATGAATATGCATCTCAGAAAATAAATTTACGTTATTTTCCAGTCATTAGTGTATAAATACATTATTAGGACGCGTAAGCAGAAATAAAGCCAACACACTACAAGAAAACTGTAATAGATCATCCCCTTTTGAGCATCAACGCCCACGTTGGTGGTGTGGGCTCGGGGTATGGCTCTGATACCACTATTACAGAACTTAACCATTACAGACCCTGAGCTAATGTTCTTCCTAAACAACAGCCCAGAGCATAGAAGACCGTGAGAGAACCATTCCAAAAGCTAGCTCAAGGAATGGAGAGCCCATGGTTCTATATGAATCACACACCAACCTCCCATACGACCGATGTGGGATCCTGCAACAGAGAGCCCATGGTTCTATATGAATCACACACCAACCTCCCATACGATCGATATGGAATCCTGCAACAGATCATCCCCTTTTGAGCACCAACGCCCACGTTGGTGGTGTGGGCTCGGGGTATGGCTCTGATACCACTATTACAGAAATTAACCATTACAGACCCTGAGCTAATGTTCTTCCTAAACAACAACCCAGAGCATATAAGACCGTGAGAGAACCATTCCAAAAGCTAGCTCAAGGAATGGAGAGCCCATGATTCTATATGAATCACACACCAACCTCTCATACGACCGTTGTGGGATCCTGCAACAGATCATCCCCTTTTGAGCACCAACGCCCACGTTGATGGTGTGGGCTCGGGGTATGGCTCTGATACCACTATCAGAACTTAACCATTACAAACCCTGAGCTAATGTTCTTCCTAAACAACAACCTAGAGCATATAAGACTGTGAGAGAACCATTCCAAAAGCTAGCTCAAGGAATGAAGAGCCCATGGTTTTATATGAATCACACACCAACCTCCCATACGACCGATGTGGGATCCTGCAACAGATCATCCCCTTTTGAGCACCAACGCCCACGTTGGTGGGGTGGGCTCCGGGTATGGCTCTGATACCACTATTACAGAACTTAGCCATTACAGACCCTAGGCTAATGTTCTTCCCAACCAACAACCCAAAGCATATAAGACCGTGAAAGAACCATTCCAAAAGCTAGCTTAAGGAATGGAGAGCCCATGGTTCTATATGAATCACACACCAACCACCCATACGACTGATGTGGGATCCTGCAACAGATCATCACCTTTTGAGCACCAACGCCCACGTTGGTGGTCTGGGCTCGGGGTATGGCTCTGATACCACTATTACAGAACTTAACCATTACAGACCCTGAGCTAATGTTCTTCCTAAGCAACAACCCAGAGCATATAAGACCGTGAGAGAACCATTCCAAAAGCTAGCTCAAGGAATGGAGAGCCCATGGTTCTATATGAATCACACACCAACCTCCCATACGACCGATGTGGGATCCTGCAATAGATCATCCCCTTTTGAGCACCAATGCCCACGTTGGTGGTGTGGGCTCGGGGTATGGCTCTGATACCACTATTACAGAACTTAACCATTACAGACCCTGAGCTAATGTTCTTCCTAAACAACAACCCAGAGCATATAAGACCGTGAGAGAACCATTCCAAAAGCTAGCTCAAGGAATGGAGGGCCCATGGTTCTATATGAATCACACACCAACCTCCCATACGACCGATGTGGGATCCTGCAACACCAGAGAGAAGAAGATAAGTTCGAGTTATTACCGGTAATGCAATGCAATGGTTTTAGCCCCGTTTTCAATCTGGTCTGTGACGAGATGCAGCAGTTCCTATTCCAGTGATTTATCTCCCACTCGTACAGCGTTACGGTTTGGAAGTTTCAAAAAAAAATTACTGGTGAACAGAACGTGGAGATGGTAAGGATGCAGAACATATAGAGCAATGAAGAAGACGACACCAAGGGTGTACTGGTCTTTTTAGGAAAAATATCTCACTTTCATCTATCGTGGTCAGTGAACGCAAAAATGACAGTCACACATTAATCCCGACGATGGCCGACAAATCAATCTGCACATTAATAAGTATCATTTTCAGAAGTCACCACAGAACGGCCCCTCAAACTGAAACTGTCTCTAATTGTATTTGGGCCTATGGAGTGGGCTGGACTGAATATCCCAATACAAGACAGGGTGTAATACTCAACCCCATGACACAGATAGCTTCAAACATCATTAGTATTTCAAGGGTGCAGCTGTTACATGACAGTATTTACAGAAATAAACAAGAAACCAAAATCTCTTTCTCTTCGATGTTACAAAACCTGAACCGGAACTCTCCTAAGCTTAAACTTGTAGAGCACTCTGTTAGGTGGCCCTAAGCGCTCCTGGTACCCCTCTACAATGTACAGCCCATAATAAATATATATTGCCTTGCCTCCTGCCTTCTCTTTGTACTCTGTTATAACTCTGACTTTGTTTTTCTCAGACATACTATTAAGTAATGCTATATTTCCTTCGTTGTCCTTAGCACCGCAATGATTCCCTCCTGAACTGGAGAAATTAAGACATTTTTGTCTCCCGAATGCTCGTAACTCCCATCTCCAGCGACAATGCTAGTTGCAATATTTTTACCATCTTCTTTGCTGATATAATCAATAGCAACTTCAGGATGGGAATGGAGCCCTATGATCATGAGTTGTCCGAGATGATGAAACTCATCACCTACCTCAACTCCATCAACTTCTCCTTTTACTTTTTCGGTATATACCCACTTGCAATTGTTCTTCATTATGTCCGCTGCCTGTATGTCATAACTTTTTAGTTTCTTCCCCTTATCAGCAGGAGCTGAAATTACCCCTTTCTCAACCAATTCGTAGACGGTTTGGAACAGATGTAGTGCGCTGGCCACCTTGCTTGGTGGATAAGTTCCTTCATTTGGATTTTTTGTGCCGCTTCTTTGTCCTCACCACATCGGCATGATCACCACACACAACGTTGCTTCTTAGACTTTGGTTCATAAGACGCCATAAGGAAAGCACAACTGCAAACAAAAAGAACATTGATTAACACCATCAGAAGTTAATGAATATGGATCTCAGAAAATAAATTTACGTTATTTTCCAGTCATTAGTGTATAAATACATTATTAGGACGCGTAAGCAGAAATAAAAAAAGCCAACACACTACAAGAAAACTGTAATAGATCATCCCTTTTGAGCATCAACGCCCACGTTGGTGGTGTGGGCTCGGGGTATGGCTCTGATACCACTATTACAGAACTTAACCATTACAGACCCTGAGCTAATGTTCTTCCTAAACAACAGCCCAGAGCATAGAAGACCGTGAGAGAACCATTCCAAAAGCTAGCTCAAGGAATGGAGAGCCCATGGTTCTATATGAATCACACACCAACCTCCCATACGACCGATGTGGGATCCTGCAACAGAGAGCCCATGGTTCTATATGAATCACACACCAACCTCCCATACGATCGATATGGAATCCTGCAACAGATCATCCCCTTTTGAGCACCAACGCCCACGTTGGTGGTGTGGGCTCGGGGTATGGCTCTGATACCACTATTACAGAAATTAACCATTACAGACCCTGAGCTAATGTTCTTCCTAAACAACAACCCAGAGCATATAAGACCGTGAGAGAACCATTCCAAAAGCTAGCTCAAGGAATGGAGAGCCCATGATTCTATATGAATCACACACCAACCTCTCATACGACCGTTGTGGGATCCTGCAACAGATCATCCCCTTTTGAGCACCAACGCCCACGTTGATGGTGTGGGCTCGGGGTATGGCTATGATACCACTATCACAGAACTTAACCATTACAAACCCTGAGCTAATGCTCTTCCTAAACAACAACCTAGAGCATATAAGACTGTGAGAGAACCATTCCAAAAGCTAGCTCGAGGAATGAAGAGCCCATGGTTTTATATGAAACACACCAACCTCCCATACGACCGATGTGGGATCCTGCAACAGATCATCCCCTTTTGAGCACCAACGCCCACGTTGGTGGGGGGGCTCCGGGTATGGCTCTGATACCACTATTATAGAACTTAGCCATTACAGACCCTAGGCTAATGTTCTTCCCAACCAACAACCCAAAGCATATAAGACCGTGAAAGAACCATTCCAAAAGCTAGCTTAAGGAATGGAGAGCCCATGGTTCTATATGAATCACACACCAACCACCCATACGACTGATGTGGGATCCTGCAACAGATCATCACCTTTTGAGCACAAACGCCCACGTTGGTGGTCTGGGCTCGGGGTATGGCTCTGATACCACTATTACAGAACTTAACCATTACAGACCCTGAGCTAATGTTCTTCCTAAGCAACAACCCAGAGCATATAAGACCGTGAGAGAACCATTCCAAAAGCTAGCTCAAGGAATGGAGAGCCCATGGTTCTATATGAATCACACACCAACCTCATACGACCATTGTGGGATCCTGCAAGATCATCCCCTTTTGAGCACCAACGCCCACGTTGATGGTGTGGGCTCGGGGTATGGCTCTGATACCACTATTACAGAACTTAACCATTACAAACCCTGAGCTAATGTTCTTCCTAAACAACAACCTAGAGCATATAAGACTGTGAGAGAACCATTCCAAAAGCTAGCTCAAGGAATGAAGAGCCATGGTTTATATGAATCACACACCAACCTCCCATACGACCGATGTGGGATCCTGCAACAGATCATCCCCTTTTGAGCACCAACGCCCACGTTGGTGGGGTGGGCTCCGGGTATGGCTCTGATACCACTATTATAGAACTTAGCCATTACAGACCCTAGGCTAATGTTCTTCCTAACCAACAACCCAAAGCATATAAATCCGTGAAAGAACCATTCCAAAAGCTAGCTTAAGGAATGGAGAGCCCATGGTTCTATATGAATCACACACCAACCACCCATACGACTGATGTGGGATCCTGCAACAGATCATCACCTTTTGAGCACAAACGCCCACGTTGGTGGTCTGGGCTCGGGGTATGGCTCTGATACCACTATTACAGAACTTAACCATTACAGACCCTGAGCTAATGTTCTTCCTAAGCAACAACCCAGAGCATATAAGACGTGAGAGAACCATTCCAAAAGCTAGCTCAAGGAATGGAGAGCCCATGGTTCTATATGAATCACACACCAACCTCCCATACGACCGATGTGGGATCCTGCAATAGATCATCCCCTTTTGAGCACCAATGCCCACGTTGGTGGTGTGGGCTCGGGGTATGGCTCTGATACCCTATTACAGAACTTAACCATTACAGACCCTGAGCTAATGTTCTTCCTAAACAACAACCCAGAGCATATAAGACCGTGAGAGAACCATTCCAAAAGCTAGCTCAAGGAATGGGGGCCCATGGTTCTATATGAATCACACACCAACCTCCCATACGAACGATGTGGGATCCTGCAACACCAGAGAGAAGAAGATAAGTTCGAGTTATTTACTGGTAATGCAATGCAATGGTTTAGCCCCGTTTTCAATCTGGTCTGTGACGAGATGCAGCAGTTCCTATTCCATGATTTATCTCCCACTCGTACAGCGTTACGGTTTGGAAGTTTCAAAAAAAAATTACTGGTGAACAGAACATGGAGATGGTAAGGATGCAGAACATATAGAGCTAATGAAGAAGACGACACCAAGGGTGTACTGGTCTTTTTAGGAAAAATATCTCACTTTCATCTATCTTGGTCAGCGAACGCAAAAATGACAGTCACACATTAATCCCGACGATGGCCGACAAATCAATCTGCACATTAATAAGTATCATTTTCAGAAGTCACCACAGAACGGCCCTCAAACTGAAACTGTCTCTAATTGTATTTGGGCCTATGGAGTGGGCTGGACTGAATATCCCAATACAAGACAGGGTGTAATACTCAACCCCATGACAGATAGCTTCAAACATCATTAGTATTTCAAGGGTGCAGCTGTTACACGACCTATTTACAGAAATAAACAAGAAACCAAAATCTCTTTCTCTTCGATGTTACAAAACCTGAACCGGAACTCTCCTAAGCTTAAACTTGTAGAGCACTCTGTTAGGTGGCCCTAAGCGCTCCTGGTACCCCTCTACAATGTACAGCCCATAACAATATATATTGCCTTGCCTCCTGCCTTCTCTTTGTACTCTGTTATAACTCTGACTTTGTTTTTCTCAGACATACTATAAGTAATGCTATATTTCCTTCGTTGTCCTTAGCACCCGTAATGATTCCCTCCTGAACTGGAGAAATTAAGACATTTTTGTCTCCCGAATGCTCGTAACTCCCATCTCCAGCGACAATGCTAGTTGCAATATTTTTACCATCTTCTTTGCTGATATAATCAATAGCAACTTCAGGATGGGAATGGAGCCCTATGATCATGAGTTGTCCGAGATGATGAAACTCATCACCTACCTCAACTCCATCAACTTCTCCTTTTACTTTTTCGGTATATACCCACTTGCCATTGTTCTTCATTATGTCCGCTGCCTGTATGTCATAACTTTTTAGTTTCTTCCCCTTACCAGCAGGAGCTGAAATTACCCCTTTCTCAACCAATTCGTAGACGGTTTGGAACAGATGTAGTGCGCTGGCCACCTTGCTTGGTGGATAAGTTCCTTCATTTGGATTTTTTGTGCCGCTTCCTTCGGCATGATCACCAACAGCACAGTTGCTTCTTAGACTTTGGTTCATAAGACGCCATAAGGAAAGCACAACTGCAAACAAAAAGAACATTGATTAACACCATCAGAAGTTAATGAATATGGATCTCAGAAAATAAATTTACGTTATTTTCCAGTCATTAGTGTATAAATACATTATTAGGACGCGTAAGCAGAAATAAAAAAGCCAACACACTACAAGAAAACTGTAATAGATCATCCCCTTTTGAGCACAACGCCCACGTTGGTGGTGTGGGCTCGGGGTAGGCTCTGATACCACTATTACAGAACTTAAAATTACAGACCCTGTGCTAATGTTCTTCCTAAACAACAGCCCAGAGCATAGAAGACCGTGAGAGAACCATTCCAAAAGCTAGCTCAAGGAATGGAGAGCCCATGGTTCTATATGAATCACACACCAACCTCCGATACGACCGATGTGGGATCCTGCAACAGAGAGCCCATGGTTCTATATGAATCACACACCAACCTCCCATACGATCGATATGGAATCTTGCAACAGATCATCCCCTTTTGAGCACCAACGCCCACGTTGGTGGTGAGGCTCGGGGTATGGCTCTGATACCACTATTACAGAAATTAACCATTACAGACCCTGAGCTAATGTTCTTCCTAAACAACAACCCGAGCATATAAGACCGTGAGAGAACCATTCCAAAAGCTAGCTCAAGGAATGGAGAGCCCATGATTCTATATGAATCACACACCAACCTCTCATACGACCATTGTGGGATCCTGCAACAGATCATCCCCTTTTGAGCACCAACGCCCACGTTGATGGTGTGGGCTCGGGGTATGGCTCTGATACCACTATTACAGAACTTAACCATTACAAACCCTGAGCTAATGTTCTTCCTAAACAACAACCTAGAGCATATAAGACTGTGAGAGAACCATTCCAAAAGCTAGCTCAAGGAATGAAGCCCATGGTTTTATATGAATCACACCCAACCTCCCATACGACCGATGTGGGATCCTGCAACAGATCATCCCCTTTTGAGCACCAACGCCCACGTTGGTGGGGTGGGCTCCGGGTATGGCTCTGATACCACTATTAGAACTTAGCCATTACAGACCCTAGGCTAATGTTCTTCCCAACCAACAACCCAAAGCATATAAGACCGTGAAAGAACCATTCCAAAAGCTAGCTTAAGGAATGGAGAGCCCATGGTTCTATATGAATCACACACCAACCACCCATACGACTGATGTGGGATCCTGCAACAGATCATCACCTTTTGAGCACAAACGCCCACGTTGGTGGTCTGGGCTCGGGGTATGGCTCTGATACCACTATTACAGAACTTAACCATTACAGACCCTGAGCTAATGTTCTTCCTAAGCAACAACCCAGAGCATATAAGACCGTGAGAGAACCATTCCAAAAGCTAGCTCAAGGAATGGAGAGCCCATGGTTCTATATGAATCACACACCAACCTCCATACGACCGATGTGGGATCCTGCAATAGATCATCCCCTTTTGAGCACCAACCCACGTTGATGGTGTGGGCTCGGGGTATGGCTCTGATACCACTATTACAGAACTTAACCATTACAACCCTGAGCTAATGTTCTTCCTAAACAACAACCCAGAGCATATAAGACGTGAGAGAACCATTCCAAAAGCTAGCTCAAGGAATGGAGCCCATGGTTTATATGAATCACACACCAACCTCCCATACGACCGATGTGGGATCCTGCAACAGATCATCCCCTTTTGAGCACCAACGCCCACGTTGGTGGGGTGGGCTCCGGGTATGGCTCTGATACCACTATTATAGAACTTAGCCATTACAGACCCTAGGCTAATGTTCTTCCTAACCACAACCCAAAGCATATAAATCCGTGAAAGAACCATTCCAAAGCTAGCTTAAGGAATGGAGAGCCCATGGTTCTATATGAATCACACACCAACCACCCATACGACTGATGTGGGATCCTGCAACAGATCATCACCTTTGAGCACAACGCCCACGTTGGTGGTCTGGGCTCGGGGTATGGCTCTGATACCACTATTACAGAACTTAACCATTACAGACCCTGAGCTAATGTTCTTCCTAAGCAACAACCCAGAGCATATAAGACCGTGAGAGAACCATTCCAAAGCTAGCTCAAGGAATGGAGAGCCCATGGTTCTATATGAATCACACACCAACCTCCCATACGACCGATGTGGGATCCTGCAATAGATCATCCCCTTTTGAGCACCAATGCCCACGTTGGTGGTGTGGGCTCGGGGTATGGCTCTGATACCCTATTACAGAACTTAACCATTACAGACCCTGAGCTAATGTTCTTCCTAAACAACAACCCAGAGCATATAAGACCGTGAGAGAACCATTCCAAAGCTAGCTCAAGGAATGGAGGGCCCATGGTTCTATATGAATCACACACCAACCTCCCATACGACGATGTGGGATCCTGCAACACCAAGAGAAGAAGATAAGTTCGAGTTATTTACTGGTAATGCAATGCAATGGTTTTAGCCCCGTTTTCAATCTGGTCTGTGACGAGATGCAGCAGTTCCTATTCCAGTGATTTATCTCCCACTCGTACAGCGTTACGGTTTGGAAGTTTCAAAAAAAAATTACTGGTGAACAGAACTGGAGATGGTAAGGATGCAGTCATATAGAGCAATGAAGAAGACGACACCAAGTGTACTGGTCTTTTAGGAAAAATATCTCACTTTCATCTATCGTGGTCAGTGAACGCAAAAATGACAGTCACACATTAATCCCGACGATGGCCGACAAATCAATCTGCACATTAATAAGTATCATTTTCAGAAGTCACCACAGAACGGCCCCTCAAACTGAAACTGTCTCTAATTGTATTTGGGCCTATGGAGTGGGCTGGACTGAATATCCCAATACAAGACAGGGTGTAATACTCAACCCCATGACCAGATAGCTTCAAACATCATTAGTATTTCAAGGGTGCAGCTGTTACATGACAGTATTTACAGAAATAAACAAGAAACCAAAATCTCTTTCTCTTCGATGTTACAAAACCTGAACCGGAACTCTCCTAAGCTTAAACTTGTAGAGCACTCTGTTAGGTGGCCCTAAGCGCTCCTGGTACCCCTCCAATGTACAGCCCATAATAAATATATTGCCTTGCCTCCTGCCTTCTCTTTGTACTCTGTTATAACCTGACTTTGTTTTCTCAGACATACTATTAAGTAATGCTATATTTCCTTCGTTGTCCTTAGCACCGCAATGATTCCCTCCTGAACTGGAGAAATTTAAGACATTTTTGTCTCCCGAATGCTCGTAACTCCCATCTCCAGCGACAATGCTAGTTGCAATATTTTTACCATCTTCTTGCTGATATAATCAATAGCAACTTCAGGATGGGAATGGAGCCCTATGATCATGAGTTGTCCGAGATGATGAAACTCATCACCTACCTCAACTCCATCAACTTCTCCTTTACTTTTTCGGTATATACCCACTTGCCATTGTTCTTCATTATGTCCGCTGCCTGTATGTCATAACTTTTTAGTTTCTTCCCCTTATCAGCAGGAGCTGAAATTACCCCTTTCTCAACCAATTCGTAGACGGTTTGGAACAGATGTAGTGCGCTGGCACCTTGCTTGGTGGATAAGTTCCTTCATTTGGATTTTTTGTGCCGCTTCCTTCGGCATGATCACCAACAGCACAACGTTGCTTCTTAGACTTTGGTTCATAAGACGCCATAAGGAAAGCACAACTGCAAACAAAAAGAACATTGATTAACACCATCAGAAGTTAATGAATATGGATCTCAGAAAATAAATTTACGTTATTTCCAGTCATTAGTGTATAATACATTATTAGGACGCGTAAGCAGAAATAAAAAAAAGCCAACACACTACAAGAAAACTGTAATAGATCATCCCCTTTTGAGCATCAACGCCCACGTTGGTGGTGTGGCTCGGGGTATGGCTCTGATACCACTATTACAGAACTTAACCATTACAGACCCTGAGCTAATGTTCTTCCTAAACAACAGCCCAGAGCATAGAAGACCGTGAGAGAACCATTCCAAAAGCTAGCTCAAGGAATGGAGAGCCCATGGTTCTATATGAATCACACACCAACCTCCCATACGACCGATGTGGGATCCTGCAACAGAGAGCCCATGGTTCTATATGAATCACACACCAACCTCCCATACGATCGATATGGAATCCTGCAACAGATCATCCCCTTTTGAGCACCAACGCCCACGTTGGTGGTGTGGGCTCGGGGTATGGCTCTGATACCACTATTACAGAAATTAACCATTACAGACCCTGAGCTAATGTTCTTCCTAAACAACAACCCAGAGCATATAAGACCGTGAGAGAACCATTCCAAAAGCTAGCTCAAGGAATAGAGCCCATGATTCTATATGAATCACACACCAACCTCTCATACGACCGTTGTGGGATCCTGCAACAGATCATCCCCTTTTGAGCACCAACGCCCACGTTGATGGGTGGGCTCGGGTATGGCTCTGATACCACTATCACAGAACTTAACCATTACAAACCCTGAGCTAATGCCTTCCTAAACAACAACCTAGAGCATATAAGACTGTGAGAGAACCATTCCAAAAGCTAGCTCGAGGAATGAAGAGCCCATGGTTTTATATGACACACACCAACCTCCCATACGACCGATGGGGATCCGGCAACAGATCATCCCCTTTTGAGCACCAACGCCCACGTTGGTGGGGTGGGCTCCGGGTATGGCTCTGATACCACTATTATAGAACTTAGCCATTACAGACCCTAGGCTAATGTTCTTCCCAACCAACAACCCAAAGCATATAAGACCGTGAAAGAACCATTCCAAAAGCTAGCTTAAGGAATGGAGAGCCCATGGTTCTATATGAATCACACACCAACCACCCATACGACTGATGTGGGATCCTGCAACAGATCATCACCTTTTGAGCACAAACGCCCACGTTGGTGGTCTGGGCTCGGGGTATGGCTCTGATACCACTATTACAGAACTTAACCATTACAGACCCTGAGCTAATGTTCTTCCTAAGCAACAACCCAGAGCATATAAGACCGTGAAGAACCATTCCAAAAGCTAGCTCAAGGAATGGAGAGCCCATGGTTCTATATGAATCACACACCAACCTCTCATACGACCATGTGGGATCCTGCAAGATCATCCCCTTTGAGCACCAACGCCCACTTGATGGTGTGGGCTCGGGGTATGGCTCTGATACCACTATCACACTTACCATTACAAACCCTGAGCTAATGTTCTTCCTAAACAACACCTAGAGCATTAAGACTGTGAGAGAACCATTCCAAAAGCTAGCTCAAGGAATGAAGAGCCCATGGTTTTATATGAATCATCACCCAACCTCCCAACGACCGATGTGGGATACGCAACAGATCATCCCCTTTTGAGCACCAACCGCCCACGTTTGGGGTGGCTCCGGGTATGGCTCTGATACACTATTAAGAACTTAGCCATTACAGACCCTAGCTATGTTCTTCCCAACCAACAACCCAAAGCATATAAACCGTGAAAGAACCATTCCAAAAGCTAGCTTAAGGAATGGAGAGCCCATGGTTCTATATGAATCACACACCAACCACCCATACGACTGATGTGGGATCCTGCAACAGATCATCACCTTTTGAGCACCAACGCCCACGTTGGTGGTCTGGGCTCGGGGTATGGCTCTGATACCACTATTACAGAACTTAACCATTACAGACCCTGAGCTAATGTTCTTCCTAAGCAACAACCCAGAGCATATAAGATCGTGAGAGAACCATTCCAAAAGCTAGCTCAAGGAATGGAGAGCCCATGGTTCTATATGAATCACACACCAACCTCCCATACGACCGATGTGGGATCCTGCAATAGATCATCCCCTTTTGAGCACCAATGCCCACGTTGGTGGTGTGGGCTCGGGGTATGGCTCTGATACCCCTATTACAGAACTTAACCATTACAGACCCTGAGCTAATGTTCTTCCTAAACAACAACCCAGAGCATATAAGACCGTGAGAGAACCATTCCAAAAGCTAGCTCAAGGAATGGAGGGCCCATGGTTCTATATGAATCACACACCAACCTCCCATACGACCGATGTGGGATCCTGCAACACCAGAGAGAAGAAGATAAGTTCGAGTTATTTACTGGTAATGCAATGCAATGGTTTTAGCCCCGTTTTCAATCTGGTCTGTGACGAGATGCAGCAGTTCCTATTCCAGTGATTTATCTCCCACTCGTACAGCGTTACGGTTTGGAAGTTTCAAAAAAAAATTACTGGTGAACAGAACATGGAGATGGTAAGGATGCAGAACATATAGAGCAAATGAAGAAGACGACACCAAGGGTGTACTGGTCTTTTTAGGAAAAATATCTCACTTTCATCTATCGTGGTCAGCGAACGCAAAAATGACAGTCACACATTAATCCCGACGATGGCCGACAAATCAATCTGCACATTAATAAGTATCATTTTCAGAAGTCACCACAGAACGGCCCCTCAAACTGAAACTGTCTCTAATTGTATTTGGGCCTATGGAGGGCTGGACTGAATATCCCAATACAAGACAGGGTGTAATACTCAACCCCATGACACAGATAGCTTCAAACATCATTAGTATTTCAAGGGTGCAGCTGTTACATGACAGTATTTACAGAAATAAACAAGAAACCAAAATCTCTTTCTCTTCGATGTTACAAAACCTGAACCGGAACTCTCCTAAGCTTAAACTTGTAGAGCACTCTGTTAGGTGGCCCTAAGCGCTCCTGGTACCCCTCTACAATGTACAGCCCATAATAAATATATATTGCCTTGCCTCCTGCCTTCTCTTTGTACTCTGTTATAACTCTGACTTTGTTTTTCTCAGACATACTATTAAGTAATGCTATATTTCCTTCGTTGTCCTTAGCACCGTAATGATTCCCTCCTGAACTGGAGAAAGTTAAGACATTTTTGTCTCCCGAATGCTCGTAACTCCCATCTCCAGCGACAATGCTAGTTGCAATATTTTTACCATCTTCTTTACTGATATAATCAATAGCAACTTCAGGATGGGAATGGAGCCCTATGATCATGAGTTGTCCGAGATGATGAAACTCATCACCTACCTCAACTCCATCAACTTCTCCTTTTACTTTTTCGGTATATACCCACTTGCCATTGTTCTTCATTATGTCCGCTGCCTGTATGTCATAACTTTTTAGTTTCTTCCCCTTATCAGCAGGAGCTGAAATTACCCCTTTCTCAACCAATTCGTAGACGGTTTGGAACAGATGTAGTGCGCTGGCCACCTTGCTTGGTGGATAAGTTCCTTCATTTGGATTTTTTGTGCCGCTTCCTTCGGCATGATCACCAACAGCACACGTTGCTTCTTAGACTTTGGTTCATAAGACGCCATAAGGAAAGCACAACTGCAAACAAAAAGAACATTGATTAACACCATCAGAAGTTAATGAATATGCATCTCAGAAAATAAATTTACGTTATTTTCCAGTCATTAGTGTATAAATACATTATTAGGACGCGTAAGCAGAAATAAAAAAAAGCCAACACACTACAAGAAAAACTGTAATAGATCATCCCCTTTTGAGCACCAACGCCCACGTTGGTGGTGTGGGCTCGGGGTATGGCTCTGATACCACTATTACAGAACTTAATTACAGACCCTGAGCTAATGTTCTTCCTAAACAACAGCCCAGAGCATAGAAGACCGTGAGAGAACCATTCCAAAAGCTAGCTCAAGGAATGGAGAGCCCATGGTTCTATATGAATCACACACCAACCTCCGATACGACCGATGTGGGATCCTGCAACAGAGAGCCCATGGTTCTATATGAATCACACACCAACCTCCCATACGATCGATATGGAATCTGCAACAGATCATCCCCTTTTGAGCACCAACGCCCACGTTGGTGGTGTGGGCTCGGGGTATGGCTCTGATACCACTATTACAGAAATTAACCATTACAGACCCTGAGCTAATGTTCTTCCTAAACAACAACCCAGAGCATATAAGACCGTGAGAGAACCATTCCAAAAGCTAGCTCAAGGAATGGAGAGCCCATGATTCTATATGAATCACACACCAACCTCTCATACGACCATTGTGGGATCCTGCAACAGATCATCCCCTTTTGAGCACCAACGCCCACGTTGATGGTGTGGGCTCGGGGTATGGCTCTGATACCACTATTACAGAACTTAACCATTACAAACCCTGAGCTAATGTTCTTCCTAAACACAACCTAGAGCATATAAGACTGTGAGAGAACCATTCCAAAAGCTAGCTCAAGGAATGAAGAGCCCATGGTTTTATATGAATCACACCAACCTCCCATACGACCGATGTGGGATCCTGCAACAGATCATCCCCTTTTGAGCACCAACGCCCACGTTGGTGGGGTGGGCTCCGGGTATGGCTCTGATACCACTATTATAGAACTTAGCCATTACAGACCCTAGGCTAATGTTCTTCCCAACCAACAACCCAAAGCATATAAACCGTGAAAGAACCATTCCAAAAGCTAGCTTAAGGAATGGAGAGCCCATGGTTCTATATGAATCACACACCAACCACCCATACGACTGATGTGGGATCCTGCAACAGATCATCACCTTTTGAGCACAAACGCCCACGTTGGTGGTCTGGGCTCGGGGTATGGCTCTGATACCACTATTACAGAACTTAACCATTACAGACCCTGAGCTAATGTTCTTCCTAAGCAACAACCCAGAGCATATAAGACGTGAGAGAACCATTCCAAAAGCTAGCTCAAGGAATGGAGAGCCCATGGTTCTATATGAATCACACACCAACCTCCCATACGACCGATGTGGGATCCTGCAATAGATCATCCCCTTTTGAGCACCAATGCCCACGTTGGTGGTGTGGGCTCGGGGTATGGCTCTGATACCACTATTACAGAACTTAACCATTACAGACCCTGAGCTAATGTTCTTCCTAAACAACAACCCAGAGCATATAAGACCGTGAGAGAACCATTCCAAAAGCTAGCTCAAGGAATGGAGGGCCCATGGTTCTATATGAATCACACACCAACCTCCCATACGACCGATGTGGGATCCTGCAACACCAGAGAGAAGATAAGTTCGAGTTATTTACGGTAATGCAATGCAATGGTTTTAGCCCCGTTTTCAATCTGGTCTGTGACGAGATGCAGCAGTTCCTATTCCAGTGATTTATCTCCCACTCGTACAGCGTTACGGTTTGGAAGTTTCAAAAAAAAATTACTGGTGAACAGAACGTGGAGATGGTAAGGATGCAGAACATATAGAGCAATGAAGAAGACGACACCAAGGGTGTACTGGTCTTTTTAGGAAAAATATCTCACTTTCATCTATCGTGGTCAGTGAACGCAAAAATGACAGTCACACATTAATCCCGACGATGGCCGACAAATCAATCTGCACATTAATAAGTATCATTTTCAGAAGTCACCACAGAACGGCCCCTCAAACTGAAACTGTCTCTAATTGTATTTGGGCCTATGGAGTGGGCTGGACTGAATATCCCAATACAAGACAGGGTGTAATACTCAACCCCATGACACAGATAGCTTCAAACATCATTAGTATTTCAAGGGTGCAGCTGTTACATGACAGTATTTACAGAAATAAACAAGAAACCAAAATCTCTTTCTCTTCGATGTTACAAAACCTGAACCGGAACTCTCCTAAGCTTAAACTTGTAGAGCACTCTGTTAGGTGGCCCTAAGCGCTCCTGGTACCCCTCTACAATGTACAGCCCATAATAAATATATATTGCCTTGCCTCCTGCCTTCTCTTTGTACTCTGTTATAACTCTGACTTTGTTTTTCTCAGACATACTATTAAGTAATGCTATATTTCCTTCGTTGTCCTTAGCACCGCAATGATTCCCTCCTGAACTGGAGAAAGTTAAGACATTTTTGTCTCCCGAATGCTCGTAACTCCCATCTCCAGCGACAATGCTAGTTGCAATATTTTTACCATCTTCTTTGCTGATATAATCAATAGCAACTTCAGGATGGGAATGGAGCCCTATGATCATGAGTTGTCCGAGATGATGAAACTCATCACCTACCTCAACTCCATCAACTTCTCCTTTTACTTTTTCGGTATATACCCACTTGCCATTGTTCTTCATTATGTCCGCTGCCTGTATGTCATAACTTTTTAGTTTCTTCCCCTTATCAGCAGGAGCTGAAATTACCCCTTTCTCAACCAATTCGTAGACGGTTTGGAACAGATGTAGTGCGCTGGCCACCTTGCTTGGTGGATAAGTTCCTTCATTTGGATTTTTTGTGCCGCTTCCTTCGGCATGATCACCAACAGCACAACGTTGCTTCTTAGACTTTGGTTCATAAGACGCCATAAGGAAAGCACAACTGCAAACAAAAAGAACATTGATTAACACCATCAGAAGTTAATGAATATGCATCTCAGAAAATAAATTTACGTTATTTTCCAGTCATTAGTGTATAAATACATTATTAGGACGCGTAAGCAGAAATAAAAAAAAGCCAACACACTACAAGAAAACTGTAATAGATCATCCCCTTTTGAGCATCAACGCCCACGTTGGTGGTGTGGGCTCGGGGTATGGCTCTGATACCACTATTACAGAACTTAACCATTACAGACCCTGAGCTAATGTTCTTCCTAAACAACAGCCCAGAGCATAGAAGACCGTGAGAGAACCATTCCAAAAGCTAGCTCAAGGAATGGAGAGCCCATGGTTCTATATGAATCACACACCAACCTCCCATACGACCGATGGGGATCCTGCAACAGAGAGCCCATGGTTCTATATGAATCACACACCAACCTCCCATACGATCGATATGGAATCCTGCAACAGATCATCCCCTTTTGAGCACCAACGCCCACGTTGGTGGTGTGGGCTCGGGGTATGGCTCTGATACCACTATTACAGAAATTAACCATTACAGACCCTGAGCTAATGTTCTTCCTAAACAACAACCCAGAGCATATAAGACCGTGAGAGAACCATTCCAAAAGCTAGCTCAAGGAATGGAGAGCCCATGATTCTATATGAATCACACACCAACCTCTCATACGACCGTTGTGGGATCCTGCAACAGATCATCCCCTTTTGAGCACCAACGCCCACGTTGATGGTGTGGGCTCGGGGTATGGCTCTGATACCACTATTACAGAACTTAACCATTACAAACCCTGAGCTAATGTTCTTCCTAAACAACAACCTAGAGCATATAAGACTGTGAGAGAACCATTCCAAAAGCTAGCTCAAGGAATGAAGAGCCCATGGTTTTATATGAATCACACACCAACCTCCCATACGACCGATGTGGGATCCTGCAACAGATCATCCCCTTTTGAGCACCAACGCCCACGTTGGTGGGGTGGGCTCCGGGTATGGCTCTGATACCACTATTACAGAACTTAGCCATTACAGACCCTAGCTAATGTTCTTCCCAACCAACAACCCAAAGCATATAAGACCGTGAAAGAACCATTCCAAAAGCTAGCTTAAGGAATGGAGAGCCCATGGTTCTATATGAATCACACACCAACCACCCATACGACTGATGTGGGATCCTGCAACAGATCATCACCTTTTGAGCACCAAACGCCCACGTTGGTGGTCTGGGCTCGGGGTATGGCTCTGATACCACTATTACAGAACTTAACCATTACAGACCCTGAGCTAATGTTCTTCCTAAGCAACAACCCAGAGCATATAAGACCGTGAGAGAACCATTCCAAAAGCTAGCTCAAGGAATGGAGAGCCCATGGTTCTATATGAATCACACACCAACCTCCCATACGACCGATGTGGGATCCTGCAATAGATCATCCCCTTTTGAGCACCAATGCCCACGTTGGTGGTGTGGGCTCGGGGTATGGCTCTGATACCACTATTACAGAACTTAACCATTACAGACCCTGAGCTAATGTTCTTCCTAAACAACAACCCAGAGCATATAAGACCGTGAGAGAACCATTCCAAAAGCTAGCTCAAGGAATGGAGGGCCCATGGTTCTATATGAATCACGCACCAACCTCCCATACGACCGATGTGGGATCCTGCAACACCAGAGAGAAGAAGATAAGTTCGAGTTATTTACCGGTAATGCAATGCAATGGTTTTAGCCCCGTTTTCAATCTGGTCTGTGACGAGATGCAGCAGTTCCTATTCCATTGATTTATCTCCCACTCGTACAGCGTTACGGTTTGGAAGTTTCAAAAAAAAATTACTGGTGAACAGAACGTGGAGATGGTAAGGATGCAGAACATATAGAGCTAATGAAGAAGACGACACCAAGGGTGTACTGGTCTTTTTAGGAAAAATATCTCACTTTCATCTATCGTGGTCAGCGAACGCAAAAATGACAGTCACACATTAATCCCGACGATGGCCGACAAATCAATCTGCACATTAATAAGTATCATTTTCAGAAGTCACCACAGAACGGCCCCTCAAACTGAAACTGTCTCTAATTGTATTTGGGCCTATGGAGTGGGCTGGACTGAATATCCCAATACAAGACTGGGTGTAATACTCAACCCCATGACACAGATAGCTTCAAACATCATTAGTATTTCAAGGGTGCAGCTGTTACACGACAGTATTTACAGAAATAAACAAGAAACCAAAATCTCTTTCTCTTCGATGTTACAAAACCTGAACCGGAACTCTCCTAAGCTTAAACTTGTAGAGCACTCTGTTAGGTGGCCCTAAGCGCTCCTGGTACCCCTCTACAATGTACAGCCCATAAAATATATATTGCCTTGCCTCCTGCCTTCTCTTTGTACTCTGTTATAACTCTGACTTTGTTTTTCTCAGACATACTATTAAGTAATGCTATATTTCCTTCGTTGTCCTTAGCACCGTAATGATTCCCTCCTGAACTGGAGAAAGTTAAGACATTTTTGTCTCCCGAATGCTCGTAACTCCCATCTCCAGCGACAATGCTAGTTGCAATATTTTTACCATCTTCTTTGCTGATATAATCAATAGCAACTTCAGGATGGGAATGGAGCCTATGATCATGAGTTGTCTCGAGATGATGAACTCATCACCTACCTCAACTCCATCAACTTCTCCTTTTACTTTTTCGGTATATACCCACTTGCCATTGTTCTTCATTATGTCCGCTGCCTGTATGTCATAACTTTTTAGTTTCTTCCCCTTACCAGCAGGAGCTGAAATTACCCCTTTCTCAACCAATTCGTAGACGGTTTGGAACAGATGTAGTGCGCTGGCCACCTTGCTTGGTGGATAAGTTCCTTCATTTGGATTTTTTGTGCCGCTTCCTTCGGCATGATCACCAACAGCACAGCGTTGCTTCTTAGACTTTGGTTCATAAGACGCCATAAGGAAAGCACAACTGCAAACAAAAAGAACATTGATTAACACCATCAGAAGTTAATGAATATGCATCTCAGAAAATAAATTTACGTTATTTCCAGTCATTAGTGTATAAATACATTATTAGGACGCGTAAGCAGAAATAAAAAAAGCCAACACACTACAAGAAAACTGTAATAGATCATCCCCTTTTGAGCATCAACGCCCACGTTGGTGGTGTGGGCTCGGGGTATGGCTCTGATACCACTATTACAGAACTTAAATTACAGACCCTGAGCTAATGTTCTTCCTAAACAACAGCCCAGAGCATAGAAGACCGTGAGAGAACCATTCCAAAAGCTAGCTCAAGGAATGGAGAGCCCATGGTTCTATATGAATCACACACCAACCTCCCATACGACCGATGTGGGATCCTGCAACAGAGAGCCCATGGTTCTATATGAATCACACCCAACCTCCCATACGATCGATATGGAATCCTGCAACAGATCATCCCCTTTTGAGCACCAACGCCCACGTTGGTGGTGTAGGCTCGGGGTATGGCTCTGATACCACTATTACAGAAATTAACCATTACAGACCCTGAGCTAATGTTCTTCCTAAACAACCCAGAGCATATAAGACCGTGAGAGAACCATTCCAAAAGCTAGCTCAAGGAATGGAGAGCCCATGATTCTATATGAATCACACACCAACCTCTCATACGACCATTGTGGGATCCTGCAACAGATCATCCCCTTTTGAGCACCAACGCCCACGTTGATGGTGTGGGCTCGGGGTATGGCTCTGATACCACTATTACAGAACTTAACCATTACAAACCCTGAGCTAATGTCTTCCTAAACAACAACCTAGAGCATATAAGACTGTGAGAGAACCATTCCAAAAGCTAGCTCAAGGAATGAAGAGCCCATGGTTTTATATGAATCACACCAACCTCCCATACGACCGATGTGGGATCCTGCAACAGATCATCCCCTTTTGAGCACCAACGCCCACGTTGGTGGGGTGGGCTCCGGGTATGGCTCTGATACCACTATTATAGAACTTAGCCATTACAGACCCTAGCTAATGTTCTTCCCAACCAACAACCCAAAGCATATAAACCGTGAAAGAACCATTCCAAAAGCTAGCTTAAGGAATGGAGAGCCCATGGTTCTATATGAATCACACACCAACCACCCATACGACTGATGTGGGATCCTGCAACAGATCATCACCTTTTGAGCACAACGCCCACGTTGGTGGTCTGGGCTCGGGGTATGGCTCTGATACCACTATTACAGAACTTAACCATTACAGACCCTGAGCTAATGTTCTTCCTAAGCAACAACCCAGAGCATATAAGACCGTGAGAGAACCATTCCAAAAGCTAGCTCAAGGAATGGAGAGCCCATGGTTCTATATGAATCACACACCAACCTCCCATACGACCGATGTGGGATCCTGCAATAGATCATCCCCTTTTGAGCACCAATGCCCACGTTGGTGGTGTGGGCTCGGGGTATGGCTCTGATACCACTATTACAGAACTTAACCATTACAGACCCTGAGCTAATGTTCTTCCTAAACAACAACCCAGAGCATATAAGACCGTGAGAGAACCATTCCAAAAGCTAGCTCAAGGAATGGAGGGCCCATGGTTCTATATGAATCACACCAACCTCCCATACGACCGATGTGGGATCCTGCAACTCCAGAGAGAAGAAGATAAGTTCGAGTTATTTAACGGTAATGCAATGCAATGGTTTTAGCCCCGTTTTCAATCTGGTCTGTGACGAGATGCAGCAGTTCCTATTCCAGTGATTTATCTCCCACTCGTACTGCGTTACGGTTTGGAAGTTTCAAAAAAAAATTACTGGTGAACAGAACGTGGAGATGGTAAGGATGCAGAACATATAGAGCAAATGAAGAAGACGACACCAAGGGTGTACTGGTCTTTTTAGGAAAAATATCTCACTTTCATCTATCGTGGTCGAACGCAAAAATGACAGTCACACATTAATCCCGACGATGGCCGACAAATCAATCTGCACATTAATAAGTATCATTTTCAGAAGTCACCACAGAACGGCCCCTCAAACTGAAACTGTCTCTAATTGTATTTGGGCCTATGGAGTGGGCTGGACTGAATATCCCAATACAAGACAGGGTGTAATACTCAACCCCATGACACAGATAGCTTCAAACATCATTAGTATTTCAAGGGTGCAGCTGTTACATGACAGTATTTACAGAAATAAACAAGAAACCAAAATCTCTTTCTCTTCGATGTTACAAAACCTGAACCGGAACTCTCCTAAGCTTAAACTTGTAGAGCACTCTGTTAGGTGGCCCTAAGCGCTCCTGGTACCCCTCTACAATGTACAGCCCATAATAAATATATATTGCCTTGCCTCCTGCCTTCTCTTTGTACTCTGTTATAACTCTGACTTTGTTTTTCTCAGACATACTATTAAGTAATGCTATATTTCCTTCGTTGTCCTTAGCACCGCAATGATTCCCTCCTGAACTGGAGAAAGTTAAGACATTTTTGTCTCCCGAATGCTCGTAACTCCCATCTCCAGCGACAATGCTAGTTGCAATATTTTTACCATCTTCTTTGCTGATATAATCAATAGCAACTTCAGGATGGGAATGGAGCCCTATGATCATGAGTTGTCCGAGATGATGAAACTCATCACCTACCTCAACTCCATCAACTTCTCCTTTTACTTTTTCGGTATATACCCACTTGCCATTGTTCTTCATTATGTCCGCTGCCTGTATGTCATAACTTTTTAGTTTCTTCCCCTTATCAGCAGGAGCTGAAATTACCCCTTTCTCAACCAATTCGTAGACGGTTTGGAACAGATGTAGTGCGCTGGCCACCTTGCTTGGTGGATAAGTTCCTTCATTTGGATTTTTTGTGCCGCTTCCTTCGGCATGATCACCAACAGCACAACGTTGCTTCTTAGACTTTGGTTCATAAGACGCCATAAGGAAAGCACAACTGCAAACAAAAAGAACATTGATTAACACCATCAGAAGTTAATGAATATGCATCTCAGAAAATAAATTTACGTTATTTTCCAGTCATTAGTGTATAAATACATTATTAGGACGCGTAAGCAGAAATAAAAAAAAGCCAACACACTACAAGAAAACTGTAATAGATCATCCCCTTTTGAGCATCAACGCCCACGTTGGTGTGTGGGCTCGGGGTATGGCTCTGATACCACTATTACAGAACTTAACCATTACAGACCCTGAGCTAATGTTCTTCCTAAACAACAGCCCAGAGCATAGAAGACCGTGAGAGAACCATTCCAAAAGCTAGCTCAAGGAATGGAGAGCCCATGGTTCTATATGAATCACACACCAACCTCCCATACGACCGATGTGGGATCCTGCAACAGAGAGCCCATGGTTCTATATGAATCACACACCAACCTCCCATACGATCGATATGGAATCCTGCAACAGATCATCCCCTTTTGAGCACCAACGCCCACGTTGGTGGTGTGGGCTCGGGGTATGGCTCTGATACCACTATTACAGAAATTAACCATTACAGACCCTGAGCTAATGTTCTTCCTAAACAACAACCCAGAGCATATAAGACCGTGAGAGAACCATTCCAAAAGCTAGCTCAAGGAATAAAGAGCCCATGATTCTATATGAATCACACACCAACCTCTCATACGACCGTTGTGGGATCCTGCAACAGATCATCCCCTTTTGAGCACCAACGCCCACGTTGATGGTGTGGGCTCGGGGTATGGCTCTGATACCACTATCACAGAACTTAACCATTACAAACCCTGAGCTAATGCTCTTCCTAAACAACAACCTAGAGCATATAAGACTGTGAGAGAACCATTCCAAAAGCTAGCTCGAGGAATGAAGAGCCCATGGTTTTATATGAATCACACACCAACCTCCCATACGACCGATGTGGGATCCTGCAACAGATCATCCCCTTTTGAGCACCAACGCCCACGTTGGTGGGGTGGGCTCCGGGTATGGCTCTGATACCACTATTATAGAACTTAGCCATTACAGACCCTAGGCTAATGTTCTTCCAACCAACAACCCAAAGCATATATGACCGTGAAAGAACCATTCCAAAAGCTAGCTTAAGGAATGGAGAGCCCATGGTTCTATATGAATCACACACCAACCACCCATACGACTGATGTGGGATCCTGCAACAGATCATCACCTTTTGAGCAAACGCCCACGTTGGTGGTCTGGGCTCGGGGTATGGCTCTGATACCACTATTACAGAACTTAACCATTACAGACCCTGAGCTAATGTTCTTCCTAAGCAACAACCCAGAGCATATAAGACCGTGAGAGAACCATTCCAAAAGCTAGCTCAAGGAATGGAGAGCCCATGTTCTATATGAATCACACACCAACCTCTCATACGACCATTGTGGGATCCTGCAACAGATCATCCCCTTTTGAGCACCAACGCCCACGTTGATGGTGTGGGCTCGGGGTATGGCTCTGATACCACTATTACAGAACTTAACCATTACAAACCCTGAGCTAATGTTCTTCCTAAACAACAACCTAGAGCATATAAGACTGTGAGAGAACCATTCCAAAAGCTAGCTCAAGGAATGAAGAGCCCATGGTTTATATGAATCACACACCAACCTCCCATACGACCGATGTGGGATCCTGCAACAGATCATCCCCTTTTGAGCACCAACGCCCACGTTGGTGGGGTGGGCTCCGGGTATGGCTCTGATACCACTATTATAGAACTTAGCCATTACAGACCCTAGGCTAATGTTCTTCCAACCAACAACCCAAAGCATATAAACCGTGAAAGAACCATTCCAAAAGCTAGCTTAAGGAATGGAGAGCCCATGGTTCTATATGAATCACACACCAACCACCCATACGACTGATGTGGGATCCTGCAACAGATCATCACCTTTTGAGCACAACGCCCACGTTGGTGGTCTGGGCTCGGGGTATGGCTCTGATACCACTATTACAGAACTTAACCATTACAGACCCTGAGCTAATGTTCTTCCTAAGCAACAACCCAGAGCATATAAGACCGTGAGAGAACCATTCCAAAAGCTAGCTCAAGGAATGGAGAGCCCATGGTTCTATATGAATCACACACCAACCTCCCATACGACCGATGTGGGATCCTGCAATAGATCATCCCCTTTTGAGCACCAATGCCCACGTTGGTGGTGTGGGCTCGGGGTATGGCTCTGATACCACTATTACAGAACTTAACCATTACAGACCCTGAGCTAATGTTCTTCCTAAACAACAACCCAGAGCATATAAGACCGTGAGAGAACCATTCCAAAAGCTAGCTCAAGGAATGGAGGGCCCATGGTTCTATATGAATCACACCAACCTCCCATACGACCGATGTGGGATCCTGCAACACCAGAGAGAAGAAGATAAGTTCGAGTTATTTACCGGTAATGCAATGCAATGGTTTTAGCCCCGTTTTCAATCTGGTCTGTGACGAGATGCAGCAGTTCCTATTCCATGATTTATCTCCCACTCGTACAGCGTTACGGTTTGGAAGTTTCAAAAAAAAATTACTGGTGAACAGAACGTGGAGATGGTAAGGATGCAGAACATATAGAGCTAATGAAGAAGACGACACCAAGGGTGTACTGGTCTTTTTAGGAAAAATATCTCACTTTCATCTATCGTGGTCAGCGAACGCAAAAATGACAGTCACACATTAATCCCGACGATGGCCGACAAATCAATCTGCACATTAATAAGTATCATTTTCAGAAGTCACCACAGAACGGCCCCTCAAACTGAAACTGTCTCTAATTGTATTTGGGCCTATGGAGTGGGCTGGACTGAATATCCCAATACAAGACTGGGTGTAATACTCAACCCCATGACACAGATAGCTTCAAACATCATTAGTATTTCAAGGGTGCAGCTGTTACACGACCGTATTTACAGAAATAAACAAGAAACCAAAATCTCTTTCTCTTCGATGTTACAAAACCTGAACCGGAACTCTCCTAAGCTTAAACTTGTAGAGCACTCTGTTAGGTGGCCCTAAGCGCTCCTGGTACCCCTCTACAATGTACAGCCCATAACAAATATATATTGCCTTGCCTCCTGCCTTCTCTTTGTACTCTGTTATAACTCTGACTTTGTTTTTCTCAGACATACTATTAAGTAATGCTATATTTCCTTCGTTGTCCTTAGCACCGTAATGATTCCCTCCTGAACTGGAGAAAGTTAAGACATTTTTGTCTCCCGAATGCTCGTAACTCCCATCTCCAGCGACAATGCTAGTTGCAATATTTTTACCATCTTCTTTGCTGATATAATCAATAGCAACTTCAGGATGGGAATGGAGCCCTATGATCATGAGTTGTCAGAGATGATGAAACTCATCACCTACCTCAACTCCATCAACTTCTCCTTTTACTTTTTCGGTATATACCCACTTGCCATTGTTCTTCATTATGTCCGCTGCCTGTATGTCATAACTTTTTAGTTTCTTCCCCTTACCAGCAGGAGCTGAAATTACCCCTTTCTCAACCAATTCGTAGACGGTTTGGAACAGATGTAGTGCGCTGGCCACCTTGCTTGGTGGATAAGTTCCTTCATTTGGATTTTTTGTGCCGCTTCCTTCGGCATGATCACCAACAGCACAGCGTTGCTTCTTAGACTTTGGTTCATAAGACGCCATAAGGAAAGCACAACTGCAAACAAAAAGAACATTGATTAACACCATCAGAAGTTAATGAATATGCATCTCAGAAAATAAATTTACGTTATTTCCAGTCATTAGTGTATAAATACATTATTAGGACGCGTAAGCAGAAATAAAAAAAAGCCAACACACTACAAGAAAACTGTAATAGATCATCCCCTTTTGAGCACCAACGCCCACGTTGGTGGTGTGGGCTCGGGGTATGGCTCTGATACCACTATTACAGAACTTAAAAATTACAGACCCTGTGCTAATGTTCTTCCTAAACAACAGCCCAGAGCATAGAAGACCGTGAGAGAACCATTCCAAAAGCTAGCTCAAGGAATGGAGAGCCCATGGTTCTATATGAATCACACACCAACCTCCGATACGACCGATGTGGGATCCTGCAACAGAGAGCCCATGGTTCTATATGAATCACACACCAACCTCCCATACGATCGATATGGAATCTTGCAACAGATCATCCCCTTTTGAGCACCAACGCCCACGTTGGTGGTGTAGGCTCGGGGTATGGCTCTGATACCACTATTACAGAAATTAACCATTACAGACCCTGAGCTAATGTTCTTCCTAAACAACAACCCAGAGCATATAAGACCGTGAGAGAACCATTCCAAAAGCTAGCTCAAGGAATGGAGAGCCCATGATTCTATATGAATCACACACCAACCTCTCATACGACCATTGTGGGATCCTGCAACAGATCATCCCCTTTTGAGCACCAACGCCCACGTTGATGGTGTGGGCTCGGGGTATGGCTCTGATACCACTTACAGAACTTAACCATTACAAACCCTGAGCTAATGTTCTTCCTAAACAACAACCTAGAGCATATAAGACTGTGAGAGAACCATTCCAAAAGCTAGCTCAGGAATGAAGAGCCCATGGTTTTATATGAATCACACACCAACCTCCCATACGACCGATGTGGGATCCTGCAACAGATCATCCCCTTTTGAGCACCAACGCCCACGTTGGTGGGGTGGGCTCCGGGTATGGCTCTGATACCACTATTATAGAACTTAGCCATTACAGACCCTAGCTAATGTTCTTCCAACCAACAACCCAAAGCATATAAATCCGTGAAAGAACCATTCCAAAAGCTAGCTTAAGGAATGGAGAGCCCATGGTTCTATATGAATCACACACCAACCACCCATACGACCGATGTGGGATCCTGCAACAGATCATCACCTTTTGAGCACAAACGCCCACGTTGGGGTCTGGGCTCGGGGTATGGCTCTGATACCACTATTACAGAACTTAACCATTACAGACCCTGAGCTAATGTTCTTCCTAAGCAACAACCCAGAGCATATAACTCCGTGAGAGAACCATTCCAAAAGCTAGCTCAAGGAATGGAGAGCCCATGGTTCTATATGAATCACACACCAACCTCCCATACGACCGATGTGGGATCCTGCAATAGATCATCCCCTTTTGAGCACCAATGCCCACGTTGGTGGTGTGGGCTCGGGGTATGGCTCTGATACCACTATTACAGAACTTAACCATTACAGACCCTGAGCTAATGTTCTTCCTAAACAACAACCCAGAGCATATAAGACCGTGAGAGAACCATTCCAAAAGCTAGCTCAAGGAATGGAGGGCCCATGGTTCTATATGAATCACACCCAACCTCCCATACGACCGATGTGGGATCCTGCAACACCAGAGAGAAGAAGATAAGTTCGAGTTATTTACCGGTAATGCAATGCAATGGTTTTAGCCCCGTTTTCAATCTGGTCTGTGACGAGAGAGCAGCAGTTCCTATTCCAGTGATTTATCTCCCACTCGTACAGCGTTACGGTTTGGAAGTTTCAAAAAAAAAATTACTGGTGAACAGAACATGGAGATGGTAAGGATGCAGAACATATAGAGCAAATGAAGAAGACGACACCAAGGGTGTACTGGTCTTTTTAGGAAAAATATCTCACTTTCATCTATCGTGGTCAGTGAACGCAAAAATGACAGTCACACATTAATCCCGACGATGGCCGACAAATCAATCTGCACATTAATAAGTATCATTTTCAGAAGTCACCACAGAACGGCCCCTCAAACTGAAACTGTCTCTAATTGTATTTGGGCCTATGGAGTGGGCTGGACTGAATATCCCAATACAAGACAGGGTGTAATACTCAACCCCATGACACAGATAGCTTCAAACATCATTAGTATTTCAAGGGTGCAGCTGTTACATGACAGTATTTACAGAAATAAACAAGAAACCAAAATCTCTTTCTCTTCGATGTTACAAAACCTGAACCGGAACTCTCCTAAGCTTAAACTTGTAGAGCACTCTGTTAGGTGGCCCTAAGCGCTCCTGGTACCCCTCTACAATGTACAGCCCATAATAAAATATATTGCCTTGCCTCCTGCCTTCTCTTTGTACTCTGTTATAACTCTGACTTTGTTTTTCTCAGACATACTATTAAGTAATGCTATATTTCCTTCGTTGTCCTTAGCACCGCAATGATTCCCTCCTGAACTGAGAGAAATTTAAGACATTTTTGTCTCCCGAATGCTCGTAACTCCCATCTCCAGCGACAATGCTAGTTGCAATATTTTTACCATCTTCTTTGCTGATATAATCAATAGCAACTTCAGGATGGGAATGGAGCCCTATGATCATGAGTTGTCCGAGATGATGAAACTCATCACCTACCTCAACTCCATCAACTTCTCCTTTTACTTTTTCGGTATATACCCACTTGCAATTGTTCTTCATTATGTCCGCTGCCTGCATGTCATAACTTTTTAGTTTCTTCCCCTATCAGCAGGAGCTGAAATTACCCCTTTCTCAACCAATTCGTAGACGGTTTGGAACAGATGTAGTGCGCTGGCCACCTTGCTTGGTGGATAAGTTCCTTCATTTGGATTTTTTGTGCCGCTTCCTTCGGCATGATCACCAACAGCACAACGTTGCTTCTTAGACTTTGGTTCATAAGACGCCATAAGGAAAGCACAACTGCAAACAAAAAGAACATTGATTAACACCATCAGAAGTTAATGAATATGGATCTCAGAAAATAAATTTACGTTATTTTCCAGTCATTAGTGTATAAATACATTATTAGGACGCGTAAGCAGAAATAAAAAAAAGCCAACACACTACAAGAAAACTGTAATAGATCATCCCCTTTTGAGCATCAACGCCCACGTTGGTGGTGTGGGCTCGGGGTATGGCTCTGATACCACTATTACAGAACTTAACCATTACAGACCCTGAGCTAATGTTCTTCCTAAACAACAGCCCAGAGCATAGAAGACCGTGAGAGAACCATTCCAAAAGCTAGCTCAAGGAATGGAGAGCCCATGGTTCTATATGAATCACACACCAACCTCCCATACGACCGATGTGGGATCCTGCAACAGAGAGCCCATGGTTCTATATGAATCACACACCAACCTCCCATACGATCGATATGGAATCCTGCAACAGATCATCCCCTTTTGAGCACCAACGCCCACGTTGGTGGTGTGGGCTCGGGGTATGGCTCTGATACCACTATTACAGAAATTAACCATTACAGACCCTGAGCTAATGTTCTTCCTAAACAACAACCCAGAGCATATAAGAGTGAGAGCATTCCAAAAGCTAGCTCAAGGAATGGAGAGCCCATGATTCTATATGAATCACACCAACCTCTCATACGACCGTTGTGGGATCCTGCAACAGATCATCCCCTTTTGAGCACCAACGCCCACGTTGATGGTGTGGGCTCGGGGTATGGCTCTGATACCACTATCACAGAACTTAACCATTACAAACCCTGAGCTAATGCTCTTCCTAAACAACAACCTAGAGCATATAAGACTGTGAGAGAACCATTCCAAAAGCTAGCTCGAGGAATGAAGAGCCCATGGTTTTATATGAATCACACACCAACCTCCCATACGACCGATGTGGGATCCTGCAACAGATCATCCCCTTTTGAGCACCAACGCCCACGTTGGTGGGGTGGGCTCCGGGTATGGCTCTGATACCACTATAGAACTTAGCCATTACAGACCCTAGGCTAATGTTCTTCCCAACCAACAACCCAAAGCATATAAGACCGTGAAAGAACCATTCCAAAAGCTAGCTTAAGGAATGGAGAGCCCATGTTTCTATATGAATCACACACCAACCACCCATACGACTGATGTGGGATCCTGCAACAGATCATCACCTTTTGAGCACAAACGCCCACGTTGGTGGTCTGGGCTCGGGGTATGGCTCTGATACCACTATTACAGAACTTAACCATTACAGACCCTGAGCTAATGTTCTTCCTAAGCAACAACCCAGAGCATATAAGACCGTGAGAGAACCATTCCAAAAGCTAGCTCAAGGAATGGAGAGCCCATGATTCTATATGAATCACACACCAACCTCTCATACGACCATTGTGGGATCCTGCAACAGATCATCCCCTTTTGAGCACCAACGCCCACGTTGATGGTGTGGGCTCGGGGTATGGCTCTGATACCACTATTACAGAACTTAACCATTACAAACCCTGAGCTAATGTTCTTCCTAAACAACAACCTAGAGCATATAAGACTGTGAGAGAACCATTCCAAAAGCTAGCTCAAGGAATGAAGAGCCCATGGTTTTATATGAATCACACACCAACCTCCCATACGACCGATGTGGGATCCTGCAACAGATCATCCCCTTTTGAGCACCAACGCCCACGTTGGTGGGGTGGGCTCCGGGTATGGCTCTGATACCACTATTATAGAACTTAGCCATTACAGACCCTAGGCTAATGTTCTTCCCAACCAACAACCCAAAGCATATAAGACTGTGATAGAACCATTCCAAAAGCTAGCTTAAGGAATGGAGAGCCCATGGTTCTATATGAATCACACACCAACCACCCATACGACTGATGTGGGATCCTGCAACAGATCATCACCTTTTGAGCACAAACGCCCACGTTGGTGGTCTGGGCTCGGGGTATGGCTCTGATACCACTATTACAGAACTTAACCATTACAGACCCTGAGCTAATGTTCTTCCTAAGCAACAACCCAGAGCATATAAGACCGTGAGAGAACCATTCCAAAAGCTAGCTCAAGGAATGGAGAGCCCATGGTTCTATATGAATCACACACCAACTCCCATACGACCGATGTGGGATCCTGCAATAGATCATCCCCTTTTGAGCACCAATGCCCACGTTGGTGGTGTGGGCTCGGGGTATGGCTCTGATACCCTATTACAGAACTTAACCATTACAGACCCTGAGCTAATGTTCTTCCTAAACAACAACCCAGAGCATATAAGACCGTGAGAGAACCATTCCAAAAGCTAGCTCAAGGAATGGAGGGCCCATGGTTCTATATGAATCACACACCAACCTCCCATACGACGATGTGGGATCCTGCAACACCAGAGAGAGAAGATAAGTTCGAGTTATTTACGGTAATGCAATGCAATGGTTTTAGCCCCGTTTTCAATCTGGTCTGTGACGAGATGCAGCAGTTCCTATTCCAGTGATTTATCTCCCACTCGTACAGCGTTACGGTTTGGAAGTTTCAAAAAAAAATTACTGGTGAACAGAACGTGGAGATGGTAAGGATGCAGAACATATAGAGCAAATGAAGAAGACGACACCAAGGGTGTACTGGTCTTTTTAGGAAAAATATCTCACTTTCATCTATCGTGGTCAGTGAACGCAAAAATGACAGTCACACATTAATCCCGACGATGGCCGACAAATCAATCTGCACATTAATAAGTATCATTTTCAGAAGTCACCACAGAACGGCCCCTCAAACTGAAACTGTCTCTAATTGTATTTGGGCCTATGGAGTGGGCTGGACTGAATATCCCAATACAAGACAGGGTGTAATACTCAACCCCATGACACAGATAGCTTCAAACATCATTAGTATTTCAAGGGTGCAGCTGTTACATGACAGTATTTACAGAAATAAACAAGAAACCAAAATCTCTTTCTCTTCGATGTTACAAAACCTGAACCGGAACTCTCCTAAGCTTAAACTTGTAGAGCACTCTGTTAGGTGGCCCTAAGCGCTCCTGGTACCCCTCTACAATGTACAGCCCATAATAAATATATATTGCCTTGCCTCCTGCCTTCTCTTTGTACTCTGTTATAACTCTGACTTTGTTTTTCTCAGACATACTATTAAGTAATGCTATATTTCCTTCGTTGTCCTTAGCACCGCAATGATTCCCTCCTGAACTGGAGAAATTTAAGACATTTTTGTCTCCCGAATGCTCGTAACTCCCATCTCCAGCGACAATGCTAGTTGCAATATTTTTACCATCTTCTTTGCTGATATAATCAATAGCAACTTCAGGATGGGAATGGAGCCCTATGATCATGAGTTGTCCGAGATGATGAAACTCATCACCTACCTCAACTCCATCAACTTCTCCTTTTACTTTTTCGGTATATACCCACTTGCCATTGTTCTTCATTATGTCCGCTGCCTGTATGTCATAACTTTTTAGTTTCTTCCCCTTATCAGCAGGAGCTGAAATTACCCCTTTCTCAACCAATTCGTAGACGGTTTGGAACAGATGTAGTGCGCTGGCCACCTTGCTTGGTGGATAAGTTCCTTCATTTGGATTTTTTGTGCCGCTTCCTTCGGCATGATCACCAACAGCACAACGTTGCTTCTTAGACTTTGGTTCATAAGACGCCATAAGGAAAGCACAACTGCAAACAAAAAGAACATTGATTAACACCATCAGAAGTTAATGAATATGCATCTCAGAAAATAAATTTACGTTATTTTCCATCATCAGTATGTATAAATACATTATTAGGACGCGTAAGCAGAAATAAAAAAAAGCCAACACACTACAAGAAAACTGTAATAGATCATCCCCTTTTGAGCATCAACGCCCACGTTGGTGGTGTGGGCTCGGGGTATGGCTCTGATACCACTATTACAGAACTTAACCATTACAGACCCTGAGCTAATGTTCTTCCTAAACAACAGCCCAGAGCATAGAAGACCGTGAGAGAACCATTCCAAAAGCTAGCTCAAGGAATGGAGAGCCCATGGTTCTATATGAATCACACACCAACCTCCCATACGACCGATGTGGGATCCTGCAACAGAGAGCCCATGGTTCTATATGAATCACACACCAACCTCCCATACGATCGATATGGAATCCTGCAACAGATCCCCCTTTTGAGCACCAACGCCCACGTTGGTGGTGTGGGCTCGGGGTATGGCTCTGATACCACTATTACAGAAATTAACCATTACAGACCCTGAGCTAATGTTCTTCCTAAACAACAACCCAGAGCATATAAGACCGTGAGAGAACCATTCCAAAAGCTAGCTCAAGGAATGGAGAGCCCATGATTCTATATGAATCACACACCAACCTCTCATACGACCGTTGTGGGATCCTGCAACAGATCATCCCCTTTTGAGCACCAACGCCCACGTTGATGGTGTGGGCTCGGGGTATGGCTCTGATACCACTATCACAGAACTTAACCATTACAAACCCTGAGCTAATGCTCTTCCTAAACAACAACCTAGAGCATATAAGACTGTGAGAGAACCATTCCAAAAGCTAGCTCGAGGAATGAAGAGCCCATGGTTTTATATGAATCACACACCAACCTCCCATACGACCGATGTGGGATACTGCAACAGATCATCCCCTTTTGAGCACCAACGCCCACGTTGGTGGGGTGGGCTCCGGGTATGGCTCTGATACCACTATTACAGAACTTAGCCATTACAGACCCTAGACTAATGTTCTTCCCAACCAACAACCCAAAGCATATAAGACCGTGAAAGAACCATTCCAAAAGCTAGCTTAAGGAATGGAGAGTCCATGGTTCTATATGAATCACACACCAACCACCCATACGACTGATGTGGGATCCTGCAACAGATCATCACCTTTTGAGCACCAACGCCCACGTTGGTGGTCTGGGCTCGGGGTATGGCTCTGATACCACTATTACAGAACTTAACCATTACAGACCCTGAGCTAATGTTCTTCCTAAGCAACAACCCAGAGCATATAAGATCGTGAGAGAACCATTCCAAAAGCTAGCTCAAGGAATGGAGAGCCCATGGTTCTATATGAATCACACACCAACCTCCCATACGACCGATGTGGGATCCTGCAATAGATCATCCCCTTTTGAGCACCAATGCCCACGTTGGTGGTGTGGGCTCGGGGTATGGCTCTGATACCACTATTACAGAACTTAACCATTACAGACCCTGAGCTAATTCTTCCTAAACAACAACCCAGAGCATATAAGACCGTGAGAGAACCATTCCAAAAGCTAGCTCAAGGAATGGAGGGCCCATGGTTCTATATGAATCACGCACCAACCTCCCATACGACCGATGTGGGATCCTGCAACACCAGAGAGAAGAAGATAAGTTCGAGTTATTTACCGGTAATGCAATGCAATGGTTTTAGCCCCGTTTTCAATCTGGTCTGTGACGAGATGCAGCAGTTCCTATTCCATTGATTTATCTCCCACTCGTACAGCGTTACGGTTTGGAAGTTTCAAAAAAAAATTACTGGTGAACAGAACGTGGAGATGGTAAGGATGCAGAACATATAGAGCTAATGAAGAAGACGACACCTTGGTCTTTTTAGGAAAAATATCTCACTTTCATCTATCGTGGTCAGCGAACGCAAAAATGACAGTCACACATTAATCCCGACGATGGCCGACAAATCAATCTGCACATTAATAAGTATCATTTTCAGAAGTCACCACAGAACGGCCCCTCAAACTGAAACTGTCTCTAATTGTATTTGGGCCTATGGAGTGGGCTGGACTGAATATCCCAATACAAGACTGGGTGTAATACTCAACCCCATGACACAGATAGCTTCAAACATCATTAGTATTTCAAGGGTGCAGCTGTTACACGACCGTATTTACAGAAATAAACAAGAAACCAAAATCTCTTTCTCTTCGATGTTACAAAACCTGAACCGGAACTCTCCTAAGCTTAAACTTGTAGAGCACTCTGTTAGGTGGCCCTAAGCGCTCCTGGTACCCCTCTACAATGTACAGCCCATAATAAATATATATTGCCTTGCCTCCTGCCTTCTCTTTGTACTCTGTTATAACTCTGACTTTGTTTTTCTCAGACATACTATTAAGTAATGCTATATTTCCTTCGTTGTCCTTAGCACCGTAATGATTCCCTCCTGAACTGGAGAAAGTTAAGACATTTTTGTCTCCCGAATGCTCGTAACTCCCATCTCCAGCGACAATGCTAGTTGCAATATTTTTACCATCTTCTTTGCTGATATAATCAATAGCAACTTCAGGATGGGAATGGAGCCCTATGATCATGAGTTGTCCGAGATGATGAAACTCATCACCTACCTCAACTCCATCAACTTCTCCTTTTACTTTTTCGGTATATACCCACTTGCCATTGTTCTTCATTATGTCCGCTGCCTGTATGTCATAACTTTTTAGTTTCTTCCCCTTACCAGCAGGAGCTGAAATTACCCCTTTCTCAACCAATTCGTAGACGGTTTGGAACAGATGTAGTGCGCTGGCCACCTTGCTTGGTGGATAAGTTCCTTCATTTGGATTTTTTGTGCCGCTTCCTTCGGCATGATCACCAACAGCACAGCGTTGCTTCTTAGACTTTGGTTCATAAGACGCCATAAGGAAATCACAACTGCAAACAAAAAGAACATTGATTAACATCATCAGAAGTTAATGAATATGCATCTCAGAAAATAAATTTACGTTATTTTCCAGTCATTAGTGTATAAATACATTATTAGGACGCGTAAGCAGAAATAAAAAAAAGCCAACACACTACAAGAAAACTGTAATATAGTGACACACATATTTTATGACACACATTTAAATGTTACTATGAGTAGTTTATACTGACATATATTTGTGTCGGTAAAAATTTATTAATTTGTACTGACTATTTTATATAAGTGTCAATATATATCAGTTTTTACTGACGTAAAACCACTAACATATATATCTTTACTAACTTATAGTTCTATAAGTCAGTATATGTATATCATTATTACTAATTTTGTTTTAACTGAATGGAATTGGGTTTTAATTGAATTGGGCTGAATGAATTGGGTTTGAATTGAATTTGGCTGAATGAATTGGGTTTGAATTGAATTGGGTTTGAATTTAATTGGGTTTGAATTGAATTTGGTTTGAATTGAATTGGTTTTGAATTGAATTTGGTTTGAATTGAATTTGGATTGGGGTTGGAAAACGGGCTGGGTCAAAGTTAGACCGAGTCAAAGTGAGGTTGAGTCAAAGTTGTGCCAAGGTCAAACTTGGGCTGCTCAAAGTTGGACCAAGGTCAAAGTTCATATTGGTCAAAAGTTGGACCAGGTTAAATTTCGGATTGGTCAAAGTTGGACCGAGGTCAAAGTTCGGATTGGTCAAAGTTGGACAGAGTCAAAGTTGGGTTTTTTGGGTCTGAAGGGCTTTTTGGGCCCAATTAGGCATTGGGTTGAAATGGGCTTGGGCCATAGTGGGTCTTTTGCAATTGGGCTGGAGTGGGCTTCACCATTGGGCTGATTTTTGGAAGTAAAGATGGATTGATTTGATAGTAGAGTGGAAATGATTTATGGGGATGTTTTGAGCTTGTGACTGATTTTGGACTTGTTGGGCCAAAGTTGAGATTTGGGCTTGGGCCTCGAATTGAGTTTTTGTTTTGGATCTTTGAAAATTGGGCCGAAAGGGCCTTATTGATTTTGGTGCCAGATTGGTTTTTTTTTATTTGGGCCAGATTGGGCTTTTCAATTTTGGACCAGATTGAAATTGAATTTGAATTTGGATTTTGAATTTATTCTCTTTTTTTTGGTAAAGTTTTTTTAATGAAATTAAGGGGTGGTTTGGGATAGGCTTTAAAACATGTGGAAGGTATTGTTCCCCACAATGCAAATAGAAATGAGCTAGCTGTGGGGTACCTTCTAGGGCTTCTCTACACCGGATTTGAGGATCCGGAAATAATTAGGATGACCTAAAAGGCTGTCTAAGGTCTCCTGTTCTAGCCCAATTTGACTAGCCATGAATTTAACTTTGAAATTAAATTAAATGTGGGCCTATAGTTGCATCAATCCGATATACCCAACCCAATAAGTTGCTAAGCAATAAAGATGGGTAAAAATCTAAACGCATGCATGCTGAAGTGACGGTAAAAGATAATAAATAATCAGTACATGATACAAAACAAATGAGGTATATGATCAGTAACTTAAAACGGAAATGAAAGTTCCATGCTGATTTTCGTATTCTTTTTTTGGCTTGAAATCGAGTTCAAACTACAACTAAACAAAAGTTAATGGCGTCCCCGTGTTCAACTATACAGATGTAAACAAAACTAAGATTAAGTTAAAACGTATTTAACATGTTCTCTTCTCTTTTTTGTTGACATAAGCTGAGTAAGCTAACAAATCTTTGAAACATGCAAATTCAAGAACGAAAGGCTAAGATTATAATAAGCAAGCTCTTTTAAAGATGTGATTAATCGACAGTTTAAACTATTACACAAATATGACAAGAATTTCATCGTCTAACTCCCTTGGTTTGTTATTCTCTTTTTCTTAAAAGTCAAATTAAACATACAGCTAGATATTCAACAAATCCTCTTTTCTCAGTATGTTGTGTTTTTTTTAACAACAAAAAAAAATAAACTAAACAAACAATCAACAGTCCTAGAAGAAAAAGGCAAATTGTATGTATTAGGAAGCAAACTGACTACCACTTTCGGCCGAGAAACAAATAAAACAATTAATCATAACAACATTGGAAGAATCAAACAAAGCTTAAACAAATTCATCTCAGATGGCATCAAGAATTGTCTGGATAAAGTAACGTACCGAAATGGAGACAAATTTAGGTTGCCACCAAGAGTACGCTGATTTCGATGAAGATAAACCCATAATGATGTTGCAACAATGTCTTGACGACAAGCGAATTCAAAATCGGGTGATGGAGGTGTGGATCTTTACGGCAGAAGGAGGCTTCAAATCTTTACGGCAGCAGGAGGGTCTGAATCTTTACGACAGCAGATGGAAGCGTGGATAAGTTCCCTATTCGCTAGTAGTTTCGTTCTTAATCTTGCGTCGAAGATGCCGCCGTTCCACTGCTTGAAGAGAGTATGGAGTATAAAACTTTTTTGCTCCTCAATCAAGAAGAGAATGAAGTGAGTATATAGTGTGTATCATCCCCGTTGAATCAGTTAAAGAAGACGAAGGAGCAGAGATGGTGCGTTCCCTATTCACCAGCTGTCTTGAAGAGGAAAGAGAGGAGCATATATGTTGTTCACTTGTTTTGCCAGTCATGTGAAGAGAAAACGAGAAATGGAACTGATGTATTCCTTTCCTTGTCCACTGGTTGGAGTGAGGAGGATGACAAAGCAGAGCATGTATGCTCCTTGTTCGATGGCTGGAGTTGAGAGAATGGCAGAATATGACATGTATGCTTCTTATATACCGGTTGAGTTGTTATTATTGTGAGAAATAAAAAATAAAATGAAAATAAGAATGAACAAGCATGCTCGAGTTTGGTAGCGACTCCTTGCTCGCCAGTGAGGTTGCAACTTAATATCATGAAGCAGATGAAGGAGTTGGGAGCCGCATGCTCCTTGTTCTCTAGCTGGGTTGCAATAATACCGTCGTGAATATAATGAAAAAGGTGGGAGTGAACGACTCCCTGTTTTACCAGCTAGGTTATGAAATAACGTTGTGAAGAAAATGAAGTATGTATGAGCAGACGTTCCTTGTTCGCCAGTGATGGTGAGGAGCATGACAGAGGAAACACGTATGTGCCTCTTGCTCATGAGCTGGAGTGAAGGAGGCGACAATGCGGAGCTGCTTGTTCGCCAATCGGTTGCAAAGTTACCGATAGTGGAGAAGATGAGGCAGGCGCAGGGTATTTGTTCCTTGCTCGCCTGGTTGCAAATTTGTGAGAGTGAAGAGAATGAACTAGGGAAGAGCACGTACTTCCTCGTTCTTGTTTCCTATTTCGCCAGTCGGAGGGAATGAAGAAGAATCCGAGCTTGTGGGTTCCTTGACGCCAGTTTAGGCTGCAAAGAATCATGAAGAAAATGAGAATGAAGAAACGAGCAGGTATGTACATGGCGCTCGTTGGTTGTAAAATTACCGGTGGTGATGAGATTGAGGTATGTTCCTTATTTGCCGATGTAAAAAAATTGAAGAAGAAGCATGAAGGCCTCGTCAGGGCATCCACAATGGTGTGGATTCCACCCATAATGTTAAAAAAGAAAAAAGAAAATGATGAGGTGGAGTAGAGAGCATGTGAGAGAGGTTCTTAACTAAGACACCCTCTTTTTAGAGAATCTAGGTAAACAAGAGAGAGATTGTGAGAGGAGATAATAAAATAATATTTGTTGGTGGGTGGAATCCACTTTTGTTATTATGGATGCCCTTAGAGCTTTGAAGAAAATACATATAGTATATATGAGAAAGACGGGAATCGTTCCCGAGAATGTTGAGGCGGCGGTTGTTTTTCTTTTTGGGAATTGAGGTGAAAGTAGATAGCTTTTCCGGAATAGGGTTTTATCCTTGTTTTTTATAAGCAGTGAGTGATGAGGATAGATGGGATCTTGGGCTGCCCATTGAGTAGTGGGTTTCTGGATTTAGATGCCACATGGGTTGTATTCGACGTGTGTTGTATTGGACGGGAGACAAAAATCAGGTGGGTTGAGATGGGCTATCATAGCCGAGTGGGGCCAGTGGGAAAATGGGCCGTAAGGTCATAGCAATAAAGAAGGTTGGGTTGGACCTGTTCAATGGTTAGAAGAAACTAAAATGACCGAATTTTGTACAGATGGTAGTTAATTTGGAAAGACTTTGTATAGAATGGTCTAGAGACCCTCTTGTATGTTATTAATGTAATGTGACTGTACAAGGTTCCCTACAGTCTCTATTTATAATAGTAGTAACATAGTAACTATAGGCCTTGGGCCTTTACATTAGTAAATAAATCTACAACCCATTATATTGGGCTACTACCTCCCCGCGAGCCCAAAACGGCGCCAGACAAAGCCATTTGGGATCGAAGTTGATTGAGACGAAATCGATTTGGGGGTTTTGTTAGGGCATCGGCGAGTTGTTCTTTGGTTGGAAGAAATCAAACACGCAAGCTACCATTCTGAACTCTTTCACGAACAAAGAAGTAATCCACCGAGATGTGCTTGCCTCTGCTGTGAAAAACGGGATTGGAAGCGAGGTAAGTTGCTCCCAGGTTATCACAGTTCAAAATGGACTTTTGCTCATGTAAATCCCTAGTTCCTGTAATATTTTCTGAATCCAAATTGTTTCCGACGCAGCGATGGCCAAGGCTTTATATTCAGCTTCAGTTGAAGATTTTGTGACGGTGGCTTGTTTCTTTGAGCACACGAGACTAGACTGCGGCCGAGGAAGATGAGGATGCCGGTGGTCGACCGTCTGTCGGAGAGAGAACCTGCCCAATCCGCAACGGAGTATACATGCAGTTCGCCCAAAGGAGATGAGGGAAAAAATAAGCCCAGTTCAGTTGTTCCTTTCAGGTAACGAAGTATTCTTTTAATTGCTGTCCAGTGTTGCTCTTGTGGTTTTTGCATGATTGGCTTAAGGTATTGACTGCGAAGCTGATGTCTGGCCTAGTAAAGGCCAGATATTGTAAACCTCCTAGAATGCTACGGAATTGTGTTGGGTTAGGGTAAGGAGGAGAATCTGTGAGGGCTAAACTCTGTGAATCAAGTATGGGTGGAGAGACCGGTTTTGCATGTTGCATCTGTGTCTTGTTCAGTAGTTCAACAATATAGTGTGCTTGGCTTAGTTTTAGTCCTGTTGAGTCTCGGGTAACAGTGATACCTAGAAATTGACTTAGAGAACCAAGATCCTTAATGCGGAATTCAGCTGCCAATGCTGCGACTAGCTGATTTAGTAAAGTAGATGAAGAACCACTGAATAGAATGTCATCCACATATACTAGCACATACACTCTATCATTTCCTTTGAGGTAAAAGAAAAGAGATGGATCAGATTGAGAGTGATGAAAACCAATATGAATTAGATAAGTGCTAAGTCTGGAAAACCAGGCACGAGGAGACTGTTTTAGGCCATATATGGCCTTTTTTAACCTACAAACATGGTGAGGAAAATCTTTATGAACAAAACCAGCTGGTTGTTTTAGATAGACTTCTTCTTCCAATTCCCCATGCAAGAAAGCGTTGTCAACATCTAGTTGCCTTATAGGCCAGTTAGAGGCTGTAGCAATAGTCAGAACTAAACGAATTGTAGCTATTTTAACTACAGGACTGTAGGTTTCTGTATAGTCAACCCCTTGAGTTTGATTATAACCTTGTGCTACTAGACGTGCTTTTATTCGTTCTAGAGTGCCATCTGTAAACCTTTTGGTCTTGAGAACCCATTTTGATCCTAGAACATTCATGTGGGGTTTGAAAGGCACAAGATCCCAAGTGCCTGTTCGTTGTAGGGCATCAAATTCAGTCTTCATAGCTGCCTGCCACTCTGGAAATTTTAGGGCTTGAGAGAATGTGGGTTGTTCTGGGATAAGAGGCAAAGAGGGGGGAATGTGAAGTAGATGTGTGATTTAACCAATTTATAGTACCATCTGTTCGAACTTTAGGTTTGAGGGAATTTGTTTTTGCTCTAGTAATCATGTGGTGTTTAGATTGAGGTGGATTGGGTTGGGCTTGGGGTGAGTGACCAGAAGAAGGGCTTGAGGGTGTAAAGGAAGCAGAGGGAGTATTTAAGGGTGTAAGAGAAACAGAGGGAGTATTTGAAGTTGAAGGGACAGAAAAATTGTTTGAGGGTGTAGTGGAGACAGAGGGTGTAGTGGGGTTAATAGATGTAGGAGAAATAGGGGATGTTGAAGATGGAGTGTATGTGTCTGTGGGTGTAAAAGTAGGGAGGGTGTCATCTAATCTAAGAAAGGGAACAAGGATGTTTGAGACGGTTTGAGGGGAGTCTGAGGCAGATGAGTGATCAGGTTTAGTAACAGAGAAAGGGTAGGCAGTTTCTTGGAACTTCACATCTCTTGATGTATAGATTCTATGTGTCTCTTGTCAAAACGAGTAACCTAGGAAGACACACTCCTTGGAGCGAAAAGAGAGTTTGTGAGAGTTATAGGGATGAAGGTTAGGACAACAACTGCAGCCAAAAACTTTTAGGTTAGTGTAAATGGGGTGTTTTTTGTGAAGCTTGAAAAAGGGAGTGTGATAGGACAGAGCCTGAGTTGGAGTTCTATTCATAAGATAAGTAGCAGTCCTAAAAGCAAAAGACCAAAAAAATAAAGGCATAGAAGCTTGAGCCAAAAGGCATAACCCTTTATCAACAATAAATCTAATCTTGCTTTCAACAGAACCGTTCTGTTGATGACTGTGAGGAAAGGTAAGTCTATGGTTGATACCTTTCTGTTGAAAATTTTTGTAAGGGCTCTAAATTCTCCACCTCCATCAGTTTGTACTGCATAACAGATTTACCAAACTGAGTGGAGACTAGTTTGCAAAAAATTTCAAGAATATTAGCCACCTCTGATTTTGCTTGTATAGGAAATAACCAAATGTACCGAGAAAAGTCATCCACAATGATTAAGAAATATCTAAAACCGTCTTGAGAAACACAATTTGCTTGTCCCCAAACATCAGCAAACAGAAGTTCAAAACAATCACTAGAAACAGAATCTGATGGATAGTGTGGTAGACCATGTACTTTCCCTTGACAACAAGCAGTACAAAGTTCAGGAGTAACTGTAGAAACAGTAGGTAGCCTAAAATCATTTATTACACGCCTAGTAACCATATCACTAGGATGCCCAAGACGTTGATGCTAGATTGTTGTAGGAGCAGTTGTAGTGTAGTTCAATTGAGCCCTCTTAGACTGAGAAGCATTCTTGGGAAAGAAGTAGACTCCATCTTTAACTTGTCCCGGAGGATAGTTGTCCCAGTGTGTAAATCCTTCAACAGGAAATGGTTTGAATAAAACTAGAAATAAGTTTCATTATCAGCGCAGAATTTACTAACTGAAATCAACTGTTTATTCAGTTTTGGAACATGTAGGAGATCATTGAGAACAAAATTTCTTTCTGTAGATGATAACAGACCTGTGCCTTGGTTGCTTATGGCCAAAGAGGAACCATCCCCTAAAGAAACAGTATCATTTCCAACATAGTCATTAGCAGAAATGTTTAGATTTGAGAAATCTCTTGTAAAATGATGTGTAGCCGCGGTGTCTGGCATCCATTCAGAGATATTGTTGCGACCAGTAGCATTAGCACTCATGGGAAATGGTGGTCTAGGCTGGTAGGTTTGATTGTAACGATGATAACATGCAGAAGCCTCATGGCCTCGTTTTTTACAAATTTGACATTGTGGTCGGTTATCTTGTTGACCAGTGAAATTGTTTCTAGCTTGAGGACGAAAAGTGTTTTGACTGGAGTTGTTTTGATTGTAGTTGGAGTTGTTTTGATAGGAATTGTAACGACCTCTACCTCTGGAGTTGTTTGAGTTTCTGCCACGTCCATAGCTATTATTTGGAGGGCGAGGAGTAGGGAGAAGAGGGGATGATTGATTTGTGGAGTTTAGAGAAATAGAGGTGTTTGATGTTTTTGTCTGATTAGAAATCCAGATTTTAGATGAGAGCATAAAATTGTATATTTGACTTGGAGTACAAGGTTCTATTCTTGTAAGGATGCTAGAGACAAGAGAATTGTACTCAGTTGGGAGGCCCTTTAAGATGTAGCTTTGAAACTCTCTATCAGTAACAATATGACCAGTTATAGCAAGAGATTCAGCAAGAGATCTTGCTCTATTATAATATGTAGTGATAGTCTCAGTAGGTTTCTTTTCAATAGATGAGATCTGATAATGTAATTGCCCAACTTGAGCATTGGTTTGAGCAGAGAAGGTATCATTCAAATAGTTCCAAGCCTGAGCAGAGGTATGAAGACTAATAACTTGGCTAAGAATAGCCTCAGACAGAGAAGCAAAAATAATACTGAGAACAATTTGATCCTGTTGTGTCCATTTTTTAATTTCAGAGACAGAAGATGTTTCAGTCGAAGGAAGAGGGCAAGGGAACGTTCCATCAACATATTTAAACAAGTCATTTGCCCTTAGAAAGGTAACTAGCATACCTCTCCAAATACGAAAATTTTCTAGTTTTAATTTTACCAAATTTATTGCAGCGGCAAGAAGGGACTGACTACTGGTTTGATGTGCAGGGAGACGAACAGTCACAGGAGTTTGAGTCACCGGAGTTGGAGTTTGAGTCACTGGAGTTTGGCCGCCGTTGTCCCCTGGTCCATTGTCACTAGAGCCACTGACCGATGACTCTATATCATTCATCAGGGAAATTCAAAAGGATAGAGTAGCCACGGGAGAGGAACAGTCGCGAGAAGCTTTAGAAGAGGTCAAGAAGTTTGAAAAAAATTGTCATAGTCGCTGGCTCTGATACCATAGTTAATTTGAAAAGACTTTGTATAGAATGGTCTAGAGACCCTCTTGTATGTTATTAATGTAATGTGTCTGTACAAGGTTCCCTAGAGTCTCTATTTATAATAGTAGTAACATTGTAACTATAGGCCTTGGGCCTTTACATTAGTAAATAAATCTACAACCCATTATATTGGGCTACTAGATGGGAACCTGACCTCCTGCTTCCTGACCAAAGCTCCAATCACTAGACTAATTACCAATTCTATGCGTTAATTATGATAATAATATGTACTTAGAATGATCAAAATAATACTAATATAATGGAGATAAAAATACAGGTGAATGTAATAAAAATGAAGACTGAACTAGATATGTACAAGTAGCGGTAAACCAAATAAAATAAACAAGTAACAAAGTAAAATGGAATGAAAGGAAGTTTAATGGAATTAGCAGCAAAACAAAATTTACCAGTAAGGAGTATAATAGTGAAAATGTACATAAAATGATGAAAATAATTCTAAAATAATAATAATAAGGACAAAGTAAAATTGAGTACTAATAAAGAAAATACAAGTAAAAGTATCAATGAAATGAAATGAGATAAAATAACAAATAACAAAAAAGCATAAACTGAAAAAAAATAAAATGAATACATGAATAAACAAAAATGACTATATGAAATAAATCGAAAATAAAATGGTGGAATAAGTAAATAACGAAAAGGGACGAGTTTGAAAACGGATGCTTTGAAAATGAATTTTTTTTAAAAAAATTGTCATAAAATGACAGTTTCATTATGGTATGTACATGAATAAGTTTGAAAAGAAAGGACACGACCTTCTTATTTTATTTATTCATCTGAATTTTGCTTTGTGGGGTGAGAATTTTTGGTGTCTACACCAGGGTTACGTTTGACCCGACAAAAATAAACATTGAGATAACAAACAACCAGTTCTAATTAAAGAACGGTTGGTATACTGAGACTGAGACCAGGATTAAAATCGAGGTAAGATAAGAATGGACTGAGATTAAGAGAAGGCAAAATTTAAGGAGTTAAATGATTAACTCACTTGTTAAGAGAACGCTTTTAAGTCGTTCATTGTGTGTGAACTATGTTTGTTTATATGTGGCTTGTTGTTTATTGCACTTCCTATTTATGTTGTGTATCTAATCAACTCCATGCTATCGACAATTAGTCGTCGTAGCCCCTTTAGCTTGGGGGATATGAGAGAATCGTACCAGCAAAGGTGTTGACCCCCTCGGGGGCAACTGTTTATATTTTACATGTAAGTGACCTCAGAAGACCCACTTCGAGAGTAGAAGCGGGTAGACTTAGGAGGGGATTTGTTTTGAGTACGGGTTGTGCATGTACACCCGTCTGCTGGTATTAGAGGTTGTGGTAACTTGTTAGACTTGAGGTACCTCGAACTCGGTTGGTATTTTGGATAATGGTTGTAAGTATTAAGTTTCGGTATATTCTAGTGGATCAGACCGTAGCAAGGTGTTGGGTTAAGTATTGATTTCCGCTGCAATTGTAATACATGTGTTGGTAAGATTTGTGATACTCACGACTATTAGAGACGGGGTGTTACAAAACAAACGGCCCAACTAGCTTTTCATATCAAACAATTTTTTTAAGAGTTTTGACTTCACATGTTATTTGTTTAGTTTGACTCAACCAGCTCTACAATTGCTGATGTGAAGATAACTACACCACGATGTTGCTTTTTATGAATGATAACTGTTTTAGGTTTTTTTTCTAAATGATACAACAAAGCTGGTATGTTTAGATGATGTGGAAGAGTGAACAAAAGTATGATATAACCCAACTTAATTTCCACACAAGCCAAAAGTCACCCTGCCCTCCTCTTCTTCCCAAAACCACAAATCAACCTAAATGACATAACCCAACTTAACATAAGATAGCAAACCACAATTCCAGCTGAAAATAAACAGGGTTATAACAGAAGATAATCTACCGAAGGCCTACTTAACAACCACAAAAAAAGGATTCACCAGCCTTGTACATCGATTCAATTGCAGCCACTCATATGTATTCTTGCTCAAACTAAACCTTATCAATGATCAAACTTCGTGGTTGTTAATAATAGCTCAAAACTACAAATACAGTCTACTAGTGAGTGTTGTTGAAGGGAAAGGGTAGTTCGGTACAACTAAATAATATTAGATGTATGTTAGTGTGTTCAAACACTTATAAAGGCCTGGTCCTATTAGAGTGAAAGAAAGTGTACTCAGACAATTGCGGGGACAAGACCTGTCCAAGAAAATGTTGCCAAGTTCTTACAGGGACCATAACCCATTGTGTGAGTAGTCAGGTAAATGCAAGTTGGGTGTGTAGACTCCAAAAATTCTCACCCCTTTAAATGAAGAAATGACAATAACACAAAGGAATAAAAAAAAAGAGTCATATTACTATTATAAGAGAAGGTCGTACCCCTTTTTTCGATCATAGAGAAATTCTTTCTTTCCCTAATTTCTTATTCACCTCTTTTACGAAAAGGTGCACGAGTTTTTGCTTTATTTTATTTAGTTTAGTTTATCTTATTCTATACGTTTATTCTCATTCTCAATCTCTTTTATTTTGTTTATTACTTAGTTTTATCCTATCTACTATTATTTTACTTTTTTTATTTATTTACTTATTTTATTTGCTCATATTTTTATCATTTTATTTTAGTTTCATTATTTCTACCATTATATGCACTTTTTATTGTGTATTACTATTATTTTGTTCAAATTATTTATATGACCATTTATCTTCATCTTACTACTTTATGTCTCTTCAAAAGAAAACAATTTATTTTATCAATAAAATCTTTTAGTCATACTCCGGGTCTTATTATAAGTGATTAGCAATTTGGAGGGAACAGTTCAATTCGAAATGCAACTTTTGTTAGCATCAAGTTCTGCCCTTAGCTAAGTTGGTTAGTGTGTATGAGTGTGTAGGATGTTAAAAGTTGTAGGTTTGAATCTTGGTTTGGTACAGGAAAATGGTGGAGTTTTTTTTTTCATTTCCATTTTCCAGGTCAAAGCAATCTTGGTCAATGTTTTTGTGGCCCAATCTGCTCCAAAGCCTAATGCAACCCAACTCACAAGACCAGTTCCGGCCTTTTCGTTTGCCAATGTACAAACACAGTCCAAAAATGCAAAAATAAAACCCTACTCTTACACTATAAAACCAAGATAACTCACCTAGGAAGAGGCAGCCGACACAGACATATCCCAATCCCAAAAATGTTTCTGTAAAACCTCTGGTTCAGAAAACAAAAACAAACTTCTCCTCTATTTTTTGTTTTCTCTTCGATCTCCCGCCCCTATTTCCTTTCTCTCAAAGAAAAACAAGCATGTGAACAAGAGCACCCAGGATCCACTTTCATTCTCTTCATCCACGATGAATCAGAAACACACATATCAGCACTTCAACCTCTTCACCATCGGCGTTTTTGCAACACCACTGGCGAACTCATGCAGGTATATTAGTGCACTCTTTTATAGTCAAAGTTTCTGAAGCATCAACTCTATGAGTCACAAATCGTGGACAAAATCCAAATGAGGTATATTATGAAATCATTGGTGGCTGCAAGAAAGGAAAGGTTAGTATTTGTGGGGTTCTTTCTGTTTTGATGATTGTTGATGTTACCCTTATTGAGTACAGAAGCTGAATGACAGCATGAATTTTATAGCTTACAGAACAAGTGAAAAAAAAAACCACATTCAGCCAAATTCAAAACAGGAAACGAAGCTACAATTGTGTAGATAATGACAGAGGTAAATATGTATTAGTCGTTATTTTCAATTCTTTCATTGTTCTAGTTTGATATTTATCATTGGGCATGAATTTATGTAGCTTGACATGTGTTATATCTAAGGTCATATCTACTTCAAAAAAGGGAAAGTGAAACTCAGTTGTTATCATTTTGCAGTGATACAACAAGTCAACTATTACCGCTTCTACTATCAATTCATCACATGTGTTGTTTCTTTTCAAGCAGTAATTGCGTCATTTACGGTCTGGTTTTTAACCTTTCGTCTTGGTGCTGATGATTTTGTTTGGGAATATCTTAGCTTTCATTGCTTTTTTTCTCGGAGTCTTGTTTTATTCTCCTTTACTAGTCATCAAACAACTACAATATATATAAGTACTAGCCATGAATGTTAATAATATGTGAAACAACAATTACCTACTTGTTTGTCCTGATATTTATTTATTCTTATAATTGTGGTGCTCTCTAGCTGTAAATCATTTACCAGCTAATTGACAATGACTAGCTACAAGAAATGAGATAGTAGCTAGATTGATCTAAATGAGAAGATAACTCATCTGTGGCTGCTGAATATGTGATTCTTTCATATATGTTCTTTTATTTGTGAGTGGTAATCTTATTTTGGTTATTTATACTCTTTAGGTACTGCTCTCTTTTGACTTAACCAAACTGATTAAGTTCACTTTCGTGCACATGAGCACTGCTAAGTGTAGACACTAAAAATTCTCACCCCATAAAACAAATTCCGGAATAAGAAATAAAATTAGAAGGGTCGTCGTCATTCTTTTTGAAAATCATTAACGTGCGTGTCAAAATGAAAACATCGTTTTATGACAGATTTCTCAAACCAATTTCCAAAGCATTTTGGAAAAACACAATCCTTTTTAAATGAATTTCCAACTTCCATCCATTTTCAAACCCGTCTCCTTTCGTTATTTACTTCTTTATTTGCCTATTAGTTTTTATTTTGGTTTATGTTATTTTGTTACTTGTTTACCGCTACTCGTACATACGCAACTCGTACATACCTGATTCAACTTCCATTCTTATCGCATTTAATTTCCATTTTTATGGCATTCATTTGCATATTTACTTCCATCATACTAGTACTATTTCATTATTTTATGTACTTATTATTATCTTATTTAATACTTCATTACGTTTTGTTTTTGTCAATATTCTATTATTGCCTGACTCTTCAAAAAAGAAAATGATTCATTGTATTAGATAAAAACCCTTTTGTCGTATATAATCATTCAGTTCAAATTAGAGCTTTAATGTTATTTTTCACTTTTATACATTGAGTTCTATTGTTAGTGCAACTGGTTAGTGTATGCAATGAGGAAACTATCGGTCTCGGGTTTTAATCGTAACAACAACGTGGAAGTTTCTTATTTATTCTTTCAGTTCGCATTAGAAGTTTGTCATTTCTTCCCACTTACAAGAACCAAGTTCTTTTCATGGTTAGTCTAGATAAGAGAGAACCCACTAGTCCTGGTTTCGAGTTGGCATCACAACATTTTTTTTACTCCTTCATGTTTTTATTCTTCTCTTTCTGGTCAAACTAATCATATCGGGTCAAACAAATCTGGCCCAGCTCGTCTGCTACACTCATAACAAATGAGGCCCAGTCTTCCGAGCCCATTCCCTCCTCTTAACGCAGCCCAACTCAGAAAGAAAGCCCTAACCTGATCAAATGAGAAGCAGCCCACCACTTATCCAAAAAAAGAAAACCTACTCTTTTCCCTATTTTAAGATAGACATTCCCTCACCTTCAACCCCGCAAAACATTCTTCCGGGAATTGAATTATTCGTCAAAAAACCCTCCACCCCTCCTCCGACAGCACCCTGATAACAAAACGGGAGGAGGTGAGTTTGGATTTCAAAGGGGATGATTTTATTCATTGAAGTGCAAGCCTATTTATAGAAGGCTTCTTCTTCAGCAATTCTTACGTAGTCAAAATAAGGGGCTAACTACTACATACTGAAATCTTCTAATAGCTTCAAAATTCAACAATGGTGAACTGCAATAGTAATGGACGGTGTATGCCTAACTTCTTTTAGATGGGGTAGGTGAATTAGTCATTCAGGATAATTTTTTTCAATATCCTCCCTTAATCCTGAATCTTTATCGAAGTCATCCCCATCTTTTCCTTTAGTTTGACGAAGGCATCATACTTTAGAGGTTTGGTGAGAATGTCAGCAACTTGATCTTCAGATCTACAATACTTCACTTCTATCTCGGTCTTTGCAACTTGATCTCTTAAATCGTGATAACGGGTCTCGATGTGCTTGCTTCTTCCATGTATGACTGGGTTCTTTGCCAGGTTAAGTGCTGAAGTATTATCAATAAAGATCATCATGGGCGTTTTTTGTGGAATATTGATGTGATTCATTAGGTACCGCAACCACATTGCTTGGCAAGCACTTGTTGTTGCTGCTACATACTCTGCTTCACAGGTTGATAACGCTACAATAGACTGCTTCTTGGATGACCATGAGCATGCAGTCATTCCAAAGTTAAAGCAGTAGCCTGAAGTGCTCTTTCGATCGTCTACATCTCCACCCCAATCGCTATCAGAGTATCCTACAATAGAAACATCATTAGTTGACCCATAGAATAATCCATGGTCGTAGGTTCCCTTCACATATCGTAGGATTGTTTTAGCTACTTGCAAATGTGGTGATCGGGGAGTCTCCATGAATCTGATGATCAATCCAACACCAAAAGTAATATCCGGTCTCATACAAGTTAGATATCTGAGACTGCCAACGATCTGCTTGTAGTAGGTTGGATCAACATAGGCTCCTTCTTCATTCTTTGATAATTTGGTTCCAACCTCCACGGGAGTTCTTACTGGGTTGCAATCCGACATCTGGAACCTTTGCCAGAGATCAGCGGCGTATTTCTTCTGAGAGATGAAAATACCATCATTTCTTTGAATTACCTCAATGCCAAGAAAGTATGACATCAGTCCGAGGTCAGACATCTCAAACTCCTTCATTTTGGATTTCTTGAAGGATTCAATCATTGTGGGACGGTTGCCTGTAATAATCAAATCATCAACGTACAGACAAATGATTAACATACCGCCAGTTTTATCCACCTTCACATACAGGGCATGCTCTGAAGGACATCTTGTAAAACCACTCGCATTAAAGAAAGAATCTATATGCTTATTCCAAGCTCTAGGAGCTTGTTTTAATCCATACAAGGCCTTCTTCAGTCGGTATACTTTCCCATCACTTCCAGATTTACCGAAGCCGAGAGGCTGCTTGACAAACACTTCTTCTTCAAGTGGACCATTGAGGAAAGTTGACTTCACATCCATTTGGTGAATCTTCCACTTATTTTGAGCAGCCAAGGCAATAATCAGCCTTATAGTCTCCATTCGAGCAACTGGTGAGAAAACTTCTTGGTAGTCAAGGCCAGGTCTCTGCTTGAACCCTTTTGCCACCAATCTTGCTTTATATCTTTCTACCTCACCATTTGGTTTCATTTTTGTCTTAAAAACCCACTTCACGTCGATGGCTTGTTGACCCGGTGGAAGGTCGGTAAGAACCCATGTACCATTTCTTTCGATTGCGTCAATTTCATCACGCATGGCCGCCATCCATTTTGGATCTTGAAGTGATTCCTTCACTGTCACTGGCTCAAGATCTGCGAATAGAGCAAAATGCACAATCTCTTCATCATCAGTATCTTCATCATCAAGGTTTACCTCATAATCTTGAAGATGTACTGGTTTTCGGCGATGACGTTGTGGTCTACCAACATCTGTCTGAACCTGATTAGGTGTTGAGTCTCCTCCCTCTGGATTTGACTCTTCTGACTCTTCAGCAAGGGAGATATTACGGCTCTTGGGATCTATGACACCACTATTATTCCAATCCCATGATTCATTTTCAGCAAAAGTAACATCACGAGTGAATATTACCTTTTTCGTCATTGGATTGAATAATTTATATCCTCCCCTTTCATATCCAATGAATACTGCTTTCTCTGCTCTATCATCTAGCTTTTTCCTTATCTCAGCTGGAACATGCACATAAGCTATAGCGCCAAATACCTTCATATGCTTTACTCCTAGTTTGACTCCGGACCATGCTTCTTCTGGAGTAAGACCTGAGACACTTATCGTCGGAGAGCGGTTCAGTATATATGCTGAACAAGAGACTGCCTCCGCCCAGAAAGAATTTGGCATCCCTTTGGTCTTCAACATGCTTCTCACCATATCCATGATGGTTCTGTTCTTCCTTTCAGCAACACCATTATGCTGAGGGGTGTAGGGACATGTTACTTCATGCTTTATCCCTTGTTCTTCACAGTACTCCTTGAATTCGTTGGAGACATATTCACCACCGCCGTCAGTGCGCAACACCTTCAAAGAGTAGCCACTTTGCCTTTCTACATGAGCTTTGAACTTCTTGAAGTATTCAAACACCTCAGATTTCTTCTGTAACATATAGACCCATAGTTTCCGAGAAAAATCATCAATAAAGGTCAGAAAATACCGATTGTTACCATTTGACATGGTACTCATTGGACCGCAGACATCAGAGTGCACCAACTGAAGAGGATGGGTGGCTCTTTTTCCATCTCCTGAAAATGGTGATCGGTGATGCTTTCCGACAGTGCAGGCTTCACACAACTGCTCAGGATGATTTATCTCTGGTAAACCCTTTACCATATTTTCTCGAGATAACTTTTTCAAACCATGAAAACTCATATGACCAAATCGTAAGTGCCACAACCATGACTCATCAGATATTATCGCAGTAAGATAGTGATAAGCTCCACAGGATACATCAATTGGAAACATACGATTTTTAGTCATCGTTGCGGTGAGAATTAAGGTACCCTTTCCATCAAAAATAGAAAGCTTTCCTCCATGAAGCTTCATATCATACCCCTTTTCATGCAGCTGGCCAATGCTTAGTAAGTTAGTTCTTAGCTTGGGCACATAGAAGACATCAGAAATATACCTGTGGTTTCCATTTTTCAAGTTGATGAGAATTTTTCCTTTTCCGGCAACTGGGATCTTACTTTCATCTCCAAATTTTACCGTGGTGTGAATCGACTCATCAAGATCGGTGAAAAACTCCTTATTTTCACTCATGTGGTTGGTGCAGGCGGTATCAAGAAACCAAGTTTGGTTATTTGGTTTCTCCCCATCGTCAGTGACCATCAAAAGTGTATGGTCTTTTTCATCACTGGCATCGCTATGTTGCACATAGTTTGCACTCTGGTTTTTGCCTTTGTTTCTGCATTCTGAAGCATAATGACCATATTTATGACATGCATAACATTGGACATCAGATCTGCCATACCTTCCTTGTTCTCTACCTCTACCACGTCCACGACCTCTATCGTGGTTTCGTTGATGGTTTGAACTTGATTTATCTTCACCGCCATCGTGATTTCTTTGGCCACCACAATTGTTGTAGCCACCACGACCTCTATATGATCCACGACCTCTTCCTCTCCAGACGGAGCCACCTTGCCTCTTCTTTGGCTCCTTATCTTGGTCGTCTGTGAGAGAAACTTGAGCTTGCAATGCTTGCTCGATTGGCTTCTTCGTCTTTCTCTCATTCATACGTTGCTCATGTACTTGCAACGTTCCTGTCACCTCATCCACAGTCATTTTGGCTGTATCATGAGCCTCTTCAAGTGCTATTACAACACTGTCGAACTGGGGTGTTAGTGACCGCACGATCTTCTCTACTTTGGACTGTTCTGTGAGTGCCTCTCCATTGATCTTCATCTGGTTTGTCAAAGCCAGGAGTCAACTGATGTATTTTGACGCCGTCTCTGAAGACTCCATCTGCAGCAACTCGTATTAGCGTCGTAAGGTTTGTAACCTCACCTTCTTGACTTTCTCTGCCCCTTTGAAAGTGGTCCTCAAGGTATCCCAAGCTTCTTTTGCCGTAGTTGCTGCATCGATTTTCTCGAACACCTCGTCATTCACACCTTGATGAATTAAATAAAGTGCCTTCTTGTCCTTTTTTGTATTCTCCTTGTGGGTAGCCTTCTGTGCATCATCTGCATTCGCCACAAGCTCTGCAACACCATCCTGTACCACTGTGAATAATTCATGGTAATCAAATATAACCCTCATCTGGATCGACCATCGGTTATAATTTTTTCCGTCTAATACCGGTATAGATATATTGGAACTGGAACTAGAACTGGAAGAACCGTTCATTTTTTAAAAAAAATCTCGAACAACACTCGTCACTAAATTACTCCTTTTGGCCTTTTTTATTTCTCACTTGGCCTTTTTATTTCTCACTTCGCCTTTACTATTGTTTTTTTTATTTACCAACAATAACTCCCCTTCTTTTCAAATAATACCGTTCACTTCTTTATTTATATTTTTTTACTATTCTCCCACTTTTACCAACAATAACTCCTTTTCCTTTTCTTTTGACTTTGATCCACTTCTCAGATTTTTGTTTCACGTGAATCACTCCATTTCACCTTTTTTTCCTTCTTTTCACGCCTACTCTCTTTTTTCTTTTTCTCCCTCACTTTTTTTTCTTCTTTTCACGCCTCAGCACTCCTCTCTTTTTCTTTTAATCTGTTTTTCCTCAACATACACACAATCTCCCTTCTCGAACTCTCTCTCTGTTTTTTTTTCTCCTTCTCCACCAAACTTTCTCAGATCTCACGCACACCTTTTACTCCTATAATGATGATCTCGTCTTCTCTACGATCGATGTCGTCTGCGTGGAAAGGATTCGATTGAAGAATGGGGCGTTCACCGTGCTGCGAGAAAGCGCATACAAACAAGGGCGCATGGACCAAGGAAGAAGACCAGTGTTTAATTGAATACATACGACTCCATGGTGAAGGATGTTGGCGCTCTCTTCCTAAAGTTGCTGGTTTGCTTAGATGTGGCAAGAGTTGTAGGCTTCGTTGGATTAATAAGACAGACCTTAAACGCGGCAATTTCACCGAAGAAGAAAATGAATTTATAATCAAATTCCATAGTCTCCTCGGCAACAAGTGGTCTCTAATTGCTGGAAGACTTCCAGACAGAACCGACAACGAAATAAAAAACTACTGGAACACACATAACCGGCTCTGATGCCACTGATAACAAAACGGGAGGAGGTGAGTTTGGATTTCCAAGGGGATGATTTTATTCATTGAAGTGCAAGCCTATTTATAGAAGGCTTCTTCTTCAGCAATTCTTACGTAGTCAAAATAAGGGGCTAACTACTACATACTGAAATCTACTAATAGCTTCAAAATTCAACAATGGTGAACTGCAATAGTAATGGACGGTGCATGCCTAACTTCTTCTAGATGGGGTAGGTGAATTAGTCATTCAGGATTATTTTTTTCAATACACCCATCCCCATTCTGTCTTCACCCTCACCTTTCTTCTTCAATCTCAAAAAATCGAAAACCCAAAACAAGAACGAAGCAACAGTAGCCGACTCCCCACTCCATTAACCTTCTTCTTCATTCTCCTCTTCACGGTAATTTGTAACCTGCAGACTGTTATTTTCTGAGTGGTTAAACTGATGTAAAATTAAAAGAAAAGAAAAGAAAAGAAATTAAAACTCAAATTAAACGTCGGGCTGCAAACAAATCCCGGTCGTAGTAGTATAACGAGTGTCGTATCCACAGGGAGATTGTTCAATTTATCCTAGTCTTGGTAGTTACTTAAAAACTGTAAAAAAGGGTTTAGCCGGAGGCAAGCTTGATTTGTTGTTGGATCAGTGCAAATATAATAAAAACAGTAAAAAGGTGAATTAAGTGATGTGAATGGAAAAATGTATCCTAGGATAGCGGGGGAATTTCCTAAATTACTTAAACAGATTTATATCCCTGTCTCAATTATTTATTGCCTATTAGAGTTAATAATTGTCAGTTATGAACTCTTAATAAAAGCCTTAATATTTTCCTGCTCAGTCCGGAGTGTAAATACTAAGATTAATTCCTTTGTGGTACCTAGACTATCTCAAAATCATATGTTGATAGTTACCAAATTAATGCAGTCGTTTGTCGCGCAAAGCATTTAGCAATATTAGTTGAAAGGAATTAAAACAAGTTAAATGAGAGAAACAGGTGATAAATATTAATTTACGTAATATTAGAAATCAAACCCCCATCCTAGGATACAAAAGAAAATTACTCAGACATTAACGGAGATAAGAAGATTACACAAATAGATTTTGACATTAATTCAGAGGAAGAACTGATCTGCTCTCGCTCTCACTGCTGCTCTTCTATTTCTTTTGTTACAGCGTGAGTGTGGAATGTTGTGGTGTTACGGGAGGAAAATAAGTGGAAGGGAATGGATGAGTGTGGTGAGCGAATTCTTCAGACTCCCGTCGTGCGTGGTGTGTATTTTTGCAGTTATGGTGCTGGGTTTATATAGAGGATTGGAGGAGCAGATCCGTACGTAAGAATTGATTGAGCATTGATTGAAGACTGAGTACTTCATTTAATGCAGGGGACAGAGCCGACGAGTGGAGTGATTTAAGGTAGGCGGTGCGGCGGAGTAGATGGATAACGGAATCAATTTGCAGAACGCGTCGCGAAGAAGAAGACTGCGCGACTGATTTTTGCGCCTGTTTGTCTTGTCCGCCTGTTAAGAGGCGGTAGCCTCATGTGTTGTCCGCCTGTTAAGAGGCGGTAGCCTCTGTGTTGTCCGCCTGTTAAGAGGCGGTTGCCTCTGTTTGTTGGTCCGGGTCTTGGGACTAGGGTTAGGTCCCGGACCATGTCTCTTCTAACGCCCGAGAGTTCCATTTCACTTGTTGGTCCGGGACTTAGGATGGTGATAAAGTCCCGGACCATATATTTGTTTCAGCCGTTGGTTTCTCAATTCTTGTGGTCCGGGACTTATGTCTTGGAACAAGTCCCGGATCATGTGTTGAAATCAGCCGATAGTTTCTTCATATGTTGTCCTAGCTTTGAAGGTTTTAACCAAGCTAGGACATGACTTCAAAACCCTCTAAAATCTTCTATCTGACTCCGTTTTCTGAGCCGTTTGCGTCTATGCGTTCGTCTCTTCGTGTACTCTGCTCCTAGCTTGGTTTTTCCTCATGTTTAAACCAATAAATTTGTGATATTATCAATAAAACATAAACTAGAGGAAAAACATACGATAAGTGAGAAATGAGCAGAAAAGTGCTGATATAATATATGAAATACACCCATAAATCATGCTCATTTAGACACTTATCACACCCCCATACTTACCTTTTGCTTGTCCTCAAGCAAAACCATGTACCCAAGCAAGTAGGGAATGCTCAATAATAACAAATACTATTATGAAGGGTAGGATAAAAAAGTCAATAGTACATGATCTTAAACTTCTTAGAGGAGTGTGATCCATCACCTACTGGTGGCATAGGTGTACTCAGGGCAAAAATAAAAATTAGAGTTTCGGGGTATGATCCGGAGTACTTCAATGCTTCTTGATTTAAGGTGACTTTGAGAACTTTTACCATGGCCAACTTCTCTCAAGAATGGGCATTGAGGAGAAAACAAAAGGAAAAATAGATTTATGCATTTGTTTCACTTTTGCATAAGAGATGAGAAGATAATATGTAGGCATCAAGCCTTTATATTTAAGAACACTCAACTCTCTTGTTGGTTACCAATGGTGTCTCGCAAGTCCCTTATTTATTATATATTTTTCCTTTTTTTTGACAGAGAAGCACCCCTTAGCAATCCCTAAGGAAGAAGACAGAAAGAACCCCTGAGTTAATAAAAATTCATCCATTTCAGATCATTTGGTCACACCGCATAAAAATGCTCCTCAAAAGTAATCAAAATTTTAAAATTTTTGTACCATTTATCCCATAATTCATAACAATATTTATTCTTAAAGAGAACAACCCACATATAAAGGGTCCACGATATTGAATTTGAACAAACGCAAGATAAGCAAAGAGATTAAGCATTTTAGCATAAAATGTCACCGAAAAGGGCACACTCCCCCACACTTAAATTGAACAATGTCCTCATTGTTCACCAGAAAAATAAGGGAAGGCTTCAGAAGGCCTTTTCGGAAAGTAGATAAAATAGAGAGAACACGAAGCTCACGAATAAACATTTCAGCACATAAACGCTCATCTGCATTTTTTTTATTTAATAATAAAGGCATAATTAAAGAAACTGGTACTCCCCTGATATTTATTTTTGCTGGTGTGTATTGGACTTCCCCCACACTTGAGCTTCAGCCTCAAGTATCGTAGCTTGGTTGCGGTGTAGTCATGAAATTGCACCTGCATAAGACACTAGAAGCAACCATACTAAAAACGGGGTTAAGAGTTAGCAAAAACAAAATTTAAAGGGAACCTGAAAATTAAAAACAGCATAAAAAGCATATAAAAGATAAGTTCGTCCGGGTTGCCTCCCGGAAAGCTGCCCTTCTTTAACGTCTTTGGCTAGACGCTTTGTCGTTAGATCGATCCTGGGGGGTGGTTATAAGGTGTAGATCCAAAGCATGACTCGATGGTATTTTTAAGAGTCCACCTGGATGCATGTTTTCTTTTCTTATCCCGCTCTTCATCCGGGATTGGTGGTGGTATCTCTGTAATAGACATGCCGTCTGGAAGGGTGATAAACAGAAGTGGGGATGATGATGATTGAGTATCCCTTACGAACTTGAGATCTTTGGATTTGCTATCTGGAGATCTTCCTGATGCAAACTCCAGCTTTTCGTTATAAGCTTGAAGGGTGATTTTCCCCTGGGCTACCCAAATGTGCACATCGGCTGTGGCAAGGAATGGTCGTCCAAGGATGAGAGGTGTAGTGGAATTCTCTTCGATGTCTAGAATGACAAAATCGCATGGGAAGTATAAGTGTTCCACTTTGATGATAACATCCTCCACCACTCCGCTTGGGTAAGCTACTGAACCATCCGCCAGTTGCAGGGTCATCTTGGTCTTTTTCATCTCTCCAATTCCTAGCTTTTTGAAAGTGGAGAGGGGCATCAAATTTATGGAGGCACCCAGATCGCATAGGGAGTATGGAAATGAGGTGCTACCAATTGTGACTGGAATGGTGAAGCTGCCCGGATCATTGCTTTTGGAAGGTAGTGGTTGTTGCAGAATAGCTGAGCAAGCTACATTGAGAGGTACCGTACCGACTTCGGCCAATTTAGTTTTGTTGGATATGAGGTGTTTGAGGAATTTGGCATAGTTTGGCATTTTGGCAATGAGGTCTACAAACTGTATGTTGACGTTTAGTTGCTTCAGCATTGCCAGAAACTTACCATATTCATTATCCAGCTTCTGCTTCTGGAGTCGGTGGGGAAATGGTATAGGCGGTTCTTGTGAAGATGGTTTTGAAGCTGATGGAATAGTGAGGATGGTAGGAGATGTCTTTTCTACTGGGGCCTCAGCTTTTCCTTCACTATCCTCTTTGGATTCTTCTGATTGTTGCGGGATGTGAATCTCGTCGGTTTTCTTACCGCTTCTCAAGGTTATCGCCTTAACCTCTTCTTCTTCTTCTTCAAAGTCGAGCTTTTCATTTTCATAACCGGCCACCAAGTGCTCGAGGTAGGTATTCTCAGATTGAATGCGATTTTTATAGACTTTGGCGGTGCTTTCAAGTTCAGCTACATTCCTTTTGGAAGTTTCGATTGCTACAACCCACTCTTGGAGGGAAGGGTGTAGTTCTGGAATCGTAACTGTTTTAGCCACCTCCATCTTTCTTCATCGTGCTCCTTCACATAGATGCATTTGGCTTGCTCTCTTGGATTTGGTTCATTTTGGCTGGGGAGAGCCCCTGGCGGTCTTCGAGAAAGATGTTCTGCAAGTTGATTGAATTTACCTTCGATTTTCTGGTTGAAGGCTTCTTGCGCAGAAAGCTGGTTCTGAGTTATGGACATGAAACCCTTCATCATCTCTTTGAGTTCTGCGTTTGGATCAACAGAGGATGAAGATGGTTGTTGTTGTTGCTGTTGTTGGAAACCTGGAGGGGCACCTAGTGCTCTATAACCCATATTAGAGTTTGGTTGGGGTCGGTTCCCCTGATAGGTATTGGAATTGTTGTTCTGCCCTCCTTGGTTCTGATCATTATTTTTCCATGAGAAATTCGGGTGATTTCTCCATGGATAGTTGTTGTTGATGTTATTGTTGTAGGAATTACCGGGGCGGTTTCCTATGAATTGTACTTCCTCGTACTGGCCTTTGCCTTCGCATTGATGAGTTTCATGAGGACCGGCGCATATGACACATCCTTCTGTAGGTGGAGCTGGTGGTGAACTTGTAGGTGGGGAAGCTATTGTTTTTACAATTTCGTTTTGTGATGTTGTTAGCTTTTCCACCATCTTTGCAAGGGACGAGATCTGGGCTGATAAATGATCCGTAGGCTCAACATGGAGTAGGCCTGCTGCTCGTGGTGTTCTTCCTTTGGATCGCGTCCACTGTCTTGTATTGCTCGTCATGGTTTCGAGAAGGTCCATTCCTTCTTTAGGAGATTTCATCATGAAACTTCCTCCTGCAGAAGAATTGACGAGTAGTCGGTTCCCATCATCCAGACCGTTGAAGAATGACAGGCAGAGGGATTGATCGTCAAGACCATGGTGGGAACATTTCATTAGCATATCTTTGAATCTGTCCCATGCGTCGTACAACGTTTCTCCCGGCTCCTGACAGAAAGTGTTGATTTCACCGATCAATTGCCTTGTTCTACTGGTTGGGTAGTATTTGGCAAGGAATTTTTGGGCCATTTGAAGCCATGTGGTGATTGATCGGGAGGGAAGACTTCGGTACCACCTGTTTGCTGAATCCGATAATGAGTGAGGAAAAAGTTGTAGTCGGATTCTTTCTTTGACATTGCCGGTTTGGCCAAAAGAATTGCAGAAGTCTAGGAAGAGACTCAGATGATTTGGGGCTTCATCTGGGTTCGCTCCACTAAACTTGCCTAAATCCCGGACGGCGGTGATGTAGTGGGTTTTGAAAACCCATCGTCCGGCTTCTTCTGGTGTTAGTTCGGGGAGAACTATAGCTGATGCTCTTCCTTCGGTATTCGGTTGGTGGTAATCAGATAGGGCACGGTGTTCTGGTTGATTTGCATGGTCAATTTCATTTATAACTTCGTTATTGGCCATGGCTTGATTTCTCAGGTTTCTTTGTGCTTGTAATAAAGTACGCTCGGGTTCGGGGCTCGGACTGATTGGTGGAGAGCCTCGGGTTCGAGTATTTGACATGCACAGAAGATAACTTGGGGTTTGAGAGAAACTGCAAAATTAGTTAGTAAATAAAATAAGAAAGGCAGAGATATTGGTTAGGCTGATAAACGTTAGTTTAAACAACACTGATATATTTTTTTTTTGTATATTTTTTTAACAAGAGTAAAATGACAGAATATTAAATGACAAGGGAAAGAAATGACAGAAAATTAGAGTTAGGAGTTAGTATACTGGAAATTATACGTTAGTAGTTAGTATACAGAAATTTTAAGGACAATGGAAAGAAATGTTAAGGACAATGGAAATGAAATGTTAAGGACAATGGAAAGAATTGACAGGAAATTTTAAGTTAGTAGTTAGGGACAATGGAACGAAATGACAATGGAACGAAATGACAATGGAACGAAATTACAATAATATTAAGATGTTAGGAGTTAGATGTCAAAAGTCCGAAGTCAAATGTCCAAGTCAGGTCAGAAGTCCGATGTCCAATTCAGATGTCCGAGGTTAACAATTTAATAGTATTAACAGATTACTTTAATACAGCGAGTGAACTACCGGAAACTAGGGAAATTGATGAAATCAATCTCCCCGGCAACGGCGCCAATTTGCAGACTGTTATTTTCTGAGTGGTTAAACTGATGTAAAATTAAAAGAAAAGAAAAGAAAAGAAATTAAAACTCAAATTAAACGTCGGGCTGCAAACAAATCCCGGTCGTAGTAGTATAACGAGTGTCGTATCCACAGGGAGATTGTTCAATTTATCCTAGTCTTGGTAGTTACTTAAAAACTGTAAAAGGGGTTTAGCCGGAGGCAAGCTTGATTTGTTGGATCAGTGCAAATATAATAAAACATAGTAAAAGGTGAATTAAGTGATGTGAATGGAAAAATGTATCCTAGGATAGCGGGGGAATTTCCTAAATTACTTAAACAGATTTATATCCCTGTCTCAATTATTTATTGCCTATTAGAGTTAATAATTGTCAGTTACGAACTCTTAATAAAAGCCTTAATATTTTCCTGCTCAGTCCGGAGTGTAAATACTAAGATTAATTCCTTTGTGGTACCTAGACTATCTCAAAATCATATGTTGATAGTTACCAAATTAATGCAGTCGTTTGTCGCGCAAAGCATTTAGCAATATTAGTTGAAAGGAATTAAAACAAGTTAAATGAGAGAAACAGGTGATAAATATTAATTTACGTAATATTAGAAATCAAACCCCCATCCTAGGATACAAAAGAAAATTACTCAGACATTAACGGAGATAAGAAGATTACACAGATAGATTTTGACATTAATTCAGAGGAAGAACTGATCTGCTCTCGCTCTCACTGCTGCTCTTCTATTTCTTTTGTTACTGCGTGAGTGTGGAATGTTGTGGTGTTACGGGAGGAAAATAAGTGGAAGGGAATGGATGAGTGTGGTGAGCGAATTCTTCAGACTCCCGTCGTGCGTGGTGTGTATTTTTGCAGTTATGGTGCTGGGTTTATATAGAGGATTGGAGGAGCAGATCCGTACGTAAGAATTGATTGAGCATTGATTGAAGACTGAGTACTTCATTTAATGCAGGGGACAGAGCCGACGAGTGGAGTGATTTAAGGTAGGCGGTGCGGGAGGAGTGGATAACGGAATCAATTTGCAGAACGCGTCGCGAAGAAGAAGACTGCGCGACTGATTTTTGCGCCTGTTTGTCTTGTCCGCCTGTTAAGAGGCGGTAGCCTCATGTGTTGTCCGCCTGTTAAGAGGCGGTTGCCTCTGTGTTGTCCGCCTGTTAAGAGGCGGTTGCCTCTGTTTGTTGGTCCGGGTCTTGGGACTGGGGTTAGGTCCCGGACCATGTCTCTTCTAACGCCCGAGAGTTCCATTTCACTTGTTGGTCCGGGACTTAGGATGGTGATAAAGTCCCGGACCATATATTTGTTTCAGCCGTTGGTTTCTCAATTGTTGTGGTCCGGGACTTATGTCTTGGAACAAGTCCCGGATCATGTGTTGAAATCAGCCGATAGTTTCTTCATATGTTGTCCTAGCTTTGAAGGTTTTAACCAAGCTAGGACATGACTTCAAAACCCTCTAAAATCTTCGTTCTGACTCCGTTTTCTGAGCCGTTTGCGTCTATGCGTTCGTCTCTTCGTGTACTCTGCTCCTAGCTTGGTTTTTCCTCATGTTTAAACCAATAAATTTGTGAGATTATCAATAAAACATAAACTAGAGGAAAAACATACGATAAGTGAGAAATGAGCAGAAAAGTGCTGATATAATATATGAAATACACCCATAAATCATGCTCATTTAGACACTTATCATAACCCAACTGCAAATACGTTCTGCCCTTCTTCCATCTCCACACGACAATGGAGACAACAACATCGACGATTCTCCTTTGCTTGCCCAATCTGTCTCACGGTCTTCCAATCCCTCAACACCGAATCCCTTCATAGTCAAAATCCTGAGCGATGCCGATTTCTCTTCCATCCCTTTTGAATCACACTCAAACTCCTTCACCAAATCACCATATCGAAAACCCAAAACAAGAACAAAGCAACAGTAGCCGACTCCCCACTCCGTTAACCTTCTTCTTCATTCTCCTCTTCACGATAGTTTGTAACCCAACTGCACATACGTTCTGCCCTTCTTCCATCTCCACACGACAATGGAGACAACAACATCGACAATTCTCCTTTGCTTGCCCAATCTGTCTCACGGTCTTCCAATCCCTCAACACTGAATCCCTCATAGTCAAAATCCTGAGCGACGCCGATTTCTCTTCCATCCCTTTTGAATCGCACTCAAACTCCCTCACCAAATCACCGTGCCCAGTAGTGGACCCAGAACTTTTGTTTAGGGGGACAAAAAATTTTTTTGACACTATTTGTCTTTAAAACATTATATTATTTTGTATTTTTCAAAAATTTATAAGAGCATTTTAGAAACTTTCAAAAGTTTCGGGGGCCAGGCCCCCGGCCCCATTTGCGTCCGCCCCTAACCGTGGCCGTAAATCTCTTATTTCTCCATTGACAAGCCACAAGGACAAATCATCGGTTTTGATTCCGTTCCCTCCATGTGCTTCTCTTTGTTTTGATCCTTCTTTACTTTCAGGTTTTATATTTTGTTGTTGGTAAACTCTATACTGATCGGTTTCAATTTTGAGTCCTTGAACTCGTTTTAATTTGCTTTTGTAATCTAGTCATAGATTTCAACCAAAAAAAGATTTAGACCTCGCGAGCTGGTTGATCTTTATTTCTTATTGTGTATATATCCAGAATAGGTTCATACTTGAGGTTGTATTACATATTTTTCATTTTTATCGTCCAACATATCCTGCGCAATTGTTCAATTCTGTTAGGATATAGCGCAGAAACAAGTTGGTAGATATAAGCGTTGATAATGAAATAAAAGTGAAGCGAGAAGCGGGACACAAAATTTTTACGTGGTTCGGCTATGCCTACTCCACGGGCGTTGAGGAGAATATTCACTATATGTGTAGATAGTACAAATTACAAAAAGAGAATGAGGCACTTAAAATCTCACAAGTGAGATAGCTCTCTTAAATCTCACAAATCACTTAGAAAAGTGATATACAAACTCTCTATATTTTTCTCTCAATAGGAAACTCGTTGACTCTTCGAAAAGGGAGAATATTGATTGATGCTTCGATGGATGAAAATGCCAACACAAAGACCCCTATATATAGGTCTGGTCGTGACTGATCACTAATCTCTAGAGTCTTCAAACGGTCATGAGTTACAATAATAAACCGCATAAAACTTCCCATTAAATACGCACTTAAAGCATGATACTTAGTGCTAGTAAATGGAATAACTTTAACTCCCATATGTTGAAGCAAAACTCCATCCCTTGGACTCTCCACCATAATTAATAAAGAATTCAAGGCATCTTTTAACAAATCTCCACCTTGACTTGAATTCCTTCTCCAAAGTGAATAATTCAAGCTTGTTCCTCACCGCCATAAAGCCCCTTGGGCTAATCAACAAGAAGATGAAAGTCCCACTAAGTTCACACACAAGGTGAACTTTGGAGTCGGAAGGGACTTAGTAAACATATCTGCAGGATTTTCTGAAGTGTGAATCTTCTGAACCAAGATATCACCTTCATCCACAATGTCACGAACAAAATGATATCGAACATCGATGTGCTTTGTTCTGTCATGAAACATCTGATCCTTAGTTAAGAAAATAGCACTCTGATTATCACAATGAACATAAGTTGCACCATTAATCGATGTGAGTTCATCAAGTAAATTTCTAGCCCAAATTGCCTCTTTGACAGCTTCACACAAGGCCATATATTCTGCTTCTGTAGTAGAAAGAGCAACAGTGGGCTGTAATGAAGCCTTCCAAGAAACAGCTGTTCCACCCAGAGTAAAGACATACCCTGTAAGAGATCTTCTACGGTCAAGGTCACCCGCAATATCTGAATCACAAAAACCTGCAAGGCTATCAGATGATCTCCCAAATACGAGACTCATAGTAGAAGTCCCTCTGAGATACCGAAGAATCCACTTAACAGCTTCCCAGTGTCCCTTTCCTAGACACGACATTTAACGGCTTACAATACTCACAACATGAGCAATATCAGGACGGGAACATACCATAGCATACATAAGGCTTCCAACTGCGCTAGAGTAAGGAACTTGAGACATATAACGTTCCTCCTTGTCTGACTGCGGTGACAAAGCAGTTGAAAGCCTGAAATGGGCTGCGAGTGGCGTAGAAACAGGTTTGGCATTCTTCATGCCAAAACGACTTAGAACTTTTTCAATATAGGTGCTTTGGCTGAGATAAAGCTTTCCAGCAACTCGTTCACGAGATATCTCCATACCTAGGATCTTCTTTGCTGCACCCAGGTCCTTCATCTCAAATTCACTATGTAATAAACTCTTGAGCCTGTCAACTTCAGATCTATCTTTGCAGGCGATTAGCATATCATCAACATATAGAAGGAGATAAATGAATCTGCCACTGTCAACCTCACGAAGATAGACACAACTATCATATTTACTTCGAGAAAAACCATGAGAAGTCATGAAAGAGTCAAACCTCTTATACCAACGCCTTGGAGACTGCTTTAGGCCATACAAAGACTTCTTTAGTAGGCAAACATGGTTCTTCTTACCTTCAACTTCAAATCCAGGTGGTTGTCTAATATATATTTCTTCTTCCAACTCACCATACAAAAATGCAGTCTTCACATCGAGTTGGTCTAGCTCCATATCATCTTGAGCAACTAGAGCTAGTAGAATGCGGATAGTGGAGTGCTTCACGACAGGAGAAAAGACATCTTGGTAATCAATACCACCCAACCGTAAATTCTACTAATATACCCTAAGCGTTTCGGTTCCCTTACTTACTCGTAGCGGAAATTACTACTTACACACGGAGGGTGATACAATGCCGTCAGTCGTACACACGACTAACAAGGCTACTCTACTTACATTACCGGTCTGATGGATAGAACATACCGAGTTTCCATAAATACTAATCCAAATACTTTACGAATACTGATTACCGTCTTCAATACTTTACAACCCATGGATTACCGAGTACTAAAGTATACTTTAAATTACATCCGTTCTATCGAGTTTATACAAAAGTGCGAGTTCAATGTTATCTACTCATATACCAATCCTACGTACATTCCAAAAATCAACACGTGTACCACATGGTACACCGGCTACTCAAAATACTACAACCAGTGTACAACTCAGTACAACGTTCCCAAAAGTATAGTCTAACTATCAAAAGTATAATCCGGCCTTCACTTGACCAAATCAAGACTATCAGGTACCTGCAATATAAAACATGGCCCCAAAGGGGCTCAGCAAAAGCTGGCATGAAATTCGCATACCCCGCGTGCTAATGGGGGTACGCCGACTACTTGGCCGAATACATGCGGTTTGTTTTATTTCATACATACATGCTGATAATAAAGCAACATACTCATGCGACAATACATACATACTCGTACAATCCATACATACATATAAGATTCAATACATACAACGAGGGAAGACAATACACGAGTCAACCATCTTGTTAGTACTTACACATCCGGGTTAATCGAATGTTTACTACTCATATACTCGGGATCATGCGGCTTCCACCAACATGATCTTACTTACGCAATACATTACTCAAATCCATACTCATACTTACTCAACACTTTTACTCATACGTACTCATACTTTTACTCTTCATTACTTACTCAAGTCAAGTCAGTGTGACCTCCGGGCAGAGAATACTAATCTCACCACTGGGCTTTAGGGTGGCCCACTTAACTAGAATGCTACCCATTTAAGGGGTTTGGTCCATAGAAAAGATTAAAGCCATGAATCGAAAACAACCTCTCGTGTTTCCTCATCCTCACGCGTGGCCGAAGCTATATTGGGCTTCTCACTTACTCCAAGTTACCATGTTCTCAAAGTTAGTGAAGTTACTTAGTTAGGAGTTAGTGAGAAATAATCACTCAATCAATAGCTCCGAACACATACATACATTTCATGAATTATACAAACTTCATATACAACCCATAGCTCATTCAAAGAATAAACATTCACAAGCTATAGGGAAATGCGATAAACCAAATTCGGGCATTTTATCTTGATTTGGTGATAAAAAAATAAGCACACAATCACACAAATCAGAGTAACAAGGCTAGCATACAGGACATGAGAAAATCATACTGCTTACCGTTGTACTTGACCACCGATTCTCCTTCGGAAGTCAACTATTTGAATCCTATGACGTACATAGCATTACACGGTCAATTCTCTATAATTAACTTTACTTACTACGTTTCCCGGTTATACTTATTAATTCGTTGTTACACAAATTCATTCTCAATACTTACTTACTTCCCATTAGTTCTCAAGCTTGTTACAGTTCTTTATGTACATATTTTCCTTTAACTTTATTACTCTAGTACCATGCCTCTTACATATATATACATACACTACGTGTATATGTATATATGTTTATATGTACACTCACATATATACATATATATAGATATATATATATATATATACAGATACATATATATCTATATACTATTGTTATTATTATTATTATTTGTTTAGGCCCGATCGATCCAAGGCTTGGCCCAACCGACCCGAACCTCCTGGGTCGGTCGAAGTCAGAAGCTTCGGCCTGGGACTTCTCCTACTCGACCGACCCACGTCTGACCCAACCTTCTGGGTCGGTCGAGGTCAGTAGCTCAACGTTGAAGAATTCATGGCCGACCGACCCACGTCCGACCCAACCTCCTGGGTCGGTCAAGGTCAGAAGGCTTACGTTTTGAAAGTTTGGCTCCGACCGACCCATGACCGACTCACCCTGCTGGGTCGGTCGAGGTCAGAATTTGCCATTTTGACTTGGTTTAAATCCCAATTCTTTTCCCCTTTCTTCCTCAACCTTACTCATTACTTTTACTCATACGTACTCATGCTTTTACTCTTCATTACTTACTCAAGTCAAGTCAGTGTGACCTCCGGGCAGAGAATACTAATCTCACCACCGGGCTTTAGGGTGGACCACTTAACTAGGATGCTACCCATTTAAGAGGTTTGGTCCATTGAAAAGATTAAAGCCAGGAATCGAAAACAACCTCTCGTGTTTCCTCATCCTCACGCGTGGCCGAAGCTATATCAGACTTCTCACTTACTCCAAGTTACCATGTTCTCAAAGTTAGTGAAGTTACTTAGTTAGGAGTTAGTGAGAAATAATCACTCAATCAATAGCTCCGAACACATACATACATTTCATGAATTATACAAACTTCATATATAACCCATAGCTCATTCAAGGAATAAACATTCACAAGCTATAGGGAAATGCGATAAACCAAATTAGTGCATTTTATCTTGATTTGGTGATAAGCAAATAAGCACACAATCACACAAATCAGAGTAACACGGCTAGCATACAGGGCATGAGAAAATCATATCGTTCACTGTTGTACTTGACCACCGATTCTCCTTCGGATTTCGACTATTCGAATCCTATGACATACATAGCATTACACGGTCAATTCTCTATAATTAACTTTACTTACTACGTTTCCCGGTTATACTTATTAATTCGTTGTTACACAAATTCATTCTCAATACTTACTTCCCATTAGTTCTCAAGCTTGTTACAGTTCTTTATGTACATATTTTCCTTTAACTTTATTACTCTAGTACCATGCCTCTTACATATATATACATACACTACGTGTATATGTATATATGTTTATATGTACACTCACATATATACACATATATATATATATATACAGATACATATATATATATATACATATACTATTGTTATTATTATTATTATTATTATTATTATTATTATTATTATTATTTTTGTTTAGGCCCGACCGACCCAAGCCCCTTGGGTCGGTCGAAGTCAGAAGCTTCTGCCTGGGACTTCTCCTACTCGACCGACCCACGTCCGACCCAACCTTTTGGGTCGGTCGAGGTTAGTAGCTTAACGTTGAAGAATTCATGGCCGACCGACCCACGTCTGACCCAACCTCCTGGGTCAGTCGAGGTCAGAAGGCTTACGTTTTGAAAGTTTGGCTCCGACCAACCCACGACCGACTCACCCTACTAGGTCGGTCGTGGTCAGAATTTTCCATTTTGACTTGGTTTATATCCCAATTCTTTTCCCCTTTCTTTCTCAACCTTCTACATGTAATCCAACTTGTTTGACCACTAACTAGGCACTCTAATTACTCTCTAAACTTCACTAAAACATTTACTAATTCATTACTCAATTCTTGATTCATTTACACAATTCTCATCATTTCCATTCCAACACTCATAGTAGTTTTTGTTCTTCTTATGCTACAGACTTTTAAACCAACTTCTACCATTCCATACCCTCACAACTAATGCCACTTCTAGCATTATAAATACATTACTTACATCCTAGTTCCTCCTACTATCTGACTCTCTTTCCAAATCTGTTTTCAAAGTGATTAACTACTCTGATGAAGCACCAAAATACACCTAGTAACTACCTAGGTTATCTTCTCTTCTTACACAACTAAGTCCTCTAATTTCTAGACAAAATTTGACAGAGTTTCCCCTATATTTATAACATTGCCCACATTGTTTCAGTTCACATTCATTTCCAAATTTTCCACATCCATTTAAGCACTAACAACACAATACATTTTCCTGCACATACACACTTATTTCCCAAGGTTTTCCCAAGCTTCTAATCATCATTCAAAACTTCAAAACAATTTTATTCTCTTATTCATTATACTACAATACAACAACTACTCAAAACTATATACATTACTCATTTTTAGTACACAAAATCTGTTACAATACATCATACAAAACTAGTTCAAGGTGAGAGCATTTACCTTGTGATTTTAGTTTTCTTTCTTTCCTTCCTTTCCTTTTTCCTTCCTTTCTTTCTTGTTCCTTCTTGTTCTTGGTTTAAAATTCCAAAAGTGCTACAGCCCATACCAATTATACAACAACTCCCACTTAGAACTTGCTCTTATTAAATCTAGGGTTTAACATATATTTAAGGTTTAAAGGAGTATTACCTTCAATCACTAAGTGGGGTACTTAGCTATCAAGGGAGCAAGATTCCAGCACCAATGTAGAAAGCCTAAACCGGATGGAAAACAAGGCACAAACAAGGGCTCATTTGAAATTTTCGTTTTTCACAGAGGGCTGGAAAAAGATGGAGTTTCAAGACTATTTTTACCTTAGAACAACAAGGGAATGATGGTGCTTCCAATGGTGGTCCTCAAGCTCCAAAATGCAGCACACCCATGGAGATGAAAATGGTATTTTCTGATTTTTGAAGAGAGAGGAATACTCTCCTAAACAAGGGGAATTTAATGGTGCAGTTTTTATAAGATTTGGGCAAGATTTGAGCTTGAACAAGAGGAGAGAAGGAGAGTTTTGTGTGAGTGTTCTTCAAGAATCCATGGCTGTCGAGAAGGAAAGAAAAATTCAGGGAGAAGGGAGTGGGTACGGTGGGAGTGAGGGAGAGTGAAGGAGAGAGAATCCCACTTACCCCTTTTCTACTTTCCTACTTTATTTGTTTCTCTTTTAGCTAATAAGGTAGAATTAAGAGAGTGATGGAGGGGGGCCAACCGGCCACACTGCACACACACACACATATTTTAATGTCTTTATTTACAAATGGGACACATTAACTTGTTGTTATTACAGTTTGTGCCCCGAAAGTTCTCGTTTTTCCGGTATTCACTAACCGGAAACCGTTTCCGGAATTTTCTCGTTTAATTAATTTTAATGGATATAAGCCTTCACTTACATCTAATAATAGATATTTAGTTTATTATAATTATTACGGGTCTATTTAACCCGCTTAAAGTCGCATTTTCTCAGTTTCCTAGAAAAACGCGCTTTAAGGTTTGTTTGCATTTTAAATCCGTTTTAAGGATCTGTTTTCTTCGGGATTTGTTCCCTCATATAATTCATGACTAACTAAGCCCTAGGAATCCATATAGGACCCTAGTTAAGGTTATATACCTTGTACAATTGCTTAGCGTACGTTTTTACGTTTTTTTTTACTTTTACGCGTTTTCTTGCTGTCTTTTCGTTTCACTACTTTCACTAATGTTCTTAAGGCATAATTAGGCCTCTAAAAATCATATTAGCATAACTAATCCTATAATTAAATACGGGGTATTTCAGTTAGTCTTGGAAAGATTATGACAAACTCTAGACGTTTTCAGCTAGGTTTGTCTAGTGACAATTCTTGCCACTTTCGCTGCCAGGAAGAATCTATTCTACATGTGCTGAGAGACTGTCCGATTGTGAAAAATATTTGGAATAAATTTCTTATTCCGGATTGTAGTTCTAAGTTTTTTAATAGGGATTTGTCTGGTTGGACTTCTGAAAACACTCACAATTCTGCTTACTTCTTATATAATGATGTAGAGAAAGCTCTTTTTCTGATTGTGTGTTACTCTTTGTGGATTTGGAGAAACTCCAAGGTATTTGGGAAAGAAAATAGGATGTTTTTGCCTATCATGATTGTTACTCAAGCTCTCTTCCAGAATAGGAGGGCACAGTCAATTACAAATGCTCCAGAAGGGAATATCACAAGCTGCTCAAAAACCAGGGAAGTGTCTTGTTGGACTCCTCCTGATTTAAACTATTTCAAGTTTAATATCGATGGTGCACTTAATTCAAATTTGGGTATTGCTTCTGCAGGCAGGGGCGGAGATAAGGGGGGCGGGTGGGTGTTCGGCCCCCCCAACTCCCTCGGGTACATGCTTAATCAGTATACTTTTTTTGTTATATAGTTATTTATGTTATTAGATGGTTGTTCGCCCCCATAACATTTTGTAAATAGCATTATGGTATCACTATATTCTATTTATTTTAAATTTTTTATTAATATGTAATATTTAATCTAGAAGTGTATTATAAAAATCATTTTAGTTTATAGTAGATAAGAAATTCTTAATATTTTTATTTAAGCAGCATAGTCTAAAGTAAAACTAATTATTATTCTAGTCCTAGTAATCATATACCCCTATTATCTATCGTATAAGTGTTTCTAGTTTTTATTATAGATTTTACAAATTAAAATAATATTACATTACTCAAACTAATTTTTAGATGAAGTTTTTAGAAAAAAAAACTAGTAGGTTAGACTATTGTTCTATACTATTATTGACATTAAATTATATTTTGTATACCCATTTTTAAAAATGAGAATAAAAAGGTAAAACAAACGTCTTTATTAATTTTTATATTTCAATTTTAATGTAATTTTTATGTCAAACTATATAACTATGAATTTTTAAAATATAATTATAAATATTAAAAATTTAAATTAATTTTAAAATTAAATTTTAAAATTAGTTAATATTATTAAAAAAAAATCTCGCCCCCCTAAGAATTTTCCTGGCTCCGCCCCTGTCTGCAGGGGTTTGTGTAGAAATCCTCGGGGCCAATGAGTGAAGGGATTTGTAGAGGTTTTGCAGAGCAAGGAGCTCTTCATGCCGAAACTGTGGCCGCCCTTAAAGCTGTTAAGATGACCAAAGAACTCAACCTCACTCATGTGGAAATTTGTTCAGATTCTTTGGTGCTGGTGGATCTCCTTCAATGCTGCCCTCCTTTTCACCCTCTGAAGCCTTTAATCTCTGAATGTAATAACCTCTTAATGAGCTGTGTAGATTGTAAGATTGTCTTCTCTCCTAGGATGTGTAACCAGTCGGCTGATGCACTGGCAAAGCTAGGCTTAAATTGGGTCTTTATGGAGTCACTCTTTATCATTTCCCCCAGCTTGTATTTATCCCCAGTTTGCTGAGGATGCTACTCTAGTTTCATTTATATAAAAAAGGCTAAGCCTCCGTATTCGACCAAAAAAAATATTTCTACAACATACATGGGTTGGACCCGTTTGAACATTTGTAAATTCTTGGCCAAAATCTTACCCCATTTCGGGCCCAACTCATACTATCCAAATTGGGTTAGAGCAGGTGACGTTAGACAATCTTTTAGATTAACCCGAGTACTTCCAGGTTCTCAAATTTGGTGTAAAGAAGCCCTAGATGGTAGCCCTCAAGCTACCATATTTCTGATTTGCTTTGGGGGGAATTCCTTTCAAAACCCTTAAAATTCATCCTAAACCATCCCTAATTTTGAGATTTAAAACACAAATCAATAAATGAATCATTCCCTTCCAAATCATCATATTTATCCCCAATTCAACCTTATATTAAAAATTCATAAAAAAAATCATCAATTCAAAACCATAGTTAAACAAATTCAATTCAAAGCCAAAGTTTGAAGCCTATCCTGGAAATTGGGCCCATTTCTAAAACCTAAACCCGACCCATGTACAAACTCAAATCAGGCCCAATTCCACTTCAAAAGTCAGTAAAAAAAAATCAAAATCAACTCAAATCCAATTCAATTCCAATTTAGTTCAATTGAATTTCAATCCAAAATCAATTTCAATTCAATTCCAGTCCAAAATCAATTCAATTTCAACCCAATATTCAACCCAAAGTCAAGCCCAAAGTCCGGCTCAAAAATCCAGCCCAAAAGCTTAGCACACAATCGAGCCTAAAACTAGCCCAATTTCAAGCCCAATACCATCTCAAAAATTGAAGCCCAAACCGGGCCCAAAGTCAAACCCAAACCCGGCCCAGTTCCAATCCTGATCTTAGTCCAATTTCAAGCCCTATCTCAGTCCAACTTCAAATCCGATTCCAGTCCAATTTCAAGCCCGATTCCAGTCCATTTTTAAACACCACATTCAATCCAAAATGAATCTAATTCTAATCCAAAATCAATCCAATGTCTCACAAACTCGAATGTCTCACAAACTCGAATGTCTCACAGACTCGAATGTCTAACAGACTCGAATGCCTCACAGACTTGAATGCCTCACAGACTCGAATGTCTCACAGACTCAAATGTCTCACAGACTCGAATGCCTCACAAACTCGAATGCCTCACAAGACTCACGTCTCACAGGCTCGAAACGTCTCACAAGCTCAAATGTCTCACAGACTAATTGTATCCAGACTCCAACTGTCTCATGGACTTGAATACCTCCTTTGACTCAACAAACTCATACAACACAAAAACCCTCAACTTCTCAAAACCCAAACCTCTCAAAATTTCATAACACCTCTTAGCCTCGAATATCTCAAAGGACCGACCTCCTCAAAACCCCAATTTTCTCAGAACCTTGAAACTCTCCAAATACCTATCCATGAACTACGTAAGGTCTGATCTCAACAGAGAGTTCAGTACGTAGGAAACCCACCCAAGGTGTGACCCCATTCCAATAAAAAAACCCTTTTATAGTTCCCAAGTGGTACTCATACTCCTAAAACATTTCAAAACCAGGGAAATTCTCAGATATCCTCTGACGCACTCAAACCCTCAAACCACCAGATTTCTCTTGATCTTTCCACTCTCTCAATCCATTAATTTTCTCGTTTGACGCTAGCTTGGCAGAAAAGCTCACCTCGTCCTTTCCCTATCTTTTTTCCTATCCTATCCTATCCTATCCTATCCTATCCTATCCTATCCTATCCTATCCTATCCTATCCTATCCTATCCTATCCTATCCTATCCTATCCTATCCTATCCTATCCTATCCTATCCTATCCTATCCTATCCTATCCTATCCTATCCTATCCTATCCTATCCTATCCTATCCTATCCTATCCTATCCTATCCTATCCTATCCTATCCTATCCTATCCTATCCTATCCTATCCTATCCTATCCTATCCTATCCTATCCTATCCTATCCTATCCTATCCTATCCTATCCTATCCTATCCTATCCTATCCTATCCTATCCTATCCTATCCTATCCTATCCTATCCTTGTGGCCCTCAAAATAAATCTCTTTAAAAGTTTTTGAAAGAAGGAAATCTTGACTTTTGAAGACCGAGGTTTCCTCAGCACCATCCGAAGTCGTGGTTGTTGCCACTTCCAAGGGGTGTAACCCAGTACAAACCCATATAGAACCTCTGGTATAATCAAATAAGTCCTATCCATAGGAAACAAATCATAGAGTCAATTAACAGTTCTTAGAACCCTTCTCCTTCCTTCCTAGTTCATCTTAAGTCAAACTAGGTGGTGACTCTAGTCAATTTCCGCCCTTAGGGCTTAAGTCCGCGTGGATCCCATTGAGAGCAGGTGTAGTGCTCACTAGCATTCCTCTTAAGCTTTCTGGGAAAGACAGACGATGAAGTAGGTATTTGAGGGATGCCATGAATAACGGATTTTCACCCTCCGTAGAATGATAAATGTCTAGGATCTAGGCTTTTTAGTCAGAACCATATTTAGATAGACCCCCATACCGAAATCACCCTTCACAGAATGGCAACTCTGCTGGGGAAAACTTGAGTATTTCTTTCTCGTAAACTTGGTCAAGGAAGACTGAACTCCATTTAAGATTGTCGGGATTCCCTAAATTCTTTCAAAACCTTCAAAAGATTAGTTTTAATTCCATTAGGATTATTCCACTCCACACTTAGAGTGTTTGTCTGATGAGGACATCTAGGATTTGATAGATCCTCAGCAAATATGACAACAATTGGGTTAATAATTAGCTCAAGATTAGAAAAAGACACTTAGGACTGAATGAAGCTAACTTCTCTTTAGGTTAATATACAAAAAATTGGAACCACGATCCTCAAGACAAAACACTTAGTAAATAGGTCAGTGCCAATTTCACTGCTTTATATACTGCTTTCATATTTATGTTACGGTTGTGGGGTGAATTGGGTAGCTTAAGACATGCATTCCTCTATGTCACCCATTATATCCACACGTCAAGGGATCCCAACCGGTCCACGATTGATTCCCCATGAGGTGGGTCACTTTCTGAGTGAACAAACCCATGAGGCGGTATGGTCTCCGACTAATGTCCTGAAATCTCATGATCCAAAATACTTTCCTCTCTCGAGTCTAAGCCAGTATATAGTAAGCTTTGAGCCTTCAGTGTCCGACAGCCTGGTCCGGTGTTTGGGATGGGTTTATGGGTACGTAGCCACCCCCTTGTATGATGACTGTCTGACCACCCTTTGCCTTACCCTAAAGATTGCATAGGTTCAGTTCTTCATATATTCCTCTATGCCACGGGTGTCTTTAAAGCCCAATGTCACGCTACAAATTCATAGAGTATCCCGTATTTACCGGATACCCATATATGACAAAGCGTAGTCAGTGAATAATTTGGACTTTAGTCACACCTTATCGTGCAGACGATGGGAGACCCGATCCAATGCAGTACTTCCCCAAGTTTCCCAAAAGTGAGTATGTTGTGATAATCCCCGGTCGTGGATCGTGTGACTGTATCACTTTAGGTATCATGACCTTTCGAACTTAAACACTTGACAACGAACTTTCTAGATGACGTGCCCCACAAGGAGTAATAGAGATAAATCCCGAGAGATGAACAGTGAAGGGACGACGGTCTGGTGATATGGAAGCATTGATTAACCTGGAAGGTGATTATCCCGATCATTCGCACTCAGCTCCACATAAAATCAGCCACGATTTTCATTTTGCACTTGCATCTTTGTGATAACGTTTTAAAAATTAGCAAAAATTAGAAAATGAATCATGTCGAACACTCTAATGAAATATTTTCAAAGCCGTTCATCTCGAATGATTTCAAAAAATAATGATTTCCAATTGTTATTTCCAAAGCAATTTTCAAGGCCGGTTTCAATCTAAGTCTTCCAGAAAATAAACTTTGTTAAACGGTTTGCGAAGAATAGCTTTCAAAAATCTACTGTTTACAAAGGATTTTCAAATACTATTTCTCACAAATTTTATTGCCAAAATTATCTTCAAAAAAATAGGCTTCAAAAACCTACTTTTTACAAATGAATTTCAATCAACAATTTTTCACGGATATTATTTCTAATTAGTTTTCAAAAACAGTTTTCAAAGTTGATTTTCATAAATGTATTTCAAATAAATGATTTAGTCCCCGGGTTGCGACCCACTATTTTTGAAGTTTGACCCACCTTCAAGAGCAGCGGTCATTACCGTAGAGCATACTTGTCATTTCGTGTTTTCATAAATGTGGTGCATTTTCACATAAGATTTGTGCTCGATTATTCACCCTTTCCTTTCTAAAAAATATCCCTCATTTTCCTCGCCGAAGAAAGTGGAGCGCATGAAGATCAACAACGCGGTTTGAGCAAAAAATCAGAGGTGTACCTACCCGAGTCAAGCGACATGAAGACTAGCAACGACCTTTCGAGTTTGAACTGTTGAAAGTTAGATGAACACCAACCCGTTTTTGTTTTATCATAGTATCGCTTTGCTGCAAGTGCCTGAAGATGAGCGAGCAGCCGGTCAAGAGCCCGACGACGAGCAAAAACCAACCAGGAGCCCGAGCGTGAGTGAGCAGTCATTCAGAAGCCCGAAGACAAACTAGAAAAGTTTAGAAGAAGTTTAGCTCAAAATTCCCCCTTTAATGACTTTTTAAGATTGATGATGTATAAGTTTTCCCCTTTGATTCTTTTCTCCCTTGTCCATTTCTGAATAGATTACATGTATAGGTTAATACATTCCCTATGAGTTTTCTTTAGATCATATTGTGTATAGGATCTCTCTTTCTCTACCTTATTTGTGAATGACTGAGCATCAAAATCCATATTAAGAAAATCCATCATTTCCAAAACACGTGTTTTCAAAAATTGTTTTTCTAACATTTTGTTTGTTTGAGCATGCACATCTTGCTTAAATAAAAAAATAACGAATAAAACGATCCCTCATTTTGTCTACCATTCTTAAGAGTTGCTGTATGGAGTGGAAATTTGTGGTATCTCCAGACGCATCCTATAAAAAAAGAGGGGAAACAAGGAAAAATGACATTGACATACATTCACGTTCACATCATTCTTACATCATGCATTTCACAAAATATTCAAAAATAAATAAAAAATCATTTTGCTCCAACAATCATTCTCACTCATCACACAATTAAATTTTGTTTAAAGAAGCTTAGAGATGTTACCTCTTCTCCTTCATTCTAATCCTTGTGCGTGCAGGTATTCATAGCAACCGGTAACTGAAGAGAGAAAGATCAACCCACTTGAAGTGACGACTGAAAGAATGGAGGAAGCACCCCCAAAGTAGTCAAGAAGCTAAAGGTCGATTTGTTCATAAAGGGTTGACCCAAGACCATACTCTTGACTTGGAAAGAAGCTCGAGGATAAAGAAGGGAAAATATCTAGGGTCTATTCCGAGTCAGATAGTAACAAGGAGTCTCCAACATACTACACGTATGATGCCTTTGAGTTCCAAGCAATGGACCCTCAACAATCTTCCCAACTCAATGATTAAACCTGGGCAACGCTAGCTTAGCCCCATACTCCCTCTGTTTAGTATGAAGCAGCACCAAACGCACCTCACCCACCCGTTTACAATTCAACTCTAAAAAGCCCAATTGCCCCTTTGGGAAGACTGTAGTCACAAATGATCCATAATGGAGGATGTCAAGGGTACTTAGAGTTTTGGAATTCTAGTGAATGATTCTAAGCTACAGGATCTGATTGGATATTCTGACGTAAACTAGGCTACTTGTCCTTTGACAAGACGTTCTGTAAGTGGCTATTTCATTACCTTTGGAGGCTTTACTTTATCCTGGAAATCGATGAAGCAGTAAACTGTTAGTTATCTTCTACTGAGGCAGAGTATAGATCTTTAAGAAGATAACTACATAAATAGCTTGGTTAACTCGGTTGCTGAAGGAATTAGGAGTATAATACTTGGAACCTATTCCAATACACTCTGATAATAAAGCAACAGTTCATGTTGCAAAAAATTCAGTTTTCCCCGAAAGAACAAAGCATGTGGAACTAGATTCTCATTACGTCCAAGAGAAACTTAAACAAGGGTTGATTGTTGTCCATCATATTCCTTATAAGAATCAACTCTCGGACCGTTTAACCAAGATTCTTCTAGGGCATAAATATGAATCTTTGTATTATGATTTTAACCTGCATGATACTTATCATTTTAAGCAATCTAATAATTTATCTCTTTGATCACCTATTAGATTTAGAGGGGGGTTGTAATTCAGTTATTCTTTTTGTCCTTATCCAGATGTGCTTGTACTACAGTCCTCTTTAGTATTAGTAGGTCTATATCTCTTCTGGTTTGTTTAACTGACTAATTGTATAAGTCAGTGATCTCTCCACTTGACTGACTTCTTTAGTTTCAGATTCTCTCCTCCTGCTTCAATCTATGAATAAAGAACAACTTCCAGGTTCTTTCTTCTTACGATCTTTGATCTAGCTCATTTTCTTCAAGGCGCTTTAATAGTTTCAACACAAATATCAAAAGTTATATTGAGATATAATTAAGGTATAGTATACATGTAACTTGAAAGCTATATATAGTCCATATATGTACAAAGTTATATATAGTCCATATGAATATCTACTCATTTTAGGTGGGTTGGTCTTTGAAACGGTTCATAAAAACTGTGAACTTTATTGTTTTTTTCACTGATGGTATGAATAACAATTTCATTTAGTTTCTAATATTCATTGTAAGATCCATGGAACTAGAACATTGATAAGGCTTCCTTAACAGTCTTAAAAGTACATAATGGCACACTTTAAGTACTAAACTACGTCAAAAGTACACCTAGTAATGGTATACATTTCTTAACAACTCTCTTGTTTTAACTCTATATATATATAGTTGTGTTTGTATTTCTCACTGGGAGCTAAATTCAAGCATTGTACTGAAATTAGACATGAATATTGCATGAAAGAGAGAAAACGAAAGAGAGACGATTTACTAATCACTCACTTTGACTGATATAAAGTTTCCATGCATTAATGAAAATGGCAAGTACTAAAAGCCCACGATACAATTTAGGCCTATTGTATCTTTAGTCCATATTTTACAGTTCATAATTTACAGTCCATATATTACATATAAATACACTCTTTGTAACCCTGAAATCAGATAGATCAATATTACCATTTAGTTTCTCATAGCCTACATATCTAATATGGTATCACGAGCAATATGATCTCACGATCTTCTTCATGGGAGCGTCTTCATGGCCGATCAAACACCACAAAGTGGTGCCTTGATACCCAACAACAAAATGGCGCTGGTAAAACTCCCCTGTTACAATTCACTCAACAACAATTCAGTCAAGTGGATCCCAGTCATGTGGATCTCAGTCAATTGTAACAGTTGCAGTAAATCTAGTGAAATTAACTCAACAAAAATTTCGTCTATGGAAAGGTATGATACTACCACTCCTTAAGGGAAATGATCTTCACAAATTTCTTGATGGTTGTTGGAGAAATATGTGACTACTTCTACAACTTAGGCAGTGTACCTATCGTTTTGCGGAATAGTGGATTTGTGGGTTGTCGTACTCTTGGGGACCTCGCTGTGGTAAATTGACAGTGTAGTAAATTGACCGAGACTTCTAGTAAACAGGTTTTATTATTTTTGAACGAGTATGATTAAAAGCTAACTTATAAGACAATAATAAAAACAATTAATCAAAACAGAATAGAAAATAGAAATTGTAAATCTTTTGTTTTTAAAGAAGCATCCTGGGTTATTCTGCTCACCTATTTTATCCAATTATATCAATATAAACTTTCCCACTTTAACAATAAACTCAGGAATCTTCATTAGTTCATTGACCGGTTCTTGTACAACAAACCCTGACAAGCAGAAATAACAAGCCACAAATTATGCCCAAGTCAATTCAACCAATCGCATTATTAACAATTCCTATTGGAGACAGATTAACCTATAGGCGAGACACGCTTCTACTCGTTAACCCGTTTTGACTTCCTATGTCTAGAACCTTGTCTCAGCAACGCATTTTAACAAGAGAACTACAGATATCACTTTAATAATTGTACAAGAAGATTAAAGCGCATTAAGGACAAGAATCAAAATACTGCTTAGATAAATTATAGTGGAAAGCTTACATAACACAATTATATAAAATAGGCTCGCTTCCAAACCCGGGAGGCTAAGTTTATTACTCAGACATTAACAAGGATGAAAATAAAATAAAGATAGAAATAACCATTATTTTGGAGACTGCCGGAGGAGACGGGACTCCAACTCGCTCCTGCTCCAGTTGCTTTTCTTCTCTTCTTTTTATCCTGGTTCTGCTGAGTGGTGGAATGAAGAATGAAAATAAAATGGAGAAGTGGGGGATAAGAGGATGGAATGGGTCGTAGGTGTGGTTTGTATTGTGGTGTTCGATTCTGTTGTGAACCATGGATGAGCTTTGGATTAAGGAAGGGATGATTAGTTAAGAAGATTGAAGGAGCGTGGGTTTTATAGAAGAAAGAAGGAGGAAGAAGACAGGGTTGGAACATGCATGAGGAATTTAAGGAGTGCGGCGGCACCTGATATTGCTGATGGGTAGATAGATGTGTTTGTAGGTGCCGCAAATGAAGAATGGGGAAGACGGTGCCGAAAGAAATCATTCGCGTCAATTTCTGGATCTGGGTTGTATTTACACGCGTCCTTGTTTGTGTCCTTGCTTATTTGGGCGGACACATTAATAAATATAAATGCCGCCTGTCTTGTTAATATGTCCAGCCTATGTCCTTGTTTGTGTCCTTGGTTGTGTCCTTGGTTGTGTCCTTGGATAAATGGGCGGACACATTTGTGAATATAAATGCCCGCGCGCTTGTTTAATATGTCCAGCCTATGTCCGTATTTGTGTCCTTGGTTGTGTCCTTGGATAAATGGGCGGACATGTTGTGTGTTGTCCTGCCTTATTTGGGCGGACGTGACTCTAGTATAAATGTGCGCGCGAATGTATGTCCTTGTTTTCTGTCCTTGTTTGTGTCCTATCTTTTTTCCCCGGACGCAAACAAGGACGTGTATATTTTCTTTGCAAAATTCGATAGGCTCTAGATTCTTCATTTTAACTCCGTTTCACTCGCCGTTTGTTGCGTTGGAAAGCTTGTGAAGTAAACTATGTGATTCCAACACTTTTTACTGCATTTGACACATAAAATGTATCAGTTCATATCAAAACATAAATCTAAGAAAAACATATGATAAGGGAGAAATACGACATGATTTGTTTATGTAAATGGGAAGAATTATAGCCCTAAAATTAGATGTATTTCTCACTTATCAAACTTCCTCACACTTAGCTTTTGCTTGTCCTTAAGGAAATAGAGAAAAAATCTATCTCTAAGGCCATAGTATCGAACCTCAGGATCAAACAGATGCAAAATAGGAAGTAAGTAGAGTGACAATCAAAAGAATAGTTCTGCTCTTGGTTGTGGGTTTTCGAAATCAGTGAAAGAGAATGATTTTTAAAAGCATGGACATGTTAGAATACAAAATCTGAATATAGATTATCTTGGGATCTTCCACCATTTCTTTCCTCTAACCTTTGGATGACAAGGGGTGTGAAGTAACACCTTATTCCGCGATACCTTTCAACACCACGTACTCATGATCAAAAACAAAAATTCAAACTGCAAATTTTTTTTCGCATGCAAAAAACATTATTTTTCAAGAGATATATACAAAAGAAACGAGTAATTGCGAATTTGTAGAGTTATTCCATAACCCTGACTTTTCTCTCTATCCTTGTAACGGTGTTGGGCCAACTATCCCAGATCCCGAGACCTTAGGTAGATAGGTGTTAAGGCACCCCTAGGACTTAATAACCGGATAGACGAGGCCTGCTTTTGTTAGGAAAATTTTTGATCAGCGGAGTACCTTGCCTTATCCTTTCATTCCAAACTTTTCACATCATTTCCAAAATCCCAAGATACTAATTCAATTTCCACAATCAACTTAATCCATAAAATTTTAGTGAAAACATATTTATTTGAATAAAACTATGTACACAAACAACCTAAAGCAGAAAGATTCTTGAGGTGGTCACCTAGCTCAACTTCAAAATCTGTGCAAAAATTTTTACCCAAGAATTCAATATTTATAAGCACTCAGAGAAGTGATTCTCTCAATGCAAGAAGACAAATAAAAACAAGTGTGGCATTAAGTGTAACTGACATATTTTCAAGGAAAGGTCTCTACTTCCTCACACTTAAGAGGAGCAATGTCTTCATTGTTCGAAAATAAATACCAAGAAAAGACCTTTCAAAATATGTCAGACCCATGAAGAATTTCATTCAGGACATATCATGGACTGATCTAAAAATAAGCATTAAGCGTGATAGACTGAACACAAACATTTTAAAATAAAGAAACTGAAACTCCCCTGATATCGTAGATTGAGGAAGGTTCCCTTCCTCACACTTAAGTTTGAACAATGGGGTAGTAGCGTTCCTCACACTTGTATTCAAGCAAGTGTCCAGCCTTGGAGATCGTCAAATACCATGATTAGAATTTTACCTGCACACACTCACAACTACCCCAAAATAAACGCTGAAAAGCGTTGCATTAAAGCACAAACACCATTAAAATAAAATATTATAAAATCATATGCTCCCCTCTTCATTTGATAGCACATCCTCCTTTCTTTGTTTTTTTTATATATAAAAACATATATAGGAATAATATGGAAGACAAAACATAAAACAAAAATAGTAGGATAATAAAATTTAACCACAGGGTTGTCTCCCAGTAAGCTGCCCGTATTTATAGTCTTTGGCTAGACTCCCACTTCATTATCCTGGATCAAAAATAAAAGTAGACAATAGCTTTGACAGGAAAACAAAGTTAGCAGTAATTAAAAACAAACCACCTGGATCAAAACTAAATGTCACCTCGGCAAATAAAATAGGAAAATGAATACTCCACAAAACCTGGTGTTTGAGGGGATACTGTCGGTAACGGAGTTTTAATAGAAGACCTGGTGGTGATGACTTTTCTTCCTCAAATTGGAGGATGTAAACATCCTCCTCTTGTTGTTGAGGCTCATGGAGGCAAGGTGGAAGCTGCTGAGAGACTGGTGTATCGGTGTTCCTTCCTGTTATACCCAAAATTTTGACCCCCTGGGTTAGGGTCTACGGGATGCTGGTGTTGTGAGAGGCATTTTAATCAAGTAGTGAGGGATTCCGGCTCGATCGGCGCATTCCATGGCATGGGGAGCAGCTTCGTCATTTTCAGGGGCGTTTTGGTAATCTTTAAAGGCTCCTAAGACCTCCTATAAGCTTTCTCTCTCCTCCAAAGGATGCCTAAATCAGATTGAAATGCTTTGATATTTTAACCCATGATAGAGGATGACATTCTAAGCATAATGGCGTTGGAATTTTGATTTTTCGAGTTTCCAATAATTTTCTAGCAATTTCTGACTGAATCTGACAAGAAATTCAATTTAAAAATATTCCAACATTTAAAAAATTCGGTTCCACCTCAGAAAATTCATAATATCCATCCTTGACATGTGGTTAAAATTTCACAGCAAAATTCCTTTGGGAAGTCTTTTAATTAAAATACCAAAAAATCTTACTTTTACTAGATTTTCTTTATCTTTAAGAAAGTCTATATAAGGGGATAGGTTTTTGGATAAAATCAGAACCTCATATGCTCAAGAACCCTAGAGAGTCAGAAAACACAGCCTCCTCTCTCTCTCTCACGTTTTCCAACACCCGGCCACCCAAATCATACCGAAAATCCCCCGAAATCACCATCTAAACACGTTTTCCAATCCCTAGAGCACCAATAATCATCAAAACCCTACAAAAACACCACCAAAACGTGAAGAACAGCAAGAACAACCAACAACCAGAAGCTTGGTTCGAAATCCTTTCGGGTCTGCCATCAACGAAGCACTCGACGAATCCCGGTGTGAAGAATCATCTTGAATTCGAAGGTAAAACAGGTTACAACTCTACTTTTCTAATTCCCCACAACCTTATTAACTCTCTGACAAATTTTGGGTTCAAACTAACCTTCGTACGCTTCTGTATTGCGGTTTGTTTAAGCTTCTGTCCAATAACTTGTTTACCAAGTTTCGTGCTTAATTCGAATTCAAATTGAGAACTTTCAATCACTAACGTCTTGTACATCTTTCAGGCTACACACCCATAAAATTTGAGCCAAAAACACCTTCGGGAACAGCCTCAACGCCGCCGTCCGAGGGCAGTCCGCACCCACGGACGTCATGTCCGGGGTCCCGGACTCCATGTCCGTAAGCCCGGACGCCCACGGACGGCGGTGGGATTTTTTAAATTTTAAAAAATTAGGTTTTCTGATAATGTCCGGGCCCACGGACACCCTGTCCGTGGCCCCGGACTTTACAATTTTCTGTTTTCTGTTTAATTCGACTTATATTTTCATATAGGTTAACTGGGGTCCGTAGTTTCGGACATTAGGTCCGTGGCTACGGACAGAAACAAAATTTGACCTAATTCTGCCTCCGAAACCCTAGTTTAGGTAATTTTAATTTCCACTTTAATTTTCTGTCAAAAAATGCTAAAAAACACAAAAAAACAGAAGCCCGTGCACTTAGGTTAAAACGACTCGTAATAAGCCGTAAATAAACCAAGTAGAGGAAAAACGACCTAGGAAGGGTAATTAAAGTAATTGAACCCTAATTAAGTCGAATATCAAGCCCCCAAACCCGAACTCTCCTTTCCTAATTTGATCTAGGTTAAAATTAGGTGGCGGCTCATAATAGGTTCCAGTGAGCTAGCTTAGGTTTTAATAATTATTGTTATATGACATAGTTATTAATCTTAGGCTATAAGTGGACCTAAAACCCGATTAGATCCCAATCAAGTTAATCCACATAGGATAGGGTTTAAAATCGAGGCTCACAGACTGGCGACTCTGCTGGGGATAACTTCTTAATTTTAAACTGTTTAATTTTAAGAAAAAGAGGGCTTAACTTGAAAGATGTTTATTTATGGCTTTTATTACATTGTTTATTTACTTTTGTGCGCAATTTGAATTTTTGTACCCTTGCATCATATGAGGGCGAGGGTCCACAAAAACCAATTTCACCCCGGGACCCGTTTGAGGGTCCCCTGTCAGGGACTCACACCTTTTAGGTGATGTGAATAAGTGGGGAAAAAGAGGAGGGTGTCGTCTAACCACACCCCCTTAATACCTGGGCTTTAGCCCCAAGCATTTTCCTGGCAGTACCCTTACCTAGCCCATTGTTTGGTCAGTCAAAGACCCGACCGTAGACGCACACCTTCAGGTGATGTGAAAAGAGTGGGGAAGCCCAAAGAGAATAGCGTGCAAGCCCTATTCCTTTGTGGTGACCTGGGCCCATGCCCCAAGCACCTCTCCGGATCGATCCATACCTGGTTTGATTTAAAAATCTAGTGAGGACATGTTGAATCTGTCTGGGCCTTGTTTGCTTGTGTGATCGGCCCACTACCCAGCCTAGAAACTGATAGGAATTTCTCCTACATCAACCTAGCCCAACCCGAATTTACGGCTTTATTGTTTACAGCCCAAAGGCCTTGTTTGGTTTGAGTGAATTGATTGTTTGGGCTCAGGCCCAAAAGTTTAGACTTAGGTGATTTCTCTGTTTCAGCCCAATTTGAATTATCAACTTAGTTCTAGGCCCGTGAAAAACAAATCCACCTAAAGAAATCCGTGAAAATCCATCGGGCCTCTTCATTTCAAGGCCCATTCTGGTTTAGGAAAAACTTTCACTCGGGCTTAGGCCCTAAATTCTAGATTTAGGTGTCATCTTTTAGGCCTAATCAGAGTTACTCGACTCACACAAGTTTGAAATTAGAGCACCATCTTACCAAGTACTCCTTCCCGGCCCAGAACTTCAGTCCCGTCCTCTTTTATTTTCTAACAGACGACATTTTGAAAACAGGTAAACTGTCATCACAAGCATGGAGGGAAAAGGAAGGTCAGTTACAACAGAGGATAGAATGGTAGAGATAGAGCTTAGGCTGAAAGCCATGGAGGAAGCCGTAGAAGAGTTGAGAAACAAGATCAACTCTCGGGATGCGGACTTTCATAGAGCCGCTAGTGCAAGAGAGTATGGCCAAACTGAACTAGGAGCCATGATGGCTGCCATGGAGCGGAGACATGGTGCCGTCAGGGATGCCATGGAATCCAACTATATTGCTGTAATTGAAGAATTGAAAGCAAAGGTTCTCTCCCTGGAGGCCGAACGTCAAGCTCAGGACGAACTAGCGGGCAGGCTTCTTAACTCTCTTCATGATCGTACAGAAGCTGGCCCCATCTGGGCCCAGAGTTCACAGGAAAATGTTGAGGAACTTGTTACAAAATTCCAGAAAGCTATTAAGCAGCCGGAAGTGTTAACCAGGCAGCAACTTGTATTCAAGGTTGCACCCGAAAAAGGACTAGACAGCAGGAAGAAGGCGCTAGTGGGTGGATAGGAGGATCACGTTGGGACATTAGAGCAATAGAGTCACCACAGCAGAACTCTGATCTGAGACAATTTACTAATATCGGCCAGACGCTAAGTCAAGCGCTTGAGGAACTTCGAAGGAGAAGTCTGCTACAACCAAAGGCCCCGAAGGCAGGACTTGCTTGATTGGGGAAAGATCTGAACCAATTCTGTCACTACCATCAGCTTCCCGGTCATGACGCGGACCATTGCAGGGCCTTGCAGCATAAGATCCAAGACTTTATTGACCAGGGATTTCAGTTCTCGAAGCGCGAGAACATTTTCGGAAGTTCCAGGCCAGAGCATTGCTAGGAGTTATCTTTATTTTGGTTTCCCTACTTGTTTCCTTAGTCATTCGGTGTAGTTTTTTTTTTCCTTAATTAGCTTAGTTGGTCGTTGCTTTTCTTTTGAAATAGTCTAAACAATAAGGGATTTTGTTGTCGCACTTGTCTGCTATTAATAAGGGAAATCTTCGTTTTGCTTTCATGAAAAGTCCGAATTGGTACTTATATTCTCGCATCTTTCAAAAAAAAAAACATGCTGTCTCATGGAACCCACCTGCAAATGTGATAAGGTAGAACCCTTGTTTTCACCAATTCCTCTGTGCAAAGCCACCACTCTGCGTACGGACACCACTTTCATCGTATACATCCCATGTGTCTCACCACTCCACTTTCCCGACATTTCACCAAATACGTGAAGCCAAAAATTTGTTCCCACAAAATCACCCATCACCTCCCCACAGGATCACCTCGTCACCACTCACCATTACACACACAGCCATCCACCACAAATAATCTGGGTACCCAAAGGGTTCGTCAAAAACCCCACAACAATACTGGGGGCAATCTGAGTTAAGGGACGTTAATGTTTATTTATTTTGTTTAAATGTGCAAACAAGTCTCTGAGTGTACATTTCGCGAGAGTGCCTTGAGCGGTAAAACCAAGAGTGAAAGAGCGTGTCATCTTTACACGACTCCAGAGAGGTCACATTCAAAGGTAAGGCAAACGGCATGACTCCGATCGAAGGAGATATTTTGTAAATTTACGCTTAAACCTATGAAAAGTAACAAAGAACGGATACACAACTATTAGGGATGACGAAGCACCTAGGCACAGCACCACACAACCAAAAGCTTATGAACCCTGACATTACACCCTAGGCACCCCCGCTGAGCTTTTCATATATAACCTCTTTTACAATATTACAAGCTCCACAAACAAGCTAGCCAATGATGAATAACCGACCAGGTGACCAAAGGAAGCAAGGAGCCCGACTTTTGAGCAACAACTTCACAAGTCCAAAGAAGCAAAACCGCTACCAGCATGACGAAGCGATCCGCAAATGGTCCCAAAGTGACACAGGATCCAAAATGAGCTAACATAAAAAAACAGCTCTCAAAGTTCAAAACTGGGAAACACAAGAACCCCGAAGGAAAGGAGATTCAAAGAAAGGCAAACCTGAAAAGCCTCAAAGAAACCCAGAATCGGAAAAAAGAAAGAAGATGCAAGGAACAATCCAAAAGTTCCAAGCCCCAAGTTCACAAGCGAAGTCATCGCGAAGTAGCCAAACGACTTCAAGGCAAAGAAGACAAGTCCGAGAGACGGTGCAAGTTGCAGATTTGGTCACCCTTATAGCTCCACATATCCTAAACATTCCTCCATTGTCCTATTATCATTCATCACACACCATAGCCACGTTATAAGCTTAAAAGACTTCCGACTTAGTAGTTATGTATCCAATCGAGTGAAAGTAACAGGTTGAACACGTAAATCTAACAAATGTCAAATTCAATGGTTGAGAAGTTGTGACCGTAAGTGAGAAACGAGTGCAAACACCAAACACGTCGAGTGTAGGTTAGGAAGCACCACATCAAAACATAAGCCTTGACCTTGTGAGGACGAGACTTGTTCGCACGTTTATCCAAAGAAAATACTGGGGGCAATCGATCGTTCCGATCGATCGCCATGAACTCTAACTCAGATTGCCTTAAGAAAGAATACTGGGGGCAATTGTTGGTTCCAACAATTGCAACAACAACACCGATTGAGGCCCAAAAGTCCAGAGCCCGAAGGTTCAAACCATCCAAACATCCCACAAGCCCGTCCTAAGCCCTTCCTCCACATCAAATTCCCACAGGCCCGTCCTAAGCCCTACATTCACACCCAAACATCCGTAGGCCCATCTTGAGCCCTACCATCTCCAGATTTGACATAAACCCTAATCCTTCTACATCCATTTAGACCCATCATACATTTTACTCACTTTCACTTAGAACCATCCTTTAGGCTCGTAGTAAGACCTAGTTGCATCCCTTTAGGCTCGTCATAAGACCTAGAACCATCCTTAGGCTCGTCATAAGACCTAGATCCATCCTTTAGGCTTGTAGTAAGACCTAGTCGCATTCCCTTAGGCTTGTAGTAAGACCTAGTTGCATCCCTTTAGGCTCGTCATAAGACCTAGAACCATCCTTAGGCTCGTCATAAGACCTAGATCCAACCCTTAGGCTCGTCATAAGACCTAGATCCAACCCTTAGGCTCGTCATAAGACCTAGTTGCATTCCCTTAGGCTTGTAGTAAGACCTAGCGTTACCCTTTAGCTTACCCGCTCTTATCAAACACATTGCATTCATCACATTCATATAGGCTCGTCATAAGAACTAGTTGCATTATCCAGGCGCATCACAAGACCTGGCGACAGAAAAGTTGGCGAGGTGATGGCAATAAATCCTCCTTTTGCGATGTCAACTTATTTTCGGGATCAACGAATGGTGGGCAAAGGCAATAAGTCCCCAAGGTTTTTACCAGGAGTTATCCCTGCACACCGGCTTGGGGGGCGATGGCAATAAGTCCACATTGGGTCCAGCCAGGAGCATTGGCACGGGTTTCGGTCCCCAGAAGCATCCGAGCATCATCAGCATCATCAGCATTATCATCAGCATCATCAACATCATCAACATCATCCACATCATCAACATCATCAACATCATCAACATCATCAGCATCATTAGCATCATCAATATCATCAGCATCATTAGCATCATCAACATTTCAGCATTCTTGCATTTGCATACCACCCAGTTATCATCATTATAGGTAGTCAACGCCTTAGAATCGCTTGACATTATCTCATTTCCACATTTTAGGTTGTCAACGCCTTAGAATCGCTTGACATTACTTCATTTCACTTTACTTATAGGTAGTCAACGCCTTAGAATAGCTTGACATCATCTCATTCGTCACAGGCAGTCAACACCTTAGAATAGTTTGACATCATATCATCATTATAGGTAGTCCACGCCTTAGAATTGCTTGACATTACTTCATTTTACTTATAGGTAGTCAACGCCTTAGAATCGCTTGGCATCGCATCATTTCATGTATTATAGGTAGTCAACGCCTTAGAACCGCTTGACATTATTCCGTTTTCGTCACCTAGGTAGTCAGCGCCTTAGAATAGCTTGACACATTTTCACTTATAGGTAGTCAGCACCTTAGAATAGCTCGACAACGTTTTTGTTGCTTAGGTAGTCAGCTCCTCCGAATAGCTGCACGCGATCAACGCGGTTTCGCACAACATGGAGAATTTCGTGAAGTCCAAAATTTTGGGGCGTCACTCAAGCATCAACCAGACTTTTCACATCCACTACAAAGTCTAGTTGACGGGGGGCAATCTGTTATACCCAAAATTTTGACCCCCTGGGTTAGGGTCTACGGGGTGCTGGTGTTGTGAGAGGCATTTTAATCAAGTAGTGAGGGATTCCGGCTCGATCGGCGCGTTCCATGGCATGGGGAGCAGCTTCGTCATTTTCAGGGGCGTTTTGGTAATCTTTAAAGGCTTCTAAGACCTCCTATAAGCTTTCTCTCTCCTCCAAAGGATGCCTAAATCAGCTTGAAATGCTTTGATATTTTAACCCATGATAGAGGATGACATTCTAAGCATAATGGCATTGGAATTTTGATTTTTCGAGTTTCCAATAATTTTCTAGCAATTTCTGACTGAATCTGACAAGAAATTCAATTTAAAAATATTCCAACATTTAAAAAATTCGGTTCCACCTCAGAAAATTCATAATATCCATCCTTGACATGTGGTTAAAATTTCACAGCAAAATTCCTTTGGGAAGTCTTTTAATTAAAATACCAAAAAATCTTACTTTTACTAGATTTTCTTTATCTTTAAGAAAGTCTATATAAGGGGATAGGTTTTTGGATAAAATCAGAACCTCATATGCTCAAGAACCCTAGAGAGTCAGAAAACACAGCCTCCTCTCTCTCTCTCACGTTTTCCAACACCCGGCCACCCAAATCATACCGAAAATCCCCCGAAATCACCATCTAAACACGTTTTCCAATCCCCAAAGCACCAATAATCATCAAAACCCTACAAAAACACCACCAAAACGTGAAGAACAGCAAGAACAACCAAAAACCAGAAGCTTGGTTCGAAATCCTTTCGGGTCTGCCATCAACGAAGCACTCGACAAATCCCGGTGTGAAGAATCATCTTGAATTCGAAGGTAAAACAGGTTACAACTCTACTTTTCTAATTCCCCACAACCTTATTAACTCTCTGTCAAATTTTGGGTTCAAACTAACCTTCGTACGCTTCTGTATTGCGGTTTGTTTAAGCTTCTGTCCAATAACTTGTTTACCAAGTTTCGTGCTTAATTCGAATTCAAATTGAGAACTTTCAATCACTAACGTCTTGTACATCTTTCAGGCTACACACCCATAAAATTTGAGCCAAAAACACCTTCGGGAACAGCCTCAACGCCGCCGTCCGAGGGCAGTCCGCACCCACGGACGTCATGTCCGGGGTCCCGGACTCCATGTCCGTAAGCCCGGACGCCCACGGACGGCGGCGGGATTTTTTAAATTTTAAAAAATTAGGTTTTCTGATAATGTCCGGGCCCACGGACACCCTGTCCGTGGCCCCGGACTTTACAATTTTCTGTTTTCTGTTTAATTCGACTTTTATTTTCATATAGGTTAACTGGGGTCCGTAGTTTCGGACATTAGGTCCGTGGCTACGGACAGAAACAAAATTTGACCTAATTCTGCCTCCGAAACCCTAGTTTAGGTAATTTTAATTTCCACTTTAATTTTCTGTCAAAAAATGCTAAAAAACACAAAATAACAGAAGCCCGCGCACTTAGGTTAAAACGACTCGTAATAAGTCGTAAATAAACCAAGTAGAGGAAAAACGACCTAGGAAGCGTAATGAAAGTAATTGAACCCTAATTAAGTCGAATATCAAGCCCCCAAACCCGAACTCTCCTTTCCTAATTTGATCTAGGTTAAAATTAGGTGGCGGCTCATAATAGGTTCCAGTGAGCTAGCTTAGGTTTTAATAATTATTGTTATATGACATAGTTATTAATCTTAGGCTATAAGTGGACCTAAAACCCGATTAGATCCCAATCAAGTTAATCCACATAGGATAGGGTTTAAAATCGAGGCTCACACTTCCTCAGATTCGAGGATGTAAATTTCCTCTCCTGGTTGATGAGGCTCAATTGGATAATCCACTTCGCGAACTGGCTCGGAAAAAAGATCTTCAAGTTTTAATTGCTCCTCTTGTGCTGGGGATGGAGATGGAGGAGAATTGTAACTTTCAGACATTTGCTCCAACTCGGCGTCGGAGAAAAATGTCCCGATAAGTTCCTTTATCTCCTCATCAGAACTTGTAGCTTCAATAATATCTGGCTCGAATCGATCTTCACTCCTTGGAGTCACCATTGGAATCTCTTCTAGCGGCTTGGTTTGACTCGGGAAAAATTCGTCTGGCCCTTGTGTAGATTGCTGTTCATTCTGATTGAAGTAGTCATATTCCAATTGAGCTTCTTTGTACTGTGTATTTGCCTGGTCGACTTCCCACCAATACGGCTCTCGATTTGATTGTTGAGGTGGTTGATAATCCTTGACCAACCTTTGATAGGAGGACATCTCCTCTTGCATGTACGTCCATTCCAAATCAATCAACAATCTTCTCACCTCATTGCAGCTGCTCTCCATAATCAGTAGCTATCCTACAAAAACAAAAATAAAAATACCAAGTAGAATAGAACTAAAAATAGAAAATAAGCACAAAAACAAAATTAACTAAATAGAAAAACAAATAAGATATAAAATAGAAATACAAGAAAATTGCTAAAACAAAAAAAATTAAGTAAAATTAAATACCATTAAATGAAGCGAAAATAAAATAAAATAGGGAAAAAAAACTAAACAGAAATCTCAATAAAATTAAAAACCATCAATTAACCGTGCCGGAGATCCCCGGCAACGGCGCCAAAAACTTGTTGGAGAAATATGTGACTACTTCTACAACTTAGGCAGTGTACCTATCGTTTTGCGGAATAGTGGATTTGTGGGTTGTCGTACTCTGGGGGACCTCGCTGTGGTAAATTGACAGTGTAGTAAATTGACTGAGACTTCTAGTAAACAGGTTTTATTATTTTTGAACGAGTATGATTAAAAGCTAACTTATAAGACAATAATAAAAACAATTAATCAAAACAAAATAGAAAATAGAACTTGTAAATCTTTTGTTTTAAAGAAGCATCCTGGGTTATTCTGCTTACCTATTTTATCCAATTATATCAATATAAACTTTCCGACTTTAACAATAAACTCAGGAATCTTAATTAGTTCATTGACCGGTTCTTGTACAACAAACCCTGACAAGCAGAAATAACAAGCCGCAAATTATGCCCAAGTCAATTCAACCAATCGCATTATTAACAATTCCTATTGGAGACTGATTAACCTATAGGCAAGACACGCTTCTAGTTGTTAACCCGTTTTGACTTCCTATGTCTAGAACCTTGCCTCAACAACGCATTTTAACAAGAGAACTACAAATATCACTTTAATAATTGTACAAGAAGATTAAAGCGCATTAAGGACAAGAATCAAAATACTGCTTAGATAAATTATCGTGGAAAGCTTACATAACACAATTATATAAAATAGGCACGCTTCCAAACCCGGGAGGCTAAGTTTATTACTCAGACATTAACAAGGATGAAAATAAAATACAGATAGAAATAGCCATTATTTTGGAGACTGCCAGAGGAGACGGGACTGCGACTCACTCCTGCTCCAGCTGCTTTTCTTCTCTTCTTTTTATCCTGGTTCTGCTGAGTGGTGGAATGAAGAATGAAAGTAAAATGGGGAAGTGGGGGATAAGAGGATGGAATGGGTCGTAGGTGTGGTTTGTATTGTGGTGTTCGATTCTGTTGTGAACCATGGATGAGCTTTGGATTAAGGAAGGGATGATTTGATAAGAAGATTGAAGGAGCGTGGGTTTTATAGAAGAAAGAAGGAGGAAGAAGATAGGGCTGGAACACGCGTGAGGAATTTAAGGAGTGCGGCGGTGCCTGATATTGCTGATGGGGTACATAGATGTGTTTGTAGGCGCCGCAAATGAAGAATGGGGAAGACGGTGCCGAAAGAAATCAGTCGCGTCAATTTCTAGATCTGGGTTGCATTTACACGCGTCCTTGTTTGTGTCCTTGCTTATTTGGGCGGACACATTAATAAATATAAATGCCGCGTGTCTTGTTAATATGTCCAGCCTATGTCCTTGTTTGTGTCCTTGGTTGTGTCCTTGGATAAATGGGCGGACACATTTGTGAATATAAATGCTCGCGCGCTTGTTTAATATGTCCAGCATATGTCCTTGTTTGTGTCCTTGGTTGTGTCCTTGGATAAATGGGCGGACATGTTGTGTGTTGTCCTGCCTTATTTGGGCGGACGTGACTGTAGTATAAATGTGTGCGCGAATGTATGTCCTTGTTTTCTGTCCTTGTTTGTGTCCTACCTTTTTTCCCCGGACGCAAACAAGGACGTGTATATTTCCTTTGCAAAATTCGATAGGCTCCAGATTGTTCATTTTAACTCCGTTTCACTCGCCGTTTGTTGCGTTGGAAAGCTTGTGAAGTAAACTATGTGATTCCAAGACTTTTTACTGCATTTGACACATAAAATGTATCAGTTCATATCAAAACGTAAATCTAAGAAAAACATATGATAAGGGAGAAATACGACATGATTTGTTTATGAAAATGGGAAGAATTATAACCCTAAAATAGATGTATTTCTCACTTATCAATGGTTCCTACTCATGTCCAGCAGAATTTGTTGATAATAAACCCAACCCCGATTTTGCTAATTGGATTCAGCAAGATCAGCTGATCCTTAATGTGCTTCTTGTTTCTTTATCACCTCAAATTGCTGGCCAAGTTCTAGATCTACCTACTTCCGCATCTGTATGGCAAGAATTGCACAATTCTTTTGCTACGTAAACTGTTGCTTGTATAGGACAACTTCATTTCAATCTGGCCATCTTAAGAAGGGGGATGAGGATATTACTAGCTATTTTAACATAGCTAGATCCATTTGTTCCTCTGTTGCGGTTATAGAGTCACTCTGTGACTAATATGGAGTTTTAAAGCATCATATTACGTGGTCTACCCGATGAGTACGATTCTATTGTTACCAACCTCATTACTCGCCTTGAGGCTTCCACACCCCAATAGATCTGTAACAGTCTTCTCACTTATGAGGATATGTTGAAACAGAAACACAAAAATGTCCTGAAGGTGTTTGTTTAAATGCTACTACTGGGCTTTCAAAGGCAAATCAAATGGAAGAGATCGGGGTTCCACTTCTAAAAAAACTATTCACGGAATTTATCAGCAGAATTCCTCTACTTCTTATGGTAGGGGACGTGGAAATCAGTTCAACACTAGCCAAAAACATAACTTCTGGATGTGGCTCTATAATGTTAATGGCCAACCTGATAACAGGCCATCCTGTCGGATTTGCCAAAAGAAAGGGCATGTAGCTGCAATTTTTTATTTTCGCTACAGTCATACTCATCAACAAGCTCCCTCAACATCTTTTTCTCCTAATGCTACTACCAATTACACTCCATCTAAGTGGCTACCAGACACTACAGCTGCACAACATTTCACAGGAGATTTCCCCTGCCTAAACCTTAATGTCACAAACTACAATGGACCAAGAATGTGGCTCTAGGAGATGGGTCTGCTCTACCTACCTCTTGTCAAGTATTAGGTTCTATCTCCCATCCCACTCGTTATTTCTTACTGAAATACCCCAAACCTTGATATGTGGTTTAAATATTAAACTATGGTATATAAAGGCTAAAAAAGTGCCTTAGAGACATCAGTGAACAATTTAAACCATAGTAAATGCAATAAAGCACTAAGATACAGTTTGAGCAAAAACATGCTCTAAGCTAGGAGTGAACTTGGTTAGGACCCAAAGAGCCTACCAAGACTTAAAGATATTCAATTATCATTTAATAAGGCTAATTAAGCCCTTAGGAAACTTTGGTAGACAGTTAAACCAAACAAAACACAAGAATATACCTTAAAGTCAATAAGGGCGAAAATGTGCTCTAAGCTTGGGATAAGCTTGGTTAAGACCTAATGAACTTACCAAGACCTTATTTATATACTAATGAACATATTAAACCAATTAGCAAAGAAAACCCAGCTTGAAAACAAGTTAAAACACAAAAAGTGCTTTAAGGAGTCTTAAAGCACGTTTTTGAAAAATTGTCTTGTAAATGAGTTTTGAGTGGCTAAATGTCTATCATTACTCTTTAGTTAATATGTGTACTACTTAGTATCACATTTGGAAGTCTATATCAATGGGAAATCAAAAATTTCACATCTATGTGCCTTGTTTTTATGAATAGTAACTTTTATAAGCTAGTTTGTAACATATGTTATTATAAGTAAGTTAATTGGTCAACAAAGACCAAAACACCCTTATTATTAAATGGGGGCCGGTTTTCATGGTGTGAGTCACCACCCTTGCTAGCACTTATCAAATAAATACATAAAGGATAAAGCAAGTTACTATTTGCTTTTAACAAATAAATATCTTAAGCTAGCTACTTACCTTCTCATTCTCTTCTTTCCTTTCATTTCCCACGGTTGCCATCTTCTTCCTCCTCTCTCCATCGGTTTCCAACAGCACCATCTCATTCTTCATCTTTTTTCACTTGTAACTTGTGATTACATGCTCCAAAATCAATTTCAAGACTACCCTTGTCTTAGTTAGATCAAGCTCTTCATTTCCCTCTTTTCAAATCTTCAAGAACTCAATTTTTGTGCCATGGAGATTCACCATTGAAGGAGCTTGAGCTCACCTTTCCACATATTATTGTTCTCCTTTGCTTCAAGGTAAGGAAACTAAAAAAAAATGATGTTTCCTTCATGTTTTGTGTTGTCCGAAAATTCACCTCACAATGGTGTCTTTACCTTGCTTGTTTTAGCTTCATTTGAATCTTCCAAGGGCTTGGAGGAGTCCTCTCTTGATACTTATTCAAGCTCTCTTTCCATTCCAAGGTAAAACAATCATTTTAATACCTTAAGATAATATATGTAACTAGGGTTTACAATGAGATGAAGCTCAAAGCTTGTATACTCATTATATTATTTGTATAATGTTTAGAAGTTGACAAGCAACTAAAAGCCTTGCCAATTTAGTCAAGGAAACAAGAAAGAAGTTTGTGAGGAAAAAGAGGTAAACAAACTATCTCAATGTAGTTTAAATGCCTTAGGAAAATGAGCTTGATTTGCTTAATAAAATACCTAAGGAGCCAATGGCAAATGAGCTAGTAAAATGCTCTCAAGGAGTTTATTAAGGGCATATGTATTCTTTGGTGTATTTGCAGGTCAAAGGCAATATATATGTGGAAATTCAGTGTTTATGGTTTATGCAATTTAAGGGCCTAAGAGCCATGTTATTTAAGGGCCTAAGTGCCAAGCAATTTAAGTTTATGCACTATATTGTGATGTAGTGTAAAATTTGGTGAAGTTTGTGTGTGAGGAAGCTCTTGGTGGACTTAAGTGTTCTTGAATGGAATAAGGTAAAAACCTAAGTGTTTGGATGTGAGAATATACGAGAGAAGCTATGGCAAAATTTGGAAAATGTATAAGAAGTTCTAAGTGTTTTAAATAAGTCTTGGTGAACTAGGAAGTGTTAAAGGTGAACAAGTGTTTTACTAGGGAAAAAAACACGTGCTAAGGTGATTTAGAGTGATACAAGGATTTAGGTATTATCTTGGAAGTTCTAGGAATTCAATGTGTGTTTTTGAGAATGTATTAAAGTCCTGGAGAAGCTTGTTTAAGGTTTAGGAATGTTGATGTACAAGGAAGGAATGATGTTTAGGTAAGATGTCAAAAAGGAGATTTAGTTAGTAAGAAAAGAAGTTGAGAGATGATGTTAAGGTGTAGAGGAAACACCTTGGTATAGTGGTCATTATAGGTGAAATACCACCTAGAAATCTTAAGGAGAAAACATTCCAAGTGCTAGGAATTTTGTAAGAAATTTATGAATGATAAAATGGTTTTGGCGAGTGATTTAAAGAGTTAAGCATATGGCTAAAGGTGTGTTTGAAGTGCCAAATGATGTTAGAACACATTAGGAGGCTTAAGGAGAAGTTTGGAGGAAATTTGACAAAGTTTGGACAAACTCTAATGTTGTCCGACCCAGTGGTCCGACCCAGTGGTCCGACCCAGTTGTGGGTCGGACAGCTCTGTTTAGTCACCTGTTGGAGTTTCTGGAATGGTCCGACCCAGAGGTCTTGGGTCGGACATGGGTCGGACATGTGTGCTCTAAGTCTCTGGAATGGTCCGACCCAGATGGTTGGGTCGGACAGGTGTATTTAAAAGACGGGAAAAGTTTCTGGAACGGTCCGACCCAGTTGTGGGTCGGACGGTGGGTCGGACGGCCCAAAGTATGAAAAAAAAAATTTGTTTAAGGTTATAGAATGATGGGGATTATTAAGTAATGATGTTATAAGATTACTAAGGACATGTTAAGTGAGTTATAAGGACAATTAAGTAGGTGGAAAGTTGGAGAAAAATGTGAAAGTAAAACAAGTTAAAAATGTGAAGTTATTTAACTAGTTAACAGGGTTAACTATGAGCTTTAGACTTTAAACAATCATGTTACCCCGATGTTAATAAAAGTATATGTAATGTTATCAGTTGTTCGAGAATTGCTCGAGGAACATAAGTGGACATGATAAAGTGGACTCCGGTGACCGGTATGGTTTTCTTGCAACCTGTGTCCTACCAGATTACACCGGCTTATATGCCAATGTGTTTTTCTGTATGTTTGTCACGTTGTAAGATAATACATGTAATGAGTTTACAGTAATTCATATATGTGACGTGTCTAATTCCGATACCATTTAACCTCGGCAGTGTTAACCTTAGTTAACTGAGTCTAGGATTACATGAGAGTTCGGTATTTGGATTAAACGACCCGAACCATGGGACGTTCTAACCACGGCTATGCGTGTGTTAATTGTGTGATATGTGTATGTGAATGTAGGGATCTCCCTTGTGTGTTTAACCCAGTTGTAATACTGTATGGTGTGTAGATGTGATAGACTCCATAGTGGGGTTCTAACTAATATCTTAAAGTAAGAATGTACTAACAGTGGTGAGGAATCCGGTTTGGCCGATCGCGCGTTGTTTGGGAGTAGGTATCCTTCTTAGCCTTACCCTTCTCTCTTTTATGGTTGTTTCCCTCACGGGTTATGATCTCCCATTAGCTTATTGCAAAGCTTAGCTATTCTGACTTATGATCGGTTTAGGGGGAACATGTGTTTGTGTGGTGTGTTCGGGCCACAAAACCCGAACCATCTTAACTTAAGTTACTCGTCCGACTATTAGGACGGTAATGAGTGTTGTATAACGAGTTTATCATGAGGGTGACATCATTCTCTAGGCTCACCAATGAATTATCAATGTTTGGGTCGGTTCCTAAGAGAGCCGCTCCCGTTATGTTATGTGTTGTTGTTGTAATGCAATTTCTATTGCGATGTTATTATGTGCACATTGTAACGTGAAAAGTGTTGTTATGTGTTGTTATGTGATGCATGTTATACATTGTAAATTGTGGAGTATGTGGATCGTGGATATGAATCCTAGTTTGTGATATGAGGCGTTTAAGGATAACCCGATTAATGGGTAGTTGTCGTCTATTAAGGAAGTAGCTCCATTAGAGGAGAAACACTCTAGGGGTAATGAATACCATGAGTGACTTATCAAATGAGGATGTGTTATCTGTTTGTTGAGCCCCTCGAGGCGAAATGTTATGTGTTGTGTGTTTACAGTTGCATGCATGATCTAAATATAATCAACCGCATGCTAAGACGACAATTAGTTGTGCGTGGCCCGGTAGCATGTGGGCTGCGGGACTACCATACCAGCAAAGGTGCTGAGCCCCTTGGGGGCCACCCTTTCTCTTCTTTTCCTATTTCAGGTACAAAGAGCAGGAAGCCGTTCGAGAGTAGGACGGGGTAGTCGTTGTACATGGGTAATCATTTAAGTTGTATATGTACAGTAGGTGTAGTAAGACCGAGATTGTTATCGGCATCAGTTTGTGAATACTCGGTATAGTTGAAAGGTGTATGTTGTTGTTGTGTTAATGGAAAGGGATAGTAATGTGTAGTCGCTCGGGAGTCTAGTCCATCAGACCGGTACAATTGTATATGTAATAGCCTTGTTAGCCACGCGGGTGGTTAACGGCGTGTAACACCAAGAAGTTAAGTAATGTGATGAAGTTTGTTTCCGCTGCAGTTTGTTGTTAAGTGTGTTAATGTTGGAAGGGGTGTTACAAAAAAGTGGTATCAGAGCGAAGTATCGCTCTGATGACTGAATTACCGAGCTTAGGAAGTACCGAGTTAGGATTTTAGTACTTTGGGTTAAGGGTTGAGTGATAGCATGAGAGATACGCTAGTTAGGAGTAACCAGTGTGTACTGGAAACCTACAATATCTTTCCCACCCTCCACAAACCCTGTTTTATAACTTGGGAAAGAACGCCGGAGAGATGGAAGTCCACTCTTACTCGGGAATACCCGATCTGGCTGTTATTAAATACCTTTAGAGTACTGGAGAACCGGTCATACGGTAGATCCCGAAGAGTGGGAATCCCGGAGACGGTTTCCATATGAACAATGTTAACCGCATTAATAGCGAAGGATGAAGAATTTTGTGTATAAGGGAATAGAATTTCCGGCAACCTGGGTCGACATGCAGAGCAGTCGAGAATAACCAGCTTGCAACACATCGACCGTGCAACAGGTAAGAAGTGGATCAATGAAACCCGAGACGAGTGTCTACGGGACCACAGTTGTTAAATGACACACCAATGGTATACCGACCGACAAAGGAACTACAATGTAGTGCCCAAACAAGAGACAAGTCTCAGTAACCACGACAAATGGGTGGAACGGGCTACGAAGAGGAAACAATAAAAGAAAAAGGGGTCTCCCAGAATGGGAAACACCCTAGTTAATGATTATCATGTGAAGATAGTGAGAAGTCACCTAGAGGAGTTATTATCAAGACAGTAAGATCAGTGAGGGCCAACAAGGCCACTGATGACAGTGCGGGTAAAAACAATACCGCAACCACTATGTGTGCTTAACCGATAGCCAGTTAGCATGGCGCACTTGCTATAGCAAGTGCTGCTATAACAGGGCTGTTCGGGAAATTTATAACCACTACAAAGTACTTGGTAAAGTACCATAAAGTTAAATGTGATCGTCATAACAGTGGAAGGGCCTGTTAGCCTAACCTCTGTAATTGGAAGTACACCAGTCAGCAAGAAGCTAGATTTGGTTAAGGCAAGAAGGCATTGTAAACCATGAGAATTTTTCTTTCAACTTAGATTTATTCAAACTCTTTTCTTTTCAAAACCAGATTTTCTTTCAAACCAATATTATTTCTAACCTTCTTCTAAACCAAACCAGTAAAACCAAGGGCAGTTGATAAGAATTCAACAATGGATAAACTTTCCCTCGATTAAGTTCGGGAAGCATGGAATGAATATTGTCACGGGACAATATAAGGGAGTTGACAACAGAATACTTCACCTAGGCGTGTGACGGACACTATGAGTGTACCAACTGTAATGTGGGACGACCGCACTCCGATAGGAGCTTGTGGGCCTGACAGACCTACTTATGGGTTAGTTGGGTAAGTAGTGATGTATCAGTATGGTACCCCACATATGTATACAAGTAGAGTCTGAAACACGGGAAGTAGTCGACTCCGTACTACGGTCAGCAGTATAAGTCAAACAAGAACTAAGGATTACCATGAATGGTTGAAGTTAAGGAACTCAGTTAAGTTAACGAGACTAAAGGAATTAGTGAATTCCTTTCATCGAAATGCTTAAGAGTCAGGAGGTGCGAAGTGCACTAACTGTAATGTAAAGACATCGTATACGTCTTAAGGATCCTCAGGGATAAACATGTTAGCTGGAACGGTGACCCAGCCTGTCCAGGGCTAAGCAGATGCCTAATGTGGACACATTAATGTGAAATGAACGGGATGAAACTCCCAGAATGAGTACCTACCCTACCAGGAAATGTTGATCTTCACAGAAGGAGATAATAAGCCAGTTAAGAACGCAAACGGCGTGGCTAACGGAATATACCAATAAGTGTGAACCAGATGTAAAGGCATAACTTAACAACACCCAGGAGCAATCCTTGAAGGGTGTTCGCATCAACAATTGTTGAACGAAATGCATGACAGAAGCACAAGGGTTGAAACTAACACCCAGTTTAGACATAAGTTGTCAGGAGACGGACTGACAAACCTAAGGGACATCCCATGAAAGGAAACGGAATGCAACGACCTTGTCATGGAGCTCAATATAATATCCAAACCATGTAATGTTGTACAGAGAAGTACATGTGTGTGGACAGCCTACAATGAGCGCAGCTCAAGGCAGTAAGGCTTATAAGCCACAAATAAAATGTGTTATGTAAATTAGATTGATTGCAAAAGTTTATGTTATATAAGTGAATAGAGTGGAGAACGAACCACTGCATTAAGAGTGGGGATACCTCTCGATATTGTGAGACCGCAGGAGCGGTAGTTATGTGTATCAAGCCCAAGAAATATGTTAAGGATTGACCATGTTGATATTGCGAGAGAACAGTTAGTTTAGTAGCTTGTGAAGCACCCGGCTGAATAACAGCGGCTTGTAACTCGAGTGAGCCACGCTCCAGGAGCATACAGTAGTCGTCCAAATGGATGGCGAACCATAATACGAGTGATGTAAGTATATGTGTGGAAGTTAATATGACAGTAAATACCATATAAGTTATTGTTATACAATAAGTAAGAGCACGGTGCACAGCAAGCGACCATTGTATAAGTGTTGTTGAATAATAATGTGGCAGATAAGACCAGTTATGAGTTAAACTCAGTGGAGATGCAAGGTAAGCGATGTTAAACAGGCTGGGCAATAAGCCAGTGGCCAGTATTACGAGATCGGAATCTCAATGAAACGCAGTGTGAATTCCATGGCGAATTGCATAAGAGATTTACTGTCAAGAGTTTACGCCTCTGCACTCTGTATGACTGAGTGTTTTGGTATTGCACTTGCACAGTAATGATCGAGTGGGATAGCTAGGAATAGGAAACATGTTAATTGTGGAGGAATAATGTTATAATGGCCGATGCATAGGAAATGCAAGGCCGCACCAATAAAAGAGTACTTGTGCAAAACCAAATTTGGAGACATGATTAACAGTAAGTGACTACAGTAGCACTAACTGCTAAATATCGGTATGGAATATACCCCAAATGTTGTAAATAGCTGAGAGAGCACTACACACTAGGTAGTAGCTCAATCTCAACCGACAGTAAGTCGGAAGGGAACAAGTCAATCATTGTGAAATACATAGATGTATACATAGTAAATCGTTATGGAAGTAGATAGAAAGTTTATAACTCACCGAATTTGCTAACGGTAAGAGATACCACACGTCGGTTGAGAAACCATTGCTACCAAGATGAAGGTGACAATTGGGGATGTACAATACAGTAAGAATAACAAATGGGGCAATTAAGCTCTACAATTATTGGAGTTTCGCAGCAGAAACTAGTGAGCCAGTAATTCAAGTGTTGAATGTGCATGGTAAACATGAGTGAATGGCTAATTATTAATGCCTAGAAGCCTCACAGGCCAGAACCGAAACCAGTTAAGAGTAAAAGAAAACTCCAATGAGAATTCTTGGTTTAGGAACTAAACCGCTAATATGGTTAAGATCCTCTAATCAGAATCCATTGTGTAATAGACCGCGTGGAAGTCAAAACACTTCACGACGGCAGAACATTTTAAGTCAATGTTTAGTGATTGATTACGTGGGCGTAATCCCTTTTAAGGGGGGTAGAACGCAAAACCACTTAGTGTGTATTACCGTACAAGTGTACGTGATTTATGTTGTGCATAGCACAAAATAATTTGTTTTGATGATTGGTGTGTGTGTTATGTAAACATATGTAACACCCCCAATCACTGGCCTCGGAGTTAGGGGTATTACACGCCGCGTATTATTACATAATAACGCAAGGCTCTAATAAACAGAATTAAACAGATAATCAAATAAGGCCCAAACGAAATACTTCAATACAGTATTATCGAAGAGATGTTAAAACATCCCAAAAAGTCATTACAGAACCCACCAAACAGATGTCAAAAGCGGAAGCTTAACAAAATATGCCCAAAGGCTCAAATTCAATACAAAGGTCTCACAAGAAGCTAAATACAAAGCAGCTAAACTCCAGAAGCTGAGGGGAGACGATCCTCGCTAATCAATCTGCAAAAGCGTTAGAAGTAGGGGAATGAGCACACAACTATGCCCAGTAGATGACCAACTTCATCAACCAGCATGCTCAAAACATTTACAGAATATTGACAAATCAGAAGGAGTCAAGAATCCACAAATATGTCAGAAACCAGAAACAGAAGTCCATTCACTAAGGGACTAAACAGAGCAGAAGCAAAAAACAGAGTGGGACACTAGCGATCACAGCATACAGACAGAACGAGCAACCAGCTCGTGAACAGAACGAGGAAACCTCACTCGTAAACAGAACAGGTGTAGACACCCGTGAACAGAACGGGGAACATCACCCGTGAACAGAAGGATCCTACATAGCGCGCTACGAGACAGCGTAACCAGCCATCCAAAGGCTCAGACACAGAGATAACTAGGTCCCAAAACAGAAGCTTAAATACAGATAAGCATATGTGCACCAAAGGCACCAGAAAGCTCATAGATAGCTTGGAAATCAGAAGGGGAATCCAACCCCGCAAACAGAAGTCAAAACGGAGCTCAAACGAGCAAGTTATGGCCAAAACAGTAGCCTGTCCGAACTTGTGTCCGGACATCAATGTTCGGACACAAGTCGAGACTCAGAAGGCAAAATCAGACAGATGTCCGAACTTGTGTCCGGACTTCAAAGTTCGGACACAAGTTGAACCTTAAAACAGAAGAAGAGCCAGAGGTGTCCGAACATCCAAGTTCGGACGGATGTTCGGACATTTTACGAAAACAGAGACGCGGAGAGTCCGAACTTGTGTCCGGACATCCAATGTTCGGACACAAGTCGAAGCCAAAACCAGAGAACGCAGAAGGCTGTGTCCGAACTTCAAAGCTCGGACGGAAGTTCGGACACAGCGAAGATTTTCAAAAGATTAAGCGCAGAAGGGCATGTCCGAACTTCAAAGCTCGGACGGAAGTTCGGACATGCCGAAAACCTCAGAAATCAGAAGCGAATTTAAACGAACAGAGGCACAAAAACCAATCCAAATCAACACCCACACTTACAAAACAACCTTGGGGGTTTAATCCATTGAAATGGCATTAAACCGACATAAACCACACACAAACACAAGATCAAATCAGTGAGTAAATGCAGAACCCAAACTCCCCAAGGCTGAACACACGGATCGAATCCGAAAGCCACCTACCTCGAATTAACAGCAGAGACGAAACCCGGTCTGAACAGCAGAGAATCTCAAATCCGAAACAGAGCAACCGACCACGCCGACACAGCAAGTCAGACCAAATGCAATTCCAGGATTCTGAATAACTACAACGCAGAACAATGCCAATTCAGAAACGCAAACCTAACCCAAAAACTGAAACTGCAGTCCAACCTGTAACGAAACCCTCACCTGAATCCAACATCGAACACACAGACGGAGCCAATCGCAGCAGAGAAAGAACGGAACTGAAGCCAACGCTGAATCACAATCAGATTGGGAAAGAAATTAGAATGAGAAGAACTCAGAACCGAGGGATTAACGAACAAAGTAATCTGACAACTCTACCTCGAAGAAACCAGCAATTCGCAAGGACTAGCAATCTGCAGTGGAACCTTGACAGCAGAATAATGAGGCTTGACTGATCGAGAGAAAGAACGGCTTTGAGAGAGAAGAGAGAGAGAGAGCAAGGAAGAGAGGAGCATGAACAATCGTGAGAACGTGCTTAGAAGTGAGGGTAATTAAGAAGGAAAGAAATAAAATAATAAGAGTTTATTAAGTTAATCTCACCAGAATTTAAATGGGAAGGAAGAAAGACCTTTCTACCCATGTCTTTATTCAGAAGGACGTCCATGTCCTAAATCCAAAATGAACCAACTTAATGAACCATAGTAACTTAAATAAAATATAACCAAATTCTTGGGTTATAACATCACCTCCCCCTTAAAAGAATTTCGTCCTCGAAATTAAAACATACCTACTGCTCAAAAAGGGCGGGAAACTTAGAACGGACTTCGCTTTCAACCTCCCAGGTCGCCTCTTCCTCTGACTGACCCGACCACTGCACCTTCACCAAGGGCATGGTCTTACTCCTGAGCTTGCGGACATCCCGCGCTAAAATCCTCAAAGGAACTGCCTCAAACGTGAAGTCCTCCCTCAACTGAAGCGGACTGAAGTCGATCACATGAGATGGGTCCGGAATGTACTTCCTCAGCATCGAAACATGGAACACACTGTGCACTGCTGCTAAAGACGGAGGCAGAGCCAAACGATAGGCAACCGGTCCGATCCTCTCTAGGATCTCAAAAGGACCCACAAAACGAGGGCTAAGCTTGCCTCTCTTCCCAAAACGAACGACTCCTCGAACTGGGGAAACCTTCAAATACACATGGTCGCCCACCTCAAACTCTAGAGGTCGTCTCCTCTGATCGGCGTAGCTCTTCTGACGACTCTGAGCCACAAGCAAGCGCTCTCTAATCGACTGAATCTTGCCCACAGCATCCTGAACCAAGTCTGGACCAATCACAGCTCTCTCCTTCAGATCATCCCAACAGATGGGTGATCTGCACCTCCTGCCATACAAGGCCTCGAACGGTGCCATCCCAATACTGGTCTGAAAGCTGTTATTGTACGCGAACTCTATCAGCGCCACGTGCTGATCCCAGCTGCCCCCAAAGTCGAGCACACATGCCCTGAGCATGTCCTCTAGGACCTGATTTGTCCTCTCTGTCTGCCCGTCTGACTGAGGATGATAAGCTGAACTGAAAGACAACTTCGTCCCCAACGCCTGATGCAAACTCTGCCAAAATCTGGACACAAACCTCGGGTCTCTGTCAGACACAATCGAAGCCGGAACCCCATGCAGACGCACTATCTCATCAATGTACAACTGAGCCAAGCGGTGCAAACTGAAGGTCTTCCTGACTGGTAGGAAGTGAGCGCTCTTCGTGAGCCGGTCCACAATGACCCAAACCGCATCAAAACCCCGCGGAGTCTTAGGCAGTCCCATGACAAAATCCATCCCGACGCTCTCCCACTTCCACTCCGGAACGGGAAGAGGCTGAAGCAAACCAGCTGGTCTCTGAACCTCAGGCAGCCATCCTCTGAAACCCGGAACTCGGACTCCTGACCAGCAGCAAACTCTCTCTGATCTTACACGACTGACATCAAGCTCCTGACTGGCCTTGATCCGGTCGATCAAGGTAGGCTGAACCTGCAGTGCTGCTAACATCCCAGACCTCTCTGGACGGACAACCCAGATACCCATGCGCTGCAACTCCTGAGCAGACCTCTCCACACCGGACAAAGCACAAACAGTCCCAGACGGACCCCTCCTACTGAGCGCATCAGCAACCACATTCGCCCTACCCGGATGGTAGAGGATCTCTAAATCATAATCGTGCAACAACTCCAGCCACCTCCTCTGCCTCAAGTTCAACTCCTTCTGAGTGAACAGATACTTGAGGCTCTTATGGTCCGTATACACCTTGCACGCTGCCCCATACAAGTAGTGCCTCCAAATCTTCAACGCAAAGACCACCGCAGCCAGCTCCAGATCGTGGGTCGGATAGTTCTTCTCATATGGCTTCAACTGACGAGAGCCATATGCTACTACCTTCCCATGCTGCATCAGAACGCATCCAAGTCCCCTATGGGACGCATCACAGAAAACCTCAAGACCCTCGGTCCCCTCCGGAAGAGTCAAGATCGGCGCAGTAGTCAACCTCTTCTTCAGCTCCAGAAAACACTGCTCACAGGCATCGCTCCACTCAAACTTCACATCCTTCTGCAGCAGACGAGTCAGCGGAATCACCAACTTGGAGAAGCCCTCCACAAACTTGCGATAGTAGCCCGCTAGTCCAAGGAAGCTACGAATATCTCCGACATTAGTAGGCCTGGCCCACTCAGTAATAGCTCGAATCTTCTCCGGGTCCACGGAGATACCATCCTTGGAGACCACATGTCCCAAGAATACCACCTGATCTAGCCAGAACTCGCACTTCTTCAGCTTCGCATACAGCTCGTTCTCCCTCAGAGTCTGGAGAACGGTCCTCAAATGCTCCTCGTGCTCCTCAGCACTCTTGGAATACACCAAGATGTCATCGATGAAAACTACAACGAACTGGTCCAAAAACGGCTTGAAGACTCTGTTCATCATATCCATAAATACTGACGGCGCATTCGTCAACCCGAATGGCATCACTAGGAACTCGTAGTGTCCATAACGAGTCCTGAAAGCGGACTTAGGCACGTCGTCTGCCTTAATCCTCAGCTGATGATATCCCGACCTCAGATCGATCTTCGAAAACACCTTAGCTCCTGCTAACTGGTCGAACAAGTCGTCTATGCGCGGGAGAGGATACCTATTCTTAATGGTAACCTTGTTGAGCTCCCTGTAGTCAATGCACAACCGCATGCTACCGTCCTTCTTCTTTACAAATAGCACTGGCGCTCCCCAAGGCGACACACTCGGGCGAATGAAGCCCTTATCCAGCAGCTCCTGCAACTGGACCTTCAACTCCTTGAGCTCAGCAGGCGCCATCCGGTATGGGGCCTTCGAAATGGCTGAGTCTCAGGTGCGAGCTCGATCGAGAACTCCACCTCTCTGACAGGGGGAAGCCCAGGCACGTCGTCCTGGAACACGTCGGGGAAGTCTCTGACCACTGGAATCTCCTCCAACTTCGCATCCTTGCGAACCTCAGGGATGTAGCACAGATATCCCTGGCATCCTTTCCTCAGAAAACGGAACGCCTGCATCGCAGATATGACTGGCGGCGAGCACGGGAGTCCATTCCCTGCTACAACTAGACGGGGCTGACCCGGCTCCTCAAAAGTGACTCTCGAAGCAGCACAATCAATATGGGCATGGTGCGCAGCAAGCCAATCCATGCCCAGAATCACATCAAAAGAAGTCATCTCCATCGGGATGAGGTTAGCACACAGAGTCCTATCTCTGACTAACACAGGACTATCTTTGCAAACAGAATTCAACAACATAGAAGAGTCCCTAACTAATGGACTATGCACACACAACTCAACACCCAGAGGCACCACAGGCAAACCGAGCTCACCCACTAACTCAGCAGAAATAAAAGAGTGGGTGGCTCCAGAGTCAAACAAACAGAAAACAGAACGAGATGACAGCTGGAGAATACCTGTGACAACTCTGTCAGTCGATCGGTCTCTCTCTCCAGCCATCGCGTACACTCTGGCCTGGCCCTGGGGTTTCTTCTGCTCAGCCCGGTCTCGATCTCTAGACCCAGATGTAGATCCTCCAGCTCCACCTCCAGAGCTACCTCTGCTCCTCTCAGCCTGAGGGCAATCAGCAATCCTATGCTCCAAGGACCCACACTTGAAGCAGGCTCCAGACTTCCTGTAGCAGTCCTGGCCTCTATGAAACTTGCCGCAGACCCGGCACTTCGGAGCGGGAGCTGATGAAGACGAACCACCTCTGTCTCGCGAACGGTCCCCAGAGCGGTCTCCAGTAGACTGCTTCTTCTGAGAAGCAGACTGATCCCTCCTATCACTGTCATCGGACCTCTGCTTCCTCTTCTGGTCCTTCCCTCCAGACTGGCGACCTCTCAAGTCAGCCTCTACCAACAGGGCGACATCAGCAACGTCCCTGAAGGTCTTGTGACGCAGCGGCGTCACAGCAGATCGGATATCCGGCCTCAGGCCGCTCTCAAACTTCCTGGCCTTCCTATGCTCGTCAGGCTCAGGTGCGAACTTAGATAGGCTGATAAACTTGCGGACGTACTCCTCAACGCTCATGTCCCGGCCCTGGCGTAGCCGGTTATACTCCAGAATGCGCTGGTCCTTATAAACATCGGGGTAGAACTGCTTATTGAACTCCCCAATGAACTGCTCCCACGTCCAAGGCTGTGGGAACTTCCCCATCACTGACCTCCACCACTCCTTGGCTTCGGCCTTGAACAGAAAAGTAGCGAAGTCGACCTTCTGCTCCTCCTCAGAGCCCATCACTCGAAGCAAATCCTCCACCTCTGACAGCCAGTGGCTGGCCTCCTGGGGATCTCCTGCCCCATCAAATGACGGCGGCTTCAGCTTCATGAACTCCTGAAGCGCCTTCACGTTCCTCCCTCCAGCATCTGCCCCAGCCGGGCCTGCTCCGCCAGCTGGTCCTCCTCCAGCTGGACCACCCCCTGCAGCCATGGTCTGCATGAGCTGCGTCATGAATGCTGAACAGCATCAGCAACATTCCCTGGAGGGTTATTCGCTCTCCTTGGCGGCATTCTGAAAGTCCAACAGCAGACAGTTAGACTCCGACACTAACACTGACATTTCTGACTGACTGGCTAACTTAAAATCCCAGCAGATTAGAACCCAGAGCTCTGATACCACTAAATGTAACACCCCCAAACACTGGCCTAGGAGTTAGGGGTATTACACGCCGCGTATTATTACATAATAACGCAAGGCTCTAATAAACAGAATTAAACAGATAATCAAATAAGGCCCAAACGAAATACTTCAATACAGTATTATCGAAGAGATGTTAAAACATCCCAAAACATTATTACAGAACCCACCAAACAGATGTCAAAAGCGGAAGCTTAACAAAATATGCCCAAAGGCTCAAATTCAATACAAAGGTCTCAAAAGAAGCTAAATACAAAGCAGCTAAACTCCAGAAGCTGAGGGGAGACGATCCTCGCTAATCAATCTGCAAAAGCGTTAGAAGTAGGGGAATGAGCACACAACTATGCCCAGTAGATGACCAACTTCATCAACCAGCATGCTCAAAACATTTACAGAATATTGACAAATCAGAAGGAGTCAAGAATCCACAAATATGTCAGAAACAGAAACAGAAGTCCATTCACTAAGGGACTAAACAGAGCAGAAGCAGAAAACAGAGTGGGACACTAGCGATCACAGCATACAGACAGAACGAGCAACCAGCTCGTGAACAGAACGAGGAAACCTCACTCGTAAACAGAACAGGTGTAACACCCGTGAACAGAACGGGGAACATCACCCGTGAACAGAAGGATCCTACATAGCGCGCTACGAGACAGCGTAACCAGCCATCCAAAGGCTCAGACACAGAGATAACTAGGTCCCAAAACAGAAGCTTAAATACAGATAAGCATATGTGCACCAAAGGCACCAGAAAGCTCATAGATAGCTTGGAAATCAGAAGGGGAATCCAACCCCGCAAACAGAAGTCAAAACGGAGCTCAAACGAGCAAGTTATGGCCAAAACAGTAGCCTGTCCGAACTTGTGTCCGGACATCAATGTTCGGACACAAGTCGAGACTCAGAAGGCAAAATCAGACAGATGTCCGAACTTGTGTCCGGACTTCAAAGTTCGGACACAAGTCGAACCTTAAAACAGAAGAAGAGCCAGAGGTGTCCGAACATCCAAGTTCGGACGGATGTTCGGACATTTTACGAAAACAGAGACGCGGAGAGTCCGAACTTGTGTCCGGACATCCAATGTTCGGACACAAGTCGAAGCCAAAACCAGAGAACGCAGAAGGCTGTGTCCGAACTTCAAAGCTCGGACGGAAGTTCGGACACAGCGAAGATTTTCAAAAGATTAAGCGCAGAAGGGCATGTCCGAACTTCAAAGCTCGGACGGAAGTTCGGACATGCCGAAAACCTCAGAAATCAGAAGCGAATTCAAACGAACAGAGGCACAAAAACCAATCCAAATCAACACACATTACAAAACAACCTTGGGGGTTTAATCCATTGAAATGGCATTAAACCGACATAAACCACACACAAACAAGATCAAATCAGTGAGTAAATGCAGAACCCAAACTCCCCAAGGCTGAACACACGGATCGAATCCGAAAGCCACCTACCTCGAATTAACAGCAGAGACGAAACCCGGTCTGAACCAGAGAATCTCAAATCCGAAACAGAGCAACCGACCACGCCGACACAGCAAGTCAGACCAAATGCAATTCCAGGATTCTGAATAACTACAACGCAGAACAATGCCAATTCAGAAACGCAAACCTAACCCAAAAACTGAAACTGCAGTCCAAACTGTAACGAAACCCTCACCTGAATCCAACGTCGAACACACAGACGGAGCCAATCGCAGCAGAGAAAGAACGGAACTGAAGCCAACGCTGAATCACAATCAGATTGGGAAAGAAATTAGAATGAGAAGAACTCAGAACCGAGGGATTAACGAACAAAGTAATCTGACAACTCTACCTCGAAGAAACCAGCAATTCGCAAGGACTAGCAATCTGCAGTGGAACCTTGACAGCAGAATAATGAGGCTTGACTGATCGAGAGAAAGAACGGCTTTGAGAGAGAAGAGAGAGAGAGCAAGGAAGAGAGGAGCGTGAACGATCGTGAGAACGTGTTAGAAGTGAGGGTAATTAAGAAGGAAAGAAATAAAATAATAAGAGTTTATTAAGTTAATCTCACCAGAATTTAAATGGGAAGGAAGAAAGACCTTTCAACCCATGTCTTTATTCAGAAGGACGTCCATGTCCTAAATCCAAAATGAACCAACTTAATGAACCATAGTAACTTAAATAAAATATAACCAAATCTTGGGTTATAACAAACATACGCATTCATTCATGGTTTAATTGTGGTAATTGCGCACAGAAGATGCGAATACCATTGATAAGTGTGTTTGTTTGTTAACAATTGTGTGTGATAGTACAAGTGTAGGGAGTAGAGAAACTCCCAGGGAACAAAAAAAAAAACCCGACAGTGTACAAACGTGAAACTGTGTGTTGTATTTTGATAAAATATATGTGTATATATATATTATATAGTGATTCATGAAAGGGTATGAAACCGACATAGAACCTAGTGAGAATAAGATTCCCTAGGTAACAAGATTAAGGTGTATGTAGATAACTGATAGACGAAGTTCTATCCCTTGGAGATGTTGTGATCATGATTAGAATGATTAAAAAGATAGAAAATTGGAAATGAGTGATTTATTTGATGCTTGAAAATGAAGTGGGAAGTGGAACTTGATTTGCATGCGATCAAGGGAAGCCGAACACAAATTGGGGTGGAAGGATAGTTCAACACTGATGCTGATCACATTAGGGTCGAATGATTCTTGAAGCTCCCCTTAAGTGGTCACAAATAACCACGCTAAGAAAAGAAGCAAAGAGCATAAGTTGGACTTGGAGTTGTGTGTGTTTTCAAAAAGGATTTTGAATTGGTATTTATAAAACGTCGATAGATGCTTTACATAATTTAAGTTCTCTTACTTAACCTCACAAGGAAAAATTTTAAATTTAAGTGATTGTTTTGATCTCCCAAGGGAACGGGGACCAGAAGGTGTCCATCGCGACCGGGTTCTGCGGGATCACAGTTTATATCAAAGATATTTTGATTGCTATACATGCTATGACATGTTGTGTGGTATGTGTAATAAATATTATTTTGACCTTGAGTTCTTAAAGTGTATGCTATTAAGACCTATGAGTCTAAATGTGTTGTGTTACATAGACCTATGTGTCTAAAGGCTGTTATGTTATCAAGACCTATGTGTCTGAATGTTGTTATGGTACCCAGACCCAAGAGTCTAAGGGTTGTTATGTATGTGTCAATGTTGTTAAGATACCCGGACCATTGAGTCCGAGGTTATCATGTGAGTATGTTATGTTATGTATGGATGTGAATGTGTTACCTGGACCATTAAGTCCGAGGTTGTAATGTAAAGTGTGTTTGGTTATGGAAGTTTTATTTTTATAAGTAATCCCCGTGTTCTAATCTAATGTTGTGTGGGAAGTGTGAACTTCGAGGACGAAGTTCTTTTAAGGGGGGTAGATTGAAATACCCCAAACCTTGATATGTGGTTTAAATATTAAACTATGGTATATAAAGGCTAAAAAAGTGCCTTAGAGACATCAGTGAACAATTTAAACCATAGTAAATGCAATAAAGCACTAAGATACAGTTTGAGCAAAAACATGCTCTAAGCTAGGAGTGAACTTGTTAGGACCCAAAGAGCCTACCAAGACTTAACGATATTCAATTATGATTTAATAAGGCTAATTAAGCCCTTAGGAAACTTTGGTAGACAGTTAAACCAAACAAAACACAAGAATAACCTTAAAGTCAATAAGGGCGAAAATGTGCTCTAAGCTTGGGATAAGCTTGGTTAAGACCTAATGAACTTACCAAGACCTTATTTATATACTAATGAACATATTAAACCAATTATCAAAGAAAACCAGCTTGAAAACAAGTTAAAACACAAAAAGTGCTTTAAGGAGTCTTAAAGCACGTTTTTGAAAAATTGTCTTGTAAATGAGTTTGAGTGGCTAAATGTCTATCATTACTCTTTAATTAATAGTGTACTACTTAGTATCACATTTGGAAGTCTATATCAGTGGGAAATCAAAAATTTCACATCTATGTGCCTTGTTTTTATGAATAGTAACTTTTATAAGCTAGTTTGTTACATATGTTATTATAAGTAAGTTAATTGGTCAACAAAGACCAAAAACACCCTTCTTATTAAATGGGGGCCGGTTTTCATGGTGTGAGTCACCACCCTTGCTAGCACTTATCAAATAAATACATAAAGGATAAAGCAAGTTACTATTTGCTTTTAACAAATAAATATCTTAAGCTAGCTACTTACCTTCTCATTCTCTTCTTTCCTTTCATTTCCCACGGTTGCCATCTTCTTCCTCCTCTCTCCATCGGTTTCCAACAGCACCATCTCATTCTTCATCTTCTTTCACTTGTAACTTGTGATTCCATGCTCCAAAATCAATTTCAAGACTACCCTTGTCTTAGTTAGATCAAGCTCTTCATTTCCCTCTTTTCAAATCTTCAAGAACTCAATTTTGGTGCCATGGAGATTCACCATTGAAGGAGCTTGAGCTCACCTTTCCACATATTATTGTTCTCCTTTGCTTCAAGGTAAGGAAACTCAAAGAAAAATGATGTTTCCTTCATGTTTTGTGTTGTCCGAAAATTCACCTCACAATGGTGTCTTTACCTTGCTTGTTTTAGCTTCATTTGAATCTTCCAAGGGCTTGGAGGAGTCCTCTCTTGATACTTATTCAAGCTCTCTTTCCATTCCAAGGTAAAACAATCATTTTAATACCTTAAGATAATATATGTAACTAGGGTTTACAATGAGATGAAGCTCAAAGCTTGTATACTCATTATATTATTTGTATAATGTTTAGAAGTTGACAAGCAACTAAAAGCCTTGCAAATTTAGTCAAGGAAACAAGAAAGAAGTTTGTGAGGAAAAAGAGGAAAACAAACTATCTCAATGTAGTTTAAATGCCTTAGGAAAATTAGCTTGATTTGCTTAATAAAATACCTAAGGAGCCAATGGCAAATGAGCTAGTAAAATGCTCTCAAGGAGTTTATTAAGGCATATGTATTCTTGAGGTGTATTTGCAGGTCAAGGCAATATATATGTGGAAATTCAGTGTTTATGGTTTATGCAATTTAAGGGCCTAAGAGCCATGTTATTTAAGGGCCTAAGTGCCAAGCAATTTAAGTTTATGCACTATATTGTGAGTGTGTAAAATTTGGTGAAGTTTGTGTGTGAGGAAGCTCTTGGTGGACTTAAGTGTTCTTGAATGAATAAGGTAAAAACCTAAGTGTTTGGATGTGAGAAATACGAGAGAAGCTATGGCAAAATTTGGAAAATGTATAAGAAGTTCTAAGTGTTTTAAATAAGTCTTGGTGAACTAGGAAGTGTAAAGGTGAACAAGTGTTTTACTAGGGAAAAAAACATGTGCTAAGGTGATTTAGAGTGATACAAGGATTTAGGATTATCTTGGAAGTTCTAGGAATTCAATGTGTGTTTTGAGAATGTATTAAAGTCATGGAGAAGCTGTTTAAGGTTTAGGAATGTTGATGTACAAGGAAGGAATGATGTTTAGGTAAGATGTCAAAAAGGAGATTTAGTTAGTAAGAAAAGAAGTTGAGAGATGATGTTAAGGGTAGTGAGGAAACACCTTGGTATAGTGGTCATTATAGGTGAAATACCACCTATAAATCTTAAGGAGAAAACATTCCAAGTGTAGGAATTTTGTAAGAAATTTGTGAATGATAAAATGGTTTTGGCGAGTGATTTAAAGAGTTAAGCATATGGCTAAAGGTGTGTTTGAAGTGCCAAATGATGTTAGAACACATTAGGAGGATTAAGGAGAGTTTGGAGGATATTTGACAAAGTTTGGACAAACTCTGATGTTGTTGACCCAGTGGTCCGACCCAGTTGTGGGTCGGACAACTCTGTTTAGTCACCTGTTGGAGTTTCTGGAATGGTCCGACCAGAGGTCTTGGGTCGGACATGGGTCGGACATGTGTGCTCTAAGTCTCTGGAATGGTCCGACCCAGATGGTTGGGTCGGACAGGTGTATTTAAAAGACGGGAAAAGTTTCTGGAACGGTCCGACCCAGTTGTGGGTCGGACGGGGGTCGGACGGCCACAAGTATGAAAAAAAAAATTTGTTTAAGGTTATGAATGATGGGGATTATTAAGTAATGATGTTATAAGATTACTAAGGACATGTTAAGTGAGTTATAAGGACAATTAAGTAGGTGGAAAGTTGGAGAAAAATGTGAATGTAAACAAGTTAAAAATGTGAAGTTATTTAACAAGTTAACAGGGTTAACTATGAACTTTGACTTTAAAAATAATGTTACCCCGATGTTAATAAAAGTATATGTAATGTATCAGTTGTTCGAGAATTGTGGACGGAACATAAGTGGACATGATAAAGTGGACTCCGGTGACAGGTATGGTTTTCTTGCAACCTGTGTCCTACCGGATTACACCGGCTTGTATGCTAATGTGTTTTTCTGTATGTTTGCCACGTTGTAAGATAATACATGTAATGAGTTACAGTAATTCATTAGGTGATCTTCTATTCCGTACCATTTAACCTCGGCAGTTACCTTAGTTAAACTGAGTCTAGGATCACATGAGAGTTCGGTATTCGGATTAAACGACCCGAACATGGACGTTCTAACCACGGCTATGCGTGTGTTTAATTGTGTGATAGATATGTGAATGTAGGGATCTCCCTTGTGTGTTAACCCAGTTGTAATATGTATGGTGTGTAGATGTGATAGACTCCATAGTGGGGTCTAACTATATTTTAAAGAAGGAATGTACTAACAGTGGTGAGGAATCCGGTTTGTCGGGGCGCGTTGTTGGGATGGGATCCTTCTTAGCCTTACCCTTCTCTCTGTTATGGTTTTCCCTCAGGGTTTGATCCCATTAGCTTATTCCAAAGCTTAGCTATTCTGACTTATGATCGGTTTGGGGGAACAGTGTTTGTGTGGTGTTCGGGCCACAAAACCGAACCATCTTAACTTAAGTTCCCGTCCGACTATTAGGACGGGTAATGAGTGTTGAAACGAGTTTATCATGAGGGTGACATCATTTCCAGGCTCTCATCCTGAATTATCAATGTTTGGGTCGGTTCCTAAGAGAGCCGCTCCCGTTATGTTATGTGTTGTTGTTGTAATGCAATTTCTATGCGATGTATTATGTGCACTTGTAACGTGAAAAGGGTTGTTATGTGTTGTTATGTGATGTATGTTATACATTGTAATTGTGGAGTATGGTGGATATGGATATGAATCCCAGTTTGTGATAAGAGGCGTTTAAGGAAACCGATTAATGGGGTAGTTGTCGTCTATTAAGGAAGTAGTCCATTGAGAGAGAAACCACTCTAGGGGTAATGAATACCATGAGGACTTGTCAAATGAGGATGTGTTATCGTTTGTTGAGCCCCTCGAGGCGAAATGTTATGTGTTGTGTGTTTACAGTTGCATGCATGATCTAAATATAATCAACCGCATGCTAAGACGACAATTAGTTGCGTGGCCCGGTAGCATGTGGGCTGCGGGATTACCATACCAGCAAAGGTGCTGAGCCCCTTGGGGGCCACCCTTTCTCTTCTTTTCCTATTTCAGGTACAAAGAGCAGGAAGCCGTTCGAGAGTAGGACGGGGTAGTCGTTGTACATGGGTAATCATTTAAGTTGTATATGTACAGTAGGTGTAGTAAGACCGAGATTGTTATCGGCATCAGTTTGTGAATACTCGGTATAGTTGAAAGGTGTATGTTGTTGTTGTGTTAATGGAAAGGGATAGTAATGTGTAGTCGCTCGGGAGTCTAGTCCATCAGACCGGTACAATTGTATATGTAATAGCCTTGTTAGCCACGCGGGTGGTTAACGGCGTGTAACACCAAGAAGTTAAGTAATGTGATGAAGTTTGTTTCCGCTGCAGTTTGTTGTTAAGTGTGTTAATGTTGGAGGGGTGTTACAAAAAGTGGTATCAGTGCGAAGTATCGCTCTGATGACTGAATTACCGAGCTTAGGAAGTACCGAGTTAGGATTTTAGTACTTTGGGTTAAGGGTTGAGTGATAGCATGAGAGATACGCTAGTTAGGAGTAACCAGTGTGTACTGGAAACCTACAAATCTTCCCACCCTCCACAAACCCTGTTTTATAACTTGGGAAAGAACGCCGGAGAGATGGAAGTCCACTCTTACTCGGGAATACCCGATCTGGCTGTTATTAAATACCTTTAGAGTACGGGAGAACCGGTCATACGGTAGATCCCGAAGAGTGGGAATCCCGGAGACGGTTTCCATATGAACAATGTTAACCGCATTAATAGCGAAGGATGAAGAATTTTGTGTATAAGGGAATGGAATTTCCGGCAACCTGGGTCGACATGCAGAGCAGTCGAGAATAACCAGCTTGCAACACACCGACCGTGCAACAGGCAAGAAGTGGATCAATGAAACCCGAGACGAGTGTCTACGGGACCACAGTTGTTAAATGACACACCAACGGTATACCGACCGACAAAGGAACTACAATGTAGTGCCCAAACAAGAGACAAGTCTCAGTAACCACGACAAATGGGTGGAACGGGCTACGAAGAGGAAACAATAAAAGAAAAAGGGGTCTCCCAGAATGGGAAACACCCTAGTTAATGATTATCATGTGAAGACAGTGAGAAGTCACCTAGAGGAGTTATTATCAAGACAGTAAGATCAGTGAGGGCCAACAAGGCCACTGATGACAGTGTGGGTAAAAACAATACTGCAACCACTATGTGTGCTTCACCGATAGCCAGTTAGCATGGCGCACTTGCTATAGCAAGTGCTGCTATAACAGGGCTGTTCGGGAAATTTATAACCACTACAAAGTACATGGTAAAGTACCATAAAGTTAAATGTGATCGTCATAACAGTGGAAGGGCCTGTTAGCCTAACCTCTGTAATTGGAAATACACTAGTCAGCAAGAAGCTAGATTTGGTTAAGGCAAGAAGGCATTGTAAAACCATGAGAATTTTTCTTTCAACTTAGATTTATTCAAACTCTTTTCTTTTCAAAACCAGATTTTCTTTCAAACCAATATTATTTCTAACCTTCTTCTAAACCAAACCAGTAAAACCAAGGGCAGTTGATAAGAATTCAACAATGGATAAACTTTCCCTCGATTAAGTTCGGGAAGCATGGAATGAATATTGTCACGGGACAATATAAGGGAGTTGACAACAGAATACTTCACCTAGGCGTGTGACGGACACTACGAGTGTACCAACTGTAATGTGGGACGACCGCACTCCGATAGGAGCTTGTGGGCCTGACAGACCTACTTATGGGTTAGTTGGGTAAGTAGTGATGTATCAGTATGGTACCCCACATATGTATACAAGTAGAGTCCGATACACGGGAAGTAGTCGACTCCGTACTACGGTCAGCAGTATAAGTCAAACAAGAACTAAGGATTACCATGAATGGTTGAAGTTAAGGAACTCAGTTAAGTTAACGAGACTAAAGGAATTAGTGAATTCCTTTCAACGAAATGCTTAAGAGTCAGGAGGTGCGAAGTGCACTAACTGTAATGTAAAGACATCGTATACGTCTTAAGGATCCTCAGGGATAAACATGTTAGCTGGAACGGTGACCCAGCCTGTCCATGGCTAAGCAGATGCCTAATGTGGACACATTAATGTGCAATGAACGGGATGAAACTCCCAGAATGAGTACCTACCCTACCAGGAAATGTTGATCTTCACAGAAGGAGATAATAAGCCAGTTAAGAACGCAAACGGCGTGGCTAACGGAATATACCAATAAGTGTGAACCAGATGTAAAGGCATAACTTAACAACACCCAGGAGCAATCCTTGAAGGGTGTTCGCATCAACAATTGTTGAACGAAATGCATGACAGAAGCACAAGGGTTGAAACTAACACCCAGTTTAGACATAAGTTGTCAGGAGACGGACTGACAAACCTAAGGGGCATCCCATGAAAGGAAACGGAATGCAACGACCTTGTCATGGAGCTCAATATAATATCCAAACCATGTAATGTTGTACAGAGAAGTACATGTGTGTGGACAGCCTACAATGAGCGCAGCTCAAGGCAGTAAGGCTTATAAGCCACAAATAAAATGTGTTATGTAAATTAGATTGATTGCAGAAGTTTATGTTATATAAGTGAATAGAGTGGAGAACGAACCACTGCATTAAGAGTGGGGATACCTCTCGATATTGTGAGACCGCAGGAGCGGTATGGTAGTTATGTGTATCAAGCCCAAGAAATATGTTAAGGATTGACCATGTTGATATTGCGAGAGAACAGTTAGTTTAGTAGCTTGTGAAGCACCCGGCTGAATAACAGCGGCTTGTAACTCGAGTGAGCCACGCTCCAGGAGCATACAGTAGTCGTCCAAATGGATGGCGAACCATAATACGAGTGATGTAAGTATATGTGTGGAAGTTAATATGACAGTAAATACCATATAAGTTATTGTTATACAATAAGTAAGAGCACGGTGCACAGCAAGCGACCGTTGTATAAGTGTTGTTGAATAATAATGTGGCAGATAAGACCAGTTATGAGTTAAACTCAGTGGAGATGCAAGGTAAGCAATGTTAAACAGGCTGGGAAATAAGCCAGTGGCCAGTATTACGAGATCGGAATCTCAATGAAACGCAGTGTGAATTCCATGGCGAATTGCATAAGAGATTTACTGTCAAGAGTTTACGCCTCTGCACTCTGTATGACTGAGTGTTTTGGTATTGCACTTGCGCAGTAATGATCGAGTGGGATAGCTAGGAATAGGAAACATGTTAATTGTGGAGGAATAATGTTATAATGGCCGATGCATAGGAAATGCAAGGCCGCACCAATAAAAGAGTACTTGTGCAAAACCAAATTTGGAGACATGATTAACAGTAAGTGACTACAGTAGCACTAACTGCTAAATATCGGTATGGAATATACCCCAAATGTTGTAAATAGCTGAGAGAGCACTACACACTAGGTAGTAGCTCAATCTCAACCGACAGTAAGTCGGAAGGGAACAAGTCAATCATTGTGAAATACATAGCTGTATACATAGTAAATCGTTATGGAAGTAGATAGAAAGTTTATAACTCACCGAATTCGCTAACGGTAAGAGATACCACGCGTCGGTTGAGAAACCATTGTTACCAAGATGAAGGTGACAATTGGGGATGTACAATACAGTAAGAATAACAAATGGGGCAATTAAGCTCTACAATTATTGGAGTTTCGCAGCAGAAACTAGTGAGCCAGTAATTCAAGTGTTGAATGTGCATGGTAAACATGAGTGAATGGCTAATTATTAATGCCTAGAAGCCTCACAGGCCAGAACCGAAACCAGTTAAGAGTTAAAGCAAACTCCAATGAGAATTCTTGGTTTAGGAACTAAACCGCTAATATGGTTAAGATCCTCTAATCAGAATCCATTGTGTAATAGACCGCGTGGAAGTCAAAACACTTCACGACTGGCAGAACATTTTAAGTCAATGTTTAGTGATTGATTACGTGGGCGTAATCCCTTTTAAGGGGGTAGAGCGCAAAACCACTTAGTGTGTATTACCGTACAAGTGTACGTGATTTAGTTGTGCATAGCACAAAATAATTTGTTTTGATGATTGGTGTGTGTGTTATGTAAACATACGCATTCATTCATGGTTTAATTGTGGTAATTGCGCACAGAAGATGCGAATACCATTGTGATAAGTGTGTTTGTTTGTTAACAATTGTGTGTGATAGTACAAGTGTGGGGAGTAGAGAAACTCCCGGGGAACAAAAAAAACCCGACAGTGTACAAACGTGAAACTGTGTGTTGTATTTTGATAAAATATATGTGTATATATATATTATATAGTGATTCATGAAAGGGTATGAAACCGACATAGAACCTAGTGAGAATAAGATTCCCTAGGTAACAAGATTAAGGTGTATGTAGATAACTGATAGACGAAGTTCTATCCCTTTGAGATGTTGTGATCATGATTAGAATGATTAAAAAGATAGAAAATTGGAAATGAGTGATTTATTTGATGCTTGAAAATGAAGTGGGAAGTGGAACTTGATTTGCATGCGATCAAAGGAAGCCGAACACAAATTGGGGTGGAAGGATAGTTCAACACTGATGCTGATCACATTAGGGTTGAATGATTCTTGAAGCTCCCCTTAAGTGGTCACAAATAACCACGCTAAGAAAAGAAGCAAAGAGCATAAGTTGGACTTGGAGTTGTGTGTGTTTTCAAAAAGGATTTTGAATTGGTATTTATAAAACGTCGATAGATGCTTTACATAATTTAAGTTCTCTTACTTAACCTCACAAGGAAAAATTTTAAATTTAAGTGATTGTTTTGATCTCCCAAGGGAACGGGGACCAGAAGGTGTCCATCGCGACCGGGTTCTGCGGGATCACAGTGTATATCAAAGATATTTTTGATTGCTATACATGCTATGACATGTTGTGTGGTATGTGTAATAAATATTATTTTGACCTTGAGTTCTTAAAGTGTATGCTATTAAGACCTATGAGTCTAAATGTGTTGTGTTACATAGACCTATGTGTCTAAAGGCTGTTATGTTATCAAGACCTATGTGTCTGAATGTTGTTATGGTACCCAGACCCAAGAGTCTAAGGGTTGTTATGTATGTGTCAATGTTGTTAAGATACCCGGACCATTGAGTCCGAGGTTATCATGTGAGTATGTTATGTTATGTATGGATGTGAATGTGTTACCCGGACCATTAAGTCCGAGGTTGTGATGTAAAGTATGTTTGGTTATGGAAGTTTTTTTATAAGTAATCCCCGTGTTCTAATCTAATGTGTGGGAAGTGTGAACTTCGAGGACGAAGTTCTTTTAAGGGGGGTAGATTGAAATACCCCAAACCTTGATATGTGGTTTAAATATTAAACTATGGTATAAAGGCTAAAAAAGTGCCTTAGAGACATCAGTGAACAATTTAAACCATAGTAAATGCAATAAAGCACTAATATACAGTTTGAGCAAAAACATGCTCTAAGCTAGGAGTGAACTTGGTTAGGACCCAAAGAGCCTACCAAGACTTAACGATATTCAATTATGATTTAATAAGGCTAATTAAGCCCTTAGGAAACTTTGGTAGACAGTTAAACCAAACAAAACACAAGAATATACCTTAAAGTCAATAAGGGCGAAAATGTGCTCTAAGCTTGGGATAAGCTTGGTTAAGACCTAATGAACTTACCAAGACCTTATTTATATACTAATGAACATATTAAACCAATTAGCAAAGAAAACCAAGCTTGAAAACAAGTTAAAACACAAAAAGTGCTTTAAGGAGTCTTAAAGCACGTTTTTGAAAAATTGTCTTGTAAATGAGTTTTGAGTGGCTAAATGTCTATCATTACTCTTTAATTAATATGTGTACTACTTAGTATCACATTTGGAAGTCTATATCAATGGGAAATCAAAAATTTCACATCTATGTGCCTTGTTTTTATGAATAGTAACTTTTATAAGCTAGTTGTAACATATGTTATTATAAGTAAGTTAATTGGTCAACAAAGACCAAAACACCCTTCTTATTAAATGGGGGCCAGTTTCATGGTGTGAGTCACCACCCTTGCTAGCACTTATCAAATAAATACATAAAGGATAAAGCAAGTTACTATTTGCTTTTAACAAATAAATATCTTAAGCTAGCTACTTACCTTCTCATTCTCTTCTTTCCTTTCATTTCCCACGGTTGCCATCTTCTTCCTCCTCTCTCCATCGGTTTCCAACAGCACCATCTCATTCTTCATCTTCTTTCACTTGTAACTTGTGATTCCATGCTCCAAAATCAATTCAAGACTACCCTTGTCTTAGTTAGATCAAGCTCTTCATTTCCCTCTTTTCAAATCTTCAAGAACTCAATTTTGGTGTCATGGAGATTCACCATTGAAGGAGCTTGAGCTCACCTTTCCACATATTATTGTTCTCCTTTGCTTCAAGGTAAGGAAACTCAAAGAAAAATGATGTTTCCTTCATGTTTTGTGTTGTCCGAAAATTCACCTCACAATGGTGTCTTTACCTTGCTTGTTTTAGCTTCATTTGAATCTTCCAAGGGCTTGGAGTAGTCCTCTCTTGATACTTATTCAAGCTCTCTTTCCATTCCAAGGTAAAACAATCATTTTAATACCTTAAGATAATATATGTAAGTAGGGTTTACAATGAGATGAAGCTCAAAGCTTGTATACTCATTATATTATTTGTATAATGTTTAGAAGTTGACAAGCAACTAAAAGCCTTGCAAATTTAGTCAAGGAAACAAGAAAGAAGTTTGTGAGGAAAAAGAGGTAAACAAACTATCTCAATGTAGTTTAAATGCCTTAGGAAAATGAGCTTGATTTGCTTAATAAAATACCTAAGGAGCCAATGGCAAATGAGCTAGTAAAATGCTCTCAAGGAGTTTATTAAGGGCATATGTATTCTTGGGTGTATTTGCAGGTCAAAGGCAATATATATGTGGAAATTCAGTGTTTATGGTTTATGCAATTTAAGGGCCTAAGAGCCATGTTATTTAAGGGCCTAAGTGCCAAACAATTTAAGTTTATGCACTATATTGTGATGTAGTGTAAAACTTGGTGAAGTTTGTGTGTGAGGAAGCTCTTGGTGGACTTAAGTGTTCTTGAATGGAATAAGGTAAAAACCTAAGGTTTGGATGTGAGAATATACGAGAGAAGCTATGGCAAAATTTGGAAAATGTATAAGAAGTTCTAAGTGTTTTAAATAGTCTTGGTGAACTAGGAAGTGTTAAAGGTGAACAAGTGTTTTACTAGGGAAAAAAAACATGTGCTAAGGTGATTTAGAGTGATACAAGGATTTAGGTATTATCTTGGAAGTTCTAGGAATTCAATGTGTGTTTTGAGAATGTATTAAAGTCATGGAGAAGCTTGTTTAAGGTTTAGGAATGTTGATGTACAAGGAAGGAATGATGTTTAGGTAAGATGTCAAAAAAGAGATTTAGTTAGTAAGAAAAGAAGTTGAGAGATGATGTTAAGGTGTAGAGGAAACACCTTGGTATAGTGGTCATTATAGGTGAAATACCACCTAGAAATCTTAAGGAGAAAACATTCCAAGTGCTAGGAATTTTGTAAGAAATTTGTGAATGATAAAATGGTTTTGGCGAGTGATTTAAAGAGTTAAGCATATGGCTAAAGGTGTGTTTGAAGTGCCAAATGATGTTAGAACACATTAGGAGGCTTAAGGAGAAGTTTGGAGGAAATTTGACAAAGTTTGGACAAACTCTGATGTTGTCCGACCCAGTTGTGGGTCGGACAGCTCTGTTAGTCACCTGTTGGAGTTTCTGGAATGGTCCGACCCAGAGGTCTTGGGTCGGACATGGGTCGGACATGTGTGCTCTAAGTCTCTGGAATGGTCCGACCCAGATGGTTGGGTCGGACAGGTGTATTTAAAAGACGGGAAAAGTTTCTGGAACGGTCCGACCCAGTTGTGGGTCGGACGGTGGGTCGGACGGCCCAAAGTATGAAAAAAAAAATTTGTTAAGGTTATAGAATGATGGGGATTATTAAGTAATGATGTTATAAGATTACTAAGGACATGTTAAGTGAGTTATAAGGACAATTAAGTAGGTGGAAAGTTGGAGAAAATGTGAAAGTAAAACAAGTTAAAAATGTGAAGTTATTTAACTAGTTAACAGGGTTAACTATGAGCTTTAGACTTTAAACAATCATGTTACCCCGATGTTAATAAAGTATATGTAATGTTATCAGTTGTTCGAGAATTGCTCGAGGAACATAAGTGGACATGATAAAGTGGAATCCGGTGACAGGTATGGTTTTCTTGCAACCTGTGTCCTACCGGATTACACCGGCTTGTATGCCAATGTGTTTTCTGTATGTTTGCCACGTTGTAAGATAATACATGTAATGAGTTTACAGTAATTCATATATGTGACGTGTCTAATTCCGATACCATTTAACCTCGGCAGTGTTAACCTTAGTTAACTGAGTCTAGGTCACATGAGAGTTCGGTATTCGGATTAAACGACCCGAACCATGGGACGTTCTAACCACGGCTATGTGTGTGTTAATTGTGTGATATGTGTATGTGAATGTAGGGATCTCCCTTGTGTGTTTAACCCAGTTGTAATACTGTATGGTGTGTAGATGTGATAGACTCCATAGTGGGGTTCTAACTAATATCTTAAAGTAAGAATGTACTAACAGTGGTGAGGAATCCGGTTTGGCCGGTCGCGCGTTGTTGGGAGTGGGTATCCTTCTTAGCCTTACCCTTCTCTTGTTATGGTTGTTTCCCTCACGGGTTATGATCTCCCATTGCTTATTGCAAAGCTTAGCTATTCTGACTTATGATCGGTTTAGGGGAACATGTGTTTGTGTGGTGTGTTCGGGCCACAAAACCCGAACCATCTTAACTTAAGTTACTCGTCCGACTATTAGGACGGTAATGAGTGTTGTATAACGAGTTTATCATGAGGGTGACATCATTCTCTAGGCTCACCAGTGAATTATCAATGTTTGGGTCGGTTCCTAAGAGAGCCGCTCCCGTATGTTATGTGTTGTTGTAATGCAATTTCTATTGCGATGTTATTATGTGCACGTTGTAACGTGAAAAGTGTTGTTATGTGTTGTTATGTGATGTATGTTATACATTGTAAATTGTGGAGTATGTGGATCATGGATATGAATCCCAGTTTGTGATAAGAGGCGTTTAAGGATAACCCGATTAATGGGTAGTTGTCGTCTATTAAGGAAGTAGCTCCATTAGAGGAGAAACACTCTAGGGGTAATGAATACCATGAGTGACTTATCAAATGAGGATGTGTTATCTGTTTGTTGAGCCCCTCGAGGCGAAATGTTATGTGTTGTGTGTTTACAGTTGCATGCATGATCTAAATATAATCAACCGCATGCTAAGACGACAATTAGTTGTGCGTGGCCCGGTAGCATGTGGGCTGCGGGATTACCATACCAGCAAAGGTGCTGAGCCCCTTGGGGGCCACCCTTTCTCTTCTTTTCCTATTTCAGGTACAAAGAGCAGGAAGCCGTTCGAGAGTAGGACGGGGTAGTCGTTGTACATGGGTAATCATTTAAGTTGTATATGTGCAGTAGGTGTAGTAAGACCGAGATTGTTATCGGCATCAGTTTGTGAATACTCGGTATAGTTGAAAGGTGTATGTTGTTGTTGTGTTAATGGAAAGGGATAGTAATGTGTAGTCGCTCGGGAGTCTAGTCCATCAGACCGGTACAATTGTATATGTAATAGCCTTGTTAGCCACGCGGGTGGTTAACGGCGTGTAACACCAAGAAGTTAAGTAATGTGATGAAGTTTGTTTCCGCTGCAGTTTGTTGTTAAGTGTTAATGTTGGAAGGGGGTGTTACAGAAGCGGTAGTGGCTTGTTGCTCGTGGAGTTGATGCATTCTCCAGCGACTAGATTCCCAGACGGGTCTATGCAGAGGTTAAAGAGATTGTAAGCTCGACAGTGGATGAAACCAGTATAGAACAGAAGGGAATGGGCAGTTGATCTACCTTACGTGAACAAGCAGGTTGGGGGTGGTTGCTTCAGGTCTCGCACACGGGGATGAGTTCCCGCATGGAATAGAAGGCAACTGGTCTCGTAGATAGAGACACTAACTCAAGGAGGAAGACTGAGTGGATTTATCGGTGCCATGAAGCTTACTGAGATAGACGGTGCAGGTGGTTTGCAAGTTACAAGGGAATGTTATGGGCGATTGAAAAAAAAAATATAAGCTTGTCGCGTGGAAGTTTATGGGCGATTAGAAGAATAATTAGCTCTGTCGTTATGGAAGTTTTGAGTAGTTTAGACTTTGAGGTCTCGAGAAACAGGTGAGGAGAAGTGTTGCATTGAGGCGTGTTTGTCCCTGTTCTTCCTTTTGTGACCTTAGTAGCGAGATACTTTTACATTTGTTGGTATCTATTTCTGAATTCGAGCACAGCTCAACCGGTTAAGACTTCGGGAAGGGTACGAAAGGTCTCGGGTTCGAATCCTGGCTAGAGCATGTTTGCTCTCCTTTTTTTTTTGTTTCAGCCTTATTTATGCCCATTTCTTGTATATATATATGCGACTGTATTAACATGTCGCGTTATTAGTTATATATACATATATATATATATATATATATATATATAGCGGCTATTTGTTATGTCACGTTATTAATTATACATATATGTGGGTACGACTATTTTATTTGTCGCGTTTTAGTTATATATACAACGTTATGATATTGTAACGTTGTGTATATGTACAGATATATATATACGTGACTGTATTAATATGTAACGCTGTCATATTTTCGGACATGTGTATGCTCGTACTAAATTTAATTGTTCGTTTGTTCACAAGTTGTTACATGCTCATAATAATGTAACACATCCCCCTTAATTTAAACCTTACGCCATAAGGTTTTATATGCTTAATTGTTTAGTCCTTAATGTAATTAATTATATGTTTAAATCATGTTTAATTAAGTAGGGGTATTTCAACCATTCCATGGTGATTTATCACCTCAACTCCATCCTATAAACACCTAGGTTCTCCAATTTACAAAGTCACCTAAAACACTTATTTCTACTTAAATTTTGCCATATCTCACCTACAATTCTAACATACCCAAATTCACCAATTCTCACCTAAATCACCTCAAAACTAGCCACACCCATAAAGGGTCCTACCAGCACATAAGTTGAATAAAAAAATTCACCAAACAACAACATAAACATAAATCTTAAATCTCTTGGCTCCAAGGCCCTTAATTCTAACCAAACTTCGCAATTGCACTAAACATCAACCAAACACATTTCCGATTCAGATTTCAATTCATATTTTGGGTTCATTCATTCATTTACCCATCCCAAATTCTAAGGCAATGAAGCTAAATATTAAGGTAAATTCTCATAAGTTCTTATTTCAAGTCTTCTCTTCTCCTCTTCCCTCTTGACTTCCCAAACCGATCAAGGGCAATGCAATTGCCAACACTCTAGACCAATGTACAAATGGTATAATGAGTACTAATTAACTCCCCTAGATTGTGAAAACAATTCATGAATTCAAGAAGAGGGCTTAAGGCATAAAATTGGACATTACCTTTGGAAACCCTGGAATCGATTTTGCCATGAATCAAGGGAGGAGCACCAATCCCCCATTGGAGACTTGGAGAATAGCTCAAACAAGGAAAGAAAAAGGCATTAAAAAGGGGCAAAATCGACCAAGCTAGAAGGATGAAGAAAAATGAAATTTTCTTGAATCTTTTTACCTTAAATGAGAGAGGAGACTCCAAGCTCCATAAAATGTGATTTCTTCTTCAAATGGGACTACACCCATGGAGATGAACTTCACCATTTTGGGATTTTGAAAAGAGAGGAATGTAGAGCTTGGTGAGGGGAACTCAAATATGTGGTTTGTTTTGCATTTGGAGCATTATTGTGGCTTGGGCAAAGAAGAGAATGGCAAGTAGCCATGGGAGGAGCTTCACCATTGGTGGGAGGTGGAAGAAGAAGGAAGAATCAGAGGAGGGGGAGTCTCACGGTGGGAAAGGAAAACAAATGGGAGAGAGAAGAGGGAAAAGTGAAATGAGTGGAGAGAGTAGGAAAAGGTATATTAGTATTTTTTTACTTTTTGACTTTTCAACTCTCTCTCTCTCTCTTTTCTTTTGTCATTTAACTAATAGAGAGGGAGGGTGAGTCACACCCAAAAACCGGCCCCACTCAATTAACCCAGCTAGGGGCGTTTTCATCTTTTACAAGAAACACTCGTTAATTTACCCGGTTTTAGCACTATTCACTAACCGGGCCCGTTTTTCTGGATTTTCTTGTTTCTTTGATTTTAATGGTTCTTAAGCTTCCGTTAATGTTAGTTATAGTTATATGGTCAACTATAATTTTTACTGGTCTGTTGACCACTCAAATTCGCGTTTTCGGGTTTCTCAAAAAACATGCTTTAAGACTCTGTTAGCGTTTTAAACCCATTATTTGGATCCGTTTTCTTCGGGAATTGTTCCCACATATTTTTTTAGGTATAATTAAGCCTTAGGAATCCATCTAGGACCCTAACCGAGGTCGTATTCCTCCTATGGTCACATAACGCTCATTTTTGTGTTTTATGCTTTTTAAGCGTTTCTCTTTTTTTTGGATTTATCTTCTTCACCAAAATATTTTAGGCACTATTAGGCCGTCAATTACACATTAGAATTATTTAATCACCATTTTTAAGTTCGGGGTATTTCATTTTTAAAAAATTAAAAAAAAATAGTGTAAACTTATAATTTATAGTTTATTTGTATCCCTCTCATACAACGCACATAGGGGGGAGAAATTGGATTGGATATTTGGATTTATCCAAAATCCAGTTAACTGAATTTTTGTTTGGATTTTTAACCGAATTTTAAAACTGGATTTAAAATTTCGGTTCTTCAGATATTCGAATTATAATTTGTTTGGATTTTGGTTTTAACTGTAAAATTCGGTTAACCAAATTATCCGAACTTTTTTAAAAGAAAAATCCCTAAATCTTTCCTTAATAGTTAATACTCTTTAAACATGACAAACAAAAAGTCAAAATTCAAAACATATCTCACATTGCTCCAACCCTTCAATTATATAATGTCATATATTCTTTTTTGTCAAATTACTTATATATAACTGGTTGTTTTGGAACATTGTTCATCGCTGCTCACCTCTAGTTTGATGTAACTAGTCTAATGTTTGAGTGAGTGCTTTCTGTTTCCGTTGTGATGAATTGGCAACTAGGGAATTCACATTTTCTAGCAGCTTATGGTTATTACTACTGCTGATGAACATGAAACAAAAAAATGTGTTGTTTTTTTTAAATCGGTTAACTGAAATTTGATTTATAAATCGGTTTTCGATTTTTTTAATTTCAGTTAATTGAAATTCGGACTGAAGGAAATTTTAGATTTTAGTTCGGTTTTTGGTTTTCAACTTAAAAAAATTTTGGATTTTAGATTATTTGGATTTGGATAATTCGGTTTTGATCAGAATTTAGATAATTCGGTTAAAAACTAATTAACCAAAATCCAATTTTTTTATAATTTGGATTTGGTTAACCGAATTATCCAAATACTCACCGCTAAACGCACAACACAGAATACTCGATATGTTTATTTCTTATTGTTATTGGTGAATTTTTATTATGTTAGAGTGAATTTTCTTAAAATACAGGAAATTTTACCTTAAACAATACAATAAATTTGTATATTCATTACTGTACCTAAAAACTTTTGTTGATGATATAGAAAAATTTTCATTGATATCTTCTAATCCACCTAAATCACCTACGGATGACACATGGATGGATGACAAATGAACAGTTGACGGATATGGTTGGTGGATGATATATGCGGGTGACGGATACGGATGATGTTTTATATGACCCAATTCATTGACATCCCTAGATCCAATAAACAAAATGTCTGGTTGATAATGTTAAACTTAATTTTATTCGAACATTGTATTCTCATAACAGATTATTTGTTATGATGTTCAATGTAATTAATTTTTAATAAAATAAATTTGTTTTGCTCTTTTGTCTATCATCTTTATATTTGGTCTTGTTTTCTAAATTTACATATATTTGGTCTTCCATATATTTTGTTTTTTTAATTTATATGTATCAAGTCAAAATATCATTTGCTTAGTAAAAAATAGAGTAATTATTAAGCCCTACACAATGGACCTAATATTGCTTATGTAAAGCAGGTATAACACATCAGTACCTTGTCAAACCGGATACACTTTACAGAACGCAATAACCATCAACTGTAAAACACTACTACAATCAACTTCGGATTCAAAATAGTGCAATTTTACATAATTATAGTAGTACGACTAATCTCACATATGTGTGAACGTTTGAAATAAATTTTATTTATGTATCAACTGATCTTACATATATATTTGTCTATCTACTATATATCATATACACCCCGATGCAACTTCATCACATCGTGCCATTACATAAAGCTAGATTTCTAGAAAGCAAAACTTAACAAAGCTAGGAGTGCCGTACTTCGGTTTTTACCATATCTAGGCCCATAAGAACTCGTATCAAAATCAAATGCCGAAGGACATACTACGACCCATCTAAAATGTGACAAGAAAAAAAAAATCATGTTGTCCGAAGAACCGACCTGTATCTATTAACAAGCCCAAAACCATCTAAGCATCTTCTAACAACTCCTAAGATCACTCCAACTAAATGTTCTAGCAACATCTGTACAGAGAGTCAACGAAGATACAAAAGTGATAAAAACAAAAGGAATCGTCCCACCCAAGTATGGCAAAACACAAGGTAAAATTATGTTCCTCCCATCTCTATGGCTGGATTTATCAAATCATTTACATTGATTGGATAGGCTCGTTTAGCCCTTGCAAACAAATTGCCCCTTCACTCGAGGCCTCATCTCTGCTAATCTTTTTCTACTCTGGTACCGAACCTGCACCACAATCAAATTCGCTCAACATCATAGTTAAAGAACTACCCTTTTTATAACATATCAAAAAGACAAAGAATTGTCACAGATATGAGCGCATACCTTCTTCTCAAAGCATCTATCCTTCCGCTTTAGTCTGAACTTTGCCAAGGCAGCTTCTCTATACGCCTTCCTTTTCGACAGCTTATCATCAGCATCATCATCATGCGCAGAGGCATCATTGCAGGTGGTGCTATTATCATTCACCTGCTCATCTTCCACACTTGTAGTCGTGCTTTTGTTCGTTAATCCATCTGCACTGGCGCAGCCAAGAACATCCCTACTAGCTGGATTACAATCAATAGCATGTTTCTGCAGTTTATCTGACGCTTCTGGCACTGCAATGGTCTCATATTGATTGCTCCTACTCTCATTCAAGTCAGGGTAGCCCATCATTGACCCACGATCAGGTTTTAGGGATGAACTAGTCAGAAAGGATGAGGATTCCCTCAAATGAAGGACAGGTTCAGGGGTAAGATCTCTGTGTTTCTTGTGCAAGGGTGAGAAGATGGAGCCAAACCCTAAACCATCCTGGAAAGAAGATGGGTTAACCACTTGAGGTGCTTCTTCGCTCCCCTCTTTGCTGTTGTTGCCAAAAAAGAAAGGGAAAGTGTAGCCATCTTCAGAAGATGTAAGTTGTGAATTGAAACCTCGGCTTTCTCCATTGATCTTGGTTGAGCTTATACTATCCGAGGATGAGTAAGAGGTTTTCAACCTTTTGTTACTGTCGAACCTGTAAAAGTTCCATTAACCATCTCAGAAACGTGCAAAAGTGGGTTCAAACTAGACACAAGCCCTCCAAAGGAGAACAAACAAGAGAAAACAAGGAATACATACCAAGAAAGAGCAGAGGCAATTGAACGGTGGGGTAAATCTTTAACCTCAGATCTTGTCAACGTGAGTTCAAGTTCAAGATCTGAAATGCTGCCACCGTTAGATTCACTATTCGAGCCAAGTTGGTGGTGTGAAGAGGTACATTCAGTTTGATGACTGTCAATATTTGCTATCAAATCTATGGCTTCTTCACATCTACCCCTTTCGTACTGGTTCATCTTCCCATCTGTACAAGACCCTACTACAGCTTCAAGGCTTTCAGGTCGAGTACTTGCATCATCTTCTCTTTCAACACCCACTTCTTGCCTGTCTGAGTTGTTGTGGCCCGAACTACACAGTTCGCTTCTTTCACATGTGACCATGAAAAACCCTGCTTTTTGAGCATATGAACTATTTAGGTTCTATGTAATGGACAGTAGAAGGGCACTGCACAAATATGCTATCTAATGGAATGGAATGGTATGTACATCAGAATGTAGAAGTACTCACTTGAGCATCATTTGCTACATCAGCTGATTGATTATTTTGCGGGCAGGAAGACAAGTTATCATTGGACTGATCATCTCTTGCTTCTTTCATTCTGGACGTAGCTTCAATCCTACAAGGACTAGTTGGGTTCTTCAGTAGGTCATGGTCATAAGTAAGCTGCAAAAGGCAAAAGTTAAATGGAAATCAGGAAAACTGCACTCACCAAGTTGTCGAATATGGAATATGAAGTGAAGGAAATAAATATTATGGCCACAGAAAACAACTTACCAATTCCCTCCTCCAAACATGCTGCCAGAGATTTTTAAGCTCGTTTTTTCTCACAGGTTTTAATAGGTAATCAGCTGCACCCTTTGCCACACACCTGAACGCAGTGCGAATGGAGTCACACGAGGACGTCACTGCACATAATCAAACAAAAAAGGCCACCATTGAATATCATTCGTCCAACTCCAAAAGCAAAGACAAAACAGAGATGAGTAAATATGTGAAGACTTACTTATGACAGGGATTTTCTTACAGCCATCATGCTCCATCATCAAAGTAAGAAGAGCATATCCAGATATTGATGGCAGATCCACCTCTGTCAGTACGAGGTCTATGTTGTTATGGCTTCGCTTCAGGATATCCCATGCCTTTAACCCATCACCAGTAGCAGCGACTGGGTATATTTGACAGAAGAAAAAAATCAGGATCTTATCCTCAACGTGTATATATAGGACGACACTCCTGACAAAATACACATCTATCTAACTGCATATAGGATCCTAAAGCCTCACTGGAGCTCCTAATAAAGCATTAGCTTTCATCTCCTGCATTTTCTATCTTTATTTACGGGCATTATTCTGTCACCGAACGATTGATTACAGTTTAATTACTACCCTATAATTGAAAACTTTACCAACAAGAGTCGACGCAAGAAGAGTATTTCCTATAGACCAAACCGAGAATCCAAGTTCAAGGACTGATGACAGATAAAAGGCAGTATGTTACGTGATAGATTACGAAGCAAAAATAATCCCACAGAAATCTCGATGTAGACAAAAAAAAATGCCAGAACAAAGATCACTAACAGGAAAAACGGATCCAAGTCAGACAGCGGAAAGAGCATGGTGTAGAAAAATGATAATCACCTTTGTAATTGCACTTTTTAAGCAGGGCAGCGATGATCTGACGAGTGGAATCATCAGCTTCGACCAAAAGAACTCTAATACCAGTCTTAGGAAGACAATCTTCCCATCTCAGAACACCACTTTCACCCTTTGTCTTCACTTCACAATCTTCTTCCAGCTTCACCAACCTGTTGATTTCTTCGGTTTCTTCCTCCATCATCATCTCCTCATGGCAACCATCAATCGCTCTTGAATCACCCATATCAATTGTTATCCAAACCCTTTGCTCTCGACAAAATACCCACGAAATTTTAGACCATTAAACGTCTCACCCATAACGCAACAAACTCTTCCCACTACCACCAGAGCTTCCAAAGCAAGATTGAACCCGCCATATATGCGACTTATACGCAGGCAACAGAGTAATATGTTGAAGGAATGACAAAAAGGAAACCCGGAAGAGTATCTATCCCGCTGGCTGATCAGGTGTACTGGATAAGTACTAGAAATCAGAAGATGAGCTCAGATCTGGAGAAGAATCACGCACAAGGAGAGGAGAGAAAAGAACTTTCAAATTGGTCTCTGGGTTGTGCTTGTATATATAAACCAATAACAGAAAGGTTACTGGTTTGCTTGTGGTTTTGGAAACTCAAACCGCCTTTCGTTTCAGCAACTTTTTAAATTGAACATTTGGAACTTAACTAAACTTTAGTTCTCAGCCGCTAAGTGTCGCTAAAATATCTCCACACACCGAGATCTTCTCAGGGTTGCTTTCGGTAGTTTCCCCTACCTCTTGTCTTATATTCCCTCTAATCTAGGGGTGGAAAATCAAAAGACCGGTCGTCAGTGGCTCTAGAATCAAGATGGGCTGACATGGGGAGTTTCTAGTCACGTATTTGATTTGATATTCGATCAGGACGATTATTTCCTGCGGTTCTAATGAATCCGCAGCAGCGGGTCCACCACACAACACGTATCGACGACCAGGGGATCATTCGGGGGGATATTTTCTTTCTGATTGTGGGGTAGGGATTATTTATACTTCCTGACCAGCGGTGAAAGATTAGATGGAGGAAAAAGAAACACGTGGAAAGTGAAGCAAGGATCCTTTTCAATTTGTGGTTGAATGAGTTTTTTTTTTTTGAAAATTTAAGATAGTTTCAAATTCATATAATATTATTTTTTTTCGTAATTTAGATTTAAACATATTTAAATGTTATTAAAATTGATAAAATTTATATGGATGATAAAATGTTATTTTTTTGTCCAATATCAAATTTGAAGTTTTTAAGCTCATATGTGACATGTGGGACCCAATGATCTTTAGCATCGTCCATGTAAAATTTCATTAATTTTGAACAACATTTAAACATATTTAAATCTAAATTACGAAAAAATATTGATATTTTATGAATTATAAATTAAACAGTGGTATCTTGTTATTTTTTTTTTATGAGTTTTAGCGAGAAGGCTATGTAGCTATTTTTTTTGTTATTTTTGTAGTGCTAAAGTTTATTTCGCTTTATAAGTATCATTATGAAATTAGTATCAATATTTATTACTAATATCGGATTTGATATCTGTATGTTAGCACAACATTTATATATAGTATAATTTTATAGAGTAAGAGTAAAAGTAGATGTATGTTATTTATAGTAATATTAAGATGTAATCAAAAAGTTATCTTTGTGATTGGTTGTCTACTAGACTGTTCATGGTAAGGGCTGTCTTCGGTGATGGTATATATGTGGTACAAATGTGGTATTTTTGAGTTTGACATTTTTGGTAAAAAATGCAAAACCGCCATCTCCAAACAATAATTTTCAAAACAGCCACAAATATACCAGCACAAAACAACCAACAATTTATGCTGCAAATATAATGAATACTGCAAACAGAGGCGGAGCCAGAAAACTGTAATTAAGGGGGTGAGAATATTTTAATAATATAAATTAATTTTTAATAAATTAATTTAAATTTTAGATTAATATATTATAAATTAGTTTATTTTCCCTTTTTATTTTTAATTTTTTTATAAATATTGGTATACTAAATTATAAATTAATGAAAATAATATATGTAACACCCTGGAATTTACCTCAAATGATAGCTTAAGAAAATACAAATCCATCGGCGCAAACGGAAGTCAAAACGGAGCTTGAATGAGCAAGTTATGGTCAAAACAGCACCATGTCCGAACGTGTGTCCGGACATCAACGTTCGGACACAAGTCGAGACTTTAGAAACCAAAAACAGACTGATGTCCGAACATCGAAGCTCGGACGGATGTTCGGACGCCTTCGGAAATCAGAAACGCGTAAAGTCCGAACATGTGTCCGAATGTCAAAGTTCGGACACAAGTCGAAGCAAAATCAGAGAAACAGATGGGTGTGTCCGAACATTGATGCTCGGACAGATGTTTGGACACAGCCAAATGACGAACCTCTTTGAAAACTTTCGGGGCCTGTCCGAACATGGATGTCCGGACGGACGTTCGGACTGGTCCCTAAGTGCAGTTTTAAAAGCGTAATCAGAAATCAAAAACCACCAAAACACTTATATAAACCATAACATCAACATGGAAGACATTTAAATGGGAAATATTGCCAATAAGTACCTCGTCACCAAGCTCAAATTCCATAAGGTCAATTCGTAAATTGTCAAAAATACTTATCAGTGAACATCATAATGAATGTAATCTCAAAACAGCAGCGGATTCAAAAACCTCCAGGGCATTACCGTCACACCCAATCCCCATGGGTGCTCAGGCTAAAGAACTAAATACCTCAAAACAAATGTTAATTCAACTTATGCGGAAGCTAAACAAAGACCAAAATATAAATCGTTTGGAAAACGTCACAATACTTCTATAACATCGTGATTCAAACGTTGTCTCATTAACTCGTTATTCCTAAGCTATGTGATTCGCTGTCCCAATCCCCAAACTTAGTCGTCCATACCTGCGATCATAAAACATAGACAAAAACACAAAAAGGATCGCACAAATCAGAAAAACTGAGTAAAGACTATCTCAATCCGTAAAATACGTTTTAGAACCCCATTTGTCATTTATCAAACAGGGAGGAATAATTCGGTGAACATTAGACGAACTTCCAGAATCCAGAACAACATTTAAAATCATAGTAGGGAGCTTTCAGCAGGAGATCACCACAATACCAAACACGGGGTCACCTATGGGACCCCAAACAAGAGGACAGTCACCTATGGGACCGTCAAACAACCACCTCACCCTAAGTCCTTAAGTGTGCACACCCCCTATGAGACAGCAGTAACATAGAGTAGATCAGAGGGCTTAACTGCAACAATGTGTGCAGCGCAAATAATAATAACCATGGGGAGCACCTATGGGCTCCCAAACAATAGAATACAACCTGCGAAAGACTCCCAAAATCCAGAACCAAAATCCACAGCACCATCCAATTCCTCAATTCCAAAACGTGGGAACAGTCCCCAATTCCAAAACACAACCGAGAACTCATAAAAGCACAACGAAACCTTTTCCAATTGTTTTACAAAACATCGGTCAAAACAATCATTGAGCATAGAATTTACCTGGAACAATCCAAAATCCCTCAAGAGCCCAACTGCTCCAGTCTATCGATAGCGTTCGTCGATGTAATCGGCGTCTAGGTAACCAAAACAACAATCAGAAGAAACCAACAACGCGTACAACAATTATACAACCCTAGTTAGAATACATTACCCCACAATTTACTAACTGGCACCAGAGAATTTGATTAGACCTCGACGGAACCGGCGTGGAATCACCAAGAATTGAAGAAGGAGAGTGTGAAGAGTTTGAAAAGAGTATGAGTGCAAGAACGGTGTATTGAGGATGAAGATGGATGAGAGAATCGGTGTTTTAAATAGAGAACTAATTGTAAAACAATAAAGAAAACATAAATTTAGTAATTAAAAGTCTAGGTTTTAAGGAGAGAAGATATTAAATATTAGAAGAGAAATCAGTTTTGCCAATATTCAATAGGTGTAGAACTTATAATTAAATTAATGAATCCACACTTGAAAATAGAAGAACGTGGGTAACCGTTGTAACAAGATGAGAATGAGAAATAAAATAATTAGGAAGTTAATTAATAAACATCTGCTTGGAAGGAAGTAGTTTAGAAACAAATAGATGTATATATTGCAAATGGTTTCAAAGTTCAACAGGAAGAAAGACAATCACGTTAAAAGAAAGAATCAAAATGCTAAATATATTTGCTGAGGGGAAAATAAATAAATAAGGAGAGATAATAAATATTATTTTAAGTAGTCAAACGGACTTGAACTCTTGAAATTAAATAACCACAAGGAGAAAGTCAAATTGAATTCGAACTCCATATATCTAAAGTTAATAAATTGGGAAGAAGATTCTAGAATAGTATTTTATAGCTTAAATACATAAAACGAGGTTAAGAGGATAGCGTAGTATCCAAATAGTATGACATCCGCAATATATATCTAAAATCAAATAAGGCCAAAACGTTACGAATAGTTGTAAACACTTTTAAGGAGAAGGATTAATTTGAGAGTAGTTGTCGTTTAATTCTCTGGGCCATCCTAATACTAACCTCAGTCTCATTAATCAAACTATATACTATATCATTCCTAACCTGCATTTCCCGGGTATTTCATCTCATCCCCCTTAAAAGAAAGCTTCGCCCTCGAAGCTAAAACTCATCCTTACAGCGAAAACTGCTAACTAAGTACTGACTGAAACGATTACCTGATCGAAGAGTTGTGGGTACTTCTTCCTCATCTCCTCCTCCACTTCCCACGTGGCCTCCTCCGTCCCATGATTTGACCATAAGACCTTGACCATGCGGGTGGACTTCGATCTGATCTCTCTTGTCTTAGTACCCATGACTCTGATGGGATACTCCTCGTAAGAGAGATCCTGCTCTAGCTCCAAGACCTCTGGTTGCAACACGTGTGAAGGGTCGGGGACGTACTGCTTCAGCTGGGATACATGGAAGACGTTGTGAACCTTCTCCAGCTCACAAGGAAGTGCCAGGCGGTATGCCACCTCTCCAACCCTCTCTAAGATCTCATAGGGCCCAACGAATTTGGGACTGAGCTTCCCTTTCTTCCCGAATCTGGTTACCCCTCTCACAGGAGATACCTTCAGAAAGACTCTGTCTCCCACCTCGAACTCAACTGGTATGCGCTTAAGGTCGGCATAGGACTTCTGCCTGTCCTGAGCTGCCTTCATCCGACTCTGGATCACTCGAACCTGCTCCATAGTCTCCTCAATCAGCTGTGGCCCCAAAACAACAGTTTCACTAATGTCGCTCCAACACAACGGTGTTCTGCACTTTCTCCCATACAAAGCTTCATAAGGGGCCATCTTGATGCTGGTATGGTAACTGTTGTTGTACGAAAATTCCACCAAGTGTAGCATATCAGCCCATGAACCCTGGAAGTCCATCACACATGCTCGAAGCATGTCCTCCAAGGTCTGGATGGTTCTCTCGGTCTGGCCATCAGTGGCTAGATGAAAAGCAGTGCTCAACTTTAGCTTGGTGCCCATTGCTTTCTGAAATTGCTGCCAGAAATGGGCTAGGAATCTCGAGTCTCTGTCTGATATAATGGTCTCAGGTACTCCATGATATCTCACCACATTCCTGATGTAGGCATCCACCAACTGACTCATGGACCACGTCTTCTTCATGGGTATGAATCGTGCAGACTTAGTGAGGCGGTCCACTATTACCCAAATCTGATCGACTCCTCCTCTCGCCGGGTAAACCCATCACGAAGTCCATGGAAATGGAGTCCCACTTCAACTTTGGGACTTCCAGCGGCTGCAATAAACCTCTCATCCTCTTATGCTCGAATTTGACCTTCTGACAGGTAAGGCACTTCGATACGAACTCCGCCACCTCCCTCTTCATCTTAGGCCACCAAAACATCCTCTTCAAGTCTTTATACAATTTTTCACCACCAGGATGGACCGAATAGGGAGTATTGTGGGCCTCCCTCATCAGTCTCTCCTTTACCTCGGCACACCCCTGAGGCACACACCATCGACCTCTGAATCTCAAGCTGCCATCATTGTGGATCTCGAAGCCCTCTGCTTTACCTTACTTCATCTTCCCCTTGATACTCTCTAGCTTCGCATCACCAGGCTGCCCTTTGAGTATCTCTCCATAGATGTCGGAAGAAATACTCATGTGGTTACAACTTCACCTCGCGCTCTACTCCTCCAGCCTCCATCACCTCCAGATCAGTCTCTGAAAGTCACGAACTAGTTCGTCTGGAAGAACCCACATTGAATTCACAAATGACTCTTCTTTCTGCTCAGAGCATCGGCCACTAGATTAGACTTCCCTTCATGATACAAAATCTCCAAGTCGTAGTCCTTGATCAATTCCAACCACCGCCTCTGCCTCATATTAAGTTCCTTCTGGGTGAAGATGTATTTGAGGCTCTTATGGTCGGTGTAGATCTTGCAGGTGACACCGTAGAGGTAGTGCCTCCAGATCTTAAGGGCGAAGACTACTGCTGCAAGCTCTAAGTCATGCGTCGGGTATCGGGTCTCATATTCCTTCAGCTGTCTCAATGCATAGGCTATGACTTTCCCGTGCTGCATCAAGACACACCCCAAGCCATACTTAGAAGCGTCACTGAAAACCTCGAATCCGTCTATCCCTGAGGGTAAGGTTAGCACTGGGGCTGTGGTCAACCTATCCTTCAACATCTGGAACGCCTTCTCGCAATCATCGTCCCACTGGAACTTGGTTACCTTCTTCATGAGGTTTGTGAGGGGTCTAGCAATCTTCGAGAAATCCTTCACAAATCTTCTGTAGTAACCCGCTAGACCCAGGAAGCTACGAACCTCTGTCAGGTTGTTCGGTCTTGGCCACTCTTTTACTGCTTGGATCTTGGCCGGGTCCACTGAGATTCCCTTCTTAGTAACGATGTGGCCCAGGAAGGCCACTCGGTCCAACCAAAAGTCACACTTGGACAGCTTGGCGTAAAGCTGCTGCTCTCTCAGGATCTGTAAGACTGATCTCAGGTGCTCCTCATGCTCTTCCTCATCTTTGGAGTAGATGAGGATATCGTCAATAAATACCACCACAAACCGGTCTAAATAGGGGTTAAAGATCCGGTTCATGAGGTCCATGAAGACTGCCGGCGCATTCGTCAATCCAAAGGGCATCACCAGGAACTCAAAGTGCCCATACCTGGTCCGGAAGGCAGTCTTCGGGATGTCCTTCTCTGCGACACGAAACTGGTGGTATCCCGACCTCAGGTCTATTTTGGAAAAGACTCCTGCACCCTGTAGCTGGTCAAAAACACTAGTAGAAAAAAGATTTTATGTGACGCCATTTAAACCACGGTTTTAGTGGGAACCGTGGTTTAAACATTACCGCGTGACTTTATACGACGGTTGGTCAGAGAACCGTGGTTTTTAGGTGTTATAAACGACGGTTCTTGCGAAACCGTCGTTTATAGTTTCGGCGGTGAAACAATAAACCACGGTTAAGGTTTAACCGACGTTTTTCTTGCGCCTCGTTACATTTTAAACGACGGTTTCTTACAAACCGTGGTTTAAAACCGGTACAGTGACGACTTTAAACGACGGTTTCTTACAAACCGTGGTTTAAAACCGGTACAGTGACGATTTTAAACGACGGTTTTTGAGGGAACCGTCGTTTAAAACTCTTTAAATTAAAACCCGCCCCGACCTAATTTCCTTCTTCTTCCTCGCTCGATTTTCGCTCTCTGCTCTGAATTTTCCCGGCGATCTTCAGCTCCTCAACTCGCCGTCGCCCCACCACCTCCCCACCACCCTCGCCGTCGTTACCTCTGCTTCATCTTCCAATCTTCTCGCCCGCCTCTGCTTCATCTTCCAATCTTCTCCGTCGCCCGCCTCTGCTTCGTCCCTTCTCCGTCGCCCGCATCTGCTCCCGCCATCTTCTCCGTCCAAGTCCAGCTCGCCTCCGACCTGCGCACGGCCCAGTGAAGCACGCTCCACCGCCCCAACCTCCCTCTCGCCTGAATCGCACGCGACGCCCCCTATCTCTTCGGTAATTAAACTCCAAGTTTTAGCAATTTTTTGATTAGTGTGGCTGATTATGCGTACTGATATACATATAATATGTCTGCCTTTGAAGTTTGATATCTGTGTGGATGTGTATATCTATACCGACAATAAGATAGCAGCTAGGAAAAATAATAGGGAGTCACGAGCAGTTTGTCTGTGTGAATATATATAGGCATGTTATTAGCGGAAGTGAATGTGTATTTATATATGCATGCGCATATTAAACTAGTAATAGCAGTGAATTGAAAATGTTTGTTGGCTACTAAACTTTCTAACGTGATGTTCTGTACAAATATGAATAGGTGGGATCGGGTGTGAGTATATAATGCATATCAATAATCGAAAGATGGTAGCCAGTCACGCCTAGCTATATGTTGAGTGTAAATATATTTACATGCATATCAACAACCGGGTACAGCAGCCAAAGAAAAAAAAAAGAGATGATGGGACCGAGAGAGAATGTGTGTATATAGATATATATATATATGTATTGCTGAATGTAATTTGCTATCTTTTTTTTTCCTAGCTGTATGTTACTGATATGCATATATATTTATACACACACTGCCTGAAGGTCCTGGCTTGGTTTGACGATTTGTAGGTTGCTTCAAAGGGAAATTGCATTGTTCTCCCGCTGCCTGAAGGTCGTGTTCATCCTCCACCATCGCTGCCCATCCACCGCCGGAGTCATCGCCACTCTGGTAAAAATTTGTAAAACTTTAGCATTGCAGCAACTCCAATTATGTTTGTTAATTGGTTAGTGTCTTGATCCCCGCCCTTAATATCCCTAAGTGTCTGTGCATTTTGCTGCGAATGATGCTTAAATGTCTGTGTGTTTTATTGAGAATCACTTGAACCTTGATCTGATGCTGCTATTGTGTTGTTTTTGCCAAAAAAAGTGTGGGGTATCTAAAAATACGCAATGGTCATGCCAAATTTTTTCCAGAATTAAACCTTATTCTAAGTTCATTGGATAGGTGTTACTACCCACGGTTGGATTGTCCACTTGTCGCACTAATTGTTGCTGCCCCGTCAACCTCTGCCACCGGTTTGCGTAATCAGAACCCACGGTAAAACACTTGCATTTCTGATTATGATTTTAGAAAGAAATACTTATATGTATGTACATATATATAATATATTGTCACAAATAAACGTTATACTAAATTCTATTTGTATTCTGAAATCATTAGAATATATATTTGCATAATGTGGTGAAATGTGAGATTAATGTTGTTGCTACTATGTTTGTTTCTGCCTTAAAAAAATGTGGAGTATCTAAAAATACGCAAAGATCATGCCAAATTTTTTCCAGAATTTAACCTTATTTTAATTTTATTGAATAGGTGTTTCTACGGTTGAACAATCCCTCTTCCTTCCCATTTGTGACTTGATCATCCGTACTCATTGGGTTAGTTTTTTTAAAAATGTTTCAATAACATGGTTTATTCAAAATATCTTCGTTTGTTTATTTGTTCAATTCATATTTTTTTTCAAATTAAAACCTTATATTCTAATTTCATTTACTATATGCATACTTGTCTGTCTGATAATAATTCGTATGGTTTGCTGAGAATTAATTTTGCTGCTACTGTGTTTGTTTCTGCCTTTAAAAAATGTGGAGTGTCTAAAAATACGCAAAGGTCATGCCAAATTTTTTCCAGAATTTAAGCTTTCTTCGTTTGTTTAATATGTTCAATTATTCAAGTTTTTATAAAATTAAAACCTTATTCTAATTTCATTGAATAGGTGTTATATACTGCGCGCAAGAGCATTTGCCTACTTCTCCTTCTTCTGTGCTGTTCGCGCTAGCTGACCATCCAGTACTCATCAGGTTGGTATTTAAAATGTTTCAATTTATTTTTGTTTTCCTATTAAACAATGGAAAATCAATTCAAACATAGAATTACCTGTCTGAGATATACCTGATAGAGGTATGTCTTAGATAGTCCCTGTTGGGACTATCCAATGACCTTTGCTCTCACCATCTAGGTTGTGAATGAGTTAATAATATACAGTAGTTCAGTGATAATTTCAGCAACATTACCCTAGTGTTCTTCTAGTGTACATATATATATGTGAATTGAAACGATTCGTATATATATATCTACACTTGGAGAACTGTAGGGTAATGCTGCCGAAATTATCACTGAACTACTGTATATTATTAACTTGTTCCTAGGTGAGATCGTAGGTGATTGGATAGGTTTAGGTTGTTAAATCTGTAAATAAAAAAAGAGGAGATCAATGGAACGAGTTCACGACATCTGGTGTGTGTTGAAAAAGGAGATGGAGCGCTCAGTGATGTACAGTGACAGATTGGACATCAAGTACCTACAAGGGGTCAATAAATTTTGCAAAGTCCTTGTTGACAATCTTAAACCAAGGGATAAGGGATATATTCGATGTCCTTGTGTCGATTGCAAGAACGACTTCAAATACCGAGGTGTGGACAAGATTAAGGATCATCTGATTCGCAGAGGGTTTACAGATGATTATGAAGCCATAACAATACTGCATGGTCAACATTCAATACAAGTGTTTGAATGTGCTGATAACGTTGTTGCAGAACAATCAGAAATGGATGCTTCACACGATTTTGGGGATACTCAAGATGATTCACTAGGTAGTGATTCAGATGATCAGGAGGACCTTAATGCAATGATGGAAGATGTTGAACAACATTTTTCCAACAAACCCAAATCATTCGAAAATCTGATGGAAGCATCAAAGGAACCGTTGTACAGTGGATGTGAAACGCAAACACAAAACAAATTGAGCGTTGTCTTAAAACTATTCAATCTGAAGGCGAGACATGGATGGAGTGATGTCAGTTTTACAGATCTTTTACAACTGCTGAAGAATGTACTACCAAAGGACAATGTGCTACCCACAACAACTTATGAGGCAAAGAAGTTAATGTGTCCGATGGGTATGGAATATAAAAAATACATGCTTGTCCAAATGGGTGTATGTTGTATTGGAAGGAGAATGAGTTGGATGACCATTGCTCTGAATGTGGGGAATCACGCTATGTAAAAAAGGGTGACAGAAACCACATAAGCACTAAAGTGGGCTCTCCTGCGAAGGTGTTGTGGTATCTACCGATAATTCCCCGATTCAAATGTTTGTTTGCAGTTCAGAAAGATGCTGAGAACCTCCGATGGCATGCTACCCATAGAAAGGATGATGGTAAATTGAGACATCCAGCCGATTCACCACAATGGAGAAACATTGACAGAATATACCCTCAATTCGGTACAGACCCAAGGAACTTAAGACTTGGTTTATGCACTGATGGGATGAACCCTTATGGCACTTTGAGCAGTATACACAGTACTTGGCCTGTTTTATTGACAATATACAATCTTCCACCATGGTTGTGTATGAAACCCAGACATATTCTCCTCTCTCTGTTGATATCGGGTCCAAAACAACCGGGAAACAAAATTGATGTGTTTTTGCAACCACTTATTGACGATTTAAAATTGTTGTGGAATGAAGGTGCGACGGTGTATGATTCATATGGTATGGAAAACTTCACGCTCCGGGCTATGTTGTTTTGTACGATCAATGATTTCCCTGCATACGGTAACCTCTCGGGATACACAATTAAAGGAGCTCTAGCGTGCCCTATATGTGGAGATAGAACTTGCAGTATACGGTTAAAACACAGTGGAAAAAATGTGTACATGGGCCATCGGAAATTCCTTCCTAAAGGGCACAAATATCGTAAGAAAAGGCAGACAAAGACATTCTGGTGGGTCAAAGCAGCAGTTTGCTTCTTACTTGGGATTGATGGTAAAATCCCATTGTTCGATTAATAAGGATTGGAAGTATCAAGAAAAGGCAGACAAAGACATCATGTGGCAGATGGTGCAGAAGAAATACAATGTCGCGGCTGAACTTCGGAAGAAGATTGAATCACTTTTAGCGACATCGCTGCGACAATTCAAGCATCGGTTGGTAGATGGTTGGATTAACAAACCGGGCTCCAAGAGGTCACCGCCGTGGGTAGTGTATGATGGTATGTTCACGGAGGAGGACTGGAAGATATTCTACGACCATCGCCAGACTGAAGAGTTTAAGGTACTTTTACAATTATTCTGTCTTAATTATTTAAGGAATAAAATTTAACAAATATTTTTTTTATTATGTATAACTTACAAATATACAAATTTTGTAACAGTTACGTCAAGAACAAGCGAGACGTAACCGGGCGAAGAATGTATATAAGCACTACATGGGGCGAGCTGGATATACGGGGCGGTTGGAGAAGTGGAAGAGCGAGGGCTTACTGACGAAGACGAATGAAGACGGCACTCAGTCAGTTGTTGATACTGTTGACGATGCAAGTAGGGTGCAGACATTTATGCTGGGGCGCATGAAGAAAAATGAAGAGGGAGTCTATGTGTTCCCGCAGAGTGAGACTGCTGAGTTGGCTTCAAAGATTGTAAGTATATATTTTTAAAAGTTGTTGTTTACTAATTAGTAACTTCATTTCTAATATTTTTGTAATTTAAAATAGTCTGGATCTACTGATCGATGGGAGATGGTCCCGGCCCCTCCGTCTCAGGATGATCCACTGAATAAGGCCCTTGGGCAAAAGGATCATCCAGGGCGAGTGCGGGGGCTTGGAGGGGAAGTTCGCCAAAAAGACGTGTTTTCTCTACGTCTCGATCGAGAGTACCGCAGGCTGAAATAGAGAGAATGGTGGATGAACGGGTGCACGACCGGTTGGCGGAGTCGGAAAGACGTCACGCTGAGGAGCTCAGACGTCACGCTGAGGAGCGTCAAGCCTACGAGGAGCGCCTGCGAAGACTTGAGGCTTTAGTATTGGGCCAGGTGCATTCTCCTACACCGACACCTACTCTTACACCGGCGTCTGCTCCTACTCGACGGCGGATACATCGATAGTGGCCGCGTCTCCTACACCGGCACCTACTGCTACAACAACAAAACACCCGACGTCTGTTCCTACCACGACGGCGGATACTGTCGATGATCCTGCACCGACGTCTGCTCCTACCACGACGGCGGATACTCCGATGGTCGATCATCCTGCACCTTCTTCTCCTACCAGAGACACATTTCCTTATCAAAACCTTTCGGTTTGTTCTTTTTTCCTCCTTAGTTATTTTAACATTACTTTTAAAACAATATAATTTTATTAGCTTGCTTACTGTTGTGAGTTGATGTAGGTGGCTAAATCATGTCATTTGTTTCAAGTGTTGGATTGTGGGACTGTTCATGTTGCATTCGGTCGGGTTTTACAGACCGGACCGAACACTGTAGTACATTTCAAGCCCATCCCACCTCTCCACGCTCGTGTGATGGTAGACGATATTGTGAAAGGTCATGAGGACTCTCCCCTTCCGTTGGAGTGGAATCAGTGGAGTAAAATAGTTCAAGCAAAATCTTCAGTTGTTCCATGGCCATATTCTCTCATTGATGTCAGTAGTGACAAGGTAAACTATTTAATTACATGTTTACTGTTTAGTTTTTAACTTGACTGTTGACTGATATGTTTATTATTTAAATTTTGTATACTATTAGATTGATAAGGAATTAAGACCGGTTAAGAAGAGGAAAGTGGATAAGGGGAAGGAAGTTGTGAAATCAAATGAGGAGTCAGAGTGTGAGAAAGGAAGTGGTCAACCTTTCGATATGACTCCTAGGAGATCCCCCATTCTGACACCCAAGTATCTGAAGATGTTGACCTCCCATCAAAAAATGCTGTATGACTTTTTCATGACGAAGCCGCAGTCTGTCACCAATTTCAACATGAAACTGTCTAAGCATGTTTTCCACTCCCCCGAGCCCAGAGATCTGATGATTACCGTGAGCGATGTAAGAGAATTTTTGATGGGAGACCTCCTTAACATCTCTGTGATTCAGGCCTATTGTGTGTAAGTATCTTTCAAATTATTACATTATCTTTCATTTTTTTAAGCTATTTAACATATCTTATGAAAAAATGTTGTTTAGGTGTTTGACTACTAGACTGATATCGAACAAGAGATTACATTCCATCTCTTTCTTGTGCCCACAATTGATGTCAGCAAGTCAGGCCGCATTGGATGCGCAAGGATGTGCACAGCACGTGAGGCAGGGATTTTGTGCTGCGGTGCGAAGAAGAAGCAAATATTTGCTGATCCCATATCATCAGATGTAAGTACACAATAACTGGAATTTTTCGCTTCCTAATTGTGATAATTAAAAATATTGTTCTACAAAACATTCTTTGTTTTATCTGTTGCAGCAATCATTGGATGTTGATGGTGTTGTGTATCGACACCTCATGCTTGTTGATACTAGACCCATTGGGCGGCCCTGATGACCTTCGAGAGATAGCTGTAGAGAAATATTTGAAGGAGTGAGTATTCAAAAATTTTAATGCATTATGTATTTATTTTAAGCTTGTCCTAGATTATTGACAATAAATGGCTTCATTTTAAAATGCTGTATTTATGCAGGGGTCATAATCTTGGTTTGAGTGATGCGAAAAACCATTCTCCATCTTGGACTTCCATTACATACGTGTAAGTAATCATTTAATTTATGCATTTTTGTATTAAAGTTAAACGTTTAATTTTTTGATCTATCTAAAGTTGGTAATCCATGGATGGTGTGATGACAGTGTCCTCAGCAGCCTGATTCACGAAGCTGTGGCTATTATGTGATGCGGTACATGTTCGAGATTGTACAAAATATTGACACGCTAGCTGATGATGACAAGGTAAACCATACCAATCAAAGTTTTAGTTAAAGTTATTGCATTTGAAATAAAATTGTGTACTAATGATGATCAGTTTCTTTTTATGGACAGATCGTTTCTTTTTTCACAAAAGCAGGGAGCACGTATTCCAAAGGGGATCTGGACTTTGTAAGAGATCATCTATCGCAGTTTGGGTGTAAAAATTACTTGAGTGTAAAAATTACTTGAGTGTTACTTGAGTGTTACTTAGATCTTATCCTAGTGTAGTTAGACTTACACTTTTGTTTGTGCTGAAGGTAGACTCTCAACTTTGTAAAGTTCAACGTCTCTTATTTTGAAAGTTTTGTTTGCAATTCGTTTTCAATGTTGCATTCAAAGTGGCAACTTGGTTTATGGTCATATATAGTGTGGTTGGTTATCAAAGGGCAATACCAGTTGGATGCCCTGTACAGGTTGTATATACGATTGTAAATTGGGTGTGTTGGAAAACATTGTGGTAGAGGCTAAAAAAACAAAAAAAACTAAAAAAAAAAAAATACCACGGTTCGACCAAAACCCTGGTTTAAAACTCGGATGACGAGTATAAACCACGGTTTACCGCAAAACCGTCGTATAAAGTCGACTTAATACCACGGTTACTGCTATAACCGTCGTATAAAACTGTATATACCACGGTTTCCGTACAAACCGTGGTATAAAGTCTTCTGATCCCGCGACAAAAATAGGTTTAAACGACGGTTTATTCAGAACCGTGGTTTATAATCTACTTTTAAACGACGGTTTTAAACCGTGGTTTATGTCAATTTTCCGATATACCACGCGAGTAAAAACCACGGTTTCTAACCGTGGTATATAGGCAAAATAACCGTGGTAAAAAACATTTTCTGCACTAGTGAAAGGTCGTCGATTCTGGGCAAGGGGTACCGGTTCTTCACCGTGATCTGGTTCAACTCCCGGTAGTCTATGCACAGCCTCATGCTCCCATCCTTCTTCTTTACGAACAACACAAGAGCTCCCCAAGGCGATACACTCGGACGAATGTATCCTTTATCCAAGAGGTCCTTCAACTGAACCTTCAGTTCCTTCAACTCTGAGGGCGCCATACGGTATGGGGCCTTAGAAATAGGCGCTGCTCCTGGCACAAGGTCGACACTGAACTCCACCTCCCTGTCTGGCGGCATGCCAGGAATCTCATCTGGAAAGACGTCAGGGAACTCATTCACCACTCGGATCTCTTCTAATGGGTTTGGCTCTCGGCTCAGGTCCTGGACATGGCAAAGGTATGCCTGCTGTCCCTTCCTTACTTGGGAGAGAATCGACATAGCTGAGACTATCTTTACTCCCGGTTTCTTCTCCATGCTACTGTAGGAGACTCTTTGGCCCGATGGTCCTCTCAAGGTGATCTTCTGCTCACCACAATCGATCTTCCCTTTGTACTTGCTTAGCCAGTCCATCCCCAAGATGATGTCGAAGTCGGGAGGACGAACTGGATCAGGTCAGTTACAAAGTTTCCCCCTTAATGTCTACCCCCACATCTTTCAATACATAATTACAAGAAATAACCCGCCCTGAGGGTATGGATACTACTATGGTAGGGGATTTACAAGTTTCTAGACCCAGTATTTTAACAAAATTCTCAGAAATGAACGAATACGAAGCCCCAATATCAAACAAAACACGAGCAGGGGTACCATGAACAGAAAAGGTACCTGCTAACACCTCTGCTTCGGCCTCAGCTTCGGCCCGACTCATAACATTGATTCTTCCAGGAGCTCGACTGTTGTCTCAGTTCTCCCCTTGACCTCTGTTGCCTCCATTTCCACCCCCGCCATTCCCACGCTGGGGAGCATCCCCGCGCTGGTTCTGGCCCTGGTGCTGATCTCCGCCTCGAGGCTGGGAGCCTGCTGGTCTGTAGGTTCGATCCCCGCCATTACCCCTCTGCTGAGCGCCTCCCTGAGGGTTCTGGAAGCACTCAAAAGCTCTGTGGCCTTTCCTGCCACACCAGAAGCACGCCACCAGGTTTCCTTCACAGTCTTTCCCCGGGTGGTCCTTGTGGCATCTCCTGCAGTGGAAGTTCCTATCTCTCCCGATCTCTCCCCTCTGAAACTGCCCCTAGGGTCTATCACTCCTCCTATGGTCATTCCTCTGGTTCCCATCGAACCTCCTCCTATCATCTGAGTTAGGCCTCCACCACTTGTCCTAGTTGGGCCTCTGATGTCGGTCATCTCAACTCCGGGACTCCTTCACGTCCTCTGTCTTCCTCTTTTGGCCCGCCTGGACCTCCCTTCTCTTCTGTTGCACCCTAAACAGGTTAGCAGCCTTTCCATACGCGTCCTAGAGGGTAGGTATCGTTAGTACGCTCAAGGCCTCCTAGAGACTCCAGTTGAGTCCCCCTACAAAATGCTGCACCTTCGACGCCTCGTCAGGGACCATCGTCGGCGCGAACCTCGCCAGCTCTAGAAATTTGGAGTGGTACTCCTTCACACTCCGGGCTTGCTGCTTGAGCTCAGAGAACTCCAGGTATTTCTGCATCCAGACATGCTCAGGATAGAATCGCCTTCGCATGGCCTCCTTCAATGCCTCCCATCCAAAATCAGGTCCCGCCAGGAGAGCGTCCTTATTGGCAGACCACCAGATGTCTGCCTCACTCTTGAAGTAGTACACGGCGGCATTGACTCTCCTGTCAGCAGGGCAGTTGACTACCTCAAAGATCTTGTCGAACTCACGCAGCCAATCCTCCAGTAGTACTGGGTCCTCCTCCCCCTTGAACGCAGTCGGCTTCAGGTGGGCAATCCTCTTCGTGTAGTCTTCTGGCACGTTGTCTCGCTGGGCTTGGCGTTGCACAATCTGGCCCAGGTTCAAGGCAAGCTCCTGAAGTTGTCTCATTGGGTCGTTGGCTGCCATGGTAGTGCTCCTGCTTCGACTTCTGGTGTTTTAGGAGGAATTCAGTCGGCCTGCCAGTCTACTCTATCAAGATGGACCCCTGATTATGAGTCACGCATTCAAGGAATTTAATTTCCTACAAATATCCCCTTAAGTCCTACTATGCTCATACTACCCAATCCTCGGGTAGACAGTTAGAATGCATAATTAAACAACATGTTATACCATCATGTAATATACATATGAGTAACCAGTAAGCAATTATTCCTTGTATGACCTTCAAGCACCACATAGAGGTGTCCAATATAACTCAGCAGAACACAATATAGCATATAATTCAACATAACTTTCCCAAGCGGCTTATCCCCACATTTTTAATCCGGTTTATTCAAATCTTATATTATTTCGAAAACACGGCTCTGATACCACCTTGTAACACCCTGGAATTTACCTCAAATGATAGCTTAAGAAAATACAAATCCATCGGCGCAAACGGAAGTCAAAACGGAGCTTGAATGAGCAAGTTATGGTCAAAACAGCACCATGTCCGAACGTGTGTCCGGACATCAACGTTCGGACACAAGTCGAGACTTTAGAAACCAAAAACAGACTGATGTCCGAACATCGAAGCTCGGACGGATGTTCGGACGCCTTCGGAAATCAGAAACGCGTAAAGTCCGAACATGTGTCCGAATGTCAAAGTTCGGACACAAGTCGAAGCAAAATCAGAGAAACAGATGGGTGTGTCCGAACATTGATGCTCAGACAGATGTTCGGACACAGCCAAATGACGAACCCCTTTGAAAACTTTCGGGGCCTGTCCGAACATGGATGTCCGACGGACGTTCGGACAGGTCCCTAAGTGCAGTTTTAAAAGCGTAATCAGAAATCAAAAACCACCAAAACACTTATATAAACCATAACATTAACATGGAAGACATTTAAATGGGAAATATTGCCAATAAGTACCTCGTCACCAAGTTCAAATTCCATAAGGTCAATTCGTAAACTGTCAAAAATACTTATCAGTGAACACCATAATGAATGTAATCTTAAAACAGCAGCGGATTCAAAAACCTCCAGGGCATTACCGCCACACCCAATCCCCATGGGTGCTCAGGCTAAAGAACTAAATACCTCAAAACAAATGTTAATTCAACTTATGCGGAAGCTAAACAAAGACCAAAATATAAATCGTTTGGAAAACGTCACAATACTTCTATAACATCGTGATTCAGACGTTGTCTCATTAACTCGTTATTCCTAAGCTATGTGATTCGCTGTCCCAATCCCCAAACTTAGTCGTCCATACCTACGATCATAAAACATAGACAAAAACATAGAAAGGATCGCACAAATCAGAAAAACTGAGTAAAGACTATCTCAATACGTAAAATATGTTTTAGAACCCCATTTGTCATTTATCAAACAGGGAGGAATAATTCGGTGAACATTAGACGAACTTCCAGAATCCAGAACAACATTTAAAATCACAGTAGGGAGCTTTCAGCAGGAGATCACCACAATACCAAACACGGGGTCACCTATGGGACCCCCCAAACAAAGAGGACAGTCACCTATGGGACCGTCAAACAACCACCTCACCCTAAGTCCTTAAGTGTGCACACCCCCTATGAGACAGCAGTAACATAGAGTAGATCAGAGGGCTTAACTGCAACAATGTGTGCAGCGCAAATAATAATAATCATGGGGAGCACCTATGGGCTCCCAAACAATAGAATCAACTGCGAAAGACTCCCAAAAATCCACAGACCAAATCCCACCCCCCTCCCAAACGTGGGAACAATCCCCAATTCCAAAAACACAACCGAGAACTCATAAAAGCACAACGAAACCTTTTCCAATTGTTTTACAAAACATCGGTCAAAACAATCATTGAGCATAGAATTTACCTGGAACAATCCAAAATCCCTCAAGAGCCCAACTGCTCCAGTCTATCGATAGCGTTCGTCGATGTAATCGGCGTCTAGGTAACCAAAACAACAATCAGAAGAAACCAACAACGCGTACAACAATTATACAACCCTAGTTAGAATACATTACCCCACAATTTACTAACTGGCACCAGAGAATTTGATTAGACCTCGACGGAACGGCGTGGAATCACCAAGAATTGAAGAAGGAGAGTGTGAAGAGTTTGAAAGAGTATGAGTGCAAGAACGGCGTATTGAGGATGAAGATGGATGAGAGAATCGGTGTTTTAAATAGAGAACTAATTGTAAAACAATAAAGAAAACATAAATTTAGTAATTAAAAGTCTAGGTTTTAAGGAGAGAAGATATTAAATATTAGAAGAGAAATCAGTTTTGCCAATATTCAAAGGTGTAGAACTTATAATTAAATTAATGAATCCACACTTGAAAATAGAAGAACGTGGGTAACCGTTGTAACAAGATGAGAATGAGAAATAAAATAATTAGGAAGTAATTAATAAACATCTGCTTGGAAGGAAGTAGTTAGAAACAAATAGATGTATATATTGTAAATGGTTCAAAGTTCAACAGGAAGAAAGACAATCACGTTAAAGAAAGAATCAAAATGCTAATAATATATTGCTGAGGGGAAATAAATAAATAAGGAGAGATAATAAATATTATTTTAAGTAGTCAAACGGGACTTGAACTCTTGAAATTAAATAACACAAGGAGAAGCCAAATTGAATTCGAACTCCATATATCTAAGTTAATAAATTGGGAAGAAGATTCTAGAATAGTATTTATAGCTTAAATAATAAAACGAGGTTAAGAGGATACGTAGTATCCAAATAGTATGACATCCGCAATATATATCTAAAATCGAATAGGCCAAAACGTTACGAATAGTTGTAAACACTTTAAGGAGAAGGATTAATTTGGGAGTAGTTGTCGTTTAATTCTCTGGGCCACCTAATACTAACCTCAGTCTCATTAATCAAACTATAACTATATCATTCCTAACCTGCATTTCCGGGTATTTCAGCTACTAATTTAAAACTATTGTTCCATATTATTGTCATTAACTTATAATTTAGTATACCAATCAATAAATAAACTAAAAAAAAAAAAGGAAAAGAAACTTTTTATATATTAATTTATATATTTCAATTTTAATTTTTTTTTATGTCAAATTTAATATATAATATCATTTTAAAATATAATTAAAAATATTAGGGAAAATTCACAAGATACCACTGTTTAAGTTTCTATTCACAAAATACCACTGTTTTTTCGTAATTCAGCTTTAAACATGCTTAAACGTTGTCCAAAATTGATGAAACTTTACATGGATGATGCTAAAGTGTTATATTTGGTCCAATATCAAATTGAAGTTTTTTAAGCTCATATGTGACATGTGGGACCCATGAAATGTGACTTGTTCATTGGGTCCCATGTCACATGAGCTTAAAAAACTTTAAATTTGATATTGGACCAAAATAAACACTTTAACATCGTTCATGTAAAGTTTCATCATTTGGACAACGTTTAAGCATATTTAAAGCTGAATTACGAAAAAACAGTGATATTTTGTGAATTAGAAACATTAAACAGTGGTATCTTGTGAATTTTCTCAAAATAAAAACGGGCTGCAGCAGCGAACGCACCCTTATTTTATTTTGACAGCTACAATAGGTGCAGTCTTCTTTACGTTATATATTTTGACAACGACAACAATCTCATTTTTCACCTCTATTTTATCCACACGGGCCATATCTACAGTACCTCAACCATTTGTACTACTCAGTATAGAAATCAAGTTGGATTTGGTTTTCCCATATATCTAGACCCATATCTAAAAGACCAACATAATAGGTGTCTATCAGTCAGGTACATAACAATAAATTTACCTCTTTTAATGTTGAGTTGGGTTTGACAGACATCACTAATCGAGATGACAGCTCGGTTTTGCCCCACTTCCCTTTCTGCTCAGTAATCCCTGCCCTCTTGAATCTGGTGTGGGTATAATTATGCTCATTACCCACCCCACCATCCAACTATTTATTGCATACCCATCTTTTTCATATCTATAATTATAAACGACTTGATAGCAAGCTAGCTACTACTACCCAACCCCAACTGTGTGTGTAATCTCCATTTCCATTTAATTTCACCGACCCACCCCAAAACAGGACACATCTAACTCTCCCGAATCCAGTCCGCTCAAACTTTCTATTCTTGTTCCTGCACCCTGCAACCAAAAGAAAGATAGATTGAGTGGTAAAATGGTAATTACCTGTGCGAACCGCAGATCATCATCAAGTGCAAGTGGTGGTATTTTTATGGTGTGGATGTTAGTGGTGGTGGTGGTAATAAGCGTTGTAGCTAAGGCTACGGATGATGCACAGCTAGCGAAGGATAAGCAAGAGTGTGCTCCACAGCTTATGGGTCTGTCACCATGTCTTACTTATGTGCAGGGGAATGCCAAGACCCCAACTCCTGACTGCTGTAGTGGTCTTAAAGACGTGCTTAAGACTAGCAAGAAGTGTCTTTGCCTTCTGGTTAAGTATAAGGATGACCCCAATATCGGCATCAAGATTGACTCTAATCTTGCTCTTGGTCTCCCAAATGTTTGTCACGTCCCTGCTAACATCTCCGAATGCCCTGGTAATAATCTACTACTATCAATTTCCGTGTTCCGTTATCAATTCCACAACTAAGCTATATCTAATTTTCAATTGTTCTTCTTTTGGTTTATGGTTGGCAGATCTATTGCACTTAAAATCAAACTCGCCGGAGGCCAAGTTGTTTTACGAATTCGACAAAAACTCAACTTCTGCTGCAACCCCTAGCGGTACGTTACTCAATTCCCCACGATTGACCGGTCAACCTGAGTTCTCATTTACTGTCATCTGGTTGATTAAACCCTAGCTAGCTAGCTAGCCTTAAAAAAAAGTGTCGCTAGACTGATTATGACAATGATTACAGGAAACACAACTCACTCCAGCAGTGGAAGCTCCGGCTCGAGTTCTAGCAGCAGTAACGCGACGGCCAGCGACGGAGGCGAAGGGCTAAGGCGAGCTGAAACAGTGATGGTGACGGTGCAGGCGCTGCTCCTCGCTATGGTTTCTGCGTTCTTGCTTTCGAGTGCCTAGTCTTAGCCAAATAGTATTTGGAATTTTAGTCTATGCTTGCGACGTCGTCGTGTCTCAATTTCCTTTCTTTCCACTATAAAGAAAAAAAAAATCTTGTCTTCCACGGAGAATGTTTGGTTTGTTTGATTACGGATTCGGAATGTTCATGTGGGATCATAAAACTTATTTCTATATATATTGAATCAAACAATTATTAGCAGGGAGTTGATGTTCTTCCAAACAAGATTTATATATGAGCCTTGCTTCCAAGAAAATAATATATATGGCAAAAGTAATTTGTTTATAAAATAAACGCACAACTACTGGTACTCCCACGCGTGTCAGCTATGATGCAATCTAAAGGTGATTAAAATTTTGAAAATTTATTATTTTTATAAAATTTGAAAAATATAAAATAACATTTACAAAATAAAGAGATACTATTCATTGTTTGGGTAGATATTTGATTTTGTTGTAGTTTCGGGTTTTCTAGTGGTCCTTCTCCGTGGCTACCTTCCCCAGAGCAGGTCAAAAACTTCAGTTGTAAGTACATCGTGCTTTGGGACTACGCAGAAGATTGAGACAACTCAGGAAGGCATTGTAGTTGGGAGGTCGTCCATCAGAAGAAATTCAATCTTCTTCGTGCGGCCGCTGAGTCCCCCGTCCTTCAATGTTATTCATAGCTTGACCATTCTCTTTGACCGTGATTCTGTTGTCGAGAAACTGATGAGAGTACTGCTAAAGTCGTTCACGCATTTTTCTAGGGCTCCCAGCTGCTTGTAAGCATTCACAGTGATTAAGTTAAATCAGCTGTCGTGATCTACCAAAATCCGGTGTACGTTATGGTTGTGGATTTGCGCCGCAATGACAAGCGAGTTAGTGTGGGAAAAGGTTACACCCCTCATATCATCGTTGATGAAGCAGATGGCCAGCACACTTTTCTTAGCCGATCTACCTGCATTGGCACTGTGTGGCTCGTGGAGGGCCCGTTTCCGATCTGGGCTGGTGTCGAAGCCTCGGTCGGATATCATGAAGACTGACCTATCTCTTTGCTTGTTTGGGTGGCGCTCTTAAGACTCGAAGTCGTTGTTTGACCTAGCTCCTTCCCCCTCTCTCTCTCTTGTCAATTGAGGTGTTTGGGCAGTAGATGTATAGATCCAAATCACCTCAATGGAAGGCCTGATCAAGCTCTTTGTGAAGCCCGTTGCAGTCTTTGATGTTGTGATGAGCGCATGCATGGAATTCGTAGTACCTTTTTGGCCTTTCGCCATCAGGACATGGGATGAGTTGGGCATTCCGAGACCTTTTCTTGCAGTGACTGTGATGACCTCCATCATCAGTGAAATACCACTAAGGTTCATAAACATAATTCAGGATTAATCATTGAATTTGAAAGACTAATGAGCTCTAAATGGATTAAGGAATCATATAATCTCCAAATATATTTATATAAATAAATATATACAGTCCAAAAGGGTTATTAAACCTTACATAAAATATTGGACTAAAGTGAGAGTAATAATAAGGGGAAATCAACTAAGAAAGTTGGTGTAACATGTAATATATCATTACATGAATTAAGAGCACAAATAACATGAGTGAGTTATAGAACATAGTTTAACTAGTCACAATGAATAGTAAAGTATACTAATCACTCAAAACACAAAGGAATACACGTTAGAGCAAGGTAACTACCCAAGTTACAACGTAACACATGAAATAAGTGCAAATGTACAACATGTAACTCCTTAATAATATAAGTCTCAAGATGACAAAACCAACCCCACATATATCTCATGTGGCCGATTTTATGAAGGGAAAAAAGACTTCAAAAAGCAATTGTACTATTAGGAGAGGAAGCTTCCCAAAGTGCAAAGTCATCCCTCTGTGGGAACTCCAACTCACAACTTCCTTACGCTCTCACCAACTCTCATTCTACTCCCCATGCTGCTGCCGTATCCTCCCTCCTCTAACCTTGACCGAGCCAGCATCTTCTTCTTCCTCTTCTAGCTCCATGGAAGGACAACAATGGTGAGCAAGCTTACTACCTAGATATATACTCACATTTTCCCTCTTAAATCTTCTTCTTTTTTATCAAGAACATCACTCACTCATTTCCCTTATTTATTACCAAAAATCTGTAGCTTTTGGGGCCAAAAATATGAAGAGAAACCATGGAAAAGGATTAGCCTAAGTTCAACCAACTAAAGGTAAGAAATATGCTCTAAAACCTTAAGTTATTTCCCTTGCTTTAGGAGATCCTAAAATGTGACAAATTTGACTCATTTTATTCATCCTTTTCATTCAAAATCTGGAGCTAAATCAACTTCCCTTCTTGATCGAAAATAGCAAGGAAGAACCAAGCTTAAAGCAAGGTAGACTTCAACCAGAGGCGAGTCATGAAAACTAGAGTTTTAATGCCTTAATTACCTTATCCTCTTAGATATACAAATGATCTAACTCTTCATCTATTCTCTTAGCCTTGGCCGAAAATTTGGAGTACCAAACTCAATTTGAGCTTTAAGGTAAAATTCTACTCCTTAAGGTCTATTTGTGTTTTAAAGACTTAGACATTGCTTGGCCTTGTTTAAGAGTATGAAAGACTCTAACTTTGAATCTCATCCTTCCTCTTGTGAAATGACCGAAATGGAGCTTCAAGCTCTTGTCTACTTGGCCAAGAACAAAAGGAGAAAACAAGAGCAAAATCAACACTAAGAAGGGTGAGCCTTTAATCTAAAGTTCTAAGTACTTAATCTATCACTAAAACCGTGGATTAGTACAAAAATGAAATGTTTCCCCTTCTATATATATAGGGATGAAAAGATTGAAGAATAAAAGTCTCATTTGGAACATCAAAGGTATGGTTTTAACTTTAAGACTATTTAGTGTTTTAAGTTGTAACCTTTGGATTAAATGTGCCGAGAATAATTAAGAAGATGGGGCTTAATTTGAGCTTAAAATGAGCTTAAAACTACATTAACATATCTACTTATGTTTATTAAATCCAAGAGTTAGATTGTTACTTTTGATAAAGTTTGAGAGGTTTAATATAAAAACTAAAACTTATAGTATATGGTGGTAATATGGGTGAGAATGAGGTGGATTTAATGGAGCATTATGACCTTAAAATCAACCTAAACCTATGTTAACATATGTAGTTATGTTTATTAATGATTCATGGGTTTAAGTGTAACTTTCAATTAAGTTTTGTGGATTATTGTAATAATTGAAACCTTGGACTTATGGATGTAATTATGTCAGAAGGATGGACTTGATAATGTGGGAGTTTTGGAGTATTTAAAGTGTGTGTTATGACTTGGTAATATAGCCGAAAAATTAGACAAACGTTGTGTACATTTAGGTGGATATATGCCTTTTAAAAACATAAGTTATTTTGGTATAAAGTTGAGTATAAATGTCTAATGCTTTGAGGGCAGTTTGGAAATTTAAAATAATTCAAAAGGTAATGGAAAAATACTTACAAAGTGAAATACCCATAAGTGATATATAATTTAACCAAGGATTAATAAATCAATTATAAGGGCTAACGAGCCAAATTAATTAAGGAATTATATAACCTACAAATATAGTTGATACAATACAAATAAATATATATAGTCCAAAGGTCATTAAACCTTACATAATTAAATACCCCTAAGGTTCATAAATTAAATTGAAAGACAATTAATGAGTTAAGAAGGCTAATAAGCCTTAATGAAGCAAGAATCATGAAAACTCCTAAGCACACTTATATAAATAAATATGTACTCCATGAAGGTTACTAAACCTTATATAAACACATGGACATAAGTGGAGCATAGTAAAGGAGGAAAATCAACCTACAATTGATTTATCATGATATACACATCTTCATGTACAAAGAACACGAACACTTAAGGAAAAATATACCTTAAGAAGTCAAAATGACTTGTGAGTAAAATATCACTTGTAACACAAGTGTATACACCTTTGGACACTAAATAACACATGGTATACATGTTAACACATTAAACAAGTCCAAGATATACATGATGTGCAAAAAGAACATCAATATCAAAGGTGAATCAAAGTATACATTTTTACTAGTTTTAATGAATGGTAAAGTATACCAATTCCTTAAGAATACATATTTATACACTTAAGGACGACTAAATCATGTTGGTAACAAACTAACACATGATATAAGTCCAAATGTACAAGTTATAAGTCATAACATTAAAAATGAAGCAAAAGAGACCATTTTGCCCCTTGGTACATGAAGTGGCCGGCCATGCCCACCCACTTGGCTGCCAACTTGCAAAAGCTGATCCAAAAAGTCTTAATTAGGTGGCTTTAGTCAACAATTACTAAACAATACACATGCTTTACCAATAATGCCTTAAACGTCATATTCTTCTCTTTCCTCCTCATTTCCTCCTTGGATTCCGATTTCAAACAACCAAATCCTCTCTTAGTCTGCTACTAGACAGACAAGAACAAGCTTGGAAAGAATTCCATTCCTAAGGCATAAGGTAAGCTCTTAATTCATATGATAGTTTATTTTCTTCCTCTTTTCACTAGCTATCCAATGGTCTAAGATTCATCTTATTTCCCCCACTCATCTAGGCAGGATCTAAGTTGAAAGAGATAGTGATTTTCGGCTGGAACCAGGTTTGGAGAAGAAAGTAAAGCAAAGTCATTCCTTAAGGTAAAAATATGCTCTAAGCACCTACCTTCTTCTCTATTGTTGTTTAAACTGATTCCTATCAACTAAACCTTCTATAATATTCATATTTACATACTAGAACCGTTGGTGAACCTTCATCCTCTTGAAGTTGGCCAAAACTCCCCAAAAACACCTTAAAAAGGGGGTTTAAAGAGTAAGTCTTCTAGCTTCTGTATAAGTGAGTTGTTCCGCCACTTTGGCATACTTTTATTAAGGGATTGACACCCTTCGTTCCTCTGGAAAATAGGGCTGTGGAACACTTGGGAACAACTTCAAATCTTAAGGTAAAAATCTATGTTTTAAGACCTTTAATGACTCTTATGGTTAGTTTCAGTTATAAGCTGAGCCATAACCTTTACTCTCTGTTTAATGCAAGTCAAGAGGTGTATAAACACACCTCCAAACTGTTGTGACAGTACAAGGAGTGATAAGTTGATTAAAGTCATTTTAAGGTGAGAAATCTAGGTTTTCATGGCTTAAAATTACTCTTATAGTTGGTTCAGCTTTTGGAACCTAACTATATCTTATTCTTGCTGTTAGAAATTAATTGGAAGCTGTCTAAACCAAACTCTCAAGCAAGCGTGACCATACAAGCTTTAAAAAGCTTATAAATCAAGGTATAACACTCTTAACTATATATTATATGCTTTAAAGCTTATGGTATATATTGTGCCGAGAGTGGACTGGTTAAAATGGTTAATTTAAACCTAAGTGTGACCAGAAATGACTTAGTTAAGATAAGCTAATCATTTAAATGATTTAATTAATATAATGGTCAAATTAAGACATTATGTGGAAAATTGGTAAATATGGAAAAATTGGTGGTAATGCCGTGAGTTTTAAAGTATTTTTGAGACATTTAAAGTGTAATTTATTTTGCAAGTTCAAGGTTGTAATAAGGCCACGTCATTAGGCTATTTTATTTAAGTTTAAGAGCTTATTTAATTTTATTTATGCATTTAGCATTAAGTTTGGGATTAAAAGGTAATTACAAAAAATATAAGGCCGTGGGCTGTATTAGGTTGAAGTTTGGTGTTTAAAAGGAATTTAAATAAAAATTATAACACCTTATAAAGTTTTGTTACAAAATTGTAAAAATAGGAAAGTTTGGGGTATATGTAGTAATTAGCGAAAGTTTGTGTTTCAAACAGAATTTAGAAGTCAAAGTTGACTATATAGGAGACTTTGACCAAGTTTGGGAATTTTTGGAATTAAATACTAACTTATAATAAGTTAAGTATGAATTTGTAAAAGATTTATAAATATTGGGGTGAAATAGTGATTTCCAAAAATAATGAGTACCAAATGGGGTTTAGAACAAACCTTGGGTTATTAGGAATTTTTAGGAATTTATTTGGTTAAATTTGGAGTTAGAATGAATTATATAAGTATAATATATAATATTTTATACCATTGTTACATTTGGGTAACATATGGGGAAAAAACCGTAAATACTGAAAGTATAAGGTTAGGAATGGTGTTTATAACCTTTTGGTATAGTTTGGTAATTTTTGGAATCATATATGAGGTTTTATTAAGATATATGTATAATATATAGTTTTAATGACATAAGGAAACTATATGTTATAAAATGGGGTGATTTGGTGAATATAGAAAGTTAAGTGGTGGAAATTAAATTAGAACAGACCATGGGGTCTGTTCGGCTATTTTAAGAAGTTATAACCACAGGTTATAATTATATTAAGGTTTAAAGAGTATAATATAAGGTATATATTATAAGTGTAACGAGGAAATATAATTTGGGGTTGTTTTGTAAATTCTGGAAGTATAGTGAAATTAAATAAAAACCGACAACCATATGGGTTGTTTGGTATTTTGTAACATTTTATAACTATAGGTTATAAATGATTTAATGATTTAAATATCATAATGTATGTTATATAACTATGATGTAACATTATATAATTAATGTGGTGGATTTTGTAAATATTTAAGAACATAAGTGTTGTTCGGTAATAATGAGTGTTTTAGAATGAGAATTTATAATATGGTTTATAATGTTATAAGGGTTGTAACATTTATAATATAAGAAATATTCATTAAGGAATAATGAATATATTATAAATGATTACCATATAATAAATGGTCCCATAATACACATATATAAATAAATATATGTTATGGAGTGAGAAATACAATATGGTTCAATAACCATATAATATCATAATTAAAATGATGTGAGATAAGAAGAAAAGAATTATAAACATTAGTTAAGGAAATGCTAATGTTATGTTGTTTATGGAATAACAAGGAGTTAAATAATTCAAAGTATTTTAAATATGGATTATACAACATTACATTTGGAAAGACTAACCTTAGGAAAATAAATACTAAGGTGAGATGTATAATATATGATCAAAATTTTACACGCAATATAGTGACACACTATATCATATACAATGTATATTAAATTACATGCGATAACGGATGTTGAGTTAAGTATATTAATATACCACGACGTAAATGTGCATGTCATATAACATTAACTAATCCCGAGTTAAACCGAAAACCCGACAAACGTTGTTAGTAATTAAGGGGAATGAACTGGGAGAGATTAGCGACGGTACGGGGTACCGTAGAGTAATGTTGTTATACGGAATACTAATCTGTAGTGTTATACATATTATTAGACTATTAGAGATGACACGAGGAGCATCGGACCTAGCTGATTCATACTCCACCGTTCTAAAATCTGGGTGAACGGTATGTTGTTATGTGTCTCTGATTGTCTCTGAGGACTTCCTCAGTTCAGACTTATGTGTGAAATATGTGATAAGATTGTTTGTCTGAATGTGTGAACTAATATGCATGAACTGTATATTTAAGCTGCTTATTATTTACTGTTTTTGTGATAACAGTATTGGTTTGTATATATGAACCTATATATAAAACGAACTAGCGGCTATGGTGCTATCTTATATGTGTAATATAAGGAACGTCTGAAAAACGTTGTAGCACTAGGATAATAAGATATGTATATTATCCGAGACTTAATTACGGAGCATTGGCCTTTCTAAACGCCGCTCTTGTATCTAACACTGGATCCCAAGTTTACATACTTCGGATTGGGCTAATGACCTTAGTCTGCTTTGTTAGAAAAATTGGTAATGCGATGCGATGCGATGGTATAGATGTAACAAAGCCAAGAGGATGTGGCTCTTGGTGCGCGCTATGATCACAAAAACGATACCAGGATGTCCGCGTACGGGTCCGTAAGTATCAAGAAATTTCCCGTGAACTAGAATGGTTCGTTGGTCGGAGACTCTACCGTTGGAGTGGCTACTGCCGTGGGTGACCCGCCATAATATATGGGTAATTTAGAGACACGTCGTTTTAACGAGACGTTGTCACCAGATATAACTGGACAATTACGAATAGCTTGTTAGCTCGTACATTTGGCGAACAGTATTGGGCTTTTATGCCAAAGATGGAAATTATACTTGTTTATAATTCTCATTATTCCGCCTTGTTGCTCATTGGTTATGCTGTGTGGTTTTATGTTGTGTGAAATGCATGATAAAGGTTGTGTTTTATTGTGTGGTTATACTGTTATTGTTTACAGTTTAAAAATTAAAACGGTATAGCATGTAACGAATCCCATGCTCTCGACCAAATAACTGAGGGGTCTGAGGAGGCATGACGGGGCATGTGATAACATACTCAGCAGGGGCTGATTCCATACCACAACCATGTTTATTTTCAGGACACTAGCTGTTTGTCGACGCAGGGCGCGACACTTGTGGAATAGACATCGGTACGGTTTGTTACAGTGGTTATATTGGACTCGGGTTTGGTGAACCGAGGTGCATTTTCGCTTAGACGCTCACGTGTACGGATTTATGTGTAAGGTGGTATTATGTTGTAGTTCTTTTGGTATTATCTAAACTGCTATCTATCTCTTGTGATCACTGCGGGAAAACGTTTCGTATGTTGATTATCAGGTAACGCGTTATCACTCGTATGGGCGAGTGGTAATGGTAACACCATTAGTACGACAGTCTGTTATTTACCGCTGCGATTTAGTTATTAAGTACGACGTTTATTACGACAATTAGGAGCCGAGTTAGTAGGGGTGTTACAAAAAAGTGGTATCAGAGTGGAGTACCGCTCTGATTACAAGAGATAGTAGTTGAAGTACCGTGAGCCTAGGATATTTAATTACGAGAAACCGTTGCGAAAGTGGAGATCAAGAAGGATCATGAGATTGGAGAGCAAGTGTGTTTTAACGCCTTTTATGGCCATGTGAACTTATGAATGATGGAAGTACGATATTTTTACCGAGTGTTGACTCAATTATGAATCTTTCAGATGTCTACTAGAGGTCGACCAGCTGGTAGAGGCAGGGGCGGTGGGTCTGGAGGAGGTCCTCCTGAGACCCAGCCTGTGGGCGTTGCTGAGACGGTAGCTGCCGTCTTTGCACAGCTGGCCCAGATGGGAGGCATCCAGATTGGAGCGCCAGCTATAGTCCCACCCATACCCGCACTGAGGGAGCCGAACTGGCTAAAGAGTGTCGCCGATACGTGAGTGCCGACATATGATGGAGTGGCTGACCCTACCGTCCTGGAGAGATACATTATTGAGCACGAGAAGGCTTTCGACACCATTCATGTGCCTGCTGAGCACCAGGTCAGGATAGCGGCCTTCCATCTGAGGGACGCCACCAGTACTTGGTGGAGGTCCGTGAAGGCTCATTACACTACTATCGAGGTTTCGGTTGGACGGGTTACATGGAGTTGCTGAGGGAGAAGTATTATCCTGCTCACCTGAAGCAGAGGAAGAGGGAGGAGTTTGAGGCGCTGAGACAGGGTAGTATGACAGTGGATCAGTACTACTCCTCGTTCATCGAGCTGTTGGACTTCGTCTCAGGAGTTGTGTATTCTGACACAGTAAAAGTGGAAAAGTTCAAAGGTGGTTTGCGCTATGCCATCAAGGCAGCCATGGGTGCTGCTTTATACCCTACAGTACAGGAGTGCTATGATGCTGCTTCTCGGACCGAGCTGTTGGTGAACAGCCTGGATGATTTCCAGGGGCAGAAGCGTAAGACCCCTGAGAAGGAGGCAGAGATGGTGACTGGAGGCAGTGGCGGCAAGGGCTGGAAGAAGAAGAAGTTCTCCTGGAGGGAGAAGAAGAAGGAGCAGGCCAGCCAGAAGGGCAAGGAGAAGGTTCCGATGCTGACCGGACCTACCTATGATGTCCAACCACTGAGATCTGCACCCCCAAGGGTTCTGCACCCTAGCGCCACTTCCATTGCAAGCGCTGTGGTAAAGACCACTCGGGTGTTGACTGCACCGAGAATGCGGTGGACTGCCACCATTGTGGAAGAAAGGGCCATCGGTCGTTCGAGTGCTTCGCGAATCCAGAGAGCCGATCATACCGCCCATTCAAGGGGACTCAGAGCACAGCAAATGGTGGAGCTGGAGCTCGAGGTGGCCAGAAGGGGCAGACGCCCATAGCCCAGAAGGGGCAGCAGCAGCAGCAGACCCTGAAGACAACTCTACCGAACAACCGTACGCTGAATGCAGCGGGAACTTCGGGCGCTGGTACGAGTACGCAGCGCGGTGAAGGTTAGCTTTTGAAACCTTAACCATTGTGTGAGAGCATGACTAAGTGTTAAACGCTTACTTAACATGCATGTATGCTTTAATTACCGCTTAGATAAATGACTTACTTAGGAAACCTTTTACCTCTTATGAGACTTCGATATCTGCTATCCCACACTTACAAGACCGAGATCACCTAGACCCGTGGAAGATAGACGGGAGTACCCTGGCGAGTTGTGTCATGTAGTCAGACCGGGCATGATACTTCTCAAAGAGTTCCTAACCTTAGACGAACAAATCATCATAGTAGATGAGTGTAGAGCTTTAGGAAAATGATTGGGAGGATTTTATACCCCTATATTTAGTAGTGGTTCTAAGATGAGACTGCACATGATGTGCTTATTAGGGAAGGATTGAGATCCGCAAACTAGGGTTTACAGAGAGGTGAGGATGGTAGATGGCGTATCAATACCTAAGATTCCTAAGAGTTTCCTAACCTTGGTGAGAAAAGCGATGGATATTGCTCAAGACTGCGAGAATTACCCTTTACCCGACATGACACCCGATGTTTGCATCATCAATTACTACGAGAAGGGAGGAAGGCTTGGGATGCACCAAGACAGTGATGACACGACCGAGTCCATCACCAGAGGAATACCGGTTGTGTCTTTCTCCATTGGCGATGATGCTGAGTTCATCTATGGAGGCCAGAAGAGGATGGATCTAGCAAGCAAGATCGTCCTCAAGTCTGGAGATGTGTTGGTGTTTGGTGGAAAATCAAGGCTAGTATACTATAATTAAGAGCATTAAGCTCAATACCGCACCACCAGCTCTAGTGAACGACACCCACATCCGACCCGGCCGTTTAAATTTAACTTTCAGACAGTACTGATGTATTTTGGTAGCTAGGTATGTAACCATGTTGCATTACCCATTGGATAAACAAAATAAGAGTCCATGTTCCTTCAAACATATGTTTTCCATCTGTTAATACCATTAACTTATAACTCCAGGCCACGAAAATGAAAATGAGAGTACCTTGAGCATCCTAGATATGGCGCATGCCAAGGATTCCGGTAATGTCATCACAGGTATGACAATTGAGAACCGACAATTAATAAGTGATTTAAACCGACTCGATGCTAATATGAGAGATAATCTCAGGTACCTTTCTTGTCGATGGTATTAGTGCTTTCATCTTGTTCGACTCTGGGGCTTCGCATTCATTTATTTCCCCTACATTCGCGAAGAAGCTGAGGGCAGCCCCCGAACAGCTCTCTGACTTTTCTGTCACTCTTCCTTCTAAGGAGAGAGTTGAATGCACTAGACAGTACACGGGATTGGAGATCAGCATCATGACTGAGACCTTTCCCATCGACTTGGTCGAGTTCAAGAATTTGGGCTTCGACATTATAGTGGGTATGAACTGGCTGCAAAAGCATAAGGGCCGCCTACATTGTGCAGAGCATCGACTACTGCTAAAGGGGCCGAGCGGCAAGACAGTTTCATAACGCAGTGTGAAGAAAGAGCCGACTGTTAAGATCGTGCCAGCACTTTCCTTGATGAAGGATGTGAGGAAGGGCAGACAGGCCTTCCTCTGTTATGTTCAGGACACGAGACAGAGCGATGAGAAGAACTCAGACATTCCAGTCGTGGTAGACTTCCCGACTTGTTTCCTGATGAACTGCCAGGCATGCCGCCTATGTGTGAGGTTGAGTTCGCCATCGACTTGTTGCCAAGTACGGGCCATATTGCTAAGGCGCCTTACCGTATGACACCGGCTGAAATGAGGAAGCTGAAGCTACAACTGGAGGACCTCCTAGACAAGGGATTCATACGACCTAGTGTTTCTCCTTGGGGTGCTCCAGTGCTGTTCGTCAAGAAAAAGGACGGTAGTATGTGACTCTGCATCGACTACCGCGAGCTGAATGCGGTCACAGTCAAGAACAAGTACCCGTTGCCACGGATCAACGACTTGTTTGACCAGCTGAGAGGAGCCAGTATATTCTCGAAGATAGATCTCAGATCAGGCTACCATCAGATCAAAATTGCAGAGGGCGATGTGAAGAAGACAACTTTCAGAACCCGGTATAGGCATTACGAGTTCACTGTTATGCCGTTTGGGTTGTCGAATGCGCCAACGATCTTTATGGATTTGATGAACCGTCTCTTCAGAGAGCAGCTTGACAGTTCAGTTGTGGTCTTCATCGACGATATCCTGGTCTATTCTAAGACTCAGGAGGAGCATGAGTTACATCTGAGGCAGGTTTTGAGCATCATGAGAGAGAACCAACTGTATGCCAAACTCTCGAAGTGTGAGTTCTGGTTAGACAGCGTGTCATTCCTTGGACACATTATTTCAGCAAGCGGGATATCTGTGGACCTTGCCAAGATTGAGACAGTGAAGAGTTGGCCGAGGCCGAAGACAGTAACAGACATCCGCAGCTTTCTGGGTTTGGCCGGTTACTACCAACGATTCGTGAAGGACTTTTCCAAAGTGGCCGAACCGATGACTAACCTTATGAAGAAGGAGTCCCAGTTCTTATGGTCTGCCGAGTGCGAGCAGTCCTTTCAGACACTGAAGGATCTCCTGACATCGGCACCCGTTCTTACTATCCCCGAGGGCACTGATGGGTTCGAGGTATATTGTGATGCCTCTGGAACCGGTCTAGGCTGTGTGCTTATGCAGCACGGGAAGGTTGTTGCCTACGCATCCCGACAGCTGAAGAAGCACGAGTTGAACTACCCCACACACGACCTTGAGTTGGGCGCAGTAGTCTTCGCTTTGAAGATCAGACTCCACTATCTTTATGGTGTGACAGTCACCGTCTACTCTGATCACAAGAGTTTACAACATCTATTCACTCAGATCGAGCTGAACATGCGACAGAGAAGATGGGTCGAGTTTCTGAAGGACTACGACATAGACCTGAGATAGAAGAAGGGAAAGGCAAATGTTGTAGACGACGCCCTGAGCCGCCGAGCACACTCATTGTTTACTCTATTGGCGGGCAGCAGTCTGATTGATGAGATATGAGCTGCACAGGAGAGTGATCAGTATATGCAGAGTATCAGGCAGAAGATGGTAGAGGGCTGTTTTGAGAATCAGAAGTACGACTTTGAACAGAGCGACGACGGCATGATTCGATTGAATGGCCGGTTATGTATTCCGGAGTCTTCTCCTGGCCTGAAGGAGAAGAGACTCCAGGAGGCTCATTGCTTGTCCTTATCCGTCCACCCCGGTTCGTCGAAAATGTACAAGGACTTGAAGGTCCATTTCTGGTGGAGCGGGATGAAGAAGGACGTAGCCGACTACGTGACTAGATGCTTGACCTGTCAGAAGGTTAAGTTTGAGCACATGAGACCCGGCGGATTAGTGCAGTCCATGCCTATTCCTTGCTGGAAGTTCGAGGACATCTCGATGGATTTTGTTGTCGGTCTCCCACCGACTAAGGGAGCACTGAACACGATTTGGGTCATCGTGGATCGTCTTACGAAAGTGGCGAAGTTTGTGGCGATGAAGGATACCTGGAAGGTCCCGAAGTTGGCGAACCTGTTCCAGAAGGAGGTGATCCGACACCATGGTGTACCGAAGACCATTGTGTCTGACAGAGATCCTCGTTTTCTATCTAGATTCTGGGGTCAGATTCAGGAAGCCTTGGGTACAAAGCTGAAGCTGAGTACGGCATTCCATCCTTAGACTGACGGTCAGAGTGAGAGGACCATCCAGACACTGGAGGACATGCTGATAGCATGTGCCTTGAATTTTCAGGGGAACTAGTTAGAGCGTCTACATCTGATAGAATTCGCCTACAACAACAGCTACCACTCCTCTATTCAGATGCCACCGTTCCAGGCACTATACGGTAGACCGTGTAGGACTCCTTTATGCTGGGACGAGGCCAGCGAGAATACGCTTCTAGGACCTGAGTACCTAGAGCAAATCAAGGAGGATGTCCTACAGATTCGTAGGAACATGAAGGCAGCCCAGGACCGACATAAATCATATGCCGACACCAGGAGGAGAGACATTGAGTTTACTACCGATGACATGGTATTCCTCAGAGTGTCACCCATGAAGGGGATCTTCCGATTTGGGCAGAAGGGCAAGCTGAGCCCGAAGTACTTTGGGCCGTATGCGATTAAGGAGCGAGTGGGCCCATTAGCTTATAGACTAGACTTGCCAGCAGAGCTCGGGAGGGTGTACGATGTCTTTCACGTTTCATAGTTGAAGAAGTATGTGCCCCATCCATCGCACGTCTTAGAGCCAGAGACTTTGGAGTTGGACCCCGCTCTTTGATATGAAGAAGTACCACTCCGCATCCTCGATACGAAGACGAGGTAGACTAGGAACAAGACCGTTAGTATGGTCAAGGTTCTCTGGTTGAACCATGAGGTAAAGAAGGCTACATGGGAGTTAGAAGACTCCATGAGAGCGAAGTATCCAGCACTCATCGAGTAGTAGCTGTGATATTTGTACGGGTTCGAGGTCAAACCCTTTTTATGGGGGGTAGAAGCCACTTGTCTTGTGCATATGTTTATGCATTAGGTTTGTTTTGGTGGTATGCTGTGTCATACATGTTTGTTTGATGAATTGGTTGTATGTAGTGCCTCAATGCACATGTGTTGGGTTGTATATATAGTACTTTGAGTACTCCAGATTGGTTTTGCACCTTGTTTAGTGCTGTGTATGAATGAATGTGTCATGATTTTTGACTATATGGAATGAGATTAATGCTGTATCAATTGTGATACATATAGACTAGGTTTGAACCTAGTGGGATATTGAAATACCCCAAACCTTGATATGTGGTTTAAATATTAAACTATGGTATGTAAAGGCTAAAAAGTGCCTTAGAAACATCAGTGAACAATTTAAACCATAGTAAATGCAATAAAGCACTAAGATACAGTTTGAGCAAAAACATGCTCTAAGCTATGAGTGAACTTGGTTAGGACCCAAAGAGCCTACCAAGACTTAATAATATTCAATTATGATTTAATAGGGCTAATTAAGTCCTTAGGAAACCTTGGTAGTCAGTTAAACCAAATAAAACACAAGAAAATACCTTAAAGTTAATAAGAGCAAAAATGTGCTCTAAGCTTGGGATAAATTTGTATAAGACTTAATGGTCATACCTATACCTTATAAATATGTTAATGAACATATTAAATCAATTACCAAAGAAAACCAAGCTTGAAAACAAGTTAAAACACAAAAAGTGCTTTAAGGAGTCTTAAAGCACGTTTTTGAAAAATTGTCTTGTAAATGAGTTTTGAATGGCTAAATGTCCATCATTACTTTTTAATTAACATGTGTAATATATAGTATCACATTTGGAAGTCTATATCAATGGGAAATCAAAAATTTCACATCTATGTGCCTTGTTTTAGTGAATAGTAACTTTTATAAGCTAGTTGTAACATATGTTGTTATAAGTAATTAAATTGGTCAACAAAGACTATTATACCCTTCTAATTATATGGGGGCCGGTTTTTCAAGGTGTGAGTCACCAACTTGTAAAAGATAAGCAAATAAGTAAAGTAAAGCTTGTAAAGTAAAGAACTATTTACTTTAATATAAATATCTTCCAAAAGTAGAACTCATCTTCATTCTCTCATTTCCTTTCATTTCACACGTCTCCTTCCTCCATTCTCTCAAGCTCCATCGGTTATGCTACAGCAAAGCCTCACCATTTCCAACTCCTTTCACTTGTAACTCCTAACTCCATGCTCCGAAATTAATTCTGAGACTACCGTTCTCTTAGTTGGAGCAAGCTCTACAACATTGTCTTTTCAAATCATCAAAACCACCATTTCGGTGCCAAGGAGAATTTCCATGGAAGGAGCTTGAGCTTATATTTTTATGCCTTGTTGATCACCTTTGCTTCAAGGTAAGGAAAAACCAAAGAAAACTCCATTTCCTTCATTTTTGGTGTTGACCGAAAATGCACCTTGTAATGGTGTCTTCTCTTGTCTTGTTTTAGCTTCATTTGAATCTTCCAAGGGCTAGGAGGAGTCCTCTCTTGATACTTATTCAAGCTCTCTTTCCATTCCAAGGTAAAACAATCATTTTAATACCTTAAAACAATATATGTAACTAGGGTTTACAATGAGATGAAGCATGATGCTTGAATACTCATTCTATTATGTGTACATTGTTTAGAAGTTGACAAACAACCAAACATCCCACCGGTTTTACAAGGAAACAAGAAAGAAGTTATGAGGAAAAAGAGGTAAACAAACTATCTCAATGTAGTTTAAATGCCTTAGGAAAATGAGCTTGATTTGCTTAATAAAATACCTAAGGAGCCAATGGCAAATGAGCTAGTAAAATGCTCTCAAGGAGTTTATTAAGGGCATATGTATTGTTGGGTGTATTTGCAGGTCAAAGGCATTATTTATGTGGGAAATTCAGTGTTTATGGTTTATGCAATTTAAGGGCCTAAGAGCCAAGTTATTTAAGGGCCTAAGTGCCAAGCAATTAAGTTTATGCACTATATTGTGATGTAGGGTAAACTTGGTGAAGTTATGTGTGTGAGAAAGTTCTTGATGGATTTTAGGTGTTCTTGAATGAAATAAGGTAAAAACCTAAGTGTTTGGATGTGAGAATATACAAGAGAAGTTATGGCAAAATTTGGAAAATGTATAAGGAGTTCAAAGTGTTTTAAGTAAGTTTTGGTGAACTAGGAAGTGTTAAAGGTGAACAAATGTTTTACTTGGGAAGAAAACATGTATTAAGGTGATTTAGAGTGATGCAAGGATTTAGGTGTTATCTTGGAAGTTCTAGGAATTCAATGTGTGTTTTGAGAATGTATTTAAGTCTTGGAGAAGTTTGTTTAAGGTTTAGGTAATGTTGATATCCAAGGAATAAGTGATGTTTAGGTAAGATGTGAAAAAGGAGGTTTAGTTAGTAAGAAAAGAAGTTTGAGAGATGATGTTAAGGTGTAGAGGAAACACCTTGGTATAGTGGTCATTATTGGTGAAATACCACTTAGGAATCTTAAGGAGGAAACATTCCAAGTGCTAAGAATTTTGTAAGGAATTTGTGAATGATAAGATGGTTTTGGTGTGTGATTTAGAGAGTTTAGTACATGGCTAAAGGTGTGTTTGAAGTGCCCAAATGAGGTTAGGGTGTACTAGGATATATGGGGTGAAGTTTGGAGTTGAATGAGAAAGGAAAACAAGGGTCTGGGGCAGACCGAACTTGCGACCGAACTTGCAAGTTCGGTCGAGCCCAGTTTACCCTGCGAGAATTGGCTTCTGGAATGGACCGACCTTGGGGACCGGACTTGCAGGGTCGGTCGGGCTTGTATTTTGTGTACGGATTAAGTTTCTGGAACCGACCGAACATGGGACCGGACTTGGCAAGTTCGGTCGGGCTTGAATTTTCAAAGGGAAGAAACTCTCGGGAATGGACCGAACATGCGACCGAACTTACAAGGTCGGTCGGAGTAGAAATTTTGACACTAAAGTGTTCTGGAATGGACCGACCTTGTGCAAGGTCGGTCGGTAAGTTCGGTCGGACCAAAAACATGGTTTAAGGTATGGAAATGATGTGTAATGATGGGGATTGATGGTTAATGATGTTATGAGGTTGTTAAGGACATGTTAGGTGAGTTTTAATGACAATTAAGTGGGTGAAAAGTTGTAATAAAATGTGAAAGTAAAACAAGTTAAAAATGTCAAGTTATTTAACTAAGTTAACGGGGAAAGTTATAAGCATTAGACTTTAAACAATCATGTTACCCCGATGTTAATAAAAATACATGTAATGTTATCAGTTGTTCGAGAATTGCTCGAGGAACATAAGTGGACATGATAAAGTGGACTCCGGTGACAGGTATGGTTTTCTTGCAACCTGTGTCCTACCGGATTACACCGGCTTGTATGCCAAGGTGTTTTTCTGTATGTTTGCCACGTTGTAAGATAAAACATGTAATGAGTTTACAGTAATTCATATATGTGGCGTGTTCAACTCCGATACCATTTAACCTCGGCAGTGTTAACCTTAGTTAACTGAGTCTAGGATCACATGAGAGTTCGGTATTCGGATTAAACGACCCGAACCATGGGACGTTCTAACCACGGCTATGCGTGAGTTGATTATGTGATGTTGTGTATGTGAATGTAGGGATCTCCCTTGTGTGTCTAACCCAGTTGTAATACTGTATGGTGTGTAGTTATGATAGACTCCATAGTGGGGTTCTAACTAAGATCTAAAGTAATTATGTACTAACAGTGGTGAGGAATCCGGTTTGGCCGGTCGCGCGTTGTTTGGGAGTGGGTATCCTTCTTAGCCTTACCCTTCTCTCTGTTATGGTTGTTTCCCTCACGGGTTATGATCTCCCATTAGCTTACTCCAAAGCTTAGCTATTCTGACTTATGATCGGTTTAGGGGGAACATGTGTTTGTGTGGTGTTTTCGGCCTCCAAACCCGAACCATCTTAACTTAAGTTACTCGTCCGACTATTAGGACGGTAATGAGTGTTGTTGTTATTGTATAACGAGCTTACCATGAGGGTGACACCATTCTCTAGGCTCACCAGTGAATTAGCTATGTTCGGGTCGGTTCCTAAGAGGACCGTTCCCGTTATGTTATGTGATGTTATTGTAATGCAATTCCTATTGCGATGTTATCATGTGCACGTCGAAACGTGAAAGTGTTGTTATGTTCTGTTATGTGAGGAATGTTATATGTTGTAAGATATGGAGTGTGTGGATCATGGAAATGAATTCCAGTTTGTGATAAGAGGCGTTTAAGGATAACCCGATTTAAGGGTAAGTGTCGTCTATTAAGGAAGTAGCTCCATTAGAGGAGGAACACTCTAGGGATAATGAATACCATGAGTGACTTATCAAGTAAGGATGTATTATCCGTTTGTTGAGCCCATTGAGGCGAAATGTTATGTGTTGGGTGTTTACAGTTGCATGCATGATTTAAATATAACCAATCGCATGCTAAGACGACAATTAGTTTTGCGTGGCCCGTAGCATGTGGCTGCGGGATTACCATACACAAAGGTGCTGAGCCCCTTGGGGGCCACCCTTTCTCTTCTTTTCCTATTTCAGGTATAGAGAGCTGGAAGCCGTTCGAGAGTAGGACGGGGTAGACATTGTACATGGGTAATCATTTAAGTGTATATATACAGTAGGTGTAGTAAGACCGAAATTGTTGTCGGCATCAGTTTATAAATACTCGGTATAGTTGAAAGGTGTATGTTGTTGTTGTTGTTAATGGAAAGGGATAATAATGTGTAGTCGCTCGGGAATCTAGTCCATCAGACCGGTACAATGTTTATGTAATAGCCTTGTTAGCCACGTGGGTGGTTAACGGCGTGTAACACCAACGAGTTAAGTTATTTGATGAGGTGTGTATTCTGCTGCAGATTGTTGTTATGTGTTTGTTGTTGGATGGGGTGTTACAGATATACTCCCTAGCGATGGTATGTTTTGTGATTACCTAGTGGAACTTGATTCCTTAGGGAACTAAATATGAATAACGACTTCGGGACGAAGCCTTTTTTAGGGGGTAGATTGAAATACCCCTAAGGTTCATAAATTAAATTGAAAGACATTTATTGAGTTAAGAAGGCTAATAAGCCTTAATGAAGCAAGAATCATGAAAACTCCTAAGCACACTTATATAAATAAATATGTACTCCATAAAGGTTACTAAACCTTATATAAACACATGGACATAAGTGGAGCATAGTAAAGGAGGAAAATCAACCTACAATTGATTTATCATGATATACACATCTTCATGAACAAAAACACAAACACTTAAGGAAAAATATACCTTAAGAAGTCAAAATGACTTGTGAGTAAAATATCACTTGTAACACAAGTGTATACACCTTTGTACACTAAATAACACATGTTATACATGTTAACACATTAAACAAGTCCAAGATATACATGATGTGCAAAAAGAACATCAATATCAAAGGTGAATCAAAGTATACATTTTTACTAGTTGTAATGAATGGTAAAGTATACCAATTCCTTTAAGAATACATATTTATACACTTAAGGATGACTAAATCATGTTGGTAACAAACTAACACATGATATAAGTCCAAATGTACAAGTTATAAGTCATAACATTAAAAATGAAGCAAAAAAGACTATTTTGCCCCTTGGTACATGAAGTGGCCGGCCATGCCCACCCACTTGGCTGCCAACTTGCAAAATATGATCCAAAAAGTCTTCATTAGGTGGCGTTAGTCAACAACTACTAAACAATACACATGCTTTACCAATAATGCCTTAAAAGTCATATTCTTCTCTTTCCTCCTCATTTCCTCCTTGGCTGCCAATTTCAAACACCCAAATCCTCTCAGAGTCTGCTACTAGACAGCCAATAACAAGCTTGGAAAGAATTCCATTCCTAAGGCATAAGGTAAGCTCTTAATTCATATGATAGTTCATTTTCTTCCTCTTTTCACTAGCTATCCAATGGTCTAAGATTCATATTCTTTCCCCCACTCATCTAGGCTGGATCTAAGTTGAAAGAGAGAGCTATTTTCGGCTGGAACCAGGTTTGAAGAAGAAAGTAAAGCAAAGTCACTCCTTAAGGTAAAAATGTGCTCTAAGCACCTACCTTCTTCTCTATTGTTGTTCTAACTGATTCCTATCAACTAAACCTTCTATAATCTTCATATTTACATGCTAAAACCATTGGCGAACCTTCATCCTCATGAAGTTGGCCAAAAATACCCAAAAACACCTTAAAAAGGGGGGTTTAAAGAGTAAGTCTTATAGCTTCTGTATAAGTGAGTTGTTCGGCCACTTTGGCATGCTTTTATTAAGGGATTGAAACCCTTCGTTCCTCTGGAAAATAGGGCTGTGGAACACTTTGTAACAACTTCAAATCTTAAGGTAAAAATCCATGTTTTAAGACCTTTAATGACTCTTATGGTTAGTTTCAGTTCTAAGCTGAGCCATAACCATTACTCTCTGTTTAATGCAAGTCAAGAGGTGTATAAACACACCTCCAAACTTCCGTGACAGTACAAGGAGTGATAAATTGATTAAAGTCATTTTAAGGTGAGAAATCTAGGTTTTCATGGCTTAAAACTACTCTTATAGTTGGTTCAGTTTTTGGAACCTAACTATATCTTATTCTTGCTGTTAGAAATTAATTAGAAGCTGTCTAAACCAAACTCTCAAGCAGGCGTGACCATACAAGCTTTAAAAAGCTTATAAATCAAGGTATAACACTCTTAACTATATATTATATGCTTTAAAGCTTATGGTATATATTGTGCCGAGAGTGGACTGGTTAAAATGGTTAATTTAAACCTAAGTGTGACCAGAAATTACTTAGTTAAGATAAGCTAGTCATTTAAATGATTTAATTAACATAATGGTCAAATTAAGACATTATGTGGAAAATTGGTAAATATGGAAAAATTGGTGGTAAGGCCGTGAGTTTTAAAGTATTTTTGAGACATTTAAAGTTTAATTTATTTTGCAAGTTCAAGGTTGTAATAAGGCCATGTCATTAGGCCATTTTATTTAAGTTTAAGAGCTTATTTAATTTTATTTATGCATTTAGCATTAATTTTGGGGTTAAAAGGTAATTACAAAAAAATATAAGGTCGTGGGCTGTATTAGGTTGAAGTTTGGTGTTTAAAAGGAATTTAAATAAAAATTATAACACTTTATAAAGTTTTGTTACAAAATTGTAAAAATAGGAAAGTTTGGGGTATATGTAGTAATTACCGAAACTTTGTGTTTCAAACGGAATTTAGAAGTCAAAGTTGACTGTATAGGAGACTTTGACCAAGTTTGGGAATTTTTGGAATTAAATACTAACTTATAATAAGTTAAGTATGAAATTGTAAAAGAGTTATAAATATTGGGGTGGAATAGTGATTTTCGAAAATAATGAGTACCAAATGGGGTTTAGAACAAACCTTGGGTTATTAGGAATTTTTAGGAATTTATTTGGTTAAATTTGGAGTTAGTATGAATTATATAAGTATAATATATAATATTTTATACCATTGTTACATTTGGGTAACATATGGGGTAAAAACCGTAAATACTGAAAGTATAAGGTTAGGAATGGTGTTTATAACCTTTTGGTATAGTTTGGCAATTTTTGGAATCATATATGAGGTTTTATTAAGATATATGTATAATATATAGTTTTAATGACATAAGGAAACTATATGTTATAAAATGGGGTGATTTGGTGAATATAGAATGGTAAGTAGTGGAAATTAAATTAGAACAGACCATGGGGTCTGTTCGGCTATTTTAAGAAGTTATAACCATATGTTATAATTATATTAAGGTTTAAAGAGTATAATATAAGGTATATATTATAAGTGTAACAAGGAAATATAATTTGGGGTTGTTTTGTAAATTCTGGAAGTATAGTGAAATTAAATAAAAACCGACAACCATATGGGCTGTTTGGTATTTTGTAACATTTTATAACTATAGGTTATAAATGATTTAAATATCATAATGTATGTTATATAACTATGATGTAACATTATATAATTAATGTGGTGGATTTTGTAAATATTTAAGAACATAAGTGATGTTCGGTAATAATGAGTGTTTTAGAATGAGAATTTATAATATGGTTTATAATGTTATAAGGGTTGTAACATTTATAATATAAGAAATATTCATTAAGGAAGACTGGATATATTATAAAGGATTACCATATAATAAATGGTCCCATAATACACATATATAAATAAATATATGTTATGGAGTGAGAAATACAATATGGTTCAATAACCATATAATATCATAATTAAAATGATGTGAGATAAGAAGAAAAGAATTATAAACATTAGTTAAGGAAATTCTAATGTTATGTTGTTTATGGAATAACAAGGAGTTAAATAATTCAAAGTATTTTAAATATGGATTATACAACATTACATATGGAAAGACTAACCTTAGGAAAATAAATACTAAGGTGAGATGTATAATATATGATCAAAATTACACACGCAATATAGTGACAAACTATATCATATACAATGTATATTAAATTACATGCGATAACGGATGTTGAGTTAAGTATATTAATATACCACGACGTAAACGTGCATGTCATATAACATTAACTAATCCTGAGTTAAACCGAAAACCCAACAAACGTTGTTTGTAATTAACGGGAAATGAACCGGGAGGGATTAGCGATGGTACGGGGTACCGTAGAGTAATGTTGTTATACGGGATACTAATCTGTAGTGTTATACATATTATTAGACTGTTAGAGACGACGCGAGGAGCATCGGACCTAGCTGATTCATACTCCACCGTTCTAAAATCAGGGTGAACGGTATGTTGTTATGTGTCTCTGATTGTCTCTGAGGACTTCCTCAGTTCAGACTTATGTGTGAAATCAGTGATAAGATTGTTTATCTGAATGTGTGAATTAATATGCATGAACTGTATATTTAAGCTGCTTATTATTTACTGTTTTTGTGATAACAGTATTGGTTCGTATATATGAACCTATATATAAAACGAACTAGCGGCTATGGTGCTATCTTATATGTGTAATATAAGGAACGTCTGAAAAACGTTGTAGCACTAGGATAATAAGATATGTATATTATCCGAGACTTAATTACGGAGCATTGGCCTTTCTAAACGCCGCTCTTGTATCTAACACTGGATCCCAAGTTTACATACTTCGGATTGGGCTAATGACCTTAGTCTGCTTTGTTAGAAAAGTTGGTAATGCGTTGCGATGCGATGGTATAGATGTAACAAAGCCAAGAGGATGTGGCTCTTGGTGCGCGCTGTGATCACAAAAACGATACCAGGATGTCCGCGTACGGGTCCGTAAGTATCAAGAAATTTCCCGTGAACTAGAATGGTTCGTTGGTCGGAGACTCTACCGTTGGAGTGGCTACTGCCGTGGGTGACCCGCCATAATATATGGGTAATTTAGAGACACGTCGTTTTAACGAGACGTTGTCACCAGGTATAACTGAATAATTACGAACAACTTGTTAGCTCGTACATTTAGCGAACAGTATTGGACTTTTATGCCAAAGATGGAAATTATACTCGTTTATAATTCTCATTATTCCGCCTTGTTGTTCATTGGTTATGCTGTGTGGTTTTATGTTGTGATAAATGCATGATAATGGTTGTGTTTTATTGTATGGTTATATTGATATTGTTTACAGTTTAAATATTAAAACGGTATAGCATGTGTAACACCCCAACTACAAATAACACACTTAACAACACTTTGCAGCGGAAATCACAACTCACCACATAACTCAATTCTTTGGTGTTACATGCCGTTAGCCACCCACGTGGCTAACAAGGCTAACATACATACATTGTACCGGTCTGATGGACTAAACTCCCGAGCAACTACACATAAATCCCGTTCCATGTCCAACACTCATTATACACTTACATTACAACTGTACCGAGTAATTACCAACTAACGCCGATACATTTTCGGTCTTACTACACCTATAATACATCCACAATTCTCATGTCTACCACATACAAACACTACCCCGTCCTACTCTCGAACGGCTTCCAGTTCCTTGTGCCTGAAAGGTATGGGAGCCCCCAAAGGGGGTCAGCACCTTTGCTGGTATGGTAATCCCGCAGCCCGCATGCTACCGGGCCACGCACAACTATTTGTCGTCTTAGCATGCGGTTGATTTATTTCAAACATGCACAAACTCACACACATATCATGCTTATAAGCAAACATCCATTAATAGAATACAGACACAAGGTTAGCACACTCAACATAACAACACACTTCACTTTATAACATACACAACTTAATTTCACTCTTCTTAGAGTACCTGAACTTCACTTAGGGAGTGCCGGGGTGATATAAGCCCGAGCACAACATACATATGTTTTCTTTACTTGAGTGGCGGCCTCATATAGGACCGATCACAACATACGTAATTTCCCCCTAGCTCCAATAGTGATGAGGTAGGTTAGCCTTGGTTAAGCTTGTGGGTGGTTGTAATTCAAGGAGGAAGAACAACCGTAACATAACAAAGAGGGAGTCGAAGCGAACTTAGGCTTCAACACCCTACCAACATTGTACATAATTTCCCTCCTAGCCCGATGTGGAGGTCGGGTAGGTAAGCTTTGGCTAAGCTAGTGGGAGGTCGAAATCCAATGAAGGAAAACAACCCTAACATAACAGGATGGGAGTTAATTCACATATATATATTAACTCCCAAACAATACGCGCAACCGGGACACCCGGATTCCTCTCCTTACATAACATATACTTATTAGTTAGAGGTTCCCTTATGGAACTTATCACATACATACATCACATAGTGTTACTAACTCGGTTAGACACATAAGGGAAATCATATCCCATTTCGACAACACGGATAACAGTATCCAACATCAACAACATATTAAACAAGTCACATACATCACGCATTGTCACAACATACAATAACTCACGGATAGCCATAGTTAGAACGTTCCCATGGGTTGGGACGTTTATTCCGAATACCGATCTCTTATGTGAACCTAAGGTCGGTTAACTATTATTTAACACATAACTAAGGTTAAGCGGTATCGGAATTGGTTACGCCACAATAATGAATTACTGTAAATTCATTTCATGCTTTATCTTGCAAGGTGGCAAACACACAGAAAAACACATTGGCATACAAGCCGGTGTAATCCGGTAGGACACAGGTTGCAAGAGAACCATACCTGTCACCGAAGGTGCACTATAATGTGCCATCACATGTTCCTTGAAAATCTTTGAACAACTGGTAACATTATAACTATCTCCATTAACATCGGGGTAACATAATTATTTAACAACTAATGCGCCCATGGTTAACCCCGTTACCCTGTTACACTTAATTTTACTCTTGTGATCTTAAGTTCACAACTCTCACATCAAACCTAACACTTGTTTACACATCTTAAGGCCTTTACATGTCACCAAAACAAGGCCTAACATCATCCAAAACCATTACCATCCAATCCCCCATCATTAGAAGGCTCAAGCACACTTATAGAGCAAAAAAAAATGGAGTTCAAAAGATTATTGGTCATTTTCAAATAAAAATATACCTAAACATATGCCAAAAACATGTCAAAACAGATAGTACTTGAAAAGAGGAATCCAACGCCGCAAACGGCACTCAAAACGGAGTTCAAACGAAAAAGTTATGCAAAAACAAAGGTTGGTCCGAACATGCGTCCGACCTTGCATGTTCGGACATAAGTCGAGAGTTCTGAAAATTTTCCGTCGTATGATGTCCGAACTTCAATGTTCGGACACATGTTAGGACATACCGAAAACTGCAAAATCCATTACGGAAAACAACTAGAACCAAGCCACAAATCCCCCACAAAACATACATAACTTATAGTAGCAAAATAGCTCATCGAAAACACATTTCAACGGGGTTTTAACGCATCATACACACATTAAAATCAACCAAAAACATCACCAAATCAAAGAGTCAAAACACTCATTTTCTACCAAAATTTCGCCATAACCTCCCCATAAACCTTACATGTCCACATCCACCAATTTTCACCATTTGAAATCCTAATTTAACCACACCCTTATAAGGGTCCTATCAGCACATAAAAATTCCTCAAATTCCATCAACAACAACATAATCACCATAAACTCCATAACCACAATATCAATCACAAACTCAAAACATTTGGCTCTAAAGGCCCTCCATTCAACCATTAATTCACAAACCTCTCTAAAATCAATTAAACACATTTCCAACACAGATTTTCAATCCACAATTTGGGTTCATTAATTTGCTTACCCATCCCAAACACTTAAACAATTATAAACAAGGTTTAAGGTGTATTCCTTACCTTAATTTCACAAGTCTCCTTAATTCTCCTCTTGCTCCTCATCTCCTCCAAAAAATCGGTTAAGAGGGTATGGAGTTTCCAAACTCCATCCCAACATCCAAGAACACAAAACACACTCAATTAATTATCTAAACCCTTGGAATATCTCAATTCAATCAAAGGCTAGAACACAAGGTTAGGGTTTACCTTTTGAGGCTTTTAAGAGGGATTCTCACCCTTGAATCAAGAAGGAAATTACTCCACCATTGAAGGGTCAATTTGGAGCTCAAGAACAAGGAGAAAACAAGGTATCAAAAATGGTGAAAAATCGATTACACCAAGAGATGAAGGAAAAATGACTTTTTCTTGGGAATTTTTACCTTAGAAGGAAGAGGAGGCTCCAAGCTTCACATTGGTGCCATTTTCTCTTCAAATGGGGAAAACCCATGGAGGTCAACTTCATCCTTTTGAAATTTCGAAAAGAGAGGATGATAGAGGAATGTGAGAGGAAGAAGAATATGTGATTTGTTTTTTATTTGGAGCTCAAATGGAGCTTGGGGATGAAGAGGAAGTGGAGAAGCCATTGTTGGCTAGGTTGGAGAACTCCATCGGCAGAGAGGGAGAAGGGAACCGTGGAGGAAGAAAGAGAGAGAGAGAGGAAAGAGAAGAGGAAAGAGAGAAATGAGAGGAGAAGAGAGAGAGAGAGGGGTATAAGTGGTCCCTCTATTTTTTTTTGACTTAATTAATTTGTTAACTAGTCTTGTGTGAGTGAGCTGTTTACATTAATAAAACCGGCCCACTACTGTAAACATGCTGGAGCGTTTTTCGTTTTTAACAGAAAACGCTCGTTTATTTACCCGGTTTAGCACTATTCACTAACCGGGACCGTTTTCCGGAATTTTCTCATTCCTTTAATTTTAATGGTTATTAAACTCCCATTAATGTTTAATTATTGTTACAAAATCAACTATTATTTTTACGGGGTCATTTAACTGTTTAAGGTCACGTTTTCGGGTTTTCTCGAAAAACGCGCTTTAAGACTCCGTTAGCGTTTTTACGCATGGTTTGAATCCGTTTTCTTCCGGAATTTTCCCACATGTTATTAATGTGTAATTAAGGTATAAAAATACATTCATCACTCTAACGAAGGTTATGTACCTCCTAAAATAACTAAATACGGGGTTTCACGTTTTGTGACTTTTACGCATTTTCTTATTCTTTTTGGTTTTTATTTCTTCACCAATAATCTTAAGGACTTAATTAGCCTTAGAAATTTATAATTACATAGTTAATTAACATATTAAGGTTTGGGGTATTTCAGCATGTAACGAATCCCATGCTCTCGACCAAATAATTGAGGGGTCTGAGGAGGCATGACAGGGCATGTGATAACATACTCAGCAAGGCTGATTCCATACCACAACCATGTTTATTTTCAGGACACTAGCTGTTTGTCGACGCAAGGCGCGACACTTGTGGAATAGACATCGGTACGGTTTGTTACAGTGGTTATATTGGACTCGGGTTTGGTGAACCGAGGTGTATTTTCGCTTAGACGCTCTCATGTACGGTGGAACTATGTCCATCAATCATCTTCCCGATTTATTTTAAATCAAGTTACCTAGGGAATTTAATTCTCACTAGGTTCTACGTTGGTGTCATACCTCTTCATAAATCACAATACTGTATATATACATATATCCATATATATATATTTTTATCAAAATATAATACACAATATTACATTTGGTATCTTATGAACATGCACTGTCGGGGTTTTAGTTCCCCGGGAGTTTTTTCTACTCCCTTATACTTATACTTTCACACACATTTGTTGACACAATAAACACACTTATCGCAAGGGTATTCGCATCTTCCGTGCGTAATTACCACAATTAACCATGAATGAATGTGTATGTTTATGTAACACACACACACCAATCATCAAAACAAATCATTTTGTGCTATGCACATCATAGTTCACGTACACTTGTACGGTAAAACACACTAACGGTTTTGCGCTCCACCCCCCTTAAAAGGGATTACGCCCACGTAATCAATCAGTTAATCACTGGTTTAGAACATTCTACCGTCATGAAGTGTTTATCTCCACGCGGTTTATTACACAATGTGTTCTGGTTTGAGGACCTTAGCCATATTGGTGGTTTAGTCCCTAACCAAGAATTCTCATTAGAGTTTATTTTAACTCTTAACTGGTTTCGATCCTGGCCTGTGAGGCTTTTAGGCATCATTAGTTTGCCATTCACTCATGTTCACTATTCACATTCATCGTCTGACTCACTGGTTCACCAGTTTCTGCTGCGCAACTCTTGATAATTTAGAGCTTAGTTTGCTCCATACATTATCCTTACTGTATTATGCATCCCCGATTATCACCTTTATCTTGGTAATAACGGTTTCTCAACCGACGCGTGGTATTTCTTGCCGTGAGCGAATTCGGTGAGTTACAAACTTTCTATTCATTTCCACGATAATCTATTGTATTCTACAATGATTTACTTGGTTTCTTCCGACTTACTGTCGGTTAAGTTTGAGCTACTACCTTTTGTGTAGTACTCTGTTGGTTATTCCCAAAACTTGAGGTATATTCCATACCGATGTTTAATAATCGTGTTACTGTAGTCACTCATGTCAACCAAGTACCCTTTGATTGGTACTACCATGCTTATCTTATGCATCGGTTTTATCACATCATAAGTCTTGTTCTTCTATCACATTTAACATTTTCAGACTTCCTAGCTATCTCACTTGATCATTACCGTGCAAGCGCAATACCAAAACACTCAGTCATACAGAGTGCAGAGGCGTAAGCTCTTGGCAGTAAGTCTCTTATGAGATAGCAATAGGAATTCATACTGTGTTCCTTATCACGTAGCATCAACTACTGGCGTATTGCTCAGTCTGTGTATCATCACCTATTTGTATGTCCATTGAGTTTCACTCATAACTGGTCTTATTGCCACATTATTATTTAACACTTATGCAACGGTCGCTTACTGCGCACCGTGCTCTTACTCATTGTATAACATTAACTTACACTGCATCCGCTATTATATTAGCTTCTGCCATTTCACTGTGTTTCGCCATTTATTTGGCTGGTTGTTGAATACGCTATTCTACGAGTCTTTATGCTCCTTGAGCGTTGTTCATTACACATTTAGCATCCCACACCTATGTGGTTGCTATTTGACTTTTTACTCATCCGATTTCCACAACTGGTGCAAACACTTCCTTTCGTATTATTCCTACTCACATCATTCTTGGGTAATAGCAACATAGTCAACTCTTAACACATTCCCTGAACTTAGTTCACATAACTACCGCTGTTGCGGTCTCCCACATCAAGAGGTATCCCCACACTTTAATCAGTGGTTCGTTATCCGCTTACCTACTTATATAACATAGACTTCCGTAATTAACAACATTTTACTTAACATATTCCATTTATGGCTTCTAGGCCTTATTGCCTCAAGCTCTGCTCATTGTAGGCTGTTCACACACACTTACTTCTCCGTACTATATTACACGGTTCCTTTCATGGGATGCCCCTTCAAGGATGTCAGACTTCCTCCTGACGCCTTACGCTTAAACTGGGTGTTAGTTTCGACCCTTGCGTTTCTGTCACGTTAGTCGTTCAACCAATGTTGACCCAAATACCCTTTTAAGGATAACTCCTGGGTGTCGCTGGGTTCTGCCATTACATCTGGCTTGCACTTACTGGTATGTTTAATTTACTACTTCGCCCTGCATTCTTTGTTGGGTTGAATATTCTCCTTAGTGAGATTCTTATCCCTAGTGATCATCTCGGGAGTCTCGTCCCGATCCTTGCACATTAACGTATCCATAGTAGGCATCTGCCTCACCATATGTAGGCTGGGTACTTACTCCAGCTATTGTGTTCATCCATCCAGATCCTTAAGACATATGCTATGTCTTTACTTACTAACCAGTGCACTTCGCACTAGTTCACCTTTAAACATTTCCTTAAAATAAACTTACTAGTTCCTTTAGTCTTCTTAACTTGACTGGTTTCCTTTACTTCAACCATACTTGGTAATCCATTGCTCTTGCTTGACTTTTACTTCGGACCGTAGTATGGAGTCGACTACTTCCCGTGTTCCAGACTCCACTCGTATACATACGTGGGGTACCCTGCTGATACATTGCTACTTGCCCGACTACCCCATAAGAAGGTTTGTCAGGCCCACAAGCTCCTATCGGAGTGCGGTCGTCCCACATTTCAGTTGGTACACTCGTAGTGTCCGTCACACGCCTAGGTGAAGTGTTCTGTTGTCAACTCCTCTTATATTATCCTATGATAATATGCATTCCATGCTTCCCGAACTTAATCAAGGGAAGTGTATCCACTGTTGTATTATTATGAACTCACTCCATTCCCTCGGGTTGCTACCCTTGGGTTTACCGGTTTCCATCCGGTTATTTGAAAGTAACTAGGTAAAACTTACCTACCATGTGGCACTGAGGCCCGTGTAGGTCTTCTGGTTTAGTTTAAAGAAAAGAAGAATTGAAATAAGATGGGTTTGAAAGAAAATTTGGTTTTGAAAGGAGTTCGAAAATGATTTTGGTTGAAAGAAAAATTTTTGTGGTTTTACAACGTTTCCTTGCCTTAGCCAAGTCTAGCTTCCTGCTGACTGGTGCAGTTTCAAGTACTGAGGTCAGGCTATTAAGCCCTTCCACGGTTATGATGATCCCACTTAACTTCATGGTACTTTACTAAATACCGGTAGTTGTTTAAAATTTCCCGTACAACCTTATTGTAGCAGCACTTGCCATGGCAAGTGCGCCATGCTTACTGGTTTTCGGTTCAATACACACTGGTTGCGGCATTGTTTACTTCCGCACCAACATCAATGGTCTTGCTGGCCCTTACTTGATCTTACAGTCCTAACAACAATCCTCGGGGTACTTCTCACTGTCTTCACATGATAACCATTAACTAGGGTGTTTCCCATTCTGGGAGACCCCTTTTTACTTAGTATCGTATCCTCCTCGTACTATATTGTGGTTCCTTAATCAGTTGGTATACCGTTGGTGTATTAGTTAACATCTGTAGTCCCGTAGACACTCGTCTTGGGTTCTACTACTTCACTTCCCCACTGTTGCACGTTAGTGCGTTGCAAGCTGGTTGTCCTCGACTGCCCCGCATGTCGACCCAGGGTGCTGGAAATTCCATTCTCTTATGCATAAGATTCTTCACTTTTCGCTAACAAGAGCGGTTAATATTGTTCAAATGGAACCGTCTTCGGGATTCACACCTTTCGGAATCTACCGTATGACAGGTTCTCTGTGCTCATTAGGGCACTTAATAACAGCCAGATCGGGTATTCCCGAGTAAGAGAGGACTTCCATCTCTCTGGCGTTCTTTCCAAGTTATATAATAGGGTTTGTGGAGGGCGGGATGGATACTGTAGGTATCCAGTACACACTGGTATTTCCCTAACTAGCGTACTTCTCACGCTATCACTCAACCCTTAACCCAAGGTACTAAAATCTTAACTCGGTACTTCCTAAGCTCGGTACTTCAGTCATCAGAGCGATATTTCGCTCTGATACCACTTTTTGTAACACCCCAACTACAAATAACACACTTAACAACACTTTGCAGCGGAAATCACAACTCACCACATAACTCAATTCTTTGGTGTTACATGCCGTTAGCCACCCACGTGGCTAACAAGGCTAACATACATACATTGTACCGGTCTGATGGACTAAACTCCCGAGCAACTACACATAAATCCCGTTTCATGTCCAACAATCATTATACACTTACATTACAACTGTACCGAGTAATTACCAACTAACGCCGATACATTTTCGGTCTTACTACACCTATAATACATCCACAATTCTCATGTCTACCACATACAAACACTACCCCGTCCTACTCTCGAACGGCTTCCAGTTCCTTGTGCCTGAAAAGTATGGGAGCCCCCAAAGGGGGTCAGCACCTTTGCTGGTATGGTAATCCCGCAGCCCGCATGCTACCGGGCCACGCACAACTATTTGTCATCTTAGCATGCGGTTGATTTATTTCAAACATGCACAAACTCACACACATATCATGCTTATAAGCAAACATCCATTAATAGAATACAGACACAAGGTTAGCACACTCAACATAACAACACACTTCACTTTATAACATACACAACTTAATTTCACTCTTCTTAGAGTACCTGAACTTCACTTAGGGAGTGCCGGGGTGATATAAGCCCGAGCACAACATACATACGTTTTCTTTACTTGAGTGGCGGCCTCATATAGGACCGATCACAACATACGTAATTTTCCCCTAGCTCCAATAGTGATGAGGTAGGTAAGCCTTGGTTAAGCTTGTGGGTGGTTGTAATTCAAGGAGGAAAAACAACCGTAACATAACAAAGAGGGAGTCGAAGCGAACTTAGGCTTCAACACCCTACCAACATTGTACATAATTTCCCTCCTAGCCCGATGTGGAGGTCGGGTAGGTAAGCTTTGGCTAAGCTAGTGGGAGGTCGAAATCCAATGAAGGAAAACAACCCTAACATAACAGGATGGGAGTTAATTCACATATATATATTAACTCCCAAACAATACGCGCGACCGGGACACCCGGATTCCTCTCCTTACATAACATATACTTATTAGTTAGAGGTTCCCTTATGGAACTTATCACATACATACATCACATAGTGTTACTAACTCGGTTAGACACATAAGGGAAATCATATCCCATTTCGACAACACGGATAACAGTATCCAACATCAACAACATATTAAACAAGTCACATACATCACACATTGTCACAACATACAATAACGCACGGATAGCCGTAGTTAGAACGTTCCCATGGGTTGGGACGTTTATTCCGAATACCGATCTCTTATGTGAACCTAAGGTCGGTTAACTATTATTTAACACATAACTAAGGTTAAGCGGTATCGGAATTGGTTACGCCACAATAATGAATTACTGTAAATTCATTTCATGCTTTATCTTGCAAGGTGGCAAACACACAGAAAAACACATTGGCATACAAGCCGGTGTAATCCGGTAGGACACAGGTCGCAAGAGAACCATACCTGTCACCGAAGGTGCACTCTAATGTGCCATCATATGTTCCTTGAAAATCTTTGAACAACTGGTAACATTATAACTATCTCCATTAACATCGGGGTAACATAATTATTTAACGACTAATGCGCCCATGGTTAACCCCGTTACCCTGTTATACTTAATTTTACTCTTGTGATCTTAAGTTCACAACTCTCACATCAAACCTAACACTTTTTACACATCTTAAGGCCTTTACATGTCACCAAAACAAGGCCTAACATCATCCAAAACCATTACCATCCAATCCCCCATCATTAGAAGGCTCAAGCACACTTATAGAGCAAAAAAAATGGAGTTCAAAAGATTATTGGTCATTTTCAAATAAAAATATACCTAAACATATGCCAAAAACATGTCAAAACAGATAGTACTTGAAAAGAGGAATCCAACGCCGCAAACGGCACTCAAAACGGAGTTCAAACGAAAAAGTTATGCAAAAACAAAGGTTTGTCCGAACATGCGTCCGACCTTGCATGTTCGGACATAAGTCGAGAGTTCTGAAAATTTTCCGTCGTATGATGTCCGAACTTCAATGTTCGGACACATGTTAGGACATACCGAAAACTGCAAAATCCATTACGGAAAACAACTAGAACCAAGCCACAAATCCCCCACAAAACATACATAACTTATAGTAGCAAAATAGCTCATCGAAAAAACATTTCAACGGGGTTTTAACGCATCATACACACATTAAAATCAACCAAAAACATCACCAAATCAAAGAGTCAAAACACTCATTTTCTACCAAAATTTCGCCATAACCTCCCCATAAACCTTACATGTCCACATCCACCAATTTTCACCATTTGAAATCCTAATTTAACCACACCCTTATAAGGGTCCTATCAGCACATAACAATTCCTCAAATTCCATCAACAACAACATAATCACCATAAACTCCATAACCACAATATCAATCACAAACTCAAAACATTTGGCTCTAAAGGCCCTTCATTCAACCATTAATTCACAAACCTCTCTAAAATCAATTAAACACATTTCCAACACAGATTTTCAATCCACAATTGGGTTCATTAATTTGTACCATCCCAAACACTTAAACAATTATAAACAAGGTTTAAGGTGTATTCCTTACCTTAATTTCACAAGTCTCCTTAATTCTCCTCTTGCTCCTCATCTCCTCCAAAAATCGGTTAAGAGGGTATGGAGTTTCCAAACTCCATCCCAACATCCAAGAACACAAAACACACTCAATTAATTATCTAAACCCTTGGAATATCTCAATTCAATCAAAGGCTAGAACACAAGGTTAGGGTTTACCTTTTGAGGCTTTTAAGAGGGATTCTCACCCTTGAATCAAGAATAATAGAGCACAGGCCCATAAGGCCCATAGGATTAGAGTCCATATCTAGAATCTTCTATCTATGCTTATATATGTAGTGTTCTAGGGTTGTAATGTTCAGACAACCTAATACAATATTTCCTATCATTCTGGTGTCTCACTATGGTATCAGAAAAAAAAATCCTCAACCCTATTCTTCACTTTGCCGCCGCCGAGCTTACTTTCTCTTTCGCTCAACCTCCATCAAAAACAAAACCCTGTCACTGGCCTTCGCGTCTGCTTCCTCCGTCCTCCAAATCCACCAAAGTTGAACTGCTGAACCGGTGGTCTTGGTCGTAGCCGTCCGCAACCCAGCCGATATACATAGTCCCAGTTCTTTTTTTTTATTTCTCGATCGAACCTATCTTCTTCCTTCGGCAAAAGGAATCAGCCAACAACATCAATCCCGACATTGACATCTCTCTGTTTTCCTTCAGTACATCTACGTTTTTTTTCCCACCGATAAGCATCGTCTCGAGTGAGACTTTATCCCGGGGAGAACCACCACCTTCTTCGACCTCCATCAACCGTCTCCTACCTCCCATTCTGTTCGAACAAATCCCTGAAAATCGAGAGCATAACAAAAAAAAAGAAGGAGAGAGAGAAAATCTATCTGGCGTGGAGCCATTAAATGAGAAGAAATCAGCCACTGCCGGGCAAGCTCTCGCGGGGAAGAAACCAGAGGCTTCGAAGCCGGCATCCACTTTCTTGTTTTATTTTATTTTAGTAGTCATTTTTCTTTTAGTGTGGAGATATTTCTTGTTAAATGTTTGTGGGCTGTATGGGTAGAAATCTGGCAACCAAGCATAAATCTGGCGACCAAGAAGAATCCGGCGACCGAGAATCAGAAAATCCGGCGACCGAGAATGGCGACCAAGAAAAAAAAATGCTGGCAACCAAGAAAGAAAATCCATCTCCTCCAAATATTTTGCTAGATGATCCGATGCAAATTAGTTTATCTTTCAATAATTGCAATATTCCAATCTGAACTTTGTTTTTAATGACGTTCAGATTGCGGGAGAGTAATAGAGCACAGGCCCATAAGGCCCATAGGATTGGAGTCCATATCTAGAATCTTCTATCTATGCTTATATATGTAGTGTTCTAGGGTTGTAATGTTCAGACAACCTAATACAATATTTCCTATCATTCTGGTGTCTCACTAAAGAAGGAAATTACTCCACCATTGAAGGGTCAATTTGGAGCTCAAGAACAAGGAGAAAACAAGGTATCAAAAATGGTGAAAAATCGATTACACCAAGAGATGAAGGAAAAATGACTTTTTCTTGGGAATTTTTACCTTAGAAGGAAGAGGAGGCTCCAAGCTTCACATTGGTGCCATTTTCTCTTCAAATGGGGAAAACCCATGGAGGTCAACTTCATCCTTTTGAAATTCGAAAAGAGAGGGATGATAGAGGAAGGTGAGAGGAAGAAGAATATGTGATTTGTTTTTGATTTGGAGCTCAAATGGAGCTTGGGGATGAAGAGGAAGTGGAGAAGCCATTGTTGGCTAGGTTGGAGAACTCCATCGGCAGAGAGGGAGAAGGGAACGTGGAGGAAGAAGAGAGAGAGAGAGGAAAGAGAAGAGGAAAGAGAGAAATGAGAGGAGAAGAGAGAGAGAGAGGGGTATAAGTGGTCCCTCTATTTTTTTTTACTTAATTAATTTGTTAACTAGTCTTGTGAGTGAGCTGTTTACATTAATAAAACCGGCCCACTACTGTAAACATGCTGGAGCGTTTTCGTTTTTAACAGAAAACGCTCGTTATTTACCCGGTTTAGCACTATTCACTAACCGGGACCGTTTCCGGAATTTTCTCATTCCTTTAATTTTAATGGTTATTAAACTCCCATTAATGTTTAATTATTGTTACAAAATCAACTATTTTTTACGGGGTCATTTAACTGTTTAAGGTCACGTTTTCGGGTTTTCTCGAAAAACGCGCTTTAAGACTCGTTAGCGTTTTTACGCATGGTTTGAATCCGTTTTCTTCCGGAATTTCCCACATGTTATTAATGTGTAATTAAGGTATAAAAATACATTCATCACTCTAACGAAGGTTGTACCTCCTAAAATAACTAAATACGGGGTTTCACGTTTTGTGACTTTTACACATTTTCTTATTCTTTTTGGTTTTTATTTCTTCACCAATAATCTTAAGGACTTAATTAGCCTTAGAAATTTATAATTACATAGTTAATTAACATATTAAGGTTTGGGGTATTTCAGCATGTAACGAATCCCATGCTCTCGACCAAATAATTGAGGGGTCTGAGGAGGCATGACAGGGCATGTGATAACATACTCAGCAAGGCTGATTCCATACCACAACCATGTTTATTTTCAGGACACTAGCTGTTTGTCGACGCAAGGCGCGACACTTGTGGAATAGACATCGGTACGGTTTGTTACAGTGGTTATATTGGACTCGGGTTTGGTGAACCGAGGTGTATTTTCGCTTAGACGCTCTCGTGTACGGATTTATATGTAAGGTGGAATTATGGTGTAGTTCTTTTGGTATTATCTAAACTGCTATCTATCTCTTGTGATCACTGTGGGAAAACGTTTCGTATGTTGATTATCAGGTAACGCGTTATCACTCGTATGGGCGAGTGGTATTGGTAACACCATTAGTACGACAGTCTGTTATTTACCGCTGTGATTTAGTTATTAAGTACGACATTTATTACGACAATTTGGAGCCGAGTTAGTAGGGGTGTTACACATAAGTTATTGGACTAAAGAGGGGATAATTATAAGAAGAAATCAACTAATAAAGTTGATGTAGCATGTAGCATATCAACACATGAACTATGAGCACAAATCATGTGAGAGAATTATGTAGTATACATTATATAGTCACAATGAATAGTAAAGTGAACTAATCACTTAAAACATAAAGGAATACACTTAAACACAAAAAATACACCTTAGAACAAGGTAACTACACAAGTTACAACCTAACACATGAAACAAGTCCAATGTACAACATGTAACTCCTTAATATTATAATATAAAACTACCCCCCTACCAAAATATCTTGGCCAACTTTGGTATGGGTGGTAGATCTAATGGTTAAAAATGAATCTTGAAATATTGGAGGGAAATGCTAAGTCACAGAAGTCTTCCAAGCTAGACAACTTCTTACAAATTGTCATACTCTCATGTCCTTCCCCCTCTCCTTGGCTGGCACTCTTCTTCTCTTCTTCTCCCCTTCATCTTCTTCCTCAAGCTTTCCTTTAATGCTTCAATGGAATAACTCAATTTCTAGACTTAAACACTTACTTTATTCTTCATTCTTCTTCCTTTCTTCACTTACAAAGCAAGAACAAAGCCAAACACATAATCTCTTCTCCACATTACCAAAAACTACAACATTTTGAGGCTAAAATCTGGTAACAAGCCATGGAAGAGCTAGGCTAAGTTCCACCAAGTTAAAGGTAAAAAGGTGCTATAAGCTTCAAGCCTTCCTTTGATTTTATTATGGCCAAAAATCCAAGCTATTCTTAGCTCATTTTCTTCTTTCTTTTCCTACAAAAGCTTGAGCTCTTCAATCTCTCTTGCTAGCCGAAAATGGTGCTCTAAACAAGGAAAGAATCAACCTTAAAGTAAGCCTTGAAATAAGGTTTTTAAGTGCTTAAATAATCTTCCATTCCTAGATCTATCAAAGATATAAATTTTGATCTTCTTTCCTAGCCTTGGTCGATTTGGGGAATAAAATATTCAACTTTGAACTTCAAGGTAAAAATCTACTCTTAAGGCTTATTTTGGTTCTTTAAGCTTTAGACCTTATTTTGATCTTATCTAGGAGTCTAAAAGACCCTAACTTTGAACCTTATTCTTCCTCTTGCAACATGGCCGAAATGGAGCCTATGAAATCTTGTTGGTCGAGAACAAAAGGGTAACAAAGAGAGAAGAATCAACTTTAAGAAGGGTAAGTCTTCAATCCAAGATTTAGTGCTTAAAACATTTAATTAAAACTTGGATTCGTACAAGAACTTAATGTGCTCCCTTCTGTGATTATAGGGCCAAAATCTTGAGGGGGATTAGAAGTACAAAATCTAGCCTTGGAACTTAAAGGTTAATGTTCAAACCTTGAACTTAATTTGATGTTTTAAGTTGTTCTATGTTGATAATTAATTATGGCGGAGAAGGATGTGTGAAATATATATGGTCTAATGTGACCAAAGAATGTATATAAATCTACATTAAAACATTAGGTTATATTATCTAATGACTTAAGGACTTAAATGTCAATTTTACAAAGTTTGAGTGACTATATTGTAAATACTGAAACTTTGGGGTATGGTTTACAATTTGTCCGTATAATCAGTGGGTTATTATCAAAATTTTGATATATTAAAAGTATATATTTGGCTTTGTATAATGGCCAAAGATTAATGCTAGTTTTATAAACTTTTTGGTGGATTAAATGCTTTTAAAAGCATAGGTGATGTTAGTATGATGTTAGGTGTAAAAATCTGGAATCATAAGGGTTGTTTGGGTGATATAATACACTTCAAATTTTGGTGGAAAAAAATACCTATAAAAATAAGTTTTGTTTGAAAGAGATTAAAGACAAAAAATGACTTTAAATGTAACTATAAGTTTATTTGATGATTTAGTTATTTATATGGTCAAAAGGATAGGTTAAAGATTGTAAAGAAATAAAAAGTGATATGGTTTCCATTAATCAAGCCGAGAGCTAGGGATTAAGTTGGGTTAGTAATGAAAAATGTAAGTTTAGGAGTAAATCGTAAGTTTTAGAAGATGTGGGGCCCAAACTGTAATTCTGGAAAATATGGGGAGTATAGGATAAATTTGGTCAAACTTGGGTAATATTAGAGTGTTTACCAAAAGTAAGGAAGAAAAGATTGAAAATGGAGGTTAATTAAGAATTGGGGTATATTTGTAAGTTTATAAAACTTGTAGGGTAACACCATAAAATCAAGAAATATTGGGTTGTAAATCAAAGTAGACATCAAGGGGTCTGTTCAGAATTTGAAGAAAATAGGGTTGGAACTTTGGAATTAATTGAGTAAAGGATAGAAATTAAAAGATAATTAAGGATTAGTGTTAAATTGTAAAGTTTAGAAAAGATATGTGGTCAAACCACAAATGTGGGGGCAGTTTGAGATTTCTAAAAATTAGAGTTAAAACATGGAATTAATGAAATGAAGAATTGAAATCAAAAGATAATTAGAATAGGTGGTTAATTGTAAAGTTTACGAAAGTCGAGGGGGTCAAACCATAAACATGAGAAGTTTTGGGTCAAATCGGAAATAGGCAGAATAGGGGCTGTTGGTAAATTGAAGAACTAGAATTGAAACTTTGAAATAATTAAGTAAGAAAGTGAAGTTATAACATATATATAATTGGGATTAAATTGTAAGTTAGAAAACATTGGAGGAGTATTAGAATATTAGATGAAATTTAAGGAAGTAAGATTATAAGTGAGGATTATAATTGTTAAGAGTAAAGTTGGTATAATTTAGGAATCATAAAATAACACATTAAGCATAAAGTCCTATGGGAGATATTAAGATTTAGTGAAAATTATAGGAGTCGTAAATGATGTAGAACTTAGAAAATTATGAGAATATATATGTATATATTAGTGTAACATTGAAATTGATGAGAACATACACATATATGAATATATATATATATAGCTAAGGAATTAAACTGAGGAATTTTACAAAACGAGTAAACGTTACATCCAAGAATGATAAGGAATTAACATACCTGATTAATTCACTTTATAGGAGCGGGATAACCGGGGCGCAACCAGGACTAGGCGGTATCGAATTAGGCTAAGGTATGATTTCTTATAACCTGTGTGTTACTGAGATTTACCTTGGATTGTGTGCTATGTGTTTGTTTGAATGACCAATAAGATAAATGCATGGACTATGGACTATTACTTATCTATGTTTTTTATATCTGTCTAACTTGACCTTCTATGTGATGTACTACTAACTACGCAATAGAGTAGACTTAAAACACACATAAGGAACATATGATAATGGTTCAAAAACCATAGAGATTATAGTATACAACTTATCTAACTGTGGAAACTATATGAGAATTTCTCACTAACTCCCTAAGATAATTAGTCGACATCCGATACAGTGATGATTTGACCTAACATAGTGAAACTTCTATTGAGATTGGGTTACTAGGGATGTGAGGAGTCCGGAAAGTTCCTGGCCACATGCGAAAAGGTATAGGAGGGCGGTATCTGCATCAGATCCAACTTTTATAGATCATTGTATGTGGACTTGGTTACCCTGAGTCAAGAAACTGACTCAACTTCCTTGACTATTGCTCAAAGATGGGGGATTGAAATGTACATCACTTTGATGGTGGTTTGCTTCATTGAGACTTGATACTTATTTGATGGGGTTCACAAATATCCAAGCAAAATTAACAATTAAGGATGGAAGGAAACAATCCCAAGAAGAGGGTTGTACTGACAAATACAAAGATTAAGGTCAAACGCTTGAATCAATTTTAAGGCCTAGGAAAAAGGAGAGGACTAACACATTTTTTTGAAGTGATCCCATTGTGATGGATCATTATGCTTGAATATATGTTATTACATGTTGGCTTGTTGTATGTTTATTGTACTTCTTTGTTTCATTTGAATTAAAATGAACCGCTTGCTTACTGACCAATTAGTCGTGTGTAGCCCGGTAGCACACGGGTTGCACGTTATCATACTCAACAAGTTGTGCTGAGCCCGTCGTGGCCTAACCATTTGAGGTACATAGCGGGAGTTGACCCGATCAGAGTGTAGATCAGGGTAGATACCATTTGGTATACTTTTGGGTTTTGATTACCTTTGGGGGTTGGATGTACTTTGGAGTTTGATACACTCTTATGTTCATGTGGGTAAGTGGAGAATTGACTTGAACTTGTAATTTGGTTTTTGGATATTTGTAGTTTGAACTTGATATGTTAATGTAATGGCGTTTTAAGTTGGAATTGTCCAGTCAGTCAGACCGTAACTTGTGGAATTAATAGGTCTTGTTAAACACGTGGGTGATTGGTGGCGGAAACACCCGGAAGATTGAGTTTTTCGTTGTGAATTTGTTTAAGTCAATCGATAAGGTTAAGCGATAATTATCAGATTAGTAGTTAGGGTGTTACAAAAAGTGGTATCAGACTGGAAACTACGAGTTTTGGAATTCTAAGCCTTGGGTTAAGGGATTGAGAGGTAGTAGTGAAAGGCACGCTAAGTTAGCAATTGTTTAACCGTCTGAAAGACGTTATAAACTGTTAAACCCTAGACCTAGTAATCACAAAATCTGATATATGATGATGTTTATTTAGATGTTAGGTCGAGCCTGCGGTCGTCACCGCGGTAGGGGTGGGGGAGAGGTTGCCGAGGTTCCAGGAGGGCAAACCATTGTAGAGATAGTAGCTGCTGCCCTGGTTCACATTGGATCCCAGCCTGGGGCAGCACAGCAGCCTCCACACCCTCCGCCTCAGCCCCGAGTGACGAATTGGGTCAAGATTTTAGACCACCAACATTCTGAGGGGAGACAAATCCCGCTCATCTAGAGGCATACATCTCCGAGATGGAGACTGCCTTCAAGACTTTGGATGCTCCTGCTGGAGCGAAGATCCGACTTGCCGCTTTCTACCTGAAGGAAGCGGCCAACGATTGGTGGAAGCTAGTAAAGGGTGAGCATCAGTCTGACCCCGACTTTGACTAGGATGCCTATGTGGCGCTTCTTTTGGCGAAGTACTACTCTGCCCACGTGAAGACGAAGAAGAGGCTTGAGCTTGATGCGCTCAAGTAGACTAACAGGATGACGGTGGACGAGTACTACTCGCCATTCACCGTTCTTCTTCACCTCCTCCCCGGACTAGGGTACTCGGACGAGATATTGGTGGAGCGCTTGTATGGCGGGTTGAACTACCGCCTCTGGTATGGTATGAGACCGACTACTTGCACCTCACTATAAGTAAGAACCGATTGAGTAATTATTTCTATACAACCAGAGTAAATATCTAACACCTTTGAATGTACAGAAGTGTTACAATGCCGCCGTTAAAGTGAAGATTACCGTGCAGCTGAGGGACGAGGACCAAGTGCTAAAGAGGAAGGCCGCTGGTAAGGGCTCCGACGATCTGGGGTAACGTGGAAACAGTAAGAAATAAAGCATTTCCACCAAAACCAGAAGTACCCCCAGAATAAGGAGAGCAAGCCTACTGAGGCTCTCCAGCTGACCTACCCTGCTGTGGTAGCTAAGCCTCTACGCTCTAACCCACCTAAGGGTAAGACACCTTACCTCGTTTTATAACACTCTATGCCTTAAGAACACCACTCACTTACTATGTTGGAATTCTTTATTAACTATTTCAATGAACTAGGTTCAAGCTCGGGCTCAAGCATGAGCAAAGAGACTGAGCGCTACTATTATTGCAAGATATGCACGAGGAATCATCCTGGGGTCGACTATCGTGGAGAGCAAGTATAGTTCCACCACTGCCAGAAGTGGGGCCATCGATCCTTCAAGTGCTACATGAACCCGGAGAGCAAGAACTACCGTTCTAGGATGAAGTCTAAGGGCGACCAGAGGACTGGATCTGACGGTCCTAGTACTACACCGGTGACCCAGCCTGTAGCAGGCCAGACATCTCGAGGTCATTAGAAGGGAGCGAGATCAGGGCAGCCCGCCTTGAATGTGGCTGACCGCACTACTAAGGTTGGCCTTTCATCTGGAGTAGGTAATTCTGAACACTAGTAGTCATCAAAATCCATGCCTACAACATTGAGTGATTGTTTGATGCAACATGAAATTAGTAAGTTAAATAGAACTCATGTAAGATAGAACTTCTTACCACATTAGGTAACTTTGATATATGCTTCCCTATAACTTCAACACCGAACCTACAAGAGCCCATCTGTGAGACTCATGATTTTCCAAGTGAGAAGTGTTAGGTTATCCTACCAGATATGATCTTACTCAAAGGATACCTAACACCCGGTGCATAAATCACCATTATTAAGAAATGCCGTGAAACGGGAGTAGGACTTGGAGGATTCTACACACCTAAGTACCTAAGCGGATCCAAGATGAAGCAAAAGATGATGAGCCTCGGTAAGGATTGGAATCCTTACACAAAGACCTACCAAAAGACAAGAACTAGAGATGGAGCACAACTACCGAAGATACCTGAATAGTTCCATCTGATAGTTACGGGAGCCATATTGCTCAACAACAAGAAGCAGAACCAATTCCCGACCTTGAAGCTGACTTATGCATCTTCAACTTCTATGAGCAAGGAGGACGCCTTGGTCTCCATCAGGATAAGGATGAGACACTGGAGTCTCTTACCCAAGGGATACCCGTGGTATATTTTTCCATTGGAGATGACGCTGAATTTCTCTATGGTGAGAAGAAAAGGATGGATCTTGCTAAAAAGATCACACTTAAGTCAGGAGACGTTCTAGTCATGAGTGGGAAGTCAAGGATGTTGTACCATATATAGAAGATCAAGCATAACACGACACCCTCGATAGTGATTAATGCCACTCACATGAGACCTGGACATTTGAACTTGACCTTTAGGAAGTATTAACATGTGTTTCCTTAAAGCATGTGTAATAAGATTCATAATATAAACAATGATTGAATAATAGTAGTGTTGATTATCTTTTCGACTCGCATTATACCATAAACACTTATTGAGCTTATCAATTAGGTTGTGGACTCGGAAAAGAAGGTACACTTAGTATCCTCACAGAGGCACAGGCCGGTGAAAGAGGCACTATCCTCATAGGTATAGACCAATTTAAGAGCGTTAAATCATGATCAATACCTGAGAGTAAGGAGAATAACATGTGAGATCGATGTCATAGGTACCTTTCCAGTTAATGGAGTCACTACATCGGTATTACTCGACTCCAGAGCCTCACATACTTTCATATCTCCTTCACATGCGAAGAAGTTAGGGCTAGACGCTGTGGAGCTCCTAAACTTTATGATCATGCTCCCGTTTAAGAAGAAGGTTTGATGCACACGGTATTACCGAGGAGCCACCATCCGAATTAGGGATGAGGATTTCCCCGTTGATTTGATCGAGTTCACGGGCATTGGGTTTGATGTGATTGTTGGGATGAACTGGTTGGAGCGACACAAGAGTCGTGTTCTATGTGTCGAGCACCGACTGTTGCTTAGGAGTCCCTCTGGAGTTACAGTTTCGTACCGCCAGAGACCGAGAAAGCCTTAGCCCATGATCATTTATGCTATGTCCATGTTTAGAGACATCAGGAAACAGAAGGAGGTGTTCCTTTGTTATGTTTAAGACATGGAACGGACCCAGAGTTCTGCCCAAATGTGCCAGTAGTGTCGAAGTTTTCTGACCTCTTTCCTAGGGAACTTCCGGGCATGCCATCAGCACGAGAGGTACAGTTTACCATCGACTTATTATTAGGGATGAGACCGATAGCAAAGGCAAAGTATCGCATGGCTCCAGCTGAGATGAATGAGTTGTAGGAGCAATTACGAGACTTACTTGATAAGGGCTTCGTGTGCCCTAGTGCATCCCCGTGGGGTTCCCTAGTACCCTTCATGAAGAAGAAGGATGGCAGCCTCCGATTTTGCATTGACTACAAAGAGTTGAATGTAGTCAATAGTGAAGAACAAGTACCCATTGCCTCGCATATATGACTTATTCGATTAGTTGAAGGGAGCATCTGTGCTCTCTAAGATTGATTTGAGATCAGGGTACCATCACATTGCTATTAGGGAGTAGGATACTGAGAAGACAACATCCAGGACGAGATATGGCCACTATGAGTTCACAGTGATGCCATTCGGTCTGACGAACGCTCCAGCAAAGTTCATGGATCTGACGAACTGATTTTTCAGGGAGCAGCTGGACAAGTCAGTTGTGGTTTCATAGACGACATTTTGATATACTCGGGGTTTTATCAATTTTTGCTTCTTCCCGTATGTAACAATTCAGGACAGTAGTTGTTAACTTTGAGTATTTCCTACTTGCTTGGGGTCATTGTTTTACTCTAAGGACAAGTAAAATGGTAAGCATAGGGGTGTTATAAGTGTCTAAGTGAGCATGTTTTAAGGGTATATTTCACATGATTTATCAACACTTATCATGCTCATTTCTTTACTTTAGCTAGCTTTCTTCTAGTTTTATGTTTTATTAGTGTTCTTGAATATTTATTGCTTAAACATGAGGAAAAGCAAGCTACAATCAAATTAGATAAAGAGAGTAACGTGTGGACGCAAACGGATCCCAAAATAGAGCTATAATGAGGACTCTATGACTCTTATAAGTTGGTTTAGGGTATGTGTCTAGGTATACAGACCCGGACCAGAGGTGCACACATGTTTCTGCCCATTTTAAAGGGTGATCCAGGTATATATCTGAAAAAACCAGGACCAACCAGAAAAATAGTAGATTCATGATTCAAACGGGTAAAAACGAAGAGAATAAGGAGAAACATGGAGAACGACAAACAAAATGAGGAAAGAAGAAAGGAAAAGGGAAAAAGAAGTGAAGAAGAAGAGGAAGAAGAAGGAGAAAGGAAGGACTCTACCTCCATTGAAGCTCTTCACCTCATTCATGGCTATTTCTCATCCTATTTTCCTATTTATCTCTTTGATGCTTGAGTAGTCTCATTGTATCTTGGACTGGCGTTTGTCCCAAATCCGTAAAACCTTCAATGTTGAACCTTAAACTTATTTAATGCTTTATTTTTGTCCTTGTGCTTAATGAAGATGATTATTTACTGTTTATGGTTTCTAAGCTTGTCCACATTGGAATTGGGGATTTGATTAGGGTTTGTTCAATATATCATTATCGTGTTAAATTGGATGGTTTAATGTTACCGATTAGTTTAGCTTCAATATGGAATTCTATGGATGGGTTTCCAAAAGTATTATACCATCGGGGGACTAAATCAATGGACTTTGAAATTGGCGAATCCCGAGGTTAGACTACATTGTAACTTAGGGGAGCTTGAGCTTAGTGTTGTCGATTGACATGGAGCTTAGCGGTAAGAAAAGTCCCTCTTAAATCGGTTAGGATTAGTAGACCATGATTTGGTTGGTGTTAATGAAGTGTTCCCATTGTTTAACTATAAGTTCAAGAATCGTCCATTGGTAGTAAAAGGTGAAGGGGGTAAATATCCATCCTAGGGTACATCTATCCTAGTTTAGTTAGTTAGTTTTACTGCTTTCTTTATTTTCCATCTGTCAACCCAAACAACAAAACCCTCAAACAATTTACATTTATGCACCTTTGTATATTTTTATACACATTTACTAAACTTGTAATTAGTTAGATAATTATGAAGTCCATGTGGATATGACCTTGTTGAACGACAACTACTGGGTTCACTGCCCATTTGTTATAGCAAGAAATATTTATTTATATTTTACGCAAATAATTACCTATGTAATATCTCATAAAATTATTGAGTAAATTTCTATAGGTTTGACCTACAGAATGCCTACGGACATGTGTACGAGTGGTAGATGCTGATGTGGCACAGGTTTGCTGATGGAAATTCTATTGGGAAACTACTTATGGAAAATTTTGTAGGTAATCCGTCGGCATTTGTCGCCATAAATTTTGTAGGTAATATGTCCGTAAATTATCGACGGGCACGTTTTTCCGATGGTAATAGAATTACCGATCATCCTTCCACCGATGAAACTTTTACGAGTAATTTGGTCGGCAATCCGTTGGAATCATATTTACCTACGAAATTTTCAGTAGGTAATATGTTTTTCTAGTAGTGTGATGGGTTCGTTGTCATCATCGAAGTAGTTATGGGCCGCTTTGGCCAGTTCCTGGGCTATGCAAGCGACTTTTTTTCCTTTGATATAATTTTCATCCAGGGTAATCATCTCGTCGTAAGTCATGGGGGTCATCGAGGTCAGCTCCCATATAAATTTTATTTCCGCCAAGCCATAACGGTAAGCAAAAACAATGAACGATTCTTCGTGCTCGTTGACCTTTGTGACAACCTTGTGAAATCGATTAGTATACTCCTTGACATCCTTATTTAGGCATTGTCGCATGCCTATGAGGTTGGAGGATGTCTTCTTGGTCCACCGCTCGGCTGTAAAGTGTGATAGAAACAGTTGTTCGAGCTCTTCAAAACTTCCGATGGATTTGTTCAGTTGACGTTTGAACCACGAGAACACCCATCCTGGAAAAAAAAGATGGCATCGAGTGAGGCCATCGATGTAAGCCACGGTCATGGTGTATTTGAAACACTCAAAATGCTCAGAGGGATCCCCTGAGTCGTCGTATATGGATCGGTCATTTGGTTCACTTCATTGGAAAAATGTTCATGATTTTCCACCTTTCCTCTGTCCGTGTCCGCTACCGCTTGCTGGTGGGAGAAACACTCAATTGGATCGGTCATTTGTTGTTGTAGGGCCAATAATTTCTTCATGGGAACCGCTTGCTGGTTGGTGCCATTGGTGTTATTAGAGGATGTTGTTTGTTCTTCCACAGGCGTTTCTTCATCTATGGTGGTGTGGTTCTGGTTTAAATGGTGTTCTTTCTAGGTTTCCTACCTCAAGGTGGCGCCATTTGAAGGATCCCAACTTTGTGGTAGGTATTGAAGGCTCTATAGTGATTGTGAGAAAGTTCCCACAGACGACGTCAAATGTTAGAGTGTAATTTGTGTTATAGGTTTAGTTTAACTCTTTTGGAGTGAGTTAATATGTGACTTGTGGGTTATAGTTGACAACAATGAAAGAGACACAGATAAACATGGTTCGATCGTGAATGATCTAGTCCATGGAGGTTGACGGAGGTTTTTAGTAGAATTGGGAGAATACTAGTGATAAGAAAGAGTACAAATGTGCATGTTTCTTAATAAATAAGGCATAGATTGCTATTTATTGAGAAAAAACAAGTAGGTCAGTTCGCCTTTCCGACTCGTTGCCCTGTCTCTTGGACGGATTGGTGATGTAGGTTGCTTCCACACATGATTGAGCTGATGTCACCCGGGATGGCTCTTGTCAGGGACGAAGCTTCTACCCTTGCTTGGTTACCCCCCTAACCATGGAAAGAGCATGGTATTGATGATGTGTTGGATGGATGCCCGAGTTGGTAATAACTGGTGTTTGAGTTGGTGATGACGGATTATTCGATGTGATTGATAAGATAAGATGTCAGAGACAAGCATACTAGGTCTTAAGCCTGATGCTAGGGTCGAGGTCGATAAAGTGATGGAGCGTGACCGGGGTCTCAGCCTGTGTGACCCGGTTGAATCTGGCCGGTCAATAGGAGATTTGGTCTTCTTGGGATCGAGATCTTGACTCGAGGAATCCACTATGATGTGAAATTTTTTTCTTTTCTTTACTAACATGTGGGGAGGATTCCACCCTCCTATGGTTGCTCTGATGAAAATCAAAAGACTCTAATTTATACTCGAGTGTTAAAGATCATACAAAATTATTTAGTAGGACCAAGACCGATAATAGACACATGTCGCTCTAATGTGTTTACATGTTACAACCCCGTCGTTTTGCAAGCATTAACTAACCCCTTATCCGAGTTTTTACAAGAAAAAGCATGGAATTGTCAACGTAACTGGGTCATGCTTTGCTTCGCACAAGGAAACGAAAGCCAGAAGATAACTTTCTAACAATTTGTTGACTGAAGGCACTTGTCTTCTCCTCTAATTGCTCCGACTATTCCTCTAACCCTGAATCCCCCGTTTTCTTCTGATCATCATCTTCCTCGGATTTGCGATTCCTTTTCCTCCGTCCACCTATATAGGAACAAGAAGAGATGTTCTCTGCCTATCTATCCTTTTGCCCGGAGAAGTCTGTTTCTTTCTTACCAAATCCAGAATTTCCATAAATCTCGATATTCACATGGCGCTACCTCCGAAATTTTCTTTCTTCATCCTCCTACCCACCATCATCTTCCTGTCCCTTCCCTCTTCCCTCCTCTCTCACTCCACTGCCCCTTCCGTCTACGAACTCCTGCCCAAGTACGCTCTGCCGAGCGGCCTCCTTCCCAGCTCCGTCAAATCGTACTCTCTCTGTGCCGACGACGGCAGATTCATCGTCGAGCTCCAGAAGCCCTGTTACGTCCAATTCGATGACTACTTGATCTATTACGAGGATCGTGTGACCGGAAGGCTTAGGTATGGCTCCATCACCGAACTGAAGGGCATTAAGGTGCGCAGGTTCTTCATCTGGCTCTCCGTCGACGAGATCATGGTCGACTTGCCTCCCTCCGACTCAATTTACTTCCAGGTTGGACTTATCAACAAAAAGCTCGATATTGATCAGTTCAAGGCAGTTCACTCTTGCCGGGATGACAAGGGCATCCCCTGCCTTACTTCTTGGAAAGATTTGTTCCAGGTAGGATTCTATTTCCCTTTCTTTGTTATTATCTCGCGGTGGAAGCTTGTTACTAAGAATTAGGGTTTCGAAAAGATAATACAAGCCTCTGGAACTTTGAAACCGCTGTCTTCTTCCCACCATTTACAAATTACAACGTTATTTTTTAGTACTAGTAGAACAAGTTTGGAAACAACCGTTTTCATCATTAAACCGCGGGGCAATAATCTATATACGTAAATGTTCCTAAAAAAGAGAAGGACAGTCACCATTATACTCTTGTTCATGATTAAGAATGATATATTGCGATTTCTTGGGTGCCTCGTAGTATGAAACTTAATATCATGCGTTGAACTGGAGAGAAGTTATGATCCTTGACAAGGTTGTAGTCATGTTGTATAATTTGGACTACACTGAGAAAACTTTGCTGAATCCGTTGCTGGTTCGTTTTCTTCCTTCCAACCTTTGGTTGTTATGATTAATTTTCTATTTGCTAGGCGTATTTTGATAAAGGAAATGGAGGGGACGGAACGTATATGTCCCTCTGTAGAAACATTTTTGGATGAAATCGGATTCCTGGAATGCTGTTCTGATCACAGGACTGACTGTATGTAAGTGAAGGTTAATATAAATTGGAAGGGTCACCATCGGTTAGGAGCTGATTGCACTCAGTATGCGTTTTGTATTAGTTGCTATTGAGATTCTTCTGATTTCTTGACTGCTAGTTAATATAAATTGGAAGGGTCATCATCGATTAGGAGCTTATTTCAATCAGTATGCGTTTTGTATTAGTTGCTACTGAGATTCTTATGATTTATTGACTGCTAATTAATGGTGCAGTTACATTCTGCCTGAAACTTGATGAGATGTGGTTCTACATGCGTGAGCAATATTCATCTCACTTTATTTTCAATGCTAGAATAAATTGGTCCCAAGTTCACTAAACTTCTGGTGGTTGGTTGGCTGTCTTACCACACCATTACGGATAAATGTAGCGTGCTTATGCCCCATTGGTTCCATTTATTGGTAAGATGCAAGAAGGGTAAGGATTCAACACTAACTTTTAATAACCGGCTAAAATTCATATGTTGTGGTAGTGACATGCCCCAGATCCGTTTTGGGTCTTTGTAAATTTGTATTTGGATGTCTGCTGTGGATAAAAATTGGATTTTGCTGAGAATTGATGTCTGCAAATGGTTTGGCCATGGATTCGGTGCCCCTGACATCCCCTCTGTTTCACATCGATTGGTAAATGGCTTATTTGCTCGATGGTCATAATAATATGTTGGATGGTAATTATTCTTCATACTGACGTTTCGCATAAATATGCTTTTAGCTTGCTTACTGTATGGCCATCAGATCACCCCGTAAGTATGAATGAACACTGGACCAAGTTTTCATGCGAGACGACCCTTTCTCACGCATCTTAGTACCGTATATAACAAGTTTGTCCTGAGATGACTCTCGTGTTTGTGGGTTTAAATGCTTAAAACAAGTTTTCTTCTCTATTTCCTGATCTGCAGCTACCGCCTCCATTACAAGATAATCTTCCAATGCTTGTTACCGATTGACTCATCAGATTCCAAGAGTTCTGAAAACTCAGCTGATTCTAATATGACAAACAAGCTGGCGAGTTTATGCCACTTATGCTGCGAACCCCGAAGCTGTGATAAACCAAAAGCAATTGGTTTAAGACTGAAGACCATCTTCTTTCCTTTACAACTATTAATATGTATAGTAGTCTTGTCCTCGAGTAAAAGACCTTATATACATAGCAGCCTACAGGCTCTACACTTATCAGTCAAATCATGATGAACATTTTTAATATTGAATTCGTTTGGGCATTGGGTTTCCAATTGGTGTTGGAATTTAAAAGAACTTTAGGATATTTTCTTACTAAAAAAAACTCGGATAATATTCCCACACCCTTCAATCTCTCTCCACTATGTTTAAATTCTCAAAATCTCACCATTTCTTTAGATTCCTCTTTTTTTAAGCAAACAAACTGATGTATTAAGAACATAAAGGGAGTACATAGGGAGGGAAGTCAGAAGACTTCCAACAACTCGCTGGGAGAGCTGATGTTTTCTAGCATAAAAAGCTAGGTTGTGAGCATTGAAATTGTCTACACGATTGACATGAAAGCATTGAAAAACTAGGAGATGATCAAAGATGCCAAGGCATCATTGAGCAAGAGCGTGGTACTTTCCGAAAGGGTTGTGGTGCCGAAAGCTGTGAGATATGCAACATCGGCTTACAGTCAGACAAAATCCGGACACGCCAAAACTCAAAACGCTTGGCAATATCAAGACCTAACAAGATCGCCGCCGCCTCCATATGCGTAGAGTCATGACAAGTGAGGCCCCCCCAGAGAGCAGCAGCAACATGCCGTGACGCGCTGCAACCGCTGCAATACCAAAATGGCCAAACTTGTCCACGCCTGCATCAACGGAGATCTCAATCAAGCTGGGTGAACTGAGACGAGCATCAGCAAGCGAAGGCAAGGAGCAGGGAGCAAAACAAGTGGAGCTAGGCCCAAAAAACAATCCGCCTGAGACCACCCTGCCTCAAAAGATGGAACCCGGCCATGAGAAAATTGGCATCTAGCAAACCATAGGCGCCAAAGAAGAGACAAAAGCTTTGAAAGATGAGAACGGTCCATGGTCATGCAGGACCTAGTAAGCCAATCAACAAAAAGCACCATCCGGCGAGAAGAACCAGGGCGCAACACACCTAGGCGGGCCCAAAAAGGCTGACAGATGGACAGCCAATGAATGCATGGGAAAAAGATTCACAGCGGCCACAGAGAACACAGTTAGCTAAGTCAGGACGGTGAAGCCTGTAGGCCAATAGGCCCCGACATGGCACTATCCCCTGTAAAAGCCTCCATGCAAATAAACGAACGCGCTGTGGGAGATCTAACGTCCATACCCGGTGATAAGGCGACTGCCTGGGAGGAATTGTCGGAGACGAGCTGGAAGGCTGGTGCTGACGGGACAAAGCAACATCACAGTGATAGACACTTTTTACCGTATATTGGCCCGAAGAAGTGAGACCCCAAAACCATGAGTCTGGGGATGTGGCTGCAGAGGACAAATCGATGCGGCAAATGTGCTGAACATCCTCCGGATGAAACAAGGCCTGAAGAAGAGGAACATTCCAGGCAGAGGGGGTGAGCTTTAAAGAGGAACAGCTGCCCTGCGAATATGGGTGGGAGAAACCAAAGATAAGGCTGCCCCCCTTCCTTTGAGGGAGCCAGCGATCTGAAACAAAAAGTGGTGGACCCCATGCCAATGCGCTTATGGCCCCCTGCGTGAATAAGATCCCGAACAGAGAGAAGACCGCGCCAAAGAGGACTGGTGTTGGCAACAGGCGGAGAAGATGTAGCGGACAATCGCCGATGTATCGTGCTGTAAAAAACTGAGAGACCATAGTCTGAGGCCGATGGATAATCCGCCAAAGTTGCTTGGCCAAGAGAGCACGATTAAAACTCCGCAAATCACGAAAGCCCAATCCCCCCGAAGTCAGAGAAGAACACAGATGATCCCACTTCAGCCAATGCATAGGCTTGGTAGTGGAAGAGCCACCCCACCAGAAACGAACAGCATGCCCTTGATCGAACGGAGCAACGACTTGGTAAGGCAATAAGCGACATCACGTAAGTAGGGATAGCTTGCAAGATGGATTTGATAAGGGTCAGCCTTGGAGCGGTAGGGTGTTCGGGAGCGAGTGTGGAAGTTGGAGCCAGCGCTCGAATGCGAGCGGAGTGGGATTGACTGCAATTTGCTTTTGTAACTAATTTTTAAAATCTAATTTACAGTTTTTTTTAGTAGATTTGGACTTAAAATATAATAGAATAAGAAAAAATCAATCAAAAAATGCCAAAAAAACAAAGTTGACCATGCCCTGAAAAAATTAGCGTGCATTGTTGGCAGGACTGTCTTGATGATTTTTGGGCCCCTGTGTTAAAATGTAAGTGAGATATGTACAATTAAATATGTAAAGATAAAAATTACTAAATTAAAATATAGAGTAAATTACTCAGAACCACCTTGAGAATTTAGGATATTAAAGTCAACCTACTTGTATATCATAATTACTGGAAACCACCTCGAGGTTAAGGTATCCTTGACTACGAGCCCTCGAACTATAACTCTGTTATCAGGAAGTTAACTACATGTTGATCTATCAGCTTAATCACATTAATAATATCAGGCTGGACAAAAAACACACACTTAATCAACATTGTTATTTTCCTAAAAATGTTAACCCGGCCTTGAAAATGCATCTAAAGTGGGATGAGAAAGAGTTAAACGATGTCGATTAAGCTGTTTTGTTGTTCAGCCTGACATTGTTAATGTGATTAAGCTGATAGGTCAACATGTAGTTAACTTTCTGATGACAAAGTTATAGTTTGGGGGCTCGTAGTCAAAGATACCTTAACCTTGAGGTGGATACCAATAATTATGATAAACACAAGGGGTAAACTGTAATATCCCAAATATTCAAGGGGGTTCTGAGTAATTTACTCTAAATATATAAAATGAGGTCCTTATAACATTTCATTTAAGATAAATTGACATTAATATAATTTTCTCATGATAAAATCTAGGAGGATGAAATAAAAATTCGATCTCAAATGTTTGGGGGCCCTATTTCGTCGCCCAGCTTGCACAGGCTAGGAGCCGGCCCTGATTGTTGGCGTCAGAAAGCCCGCGCGCGATGCCACGAAGAGGAATAGGCGTGTGTCACAGGGGTTGAGGCGGGACACAAGAACAAGTGTGCAACGCGCGAGACGGTGAAATACGGGCTTGGGATGCGAGTGTGGAATACAGGCATGATGACCTGGGTGCGGGACGGAGCGTGGCAACGCGGTGGAAGAGGGGTGCGCATCCGATGTCTGGTGAACCAGCCAGACTGGCTCGGTTCACCCAGTCTTGACCAATTTTTGGCTTTTCTTTTATCGGTTTTGACGGGTTTTATACAGTTTTGATTGAGTTTGACTAAAATTGACCACAATCAACTTAATTGAATCAGTATTGAGTAACAATCGGTTTTGACCAACTTTGAACGATTTTAATTGTATTTTAATTTTACCGGTTTTGACTAACTTTGACTGGTTTTAACTTTCAAACTTATGTGTAATGACGATGGTTGGTAAAGGAAAGTGCCCCATAGTTAGGATGGTATCTCATCTTCGGCTGGCCAAGGTGAGGAACCATCCCTAAGTAGGTGGGAAGAATGCCTCAGCTCAGGAGGCGCTTAGACAGATGCAGGTTGAGCAAGCAACCACTACAACAATAGTCACCACAACAGTACTCGAACAACCAACAGGCTGATTTTGTGGTTGGTAGTTGGGTTGTTGTCAGGTCCACTAGGAGGGATATCATGGCCACTCGTAGGATCGAGCCACATGGTGCCCAGGTCGGCCCACATGGTGCCCAGGTCCACTAGCAGTTGTCACAACCCCAAAACCGGCATAGTTCTAAGGTATAGACACGCCGCGTGCTAATAAAAGACTAGGAGCACGCTAGGCTTCCCAAAAATTCAGATTACAAATATTGTTCAATAACTATAATGAATAGTCCAAACCGAATACTAATAAAGCCCAACATACATAGGCCGAACAAATCTAAGTATCTAATCATAAGGTCGGATAAATAAGACCATAAGAATAAGTTCAAAATAGCATATGACTAAAGCTGAACTGGAATGACAAATAAAAGCAAAGGACCTCCAGCTGGTTAATCCTTAATCTGCAAAAATGTTGTAGTGGAAAGGGGTGAGCAACCACACGCTCAGTAAGCAACAAACGTCAACAAATGAGCAACGCTCAAAACATTTTTACTGAACATAATTATACATATACATATATGTATCAAAATAGTAATAACACAAGTACTGAAATCGGAATTCAAATCACACTGAAACAGAGCAGAATCTTATACAAATCAGAACATTTCAGAAACGGAGTTTTAAAGGGACCCTAGTTTAGAGCATACATAATAGGTCCGAAGACCTCAGATAACAGAATGGGTCAGAAGACCCCAGATAACAGAATGAGTCCGTTGACTCCAGATAACAGAATGCGCCCGTCGACTCCAGATAACAGAACGGGGGATTCCCGTGATACAGATACAGAAGGACATCCTACATAGCGCGCTACGGGATAACTCGACCCAGTCATCCACGGCTCAGAAAGCAATAAAGTAGGTCCCAAAACAAATTACTCATAAAAGCATAAACACAAACTGTGTATCCAAAATCATTCGTAGTTTGCGTTAAGATAAGTGTATATATAGATAGAATAAGTTATGTATACATAATACCCTTACGTATAAAATAATATAAATTAAAACTCATTCGGTAAAATGATGTGGGGTTCCAAACCATCAGATAAGCATGCAAACCGTTGAAGTACCCATTCAGTTTACAGAAAGATACAGCTCCATAAAAACTTGACTAAGCTTAAAAATAAATGTACACAATCATTACAACAGCACTTGGAAATCAAAGCTTTACGGTCATTTGTACAAACTTACTAATAAATACCCATGAATGGCTGAATATTAAAGTAATATAAATACCGAAATACTTAGCATCATAAAATACTCGTAATCATTACTAATATTGTAATCATTTAATGTATGAACTTGATAAGAAACGTTATTTCAAACAAATATATGTTAATATAGTAGACCAAATACTCGTAATTATGAGTACCAAAGATTTCAAAACACCACATGTATGTACAGAAACCGTTTAGGTAAAAGAATAAAAAAACTTTAAGAATCCTGAGAACAAATCGCAAGTAGAAATCATTACTCGGTATAGCTAAAAATAATTTATATATTTTAAGACAAATAAGCCGACACCGTTGAACAATGAGTTCAAATCATAATCATCTTGACATATATATATATATAAATAATTAATGTCGGTCTGCGCTAATTGGTAATACGAAAATAATTTTCATAAGGTCAATGCGCACCCAAGTTGAATCAGCTTATCACCTACCTGACAACCAAGATCACTGCTAAATCCTCCTAAACTGATGTTGTGACCTTCCTGAACCAACCGGATCTTCCTAACTGCAGGAATAATTCTGTAAATATAACAAATGTCAAAACCGACAAACTACTTATCTGAATCAAACCCTGACAATCCTGATTAACTGAATAAACTCGTACCGATAAACCTTATCTGTCGGACTGATAACAATTCCACCGTTTATACTTCCGGTTGACCCAAAATCCTGGCACTGTCACAAACGGACTGTAATTAACAATTTAATCTCACCACCCATTAGCTTGATATACATACACACGACATCATACCCAAATCGTACGCTTACATTGGTGACGTTAATGGAAAGGTAGTCAATATTACCTTTGGGGATGATAAAACTTGCACCAAAATCACTCCGAATGGAAAAGAGACAGCGGACGTCGAATGAAGAGAGGCGCGGCAAAGGTAGCGGCGCAGACTCACAAAGAGATGCGGGGGTCTTTTGATAAATTTATGTAGGGTTTAGTCTCCTTTTATAAACCTGAGTATTATAACATCCAGTTATAATCAACTTATTATCTGATTACGGTAATCTTTATCTCCAAAAATAATCTCCTGATATTATATATACATATATTGTAGATAATATATATATATATTCTTTTTTTTTGGTACGTTACAACTTCCCCTCTTAAAAGAATTTCGTCCTCGAAATTCACGTACCTTAATTTCGAAGAGGTGGGGATACTTGGTCCTCATTCTTCCTCTTGCTCCCATGTGGCTTCACGTTCTGAATGATTAGCCCATAAAACTTTCACTACCGGAAATGATCTTCTTCGAAGCTTTTGCACATCAGTGCTAATATCCTGAGTGGTACTTCCTCAAAAGATAAGTCATGACGTAGCTGCAATGGCTCATACTGAATCACATGTGATGGATCAGCAATATACTTCCGAAGCATCGACACATGAAAAACACTATACACTCCTGACAGAACTGGCGGCAAGGCCAAGCGATACTACTTCACCAATTCTTTCAGAACCTCAAAAGGGCCTATAAACGTGGGCTCAGCTTCCCACTCTTTCCGAATCTCATAACTCCTCTTACTAGAGATACTTTCAAGAACACATGGTCCCCAATCTGAAATTCCAAAGGCCTTCTTCTAATGTCCGCGTAACTCTTCTGTCTACTCTGAGCTACTCGAAGACGCTCCCGAATTATCTGAATCTTATTAACTGCATCCTGAACAACTTCGGGTCCCAAAAGCTTCCGCTCCTTAGATCATCCCAGCAGATAGGAGACTACACTTCCTCCCGTAAAGAGCCTCAAAAGGTGCCATACCAATACTGATTGGTAGCTATTATTGTAGGAGAACTCAATTAAAGTCAAATGATCATCCCAATTTCCCTTGAAATCTAACACACAAGCCCGGAGCATATCCTCTAAAATCTGATTGGTTCTTTCTGTCTGGCCATCCGTCTGAGGATGATATGCAGAACTAAAAGCAAGCTTAGTTCCCAACGCCTTATGCAAGCTATCCCAAAAGCGGGATACAAATCTAGGATCTATATCTGATATAATAGTTGCAGGAACTCCATGCAACCGACTATTTCATCAATGTATAGCTTAGCCAATCTCTCTAGGCTGAAAGTGTTCTTAATGGGTAAGAAATGGGCACTCTTAGTGAGACGGTCCACAATCACCCACACTGCATTATTACCCTTCAAAGTCCGAGGAAGCCCAACTATGAAATCCATACCAATGCTCTCCCACTTCCACTCAGGGATCGGCAATGGTTGAAGAAGTCCCGCAGGTCTCTGATGTTCAGCTTTAACCTGCTGGCAAGTCTGACATCTCGCAACAAACTCAGAAATCTCCTTCTTCATATTATTCCACCAAAATGTCTCCTTGAGATCTCGATACATCTTTACCCCTCCAGGGTGCACTGAATAAGGGGTTTTATGCGCCTCTTGCATAATTTCTAACTTAAGAGCTGAATCATTTGGCACACATAGCCTATCTCTGAATCTTAAACAATCATCATCCGAAATCCTGAAATCAGTCTCTTTCCCAGCCGAAATTCTCTCCCTGACCTTACTAAGATATTCATCATCCTTCTGAGTATCCTTGATCTTCTCAAATAAAGTGGGCTGAATCTGAAGTGCTGCCAAAACACTAGAACTTCCTGACATTGTGACCTCAATACCCATCCTGCAATTCTTTTAAAGCATATGAGACCCAGAAACATGCTACTGTGGATGCTCCTTTACGGCTGAGAGCATCTGCCACTACATTAGCCTTTCCCAGATGGTATAAAATCTCGAAGTCATAATCATTAAGCAATTCTAACCACCTTCTCTGTCTCATATTCAATTCTTTCTGGGTGAACAAATATTTAAGGCTTTTGGTCTGTATATATCTTACATGAAGCTCCAAAAAGATGATGCTCCAGATTTTCAGAGCGAACACAACTGCAGCCAACTCCAAGTCGTGGGTCGGGTAATTCTTTCATACGGCTTAAGTTGTCGCGAACCATAGGCAACAACTTTTCCGTGCTGCATCAAAACACAACCTAAACCCTTATGTGAAGCGTCACAATATACCTCCAAACCATCAGTCCCTGAAGGTAAGGTAAGAATAGGGGCAGTAGTCAATCGTCTTTTAAGCTCCTGGAAACTCTTTTCGCATGCTTCACTCCACTCATATTTAACATCCTTCCGAATAAGACGAGTCAGCGGAGTAACCAACTTAGAGAATCCTTCCACAAATTTCCTGTAGTAGCCAGCCAAGCCCAGAAAACTACGTATCTCAAATACGTTTGTAGGTCTAGCCCACTCAGTAATAGCCTTGATCTTTTCCGGATCAACAGAGATTCCATCCTTTGATACTACATGACCAAGAAAGACTACTTGATCCAACCAGAATGCACATTTCTTCAGCTTGGCATAAAGCTCGCGCTCCTTCAAAGTCTGAAGTACAATCCTCAAGTGCTCTTCGTGCTCCTCAATACTCTTAGAGTAAACCAAAATGTCATCAATAAAAACCACAACAAATCGATCCAGATAGGGCTTAAAAACCCGATTCATCATATCCATGAAAACAGAGGGAGCATTTGTCAGCAAAAGGCATTACTAGAAATTCGTAATGCCCATAACGCGTCCTGAAGCTGACTTAGGAACATCATCTGCTTTGATCCTCAATTGATGATAGCCCGAGCGAAGATCAATCTTTGAAAATACACAAGCTCCAGCTAACTGATCAAATAAGTCATCAATACGAGGAAGAGGATACTTATTCTTGATAGTCACCTTGTTGAGCTCCCGGTAGTCTATGCATAATCTCAAAGTTCCATCTTTCTTCTTAACGAACAACACAGGTGCGCCCCAAGGAGAAACACTGGGGCGAATAAAACCTTTGTCCAGCAACTCTTGTAGTTGAACTTTCAATTCCTTCAGCTCAGCTGGACTCATGCGATAAGGAGCTTTAGAAATTGGTTGCGTCCCTGGTGCAGTCTCAATTGTAAACTCAACTTCCCTGACTGGGGGGAGTCCAGGAACATCATCACGAAATACCTCAGGAAATTCACTGACTACCGGTATATCTTCAAGCTTTACCTCTTCTTTGACTTCTGGAATGAAACACAAATAGCCTTGACATCCCTTCTTCAGATACTGAAAAGCCTGCATCGCCGATATGACTGGAGGAGAACAGGGAACATCATTCCCCACGAATACTAGACGAGGCTTATCCGGCTCCTCGAAAATCACCTTCTTGGCTGAACAGTCTATGGATGCATGATGAGAAGACAACCAGTCCATCCCCAAGATCACATCAAAACAACTCATCCTCAGGGGATGAGATCAGCTAGCATAACTCTATCTTTCACTACAAGAGGACAACCTCTACACAAACTAACACAACAGGAGAGGTCCTTTCTAAAGGACTAGTCACACATAAATCCACATCAAGAGGCTCACAGACAGCTTAAGCTCATCCACCAAATCAGAGGAAATAAAAGACTGTGAAGCACCCGAATCAAATAAACAAAAGACAGGTCGAGAGTACTTCAAGAATACCTGAAACGACCTTTCTGCATCTCGATCATACTCCCCTGACAAAGCAAACACCCGGGCCTGAGCTTGGGGCTTCTTCTGATCCATCCTCCCCTTGGATCCAGACACTGAGCTATCACCTTTACCACCAGAATTACCTCGGTTCTTATCATACTACGGGCACTCTGCAATGCGATGCTCCAGAGACCACACTTAAAATGCTCCAGTTTTCTTGTAACACTCCCTACCAGGATGGGACTTGCCACAAGTCACACTTCGGGCCTGAGGTAGAGGTCTTACGGTCTCCAAAATTTTGCTTCTTCTGTGAGGGGGTATAGTCCTTCTTGCCAGAGTCACCCGGTCTGTGCTTCCTCTTCTGATCCTTGACCACTGACTGCTTAAACTTCAACTTGCTCTCAACCACAAGAGCTACGTCAGCTACGTCTCTGAACGTTTTGCCGGAAGGGAGCTACTGCAGCTCTGATGTCTGATCTGAGGCCGCTCTCAAACTTTCGCGCCTTCGGTTCTCGTCTGACTCTGGACAACTTGGACAATGAGATGAACTTGCGCACGTACTCCTCTACCGACATGTCTCTCCCCTGCCTAAGCCTCCCGTACTCCACGATCTTCTGGTCACGGTACACATCGGATAAAACTGTTTGTTGAAGCGCTCAATAAATTGCTCCCATGACCATGGATGAGGGAATTGATTTTCCACGGTCTTCCACCATTCTTTAGCCTCAGCTTGGAACATGAATGTAGCAAAATCAACTTTTTGGTCCTCGCTACATCCCATCACCTTCAAAAGATCCTCGATTGCAGTAATCCAATGACTTGCCTCTGTGGGTCGCCACTTCCATCGAAAGAAGGGGGTTTCAATTTCATGAATTCTTGCAAAGCTTTAACATTGCTGCCACCACTAGAAGCTCCCCTGCCGCTCCAATGTTCCCCACATTTTGCAACACTTGAGTCACCACTTGTTGCACAATAGCGGTGATATCCCCTTGTGGAGCTTCGCCCTGAGAGGAATTTCTGACTTCCCTGCGTGGTGGCATTCTGAGAAACAAAATCCTTTAACCATTAGCCACTTCTCTTGTAAACAATCATCGGAACACAGTTAGGCAGACATAACCCGGTTTTTCTCCCAATAAAACCTAACCTGGCTCTGATACCACTAAATGTCACAACCCCAAAACCGGCCTAGTTCTAAGGTATAGACACGCCGCGTGCTAATAAAAGACTAGGAGCACGCAAGGCTTCCCAAAAATTCAGATTACAAATATTGTTCAATAACTATAAATGAATAGTCCAAACCGAATACTAATAAAGCCCTACATACATAGGCCGAAAAAAACTAAGTATCTAAACATAAGGTCGGATAAATAAGACCATAAGAAAAAGTTCAAAATAGCATATGACTAAAGCTGAACTGGAACAAGTAAAAGCAAAGGACCTCCAGCTGGTTAATCCTTAATCTGCAAAAATGTTATAGTGGAAAGGGGTGAGCAACCACACGCTCAGTAAGCAACAAACGTCAACAAAATGAGCAACGCTCAAAACATTTTTACTGAACATAATTATACATATATAATGTATCAAAATAATAACACAAGTACTGAAACCGGAATTCAAATCTCACTGAAACAGAGCAGAATCTTATACAAATCAGAACATATCAAACAGAGTTTTAAAGGGACCCTAGTTCAGAGCATACAGAATAGGTCCGAAGACCTCAGATAACAGAATGGGTCAGAAGACCCCAGATAACAGAATGAGCCGTTGACTCCAGATAACGAATGCCCGTCGACTCCAGATACAGAACGGGGATGCCCGTGATACAGATACAGAAGGACGTCCTACATAGCGCGCTACGGGATAACTCGACCCAGTCATCCACGGCTCAGAAAGCAATAAAGTAGGTCCCAAAACAAATTACTCATAAAAGCATAAACACAAACTGTGTATCCAAAATCATTCGTAGTTTGCGTTAAGATAAGTGTATATATAGATATGAATGTATATGTATACATAATACCCTTACGTATAAATAATATAAATTAAAACTCATTCGGTAAAATGATGTGGGGTTCCAAACCATCAGATAAGCATGCAAACCGTTGAAGTACCCATTCAGTTTACAGAAAGATACAGCTCCATAAAAACTTGACTAAGCTTAAAAATAAATGTACACAATCATTACAACAGCACTTGGAAATCAAAAGCTTTACGGTCATTTGTACAAACTACTTACTAAATAAACCCCATGAATGGCTGAATATTAAAGTAATATAAATACCGAAATACTTAGCATCATAAAATACTCGTAATCATTACTAATATTGTAATCATTTAATGTATGAACTTGATAAGAAACGTTATTTCAAACAAATATATGTATAATATAGTAGACCAAATACTCGTAATTATGAGTACCAAAGATTTCAAAACACCACATGTATGTACAGAAACCGTTTAGGTAAAAGAATAAAAAAACTTTAAGAATCCTGAGAACAAATCGCAAGTAGAAATCATTACTCGTATAGCTAAAAATAATATTTATATTTTAAGACAAATAAGCGACACCGTTGAACAATGAGTTCAAATCATAATCATCTTGACATATATATATATATGTATATATAAATAATTAATGTCGGTCTGCGCTAATTGGTAATACGAAAATAATTTTCATAAGGTCAATGCGCACCCAAGTTGAATCAGCTTATCACCTACCTGACAACCAAGATCACTGCTAAATCCTCCTAAACTGATGTTGTGACCCTTCCTGAACCAACCGGATCTTCCTAACTGCAGGAATAATTCTGTAAATATAACAAATGTCAAAACCGACAAACTACTTATCTGAATCAAACCCTGACAATCCTGATTAACTGAATAAACTCGTACCGATAAACCTTATCTGTCGGACTGATAACAATTCCACCGTTTATACTTCCGGTTGACCCAAAATCCTGGCACTGTCACAAACGGACTGTAATTAACAATTTAATCTCACCACCCATTCGCTTGATATACATACACACGACATCATACCCAAATCGTACGCTTACATTGGTGACGTTAATGGAAAGGTAGCCAATATTACCTTTGGGGATGATAAAACTTGCACCAAATCACTCCGAATGGAAAAGAGACAACGGACGTCGAATGAAGAGAGGCGCGGCAAAGGTAGCGGCGCAGACTCACAAAGAAGATGCGGGGGTCTTTTGATAAAATTTATGTAGGGTTTAGTCTCCTTTTATAAACCTGAGTATTATAACATCCAGTTATAATCAACTTATTATCTGATTTAAGGTAATCTTTATCTCCAAAAATAATCTCCTGATATTATATACATATATTGTAGATAATATATATATATATATATATATATATTCTTTTTTTTTGGTACGTTACAGCAGTAGTCACCACAACTCTTTCATTGTAGATTTAGGAAGCTCCACGAGACTTCCTCCAATGTAAGTATCAACCAAGAGACGACTTTGGGGATCTAGATTCTTGTAAAAAATATTGTCAGACTACCTCCTCTCCTAAGCCGTGGTGAGGAACTCTCCTAACTATGTCATTGAATCTCTCCCAAGTTTCAGATAAAGATTCACCACTAGACTTCTTGAAATTTATAATCTCGCCCCTCATTGAAAGCGTTCATGAAGGTGAGAAGTACTTGGCAAGATCATTCGAGCTGGTGATGCTATTGAGCTAATGAACTTAGCCACTCAGTAGCTCTATCCCTCAGCAAAAAGAGAATAATGTAAGTCTAGCTACTTCTTGAGTACGTAGCTAGGGTAGAGCAGGCTTGAACTAATCGTAGAAATGACATGAGGTGGACGTTAGGATCCTCCATGTCCATCCCACTGAATTGAGGTACATTCAAGACCATGGTGATGTAATGCGTCTTAAACTGCCATGTCATGCCAACCGGGAGAGCAGGAATTCACTACTACACAGATTTTGTTTTTAAAAACTGCATAAAAGAGAACTGTTACAAAATTGTAGTAGTCTTTGATAGATTTATGCAAATTGGGTTACTAAAACATTAGATACTACAACTGTTATAATGTTTGTTCTCTATAAATAGCTATAACACTGTTATACGGCTTATATGAATCTGGGGCGGAGGATCTAAATTTGTTAGTCCCAAATGACATAAATACCCATATCATTCTGCGATATACCTTCTGTGTCCTATTTTGGCAAAAATACTACTAGGCGCGAGATTCTCCCGCTCGGTAAACCCCTAAATCCCTCAATTTTCTTATCACTCTCCTCCTTCTCCTGAGCGCCGTTGTCTTCCCCAGCCAGAGCACCCGCCTTCCTCCTCCTTCATCGCTCACCTTAATCGCTTCATATTCTTCTCCTCCTTCATCGCTCAATCTCGCCTGCTAGAGCACGGTAACTTCAAATCCTCAACCTCTTATGTCATTCTCCCCACTGGTCGTCTCCTTCCACAGAGCACGGTAACTTCAAATCCTCCAGCTTCACGACATGCGACTCCCAGAAATAAGCACAGAAGCATTACCACTGGTCGAACCCTTCACTATTAAGGTACCTAAATGCATAATACTGGTCCAACCTCTTCTCTACTACTTCTTTTGGTAAAATAATCGCATCTGTGCATATCTGTTGTCTATCTCGCATATCGGCATCAGGGATAAAATATTCTTTTGATTTAGGTTGTGAGGTGTGTAATTTTTCTGAACTATCCGATAGTCTAATCTAGTGGTATTTGAGGATGCTGTAGCGTGTTGAACTATCTGGCAGTAATTTTTTTGAACTATCTGATAGTCTAATCTGGTGGGTAAGCTGGTGGAAGTTTCCCACTGCCGCTGTACTTTGGATTCCACCATCTGTACAACCAATGTGATGATGATAGCCAAAGTTGCAACTATCAAAGAAATTACCATGGTCTTCGTTAGCAATAGAGCATTAGAGCTACCGGAAGAGCAAGCTACTTAAATAGGCAAACCTTTTCAACAAGTTGACAATACCAAAAAAAATCTAGCGTATCCTTAGATAAACCAAAAAACTTCTCAGCACTACGTTCACGACTCTTAGTTTCTTGTTAAATTAATCTGCCCCATCTCATTGTCTTATTTGTTTTTTTTGTTGGGCTCATTATCCATCTCACAAATGTTTGAAATCCAATAGCTGCATTTGAAACGTGAGACACTAATTGATTATGTTAACTTCGCTGATTCAGGAGTAGGGTCTGTATGATGTCAGTTGCAGTTGACAACTTAGAAGAAATAGTGTTTGTGGACATAGAAAAAAAAGTTGAACCCTCTCTGCGTTTGGGTTTTGCAACCAAATCTTTGCTATAACTGGGCAATTATGAACGAAACACATGGGATGGTAACGTGAGTTTCACTCGAAAAAAAATGAACTAATTAAACTGATAAAATCGAGTTCGAGAATCTCAATAAGGGACGACTAGTCAATAAGAAGCGGATCTGGTCGATGATGAAATGGATGGATGAACTACATAAATACATTTCTTTTCTTTTTTGAGTTTATTTAATTTCTATTTCATCATCCATATCTCTTTTAAAAGCGAAGTAAAAGATGTACGTAGCTCTAATGACTAATTACCTATGGTTTAAGAAGTGGAAGCGTTAGATACAAAAACAAAGTATGCTATGAGATTTAGAATGGGTGAAGAAGAAGCATCTCAATTTAGGCTTAGGGCTGGCGATGTGTTACAATAGGGCTGGGAGATTGTTTTTAGTCATATTATGTGTACTCTTTTGATATTTGCATAGATCACTGCCACTGTCAAATTGTTCTCGATTTTACTTACTTGGTCATAATAAAGTGGTTTTTTTTCAAGTCTTTGTCTGTCAGATTGTTTAACTTGTTTGAGTTTGCAACTTTACATATAAAATCAAAATCAGACTTGAGGTATTATTTAGATTTGACACTGTTGTTAACTTGTTTTTTTGTTTCTCAGAGGGAATACTGATGAAGCAATACAGACTTTGCTTAGAATTCAGGAATTAACTAGTTCATCCTTGGGCATCAGAGGTTGAAAAGTCACCCAGAGTGGGCAAGGTTTTCACCTGATGGACAGTTTTTTGTTTCATGCTCTGTTGATAGGTTCATGCCAAATGTAATGAAAAGGTTGGTAGCCAACTCACTGCTGGTGGTACTTGTTATGTTATGTTATTGTTTTATCAGTGCTCATGTAGCCTGATATTCTTTTTTTAAACCATGAGCCAAGACTGAAGTCTATGAGTTAGCTTCATCTTGTGGGATGAAAGTAGTGTGTTGAAAACTATATAAACTATGATTTTTAGGATACCCTTTTCCATGACAAGTACTGGAGCTGATATACTTGCTGATATTCTTAAACCATGAGCCAAGACTGAAGTCTGTGAAGTCTTAAACCAACACCCTTCGCACTCCCTGTTAACTTGATCTCCCTGTTAACTTCTGTAGCTTGTGTAAATTGATCTTTAAAAACCCTTTGACAGATTGCCTGATGTTTTAAATCATAACTCCAAAGGATGATGATGTGTGTCTGTAAGTTTTCAAAAGAAGCACTCAGTGGCAATTTATTTTCATTATTATTAATTTGGAAGGATTCTAAATTTTCAGGTCAAGGGTGAAACAAAGGCTGGTTCTGTCACAACAAATCAAATTGGTGGATTATAATGATTTTACACCCCACCTCATGTGAGAAGAGGTAAAGGAAGGTCAAGCTTCACGTGTCTGGAGTTGGTGGCATCTTCACATAAGAGGTTTGATACATGACTGCTCCACTTTTTCTTACTCCCAGCCTCATGTTATCTTAGAATATTGTTAAAACTTCATATAGGCTAGGATACTACTATTCTTGTTATCTAAGAATATTTTTTGTAGGCTCTGATCTTTGCAATGATTATGCAACATCTTAATCATTTGTCTTCTGCAATACCTATTTGGCTTTGTAATATCTGGTCTGCCCAAGAAACTTCATTTTTGTTTTTCTTTTTGTTTGTGTGGAATTTTGCTGCTTCGATTTGGATTCTGCTGTGATATTAATAAGAAACCTCCTATGCTTTAGCCGGTAAGCTTTCCCTTGCATGTAACTTTGTCAGATTTCACTTACTACCAGCTGCATTTAATGTGATGATATAATCCCGCTTTCAATTTCTTTCTCTAATAGTTAAGGTTATCATGGACAAGATATAAAAGATCCAAGGGCTATGCGTTTGTTGAGTACACCACCGAGGAAGCTGCAAGTGAGGCTCTTAAAGAGAAGAATGGGAAGGTTATTACTTAATTTTGAAACTTTAAAACAAGAAAATATATTTTTGGAAATCTGTGAACCTGCTCATCAAATGCAGCTTTGATCCTGCACTTTCTCATATATATATATCGGTCCCCTAACCATTCTCAGTGTAGTTTTCCATCTCTACCATCAGTAGTAACTCTCTCACATATATATCTCATGGTGACAATACGCTCTTACTATTACTACTCACTATGGACTTGTTGTAAAGGGTTTTTGTACTTAGTCTACTTCTTCTCCATGATTTCATTTTTCTACCGGTAAGAACAATGCGGACCTTACAAATATTGTCACAAAATTTTGTGTCTCCGTTCTTAGGGTCCAGCTCAGGCTCGGAACCTCAGGGATTAATTAGCTGAGGCGAAATCATATATTGTGCATAATCAACATTATTTCTCATTACCCTTCGCTACAGGTAATGAGAAATATCATATTCAAATTACCTCCAGTGTTTATTATTAGCAGCTTTGTTGTTGAGTTCTTTTTTAATTCTGCAGCTAATAGAATAGCTTCTATTTTGTTGAGAATATAAATCTATATAACTGGCTACCCAATATTTAATACACAATGCATCAGATCCTTACCTTGTCAATTATTGCTGGACATGTAAGTTAATTTAGATTCTTATGCATAATAAGCTTCCTACTTTTGGCATGAATGGAACGATTTATTTAGTACTAGCAAGCGCTTGATTATTACCAAAGTTGCTCATTTGCTGCTTGTATTTTACTGAAAATTTTGAGAACTAGTTAGGATGTGATGTCTGTTACAGAAGGCGTGCAGTGCTACTTTAGTTTCCTATGAAAGGTCTACCCGATAGCAAAAGAGTTACGCTCTGTTCTTTAGTTGAGTGAGAATTTAGGAAACTTGTTTCGGGGTGCCAAGATTAATCTTTTATATGAGAAAAGGGAGTGCTTTGACATTGGCTAGCGAGATAGAGATGAAACCGAGCTCATTGGTGTCAAACTTGATAACAGATTTTCAAGAATACTTTGAACTAGGAGATTGTTGTGTTTCAGATGACATTTTGATTTTGGAACTAGATATGACATGGTAAGATAGTATGTGAAATGAGATATTCAACCAGAAAGTCATTGTGATTATGCTAATATTCACTTGCAGGAAGTCATAGACATGTGTGATTTTGCAGTGGGATTAAGCAGACAACTTAATGGCTCCATCATTCCTTCAGAACGTAAGTTCTCACAAGTGAACTAGGTTGAAATTGTGCTTATCTATATTTCATGGATGTATATTGAAGCCTCTGAATTGAAGTCATAGATTGAAAATGCAAGAGGGATCTTATATGCATCCATTACTGCTGACCTGGTTATGCTCTAATGTTGTGTTTTGAATCATAACTGTATGGGTGATCATTGACCTGGTTCTGCTCTGATGTTGCGTTTTGAATCACAATTGTATAGGTGATCTTAATGTTTTTTTATGTGTTGGTTTCTTTCTGAATTTATGTGCACATTGGATGTAGCTTCTACTAAATTCGGCAGTGATTGTCTATCCTGTTATGCGCTTGTTTATGCTTTCTGTTATCAACTTATATGTGGTTGTTTTAGTTTTTTGATGTTATATATCTGCAGACTTGATAATTGTTGAACGAGACTGACAAATAAATTGGGTACAAGAGTACTATAACTCCAGACTGCTCCTATTTTCTCGCTGGTTCACTAGGCAAATCAGCCAAGGTAGTACATGATTTCTGCCATCCATGGTGATTCTTGGTACTCTGACAACTTTTAATCGTCGACAACTTCTGATTTTATTGTTGACTTTACAAATTCTAAGCTTTGGGATACAAGGACCTTGACATTGATCAAAACTTATGGTATTGAGCGATGAAACTATTTTTTGCTGCTTTAGAATCTGTATTAAAGTTGCCTCATTTGAACCCCATACAATCATTGCTTATATGCCTCGATGTTGTTATTTAAATAATCTTTTTGGGATACTGACACGAGATACTATAGTTAAAATCTGAAATAATGAGAATGTTAGCCATTTTTGAATGTGTATTGATTATTATAAGTTCCTGAGATAAAGAAACTTTTCTGACAGGATGGTAAAATCAAGCGAGTCCACATGGTTGATCCCCCAAGGTCACTCCCGTCTTCGCACCAGACTAGATGACTACCTACCTCAGATAGCTAGAGTTGTCTTCATGGTCGAGGCTTCAGAATTTTTACACAACGGTAGAGCGTATGAGCAAAATGAAATTGATGACATTCGAGAGCAATGGACAGCTTATATGTAGAAGCATTTGGATTCAGAATTTGATTAGTTTTTCTGATACTATCGATCAAGTGTAGCATGTAGCATGACAATGGTGACTCTCAAGACATTTAGACGATAAGTTGATGAACTGTTTGCTAAATGAATGTGCATTTGCTGGTTGCAAATTACACTTGAAAGTGTTGTATGTTTTGTTGACATGGTGATAAAATACTTATGTTTTGTTTATGGAAAGTGTTTTAGTAGCTTTTGCTAGCTATTGTGGACTATATATTGTTGTTTGCACAGGATTATTGCTGAAACAGGTGTATTTGTGGATTATTATGCTATGTCTACAGAATTATGGCTGAAACATGTGTCATTATGGATTGCCTAAATAGGTGTAATATTGTTAGAACAAGGTGCTTTAGAAAACTGTTATTTTACAAAAGAGAACTGTTAATCATAGTTGTAAATTATGTAGGGTTTTTTTGTTGAAATTGACTATAGAAAACTGGTATTAACAGTTGTCAATAGTGTTTACATGTCCCGATATTTGTTAAAAGACAACTGTTAATAACAGTTGTCAAATAATATTGATATATGAAGTGTTTCTGACCATAGACAACTGTTACTGACAGTTCTCAAATCATAGCAAAACAGATTCTAAAAATGTAATAGACAACTGTTAATAATAGTACTCTGATAAGGTCTTTCATACCTGTCAATAACAGTTGTCTATCATGACTTTAACAGTAGTTATAAGTAACTATAGAGAACTGTTAATCACAGGAGTCTAAAGTAGAGCATACTATAGAGAACTCCAACAACTAGAACTGTTTTTAACAGTTCTCTAAAGCCTTTTTAACAGTTTTCTAAAGCATTTTCTGTAGTAGTGATTACTATGGGCGAAGTGAGTCCCTCGTCACTACGAGCATAGTCCTAAATGCTTCTCCTTATCGATAACAACACTAATGTTTATTTCTATGTCGGAAGCAACTGAATAAGTTGGTAGTGTCACTGAACACTACCCTCGTCGTCAGACAGCTGGTGAACGTTATCCACTTCCAGTGAATCTAGATTAAAACTTACCTTGATAATCTATCAATTTTTAGGATCTAGCTCAAATTTTTTGTTTTGCCTATATTGTGAGTAATAAACATAAAACTATAATTAAGAAAAAAGAAAATAAAAGGAAACAAAATAAAATAATTATAACATTAAAATACTGGAGAAATAATTAAGCTATAATAAAAGATGAACTAAAATTTAATAAAATTTAAGAATAATTAAAACAAGAATTGTAGATAAAACATAATTGGGAATTAATCAGAGGTAAACTAATAGACAATAATGAAATTTTTTGAAAAAAAGTTAATTAACATAAACAAATAAATAAGTAAAAATAGAATAAAAGTAAACACAAAACTAAATAATCATGCCTCTTTGACAATGACACCAAAACTTGACGGATGATAACCTAACGGTGTACCAGTGATTATACAAGTTTTTAATCTCAGAGTATTCTCTAGGTATCAAATCCAAGGAGGCAGTTTTCTAGTATAATCTATATTGAATAAATAAACTAACAAAAGAATTAAATAACAGTAAATTGGAGGTTTTTATTTAACGAATTCATAACTAACAAAAACAGCAAAAGGTTATTTTTTAAACAAATTAAGGAAAGCAACGCCCCGGACATAGAATCACCCATCCACCTTGATTATACCTTCTCGTGTTGTTGAATCACTTGTAAATCCAAGAGTTTAACTAATCCTAACACCATCTCCTGTCGAAAGAATCCTAGTTTTCAAGTGCTGGAGCCAACTCTTGTTGCACTCTTCCTAGTTTCCAACTTCTTATTGACTAACTCCTGGTTTAGAGACAATTAACCCACTAATTCTCTTAAAGTTGTATAGTTAACCAATTTAATTCTCATCTTAATCTAAACCCTATCACAGCTCTCGCTTGTAAACAGATCCAATAACATTACAAACTGAGGCGAAAGTTTAAGATAATTATGCAAAGGAATAAACTTTACTCAATTAAATACTCAAACCATCGTTAGAAGGATATAAAACAGAGATCCAGGGCACCTAGCCTTAAGTGTTAGAAGGAACTACTCAGCATGATGGTGGAAGAAATAGCAACACAATAATAGAGAAAACGCCATCAAATCTGATGTGGAACCGATGTCGTATCCACCCCAAAGGTTGAAGATGAAATCCTACCCTGTTGGTTGCTCCCTAACATTCTGGTCCTCCAAAACCTACTCTCTAACTCATGTGTAAATAAACTTTTATGTTTTCCCAAATCTTTCTTTTGACCATACGGCGTTGCTCTAGGGGATGGGTCCGGGTATAGTCCCGGACCAACTGACATGGCGTGTCATCATTGCTCGTTAACCTCGGGTCAGGGTATGTGTACTAGAGTATACCCTGACTAAGTGCCAAAATGCCCAAATGACCCTCAAAATCTTGGGTCCATGACTTTGTCTAGGAAACAATCCCATTTCTCATAAACAGTAAAAGGATACTCCAGAGGCTGGTCCGAATTATTTCTGAATACATTCTCAGACCAGGTCTCAAAATAGGCAGTAGGTTCGCCAAAGGTTGGTCCGGGTATGTTCTCTAGACACAGACCCAGACCAACTCCAAAATTCACCAGAAAGGCTGTGTTACTCCTGTTTGGTCTCGTCTTGATCCTCATCTTTTGTCACACACTTCAAGACCTCGTCCACCAACCCGGATACTCCAATTACACACTTGAGTTCTTTTTTGGACATTTTCCTGTTTAAGCACAAATCATGTAAGAAACGTTCTTCATATTTAACATAAGTAAGCACTAAGCGATGACACTTAACACAATACTCTTAAATCAATAGACAAATAAAGCATAGAAAGATAGGTAAATTCCCCGTTTATCATACAGCAGCTCCAATAAAAACATAGGAAAGAACTAAAAGCTTAAACATTTCACTTTTCATATCACTTGCTTTAAGAGTACAATGGTCCTCAAATCGTTCAACCCTCTCTCAACTCTTTGATATCCTCTTTAAGTAGCATAAAATCATGGTTAACATCATGTTGGTTCACCTTCTCATCATAGAAATACTATCGATTGTGCTTGTTGTGTTCCTCTCATGGCACAATTGGAAGAATTGGCATGGATCACATCGATAGAGTAGTTTTCCACAGTTTTCAGAAGTTATAGCAATCAGATGATGGCATGATTATTGCCCTTGCACTTAATATTAGCGAAGATGAATATATTACAACTCATTGCATTGTTTGAAGATGACATGTCGATGGTCACAACTATGAATCAATTAACATCACAAACAATACATAAGTGTTACACCATTAGTTCATATTACTAGACAAAATTGGCCCAACACAATACTAGTCCAGCATTAGGCTGAACAACTTGAAGTTAAGGAACAATAAATTGGCAAGACAATCACAAAAATTCACAACCATTATGAAACACAAAGATGGATCACATTCACACAAATTCGGGATCACAATCACACTCCACTCAAACTTCCAGATAGTTGTAGAAATAAATCGGGATCACACTCATACAAAATACTCCATCCTTTTCTCAATATATGATTTTTTGAGTCATTTCACTATTTTTGAAATATAAGATGTTCTAGCCTTTTTTGTCATCTACTTTCCAATTCTGCCCCTCATCTTTTATTTCACAGCTCTACTTTTCAATTTTTTTCAATTTTCAATGCAAAAAGTAAGGGCAAAATAGTCTAGCTTTTTTCTTCTTAATTCTCCTAGAGTTAGAAATTCAAGTATTAATAACATGAGGGAGTAGAAAATAGACCTTAAGAGTTAGGATTGGTTCAGGAGAATTGATGGTGAAAAAGATCAATTTACTGCATTTTTTAAAGGTGATTTCATTTACTTCAGAAGGCAATGATAACAATCTTCAATCACATAGGGAAAATAAAATTTGGGAGGTCAATAATTTGTTGTTGGTTCAACGCATGAAGTTATAGTTTGGGAATTTGATCTTAAATGCACAAAGAATCTGTAGTAGGTTAAGGATTTGGATCGAGAATATGGGGGAAGGGGATGGACTTACGATTTAGGGTTCAATGGTTTGGAGAATTAGAAATAGATAATGGGATGAGAGAGACTAGCATGAAGATTTATTTCCAACATGGACCTTGGTGTGATAACATAAACTAAGAGCATAATTATTAATAGATCTTAAGGGTTCTTAGAATTAAAATAAAAATCAGAAAGATGAGTGAATATATAGGTGGATAGAGATAAGAACCTTAGTTTGGGTTCTTGTGGAAGAACCATTAGGGCATCCATAATGGTGTGGATTTCACCCATGGTGGTAAAAAATGATGGGTGAAGAGAGAAGATGTGAGAGGGTTGCTTAATTAATATTTTTAGTGGGTGGAATCAACCATGAAATGAGACCCACTAATTTTTCTTTTTAATTATAATATGCCCAAACCTATATTTTCATATCTTAATAGTTTAAAAACTAATAATGATATAAATAAACTAATATATCTAATTCTCAAAATATTATTCTTTATGAAATTAGATCCATGTTGATTATGTTTCATATTTTTAAAATACATATTTTAAGTAAATTAGTATTTAATACTTGTATTTGGTGATATAAAAATGTAATACTAAAATATACATAAAATTTATAAACGTACGATATTTCATTTCAAGTCATCATAATATGTTAATCCTAATAGAAGGATTAGTTAAGATTGTCTTATTATTAGTAATGGTAGTATTGATAAATATGGATGAATATTTTTTATAATAAATAATCATATTCTAACATGATATGGTAAATAGATAGAGTTAAGAATCAAATAATGCATTATCTAATGTTGCTAAAAAAATACATGGTTCTTGAAATGTTTGACAAGCATTGTTGAGATTTTACAACAAAAATAACATAATACCAATGATAACAATGCATAAGCATAGATAAGAAAAAAACCATTTTTAATACTCAATAATAGTCTAAGGTAAAACTAAAATGAGGCATATTGCATCTTTTGATATTTTAAAGTAATTACACATTTAGTACAATAACTAGAAAATCAAGTGACAAATAATAAAATATTACATTAAAAATATATTTGAATAAATTTTATTTATTTTTTGGTTTCAAAATATGATAAACTTTAATCATAAATAAATATTAAACTAAGATTATTTATGTATTATTGACAATAGTAGTGATAATAATTAAAGAGTAATGTTTGTTTCCCTGTAATAATTAAAAAGAAAAAGTGAAATGACATGACATGGTGAAAAAGAGAGTTAAGAAGGGCACAAATCAAGAAATGGTCCAAATTTTAATCGCCATAGCATCGGCTGGATCAATAGATACGCTGCTAGTTCTCTGCCCTTTTTCTCTCCCTCCTAAGGTGAGGGTGCTTTCCCGTGGGTGTCTATATGCATAGCCTTTTGTGTTTTTGATCTTTTAACACTCCACCTCACTTCTTTACTATGTTTGCGTACTTGTACAAGTAAATTGGCGCTTTTTTTTGTTTACGAGGGAAATAATTTGCTTTTAGCATACTTTTCTTTGGGAAGTGAAAGGGCTGCCACCTTTTGGTTGATTTGCTAGGTATTTCTCTTTAGGTTTCTTTGCATGTGTAATCATTATCAACTTTTCTGCATGATTCAATTTACGGGTCACTGTTGGCCTGGGTATCCATAAGGCTTTTCTAGGGTTTCCTCTTGCTGTGCACCCTATGTTTTCCAAACATCTCTCTCTCTCTCTGGTTTTTCTTCTCTCTTTGCATGGTTTCAAAAATGAAAGATATTGATGATCTTGTCTCTAAGTGTGCGGGTTTGGCTTTGACTGCTGAAGAGGAGGTCTGCATGGATGTTGAGGGTTTGAATGATGCGAGCTTGGGTATTAACTATAGTTGCTGCTTGATGGTAAACTTTTCCTGGAAAAGAGTGTGGATGTTGGGGCAATGGAACACACCTTGGCAAGGGTCTGGCAGATGGAGGATACTTTAAAGGTTCAAAACTTGGGTTTGGGTTTGTTCTTGTTCGAATTTGAAGATGAGGAGAAGAAGTTTAGTGTTATGGGTAGGGGGCCATGGACATTTGATGGCTGTTTGTTGGCACTGGTTGCTGTTGATCTCGATAAGGCCCTGCATGATCATGTCTTTCAATGGATTCCTTTTTGGGTAAGGGTCCATGACGTCCCCTTCCTGTTCTAGCATGCAAGATTTACGAAAAGAGTAGGTGACCGAATAGGTCGTTTTATGGAGTATCATGAGGGGGATCGACGCAGGAGCGGGGATTACATGCGTATTAAGGTTTGGGTGGATATTACAAAGCCTATTCACCATACGTGACTGTCCCTCTACATGGGGAGGTTCTTTGCTTCGTCTCACTTATGAGAGGCTGCCAAGCATATGCTTCCATTGCGGACTTTTTCTGCATGGCTCTCAGGATTGTCTTACTCGCTCCGACACGTCAAGTACAGAGTTTTCTTATGGTCCATGGTTAAGAGCAGGAGGTGGGGGAGGTGGACGTTTAAAGGTTGAGTCCCCTGAGGATGCTCTTGTTTTAAGGCGTGCGGATCATTCGCATGTCCGTCCTGATAAGGATCCTTTGCGGGCATCAACAGCTGGAATGGCACTAGAAGAAGTCACCGGTGCAGAAAGGGTTACACCAACTGAAGGAGAGGGGCGTCCTCCTAGTTCTGAAGTAGGTGCGACTGATGGTGTGGGTGATGGCGACCCAGTGTTGGTTCAGATTGAACCTGTCCAGATGGATAGGAGTGGAAGGAAACGGAAGATGGCTTGGGTCGAACATGATGCTACCTTGGAGGAATTTCTGGCGAGGGAGAAGTTGGAGTTGGTTTCGAAGCGTGGTCGAAATGGAGACGATGTTGCTTGTTCTGATATATCGGTGCCCCTGGAAGATAGCCAGGGCCGCCAGGAGCAATGAGTTGTTTATCTATTAACTGGGGACTTGGTGACCCCCGCGTAGTTTGTTGGCTCCGGCCCTGGATCAGAGGAGCAGTCACCGTCGTTGGTGTTTTTATCGGAAACTCGTTTAGCTGGATCGGAAATGGGGAATGTTGTGGCGATGTGGCAGATTTCGATGGATTGTTGGTGATAGCCAAGGTAGGAGTGGTGGGGTGTGGTTATGGCAGGAGAATTTGGATGTCCGTTTAATATCCTTCTAAGCAGGCATGTAGATTGTATAGTGACGGATGATTGGGGCAGTGAGTGGCATTTTATTGGTGTATATGGTGGCCTATGCGGCAGGATCATTGGCGATTGCTTGAGGACTTGTATCTTCTGTGGGAGGGGCCATGGCTGGTAGGGGGAGATCTTAATGAAGTTATGTTGCATCGGAGTAGAGGGGGATGGTGGCGCGAAGTCGGGAAAGCATGCGAGATTTACGTGATTGTGCCATGGCATGTGGCCTCCGGGATCTGGGTTTTGTTGGGTCTCCTTACCTTCAACAATCATCGCTGAGGAAGGAGAAACACGATGAGCAGGCTTGATCGTTTCTTGGCTAATGAAGAGTGGTCAGCCTTTTTTCCTGAAGCTGTGAACTTTCATCTTTCGTGGTCTCGATGCGATCATAGGCCCATTAAGCTAATTTTTCGGCCCATGAGGCATCGGGGGGCAAAACCTTTTAGGTTTGAGGACTGTTGGGCCAGTGCGGTAGGCTGTCGGGCCATTGTCCAGAAGGTATGGAGCGGGAAATGGCCTCTTAAAGTTGGTTATCAGCGTAAGGTGGAAGTTTGTAGGCGTGAATTGCGGCGATGGGGGCGGATGCAGTTGAAGGATGAAGCAAGGCAGTTGAAGACAGTGCAAGTGGAAATCCATTTTTGGAGGAAAGGATGGGGCTTGTTGAAGGTGCCCAGCGCTTGGCGCAGCTGCATAAACAGAGGGACTGGTTGCTCCTAAAGGAGGAGATGATATGGTGTCAGCGTGCTAGGTCGAAATGGTTGCGGGAAGGTGATAGAAACTCCTCCTTTTTCTTTAGCCAGTTCAAAGCCAAAACCCGTAAGAACACGATTTTTGCTCTTAAATATTTTTCTGGAACTTTAGTTTTTGATTGGGATGCGATTGAAGGCTTGGCTAGGGGTTTCTTTGAAGATCGGTTTACTTCTATAAATCCAAGTTTAAATCAACATTTAAATGCTTGTGTTGAGAAACGTGTTCTTGATGATCTTTTTGTAGCTATGGGTGCGCCTTTTATGCGAGAGGAAGTGATTTTGGCTATACGGAGTATGCACCCTCGGAAGGCGCCAGGACTGGATGGAATTAATGGTACCTTTCTTTTAACTTTCTGGATATTGTTGGGGATGATTTCATAGACCTAGTGCTTCATTTCCTTAATTCTGACTATGTCTCACCAGCAGTAAACCACACTTACATTGTTTTAGTCCCAAAGAAAAAGGGTGCCTGCTTGATGACTGAGTTTAGACCTATTAGTTTGTGTAACTTGGTGTATAGGGTTATTACTAAAACTATTGTTAATCGTCTTAAGCCTGCCATGCCTTTGTCATCTCTACTGATCAAGGTGCTTTTGTCTCTGGCCGACAAATAACTGATAATATATTATTGCACATGAACTTCTGCACTATATGCAGGGTTCAAGGGCTAGGGGGAAAGGTATGTTTGCATACAAAATAAATATGTCCAAGGCATTCGATAGGGTGGAATGGGGTTTGTGTCCTTGGAGTGTTAACAAGCATGGGCTTTCACCCTTCGTGTGTTAGTTTAATACGTAAGTGCATTACTACTGTGACTATGTCTGTTATGGTGAATGGGTATCCAGGTCCATTTTTTACACCAGGGGCGTGGCATTAGGCAGGGGGACCCATTATCATCTTATCTCTTTATCTTTTGTATGGAAGCCCTCTCATCTGCAATTAGTTTGGCTACTTCAATTGGGTTATATAGGGGCTTTAGCTTGAGGGGCATGGATACCTCTGTGACAAGTTTGTTTTTGCTGATGATTGTATTATTTTTAGATAACCTACGGAGGAGAATGCTAATGTGCTTAAGGTATCCTAGAAGATTTTTCAGAAGCCTTAGGGCAATGTGTTAATCTACAGAAGTCAAGCTTGATGTTTTCCATGGAAGTCCCACAACCTGTTCAAGATAAAGTGTTTCTCTCTTTGGCTCTAGGGTGACTGAGGATTTTGGGTTGTACTTGGGCTTCCCAAGTAAAATTGGTAGGAGTAGGCGTATGGTTTTTTACTATATTCGAGAAAGGGTGCAAAGGAAAATACAAGGATGGGGAAGGTTGGTTTCTCAGGCTGGGAGAGGAATCCTAATTAAGAATGTTTTACAGTCAATTCCTGTTTCTTAATGAGTGTCTTGAAGCTCCCTTTGTCTCTAATTAATAAATTACATAGCCTTATGGCAAAATTTTGGTGGTCTGGTAATGTTTCAAGGAGAGGGCTACATTGGAAAAGGTGGACTTCCCTGTGCAGGCCAATGGCTTGTGGAGGAATGGGATTTCGAGATTTGAAATACTTTAACACAGCGCTGCTTACTAAACAGCTTTGAAGAGTGGCGATTAACCCCACTTCTTTACTCTCACGATAAAACCTGCACCAAATGAGACTAGATCTAGACTTACATCTATATGCAATTTTATTAGACAAAGTTATGTCAAAGAAAGCTGCTCCTCCCTATTGTCGTTAGTATACAAGAAAAAGGGGGACTTTTGTTCCATTTAAAAAAATCAAAGCACCTACCTAATCTTATCACCTTGACTTCTATAATTCAATCAACTTGTCCTTCCTTGCATGAGTGCCGAGAATGAAGCTGTTAGGGAGACTTTTGAAGACCAAATTTGAAGCAAAATAAATAAACAACACTTTACCTAACACTAGACATTATCATGATAACAACTAATAAATCATGTTCTTGTGATCCCTAGCTAGAACTCACGCCAACATGAGTCTCTTTCCCCCCTGCATACAACCGATGGTGTAAGTCTTTTCTCCCTCCCTCTCTTCTTTTTCCTTTCAAGCTCCAAGCTCCATTAATGGAGTCTTGAATTCTAACTCCATTTCTATGCCATTTTCCTAGCATTTCTCATCAAGTCTTGAAACAAAAATATTCCTAGCACTACTACAAGTCCACGCCACCATTTATACACCAAGGAAGTTGTCTCAAATCAATATTAATCCAAGGAGCATCCAAGATCATCTTAAGGTATTTTTCATGCTTGAAAATCCTTAAAGACACATTTTATGTGTATCCAAAATTCTATATCTTCTAAAGCTATTTCTTCATCAATTCCATGAAGGAAAATTGATGCTCCATCCTTCCTAGAGTGCCGAAAGTATAAGGTAAAATACCTACAGTAAATCCTTGGAAAACTACTTATAAATCTACTTAAGATCTTTGTTAAGATCTAACTCCTAAACCCCTTCCTCTCTTGCATAAAAACCGAAGAGGAACATCAATCTACATTGGAGGAAGCTTGGGAATTCAAGAGGAGTTCAAGTACTTAACCATCCTTTATTAAGAGTAAGTTTACTAAGCAAACCTTTATTGTTTTAAGCTTGTTTAAGCTCTTAAAAATTGTATAAAAATTATGTACACGTTCTTAGGTGTTTAAAACCGAAACTATATGGTAAAGTATACCAAAAATATAATTTAAAACATATATGGTAAGCTTATTACCTTAAGACACATTTTATTGTCACAAAAGTTACCTAGGTTAAGTAAATATTCATACCGATTTCCCTAGGACAAATACGCTCCTTTTTGAGCTAAAAATCAATCTAAGACATTACAATAATTTTTACATGAGTTATATGACTCATATGTATTTATGTATAGTTATTATAAGTTATAAATCAAGCTTTAGAAATTATATGGTGATATATTATCATTGCCAAATCCAAATGGTGAAGAATAATTTTTAATGAGCTAAATATGTATATAAATACATACTATGAATTTTGGGTAAGTTAAAAATAATTACTAGTGTTTAAATGACTAGTTTAATAAGTTATGTGGTAAAAATATAATTTTTAGAAAGTTTGGGGTAAGATATGTAATTACCGAGAATAAAATGTGCCCTTGGCATAATTATAATATAATATGGGTGAGGATTAATATAATGAATTTTGGTTGAATTAAATATTTGTTTAGAAGTTAAAATAACAATTTATAAAAGTTTATATGTAAATCAAGAATTTAATTTGGGGTTAAAATGTAATTAAAGGGAAATATTGGTAAAGGCTGAAAATTTATGGGGCCATTTGGTAATTTATAAAAATTAAGGTGTCCAAATTATAATTACTAAATTTATAGTGGTGGTTTAGTGAATTAATTAATTAAGAAAATAAAACTATGTAATATGATGTATTTTGGAGTATAATGTAAAGTTTATGAAATAAATGTGGTTATAATATAAAAATCAAAAAGTATAGTGTATTTACTGGATTAAAAATATTTGTAGGTCCTATATGGACATTTAGAAGATTTAGAAAAGGGAATTATGATTTAAGGATGTATGAAATTAAAACTATATGTTATAAAGGTATAAGTAATTTATTTATAAGAAATAATATTATTTGGGGTTAGTTTGTAATTAATAAAATATATGGGGAATAATATGTCCATGTGAGACATGTAGATACAAATTGAGAAATTATAAAGTTGTTATGTCGATTAGACAATTAAAAACATGTAACATAGATAGTACATGAATATATATGTATATATATATATACATTAAAGGATTTAGAAATAAATCACAAGGAATAACAAATAAGTTATACATTCAATCATAAGGTAATTAAAAGAAATTACCATACAATATAAATTTTATAAATTAAGACTACGATGGTTTGAATTATATAAGCAAACCTTAAACATAAATAAGGTTAAGAGGTTAAAAAGAAATTATCTGAGTGTTAAAAATAAACCTCACATGAAATAACGAATAGGCGGACGTTTCATGATACAGTAAATTATTATACGGGAGTAACTTAAATTAACACTCTCGGTAAATCCTATTCTAGGACATTGTTTGACCAGACGTTGACCGGGAACTAAACAAGTACAGTCTACGGTGAACGGTATGGAATTCTTGCAGTCTGCTTTCTACCGGATTACACCGGCTTGTGTGCTATCTGTTGTTTGAAATAACGACCAAGATAATTATATGTAAAATGTTGCATTACTCTTGTGCACTGTTGTGTTATTCTATGTGCGTGATGTTACTAACTGTAACGTGTATGTTCCACGCATACAACACTACATTACCAGTGGATTAAATACATGCGTTTAATCATACCGAGAACTTGTACCCAAGTTTCTCACTAACTTCACTTTATAACAGACGTCATTATCCTAAACGTGATAATTGACAATACACATTGTGTTCTTGATTAACGTCCTTGAGTGACACCTAACAATTCTATACTACGAGAACGAGGAGCCCAGTTGGATCTGGCCATGCATGCTACAGGAGTTGTACCTGTCACAGGTCGTCTCCTATTCAATTTACGTCGCGACGGGAGTTTTGGGTGCGCACTTTGTCCACTCACCGGGAACGTACCGGATATTTCAAGTTAAGAGGAAGACATCACTTCTCTCGAGGGTACGATACCCACCACTGTTAGTACAGAAGTTAACTACATTATCTCCTGAGGGATTTATTACCCACCTACTCGTACGAGAGTCCCATCTCGTCTAAGGGCTTATCATGCTCGACCAACTTACTCCATGATTAAGGAGTTTAACGAGGTCACTATACCTCCACTACTGTGAGGTACTCTTATATACATGTTAGTCCCATTGTGAGGATCTGACTACTATCAAGCTATTCCAGAACATCTAACTTGACCTTCTGAAGTCTTGTTCTATGTGACATTGTTATCCTTGAATGGATGCTTGTTATGATTATGTTATGATGCTTATTTACAGCTTTACAAAAATGACTTGCATGTATTCGACAAAATAGTTGGTGTGGCCCAGTAGATTGTGGGCTGCACGTTTTTCATACCGGCAAATTATTTTGTTGAGCCGTTTCATGGCTAACCATTTCCAGGTACCTGAAGAATGAAGAGATTACCCGACCGAGTGTAGGTGGGGTAGAATTAAGACAGGAGATTATTATTACCGGTGTCATTTTACAGTACTGTACTTTTACTATTGGTTTTACTATTTTTTTAAGGTTTGTATTCAGCGCTTAGACCGCATCATTGTAAGTTATGTTGGAGTAAGCCTTGTTGGTCACATGGGTGACTAGCGGCGTTGTAGCACCTCCCGTTGTTATGTATATATTTTCCGCTGCATTTCTAGTTATCTTTGGGAGCTATCATCGTACAGGTTGTGGAGTTTCGGGTTAGGGTGTTACATTGGCCCTGTTGGACAAGGGAACAAGAAGGATTTTAGGAAATGGTCATTCAGTGAAGATTTTATCTAGTTGGTTGCCTTCTAAACCAGGGGGAAAACCCTCTGCTGGGATGTTACCTGAGATAGCTAAGAATGAGGGCCGGGTTTCTTGGTTATTTAATCCCATTGATGGGAATTGAAGAATCTCACTACTAAGGCAATGGTTTCCTAAGGAGGATGTGCAGGACATTGTTTCTATTGACTTAAGGAATATAGGGGATAAAGACTCTTGGTTTTGGAAGGGAACAAAGTCGGGTGACTTCTCTGTTCGCTCAGCTTATTACTTAGCAGTTGAGTATGGGAATTCGAGTGAGGCATAGGCCTCTAGTGGGGGTACAGTGGAGATAGTAATGAGGAAGGTGTGGAAATGTAGTGTGCCACTTCGAGTAAAAGTGTTCTGGTGGAGGTTGGTTAATGGCTTGTTACCATGTGGGGCAGCACTTGCGCACAAGTTTAAGAGTTCAACTCCTGTAACATGTTTCTGTGGGGCTATTGAAACTTATGAGCATGTTTTTCTACAATATAAGGGAGTGAAGAGGTTCTGGGATAATATGAACACGAGAAGACTTGTTTCTTTTGTAAATGAAGGGGCTTTTTTGGACTGGCTTATGTATCTTTGTTTGAATTTTGCTGGTATGGGTTTTGATCACTTTGTTATATCCATTTGGAAATTATGGTTATGCAGATGTCAAGTGCGATTCGGCCATGCCAAAGACTTTTACTGCGGGTGGTTCCAAGCTGGTGCCTATCTTGATTCTGCATGTATTGGAGGAAAGGAAGATATACAAGTCCCAGGGAGGGGTGTGGGTTTGGATGACGTTGCAATTGTTATCTATGTGGATGGGAGCTACACGGAAGGAGTTTCGGTAGGGATTGGTGTGGTGGGCTACAGGAGAGGTCAAGTTTCCTTGGTTGGTTGCATGAGAATGGGGTTAGATGAGGGCTCTGCAGTGGTAGTGGAGGCAAGCGCCTTGTTGCAAGCTGCAAAATAGGCGAGGCATGCTGGCTTTTCTAATGTTTGTTTCGTTTCAGATTTTAAAGGGGTTTTGAATATCTTAAATGGACTAGGAACCATGGATGCTAGAGTATGTTTAGTAATTGATGAGATTTTGCCTTTTTGTGAGGCTTTTGAAAAGGTTGTTTGGTCTTATGTAGGAAGGGAAGAAAATGTGATAGTGCATGTTTTGAGCTGTATGGGGAGAAGTGGTGATTTGGATGGCTTTTGGTTTGATGTGATTCCTGACTATGTAATGACAATTGTAATGTAAATTAATGCATGATCTTTTACCATCCAAAAAAAAAAGAGTTAAGAAGAAACAAATGAGTTTTGTAATGTTGAGAAAATGTAGACATAATTCTTAAATGATGTGACTGATAAAGAAGTGCTAATTGTGTTTTAACTACGAATCTGGATAAGTTGAGCATGAGAAATAAATATCAGTAAACAAAGGAGGTGAATTATAGTATGTAGCAATTTTCACAAGAAAGTATGTGGCCAGGACTTGTGTATTTCTAATGCGGCGGTGCATACAAAATACTGCCCATGGGACCCCCTTGGCACCGAATCATCCTGTACAACAATTGAGAAATCACAAATTCAACCTTGTTTATAAAAAAAAAAGCATGAACTTTCTCCTTAACCAGACAGCGGAAGCTACCAGAGAGAGCAAGCAACTAACCAACTTGTAAACCAAAATACTAATCAAGAAAGCTTTACGCCACCGTCATCCATGGCGTCCTCTACCGTGTTCGCCACATCTCTCTCCATCTCGTTACTCTTCACTTCAACCATATTATTTCAATCCGATCCCATAACCGCAGAAGAAGACATCCACAAAATCCTTCCCACATACAACCTCCCAACCGGAGTCTTTCCCAACACAACCAACTCCTATTCCCTATCATCCGACGGTTCACTCGTCGTCAGACTAAACAGTCCTTGCTACATCCGTTTCGACGACCAGCTCGTGTACTACGATAAGCTGATCAAGGGCAGGATCAGCTACGGCTCCGTGTCCGGAGTTTCGGGTATTCAGGCCAAGAAGCTGTTCATATGGGTCCCCGTCACCGGCATGGATGTCGATTCCCAATCGCACTCCGTTGAATTCCATGTTGGTGTTCTTTCACAGAAATTGCCGGCTGATTTGTTCAATAGCCCGCACAATTGCTTGGACCAGAAGCGTGGTTCTTATCCTCCTGGCTCAACCAATAAATCCCTAAATTTGTTCGATTCTATTTGAACTGTACAGATTATAATTGGTCCATCCACTAGTTGTCTTGTTCTTGGTTTGCTTGTGTATATGTTGATGTCAAGTTCATTAATTCCAATCTGATATACGTAGGTAGTATCCAATCCATGGTTCCATTTCAATGACTGGATATTGATCCCTGCTGGCCGGCTGTAAATTGCGAAGTTTGTTGGATTCTATTTGAGCTGTTGTACATTTATGATTGATGTACTAATAGTGTTATGTGGATCTTGGTTTGTTTATGTATATGTTGATCTCTCAAGTTCATTAAATCTATGGCTGTATGGTGTTTTTTGGTAGTTTTGTGATTGTTTTGGTCTGGTTGTTTTGGTTGGTTGTTTTGTGGTAGTTTTGCTGGTTGTTTTGTGTAGGTTGTTTTGTGGCTGTTTTGAAAACTAGTGATCGACAGGCGGCGGTTTCGTCTGGCTGTTTTGAATAAGTTAGTTTTGTGTGGTGCGTTTATCATTTTCGTTGTTACATTTAAAAATTTTATATTACATTTTAAAATAATTTTTTATTAATAAAGTTTAAATATATGTAGATATTCAATTATATAGCCTTTAATAATTAATATTCTTTATTAATATTTTAGTGACAATGAATTTATAATATGTATACATATTAATTTATAAATAAATTTTTTACCTATATTTAAAAAAAATAAAGAAATAAACCATTGTATTTAGAGCAAATATATTAGATGTTATATATAAAAATATAATTTTATAGATTATATATTAGTATTTAATATAACATTTCAAAAGTATTAATTTTAATGGATGAAATGAAAAATTAATTCTATCTAATAATAAAATAACTGACGGTAAGCGAATATATATGTACAGATATCATTTATTATTTTATTATTATATATTGTTTAATTGTTGATAAAATATTTATTTTAAACACATATTTGTAGTTAAAACAATATATTTTATTCAATTAAATATTACTTAATGAAATTCATAAATATAAATTTAATACTAGATATGTCAAGAAATGAAAAATAACGTATATTAGCATATAAAATTATTCTTTAATTATTAAGCATGATATAAAACATATAATGACTTTGATATACTGACAAACTATAATAGTTTGTACAACAGTTTTGTAATTAATCATTACTTAGCAAGTTGAATACTTATAATGGATATTTCTGAAATATACTACAAATATTTTGTACTTTAATAATTTTGATATAATTAAAAGTTTACAACGTAATTTTTGTTAGTTTGCTCTTTTCCTTGTAGAATATTTTATTAGAATTGATAAATAGTGATAGTTTTAAGAGACTATTTATCCGTATCTGAATAAACAATTTTAAAAAATACTACTAATTTAAAACTATTATTTTATATTATTTTCATTAATTTATAATTTGGTATACCAATCTTTATAAAAATACTAAAAATAAAAGGGAAAATAAATTAGTTTATAATATATTAATCTATATATTTTAATTTTGATTTAATTTTATGTCAAATTTAATATATAATATCATTTTTAAAATATAATTATAAATATTAAAAATTTAAATTAATTTATTAAAAATTAATTTTTAAATATTATTTAATATTAATTAAATATTTTCTCCCCTTATTACAGTTTTCTGATTCCGTTTCTGTTTACGGTATTCATTATATTTGTTATATAAACTGTTGGTTGTTTTGTGCTGGTATATTTGTGGTTGTTTTGAAAATTGTTGTTCGGAGATAACGGTTTGACATTTTTGTCAAAAATACCACATTTATACCACATTATCATCCAGAGTTGATCAATTCTAACACGAGGGGAAAGAGGAAGAAGAATTAAGATCCCAACTCATGGATACAAGATTTTATATTTTGTTATGGTATCCTCTCGTTGTGGTCGGTCGGACTGCGTGTCCATGCCGTCGATGACAGATTTACCCGTCACACTATTCTCAACTGGTCCCTCAGTATTATTATGTGAATTTTTTCTCTCCCCGCAGGTATAGAACAACCTACAGCTTTTAAAAAAAATTCCTTTTTTTGGTTTTGCTCGCTTAGGACATGTGTTAGCGTACCTTTTTATTATTATAATATTCTTTTCATATTTTATGTACAATGTCTTAGTAAATAACTGTTTCTTTTAAAATGAGTATTAACTATTAACTAATATTTTCTTATGCAAATTTTAAGTATACATCAATTCATATATATATATATATCATAATTAAAAGAAGCTAAAATAATATTAAAATACTTAATTAAATATTTATATTTTGTTTCTAAATTAAAAGGGCCTTATGATTCTTTTAAAATATATTTGACTTGAAAACTTAAGTCTCATATTATAATTAATTAATGACTTTACACAAGAATAAATTTTAAGAAAAAGTTTCAACAAGGGTAAAATAAGATAAAGTTTATATACTTATATCTAAGCAAAAGACAAATCAATATAAAAAGAATAATGAGAAGGGCAAGAATGTGACGAAGACAAAAAGGTCAAAGCGGTCCACACCTTAGACCCCGGCCCCGACCATGAGCCTCCTTCAGGACCCTATTCAGGCTCCAATTTGGGCACCAAGCATCAACCCGGGTCCTAGGCCGCAAACCAGCCTATATTCCGGCCCCCACTCCATGATCGGGTCCCATATTCCGGCCCCACACTCCATGATCGGGTCCCATATTCCGGCCCGCACTCTATGACCGGGTCCCATATTCCGGCCGTGCCCATGACCAGATCCCGCACCTCGCACTTTGGGACGGAAGGCTTTACAAGGAGAGATGTACCAAAATTAAGAAGGTTGCTCCAATAAAGTAATACCACATGTATAAGGATTAAGAGATATACTTCACCCTAGAAAGTCTATAAATAGAGAATGAGAGGCTCATTTGTAAAGGGACACAAGATGAGAAGAGAGAGAAAACACTAGAAAGCTCTCTAAAGTTGTAATACCAAAGGAAGTAATAAAGATATTGTCAATGAGTGGATGTAGGCTGGATTATTAGCCGAACCACTATAACTCTCGGTGTTCTGTACGTTTGTAAGATTGGAGGAACCAAATTATGTATTTTCATTTGGCGCCGTCTGTGGGAATCGAACAGCAAAAAAGCAACCACGAATTAATCAAGCCACGGTTTCGGTTGACGATTTTTGTTTCGGAGTAAAGAAGGCTACAGTGAATTCGAAGTGGTAAAAAGAAGTCAAAAAAAAGGGAGATCCGCGGGAAGATGGATCACAAGCAACCAAAACATCGGATAAGCGTACAAGCAGAGATAGGAAAATCGATTCAAATCGAAATTGTAGAGACGGCAAAACGAAAGTAAGATCTTTGTAATCCAGAACGCGAACCACGAGGGGGAAAATCTATCAAAGTTGGCTATTCTCAACCACAGAGAATAGGTATCCAATTCTTCCGTCAGTCGATGAGATTCCGGCCTCAGTTGAACACCGATATTCGATTAAGCCCGAAGCTAGCAATATCTCAAGTTATTCTCGAAGATAAACTCAAAGCGTCAGATTGAATTTAGGATGTAAAGAATCAAGGGGGCGAAAGAAGATCAAACTCTCGAGGATTCGAAGATTCAATTCTTTCAAGCTCAAAACACATTTCAGAAAGAGGATTTGTGAAGTCCTCACACCAAATCGGGGTTTTAGAGTGGAAACCACGAACGATCTCGAGTCTCGATCGTCAAGAAGGCCAGCGAATAACAAATTTAAAGTTGGAGAGCCGAAAGAATGTGAACAGATATTCGATAATGAGGATCGAAAGCTGATCTTCACTTCAAGAAGTGGCGAGCTCTCAGATTCCAAAAATGGGCGCATCACTCAGAATATCAAAAATTACGGATCCGGCAGACTCAAAAGGGAAATTTCTCATTTCTGGCTTACGATGACTTCTTTGTCGTTACTTCAAACTTTTCCTGTATTATCCCCATTCTGACCAATTTTTACTCCAGGTATTATAAACTTGAAAATAAAAGCCTTGAGGTCGGGCAACGTCTGAATTCCAGAAGTCCATACTCTTTGACCAGGAGTAACATCACCATGGCTTCAGTCAAGAAAGTTCAACTCAACCCGCAAGCAGGGCTCTAATTGACCAGGCAGTCACGCCAGGCGACCTCCTTGACCGGGCGTTCTTCCCCTGATCAAGCATCCCCAAGGGCATCCCGTAGAGTTCTCTTGACCGGACGATTCTTTATGTGCGATGTGTTCAATTGTTGAAGGACGACGGGATGAGTTGAAGTTGTGGTCAACTTCGAAAGGTCCGAAGTCGTAAAAGCGAAGGAGAAATGTGGTCTTTTCCGAAACTTGGGGGAACAAATTCCTCAAGATCGATCATCAGAGGAAAGCAAATTGGACATGACAACATCGTTTTGTTTTGAAGCCAGACGCATCATCGACTAGGTGCGGCGTCACCTTTACTTGAGACCAGGCGCAACCGCAAGCAGCGATTGAAAATATATGATGCAGCCTTTGAAGATAGATGATCCGGCCTTTGAAGATATAATGATCCGGCCTTTGAAGATATATGATCCGACTCCAGGGAAATCGAAAGCTTGATTCACCAATCAGCTCGTTATGTCAAAGCAAAGATCGATGTCTTCCGCAAGTAAAATAACCAGGAAGACTTCATCACCAGGCAATAAGCGGCGGTCCCAGTTTGGCTAATGAAGATCGACTGCTGCGGTAGATGTCAACTTCGGTCGCCGGTCGAAGAGCTCCGCAAGAAAGAGGAATATCAGGAGATTCCAAAATCAAGAGATTCCAAAATCAAGAGACATACACGTTTTCAAGACACGGCCAGTTCCGGAACAGGATGCCGCACTCAACTCCAGCTTCAAACGACGCCGCGGTCTCCGGCCAGGATGGGAAAAGGACATGCGGCGGCGGTTTCAAGACATAGTCGAATTCGGTCAAAAGCTCAAGCAATGACCAGGCCGCATCTAGTCATCTCAATCCATGTCCGGACTTCCTTGACCGGATTCCCTTGCCGCAACAAACTTCCTTGACCGGATTCCCTTGCCGCAACAAACTTCCTCGGCCGCATCATACTCCTTTGGCCGCGTCGGATTCCCTTGCCGCAACAAACTTCCTCGGCCGCACCAAACCCCTTTGGCCGCAACAAACTCTTTTGGCCGCACCAGACTCCTTCCTTGGCCGCATCAATTCAACTCCCATGACCGGAGGGCATCTTCATCCATGGCCAGAAAGTGACTCAAAGCACGAGACTGGGAGATTTCTTCAAACTCAAAGCCAACTGCGTCTTCCTTCCGGGCTAGACCGGAGTCTCAAGCTCAAACTCAAACGCAAGTTCCCCAGATCATTGGCGATCGACAAAGTTCTACTAAGAACGGCTGGCTCCAGATTAGTGGCAAATTCAGGCCCAAACGTAAGTTCTCCAAGATGCGAATCCCTTGAAGAAGAAACCGTGATCTGACGACAGCGACGACGAAACCAAAAGAAGGAACGTCCGAAGCTAAAGATAAGTTCATCGATCTTGAAACACTAAAACATAATATCCATGTCTTACCAAACCTGATTATCCTGATTGCCTCAAAACTTGCACTTTCAGATGCGATACAAACCTCTAAAAGCTGTTTGTACTTCCTTATCTCTGATGTTAACACTGCTTTATGAAGCTTCGATTGTGGATTGCCCAAATTGAAGAATTGTTTTGGTCTCTGTCTTTATTTTGTAGCTGTTTTTGTTTCAATTCTGCTGGAATGTGCAATAATTGCTTCTGATTGATTAATGATGAAGCTCAGCGACCAACAAAGTACATCTGTTCTTATTACTACTACAAGAACTTTTAATCAGTATCTGCCTCTTTTATAAGACAAAAACGTTGTCTAAATCTGATCTATTTGGGTTTAATTTTGTGAAATTCATTTTTGAACAATGCAAATTGAGGGTAGCTCTTAGCTGCTTCTGGTATGTTATGATTTCTCCTGGTTACGCAGGATGAGCAGTTTTTTCACTTCTCTACGTACATGACATTTGTTTCACTATTTCTGTACTGCTGCTATGAGAAACATGCGTTAAAAAGTTTGCAAAACAAAACCTGTTTCACAATTCAAACATGTATGGAATTCTAGATGGGAACCTAGTATGAGTGTTCATGCTTTCTGCACTTTAGTGCTTTATTCGTAATACTTTTGAACTTCCAAACCGTCAACAGAATTTTTACAGCAGCATTTTAGCCTCTTATAAAAAGCTGAAGTGCGAAGTCCAATCATGATTGGTTTTGCAAAGCTTGATTTATATCTGTTTAAACATGAGCATTTTGTTGAACTTTATATAGTAAATTACAAGCACATCTCTTTGTTGTACTTCAGTTTTTAAAGAGTGCTTCAGTCTTTTACCTCTTGCTACGCCGCCTTAGGAGCACGATTAGACCCATTTGTGTTTTGCTTTTAAATTACGAACTTTTGCACACTCTCGTTTCAAATTTTACTTCAAATTGTTTTACATTTCTGGTTATTTCTACTGCTTCCATTAAGCTTCTGTTTCAGCACTTGTGTTCTTGTATATCTTTTCGCAAAACATCTCTGGTAATACAGTATGAATTTACAGATGATCTTGATTCTGGTCTTTGCGTCTTTTAGCAGTTCAACTCCTCCAGGTTATGTACACATTCCTTGCTGCTAGTAATACCATAATACATGTGCGTTTTCTGAATCAGGAAAAACCGTCCAAATTCGGACTTGAAAGTCTTCACTGTTTTTCCCTTCCTTGGGGAAACATGTGCGTTTTTTGGATTCCAAACTTGCGCTGCTGAATGAGTTTGTTCTAGCAAATTTTGCGTCTAGGAAAAATGCCTGATTTTTGTTCTGTTTATATGCCCTTATAAGACTATATTGAATTTAACCAGTGGTTTCTTTAGCCAAAACTTATGGTATCTTCACTTCAAGTCTTCTATCTCTTCTTAGTATGTATCTTGCTGTCATTTTCAATCTTGGTCTCTGTCTCAAAAACACAATATATGATAGCATACAAGGATCTAATTACTTTTCTCTAACCTTGAGTCAAAAATACTTATTACAGCAAATTCAATTTTTTTTTGAGCATATTCCCGGGTTTATAGAGCTTTGAAGCTTTCTGCTATTTGAAGCTTTCTGCTATAATTTAAATAGCATGTTTTGGCTTGTTCTGAGTGCGGTACAAAAATCAGGAGTCTTTTCGACAAAATAGTTTAATTTCATTGTGCTGTTCAAATGGACAAACTCTGGCCTGATTTTACAGTTGATTATAAGCATCCATTGCAGCAGTTCAATGGATATAAAAGATGCTTTACATTTTCCAGTTTTCCTACTATCATAAACCATGATATATACTTGTTTGTTTTTCGTCTGTTGGGTTTAATATAACCCTTCATTAAGTTCGTAAAATTCTATTAGCTAGCTGGTTACACAGCTGGTATGGCCAATAGGACTACGCATGATAAAATCTGTTTAATTGGCAAATCTTTGTGTCCTATATCCCTATATAGACTATCTGTTTTGTGTTAATTGACTTTAATAAGCATGGTTGTGATTCTCTGCTGCATTCTTGCTGGCTACCGTTATCTATGGTCTCTCTGCTTTTCCAAGAAGTACATATGGGTTCTTTCAAAAGTAGTTATGTTAAAGTTGGTTCCCTGACCGTTTTTACGAAACAAGCTAATCTCAGCTATCGTAATAGGCAATTTCGGCCGGTTCCAGACAGTGTTTCCTCTGGTTATGATCTGTTTCACACACTACTGAGCTTGATCTTGAACACATGCTTAATTAGACTGGCTACGTAAACAGCTAGGCCTTTCCTTTTGTCTCTACCACCAACTGATAAACAAACACGCTAGGAATGTTTAAAAGCTGCAAAAGATTATTTCTGTTCAGATTATGGTATCCCCTGCACAAAATCCTGTTGTACGATGGTGTTTGATTCTGATTTGGTCTGTTTAAGCCTGGTATAGGTCTATTAGTATACATACACGAATTTAGTACTATAAAAACCTCGCTTACCACCATTATTACCGCTTGGATAGTTTTTTGTTTTCAGCAAATTTACAGATCCAAAAAATATGCAAATCTGGTCCAATCCTTCATGCGGCTTTCAATCCCTACATTAATAAATCGGGATGATGGAACTATTTTCTCCTACTTTGAAATCTGTATTTAAGTTGCTTCATTTTAACTCTATGCACATTCTGTTTGTATAACTCGATGTTGTCATTTGAATCATCTTTCTGGATACTGCCTCATGATACTAAATAAAGTCTGAATGATGGAACTGCTATGTATTTTTTGCGCAGTTGCCGCTCAGTTGCAAAGTACTTGTATGACGTTCTAACAAAGCAAGAGGAAAAAATCCTGTTCTGATTTTGTGTTTCAAAAAAAAGAAAAGCGAGTGCTCACTCTAAGAGTTCATCAGCAAACAGTGGAGAAACAAATCGAACACACTTGGTGTTGCCGGACAAGCCTTTTGATTCCTGCAGTGCATCAATAAAGTGACGGAATAAGAAATGGAAGCGACAACCTCTGTCGCTAAATTTGGGTTAGGAGCTACTATGTTCTACGACAAGAAACGCGGCAGTTTGGAAAAGCACAGCCTCAGCAATTTATGGGGTGCCTATCGTAAACTCTACAAACTAATTGCTTCGGCCACAGGTCCGCTAGTGCTGCATCGGATGGAAACTGTATGCTCATGACAGTTGGATTAAGAAGATAAATAGATCTGTTTGGCTTATGGAGAACCCCAGCTCACTGTCTAGAAGTGTCACCCGGGAGGAACATTTTTATCTCAGAGCAGCAGTGTGAAGGCTGAGATCATCAAGAAGGCGGTGCCCAGGAGGGCCGCTCACTCAAACAACCATTCATCCTTACGGATTCTATTATGTTGATACCTTCAAAAGTGGTATTTTGTAAAAATCTATCTCAACACAATTTCTGCACTATCATACTAATAAGTTTATAAAGAAAGTGCAGGTACCTTTTTCCAGGGACTGATCAGCACCAACCCTAGAGTGCCTTAAGTAAAAGACAAGCACGGCAACGAGCCGAGGCACCACTGTGCCTTGAAAGTAAAAGAAAGCACCGGCCAACGAGCCGCAGGCACTTGTGCCTTGAAAGTAAAAGAAAGCACCGGCCAACGAGCCGCAGGAATGCCTTGAAAGTTAAAAGAAAGCACGGCCAACGAGCCGCAGGCATATGCCTTAAAAGAAAGCACCGGCCAACGAGCCGCAGGCACTTGTGCCTTGAAAGTAAAAGAAAGCACCGGCCAACGAGCCGCAGGCATGCCTTGAAAGTAAAAGAAAGCACCGGCCAACGAGCCGCAGGCTATATGCCTTGAAAGAAAGCACCGGCCAACGAGCCGCATGCACTTGTGCCTTGAAAAGTAACACCTTGGGTTGAAATGAAACCCGGCCATCAAGCCAAAAAAAAAAAAACCCATCTCTGGACCCATCAGGAGCTCTGGTCGCCTGTAATGGGTGCATTGTTAGGTGTGGACGCCGCACCTACTTGAATCACAAGTACCATCCTTGGCTAACATAAGCAAAGTTGGGAAAATATATTATCTTTTTCTCCCTTTAAGGGAATTATCATCCTTTGGCTAGCATAAGCAAAGACTTGATCATCATATTATTCACCCTTTCAAAAAGGGAATGGTTCTTATTAAAAGAACCATTGGTCTTCTTTATGAAGATCTTATTATGGACTTCTGGACTTCTGGATTTCTGGCCTTCTTAAATATTATATATCAGAACGTCAGGGGATCTATCCATCAAGATATTATGGGATCCATCCATCAAGATGTATTATCTCAAAGATTCATGTCCCAGAATTTCAAATTTGTCAGATTCAGAAGAAAGACACTTGTGGGACTTATGATTGTACTAATTGTACCTACTTTTTGTAAGTTCATATTTCTTTATAAAAACTAAAGAAAAAGAACTTGTGGGACTAGGAGATAGGAGAAAGGAGAAAAATGTGTAAATTTCTATCTCTCTTTTTTGTAAGTTCCACTTTTTTAAGTACTAAAAGTAGAACTTGTGGGACTGATGAGAAGGGCAAGAATGTGACGAAGACAAAAGGTCAAAGCGGTCCACACCTTAGACCCCGGCCCCGACCATGAGCCTCCTTCAGGACCCTATTCAGGCTCCAATTTGGGCACCAAGCATCAACCCGGGTCCTAGGCCGCATAACCAGCTCCTATATTCCGGCCCCACACTCCATGATCGGGTCCCATATTCCGGCCCCACACTCCATGATCGGGTCCCATATTCCGGCCCGCACTCTATGACCGGGTCCCATATTCCGGCCCCGTGCCCCATGACCAGATCCCGCACCTCGCACTTTGGGACCGGAAGGCTTTACAAGGAGAGATGTACCAAAATTAAGAAGGTTGCTCCAATAAAGTAATACCACATGTATAAGGATTAAGAGATATACTTCACCCTAGAAAGTCTATAAATAGAGAATGAGAGGCTCATTTGTAAAGGGACACAAGATGAGAAGAGAGAGAAAACACTAGAAAGCTCTCTAAAGTTGTAATACCAAAGGAAGTAATAAAGATATTGTCAATGAGTGGATGTAGGCTGGATTATTAGCCGAACCACTATAACTCTCGGTGTTCTGTACGTTTGTAAGATTGGAGGAACCAAATTATGTATTTTCAAATAATAAAGTGGGATTTATTAAACATAGATATGTGATTTTCTTTCATTCCACCTGTTAGAATTAATGCTAAATCTATTGAGTTTTTCTTGTAAAGTTAATTGGTTTCGTCTTCCAATTAATGTATTATTTACGAAAAGTTCCACGGAACTTGAAGATGCATTAGTGAGAGCATTTATGCGGTGTAAATTAATGGTGTCTAAAGCATTTAGTTTTTTAACATTATGAGGAGAGTTACTGTAACGCCCCGGTTTACCACCACCATTTACTTAGTCTCTCTTTTTTTTTTTTGATTCTAGAGAGACATGTTATAACTAAAGTAACTGCTTATATTATACATGTGTCAGTCTTTTTTTTTTTTTTTACAAAGGTCCCCTAATACTATCACCGGGGGTTACCGCCACACTTACTAACCACTAGTAAGTGTAAGGCTATTACCACCACCACCCCTACGCTAGCTATCTTACATCGCTGTTACTATCAAAAGAGTGACACAACCAACCCGTCACTTTACACCTTAGTACCAAAAGACCCCTTCCAGCCAACTACTATGTTAGCTCCTACTCCTATTTTACACCAAAAGTAAAGGGGTATCAAAAGGCTATTACATCGCTAGCATCTAACTAGGGACCACTTGCATATACTCGTACACTGTGGAAACATCATGAGTGATGGACTGACTGGTGCCATTTTCTGGGTGCCTAAAACCTTGTATCTTCTTGTTCCACTCTTCATAAATTATCTCGGTGACCCCAGGCTGTAAACTTCTACGATAGGTGACAAACACGAAAATATAAAAAGTATCGGTGGACTCGTCCTCAGTGCAGAGAAGTGTCCATCCCAGTTACCCTGAATTCACAGAATACATATACACAGGAAAACACAACCAAATAAAATCAGTAAAAGCTGAGTAACACTACCACACCCCGTAAAAACTTATTTTCTCTTTAAAACCTTTGTTCCCAGCAAATATTAACAAATATAACAAATCAGAATAGATCACACACCATTTACCTGTACCATGAATTATCAAGAGATAATTAATATCAAATACAAGATATTTCCAAATGAAGTCCACCACACAAGATATTTCCAAATGAAGTCCACCACACAAGATATTTCCAAATGAAGTCCACCACACAAGATATTTCCAAATGAAGTCCACCACCACCACCCACCCTATGTCCTTAAGTGTGCACACCCCCTATTGAAAACTTCTGCCCAATAGGAGTAGATCATAGTGGCAGCTCCAATTTCATTAGTAGGAGCTTATATTGTTGCCGGAACGTCGGCTTGGCCTTAAAGGCTCTCACAAGAGGCATAGCCTTAGGATAACCATGATATCAACATCACACAATACTTTCCACCACCACCACAAGAGGTTATCCTTAAACACATTTGCAAACCATGAGTAAGATATCATAACCAAGCTTTACACAAGTAGTAATTCACACATCAAGCTCACCACTTGTAAAATAACCTTAATAACATCATAAAATACCATTCAAGCTCCAATAAATCAGAGAATCAAATAATTTCCAAGAAACCACCTTAGAAAGCTTAAATTCTTATTTTTAGCCAAAATCACTATTCACCAACTTAACAACTTCCCAAACGAGTCTCGGCCTAAAATTTAACCATGATCCAATATCAACAACACAAGTATCTCCTAAAATTTCAGCTCAAGATCAATTCGGAAACCCATTCAAACATTCGGAAAGGCTTAAAGCACATTTTCTCATTTTTAGCTTCTTTACCTTGTCTAACCGACTTAAATTTCTCCATTCCACTTGATTTTTCAACCATAATCATATATTCACTATTCAAGACTACCCTCAAAATTTTAGCTCAAACCCATGTCGGAAACCCATCCAAACAATTCCTAAAGCTTAAAGCTCATTTTTCTTCATTTTCAAAGTTCTTTAGTGTTTTCCTACTTCCCAACCTTATTTCGACTTGATTTTCTAGGATGTTCTCTAACTATTCATCCCTAGTTTACTGTAGAAATTTTAAGAAAAAAGAGATAGGATTCGTAGATAACAAAACAGAATGACTTAAGAAGGAAAATAAGCTTAAAGGGTGAAAGTGATGTGCATAGATGTTACCTGTCCTCTCCTAGCCATTTTGGAGCTTTTCTACCTTGATTATAAGTTGCTTGAGCTCAAAATCTCCAACAACCAAGTCGCCCTCCTTGGATTTTGGCTTCCACTCCTTAAACTTGCCTTTTTCCTTGATTTTAGCTTAATTACTACCTTAGATTTGTGTTTCCAATGGAGGAGTGTTGTTGCCTATGCTCCAATGGTGTTTTCTAGCTTAGGAGAAGCAAGGTAGATGAAGAGGAATGGCCACCTTGCTCACCTACCATGGCCGACCTCCACCCCCCTTTTACTTGATTTTTCATCCTTATCTTACTATTTGTAATTATGACTTCTAGAATTGTCCATAGCCATAGATTTGTGTTAGGTGACAAAAACCAATCCTAACCACTCATGCCAAACCGCCATTGAATGGATAAGGAGGGGGCAAGTTGATTTTGTAATCATTGGCAAATAGTAAGGAGGTGTGAATAGTAAGGAGGTGTGAATAGTAACCGAGATATTTTTCTCCTCCTTCCTTGATATTTTCGGCCCCATCTTAGGCCATGTTTGGCTTGAGCTTTTTATGGGAATTAAGACTATATGTGTAGGTATGTTAATACTAGTGTGGGTTATCAAGTTTAAGGAATTTCCTCGGGTCACTTTTGAGCTCTCCTTAAGCCCCGTTTGCCCAGAACCACTAAATACTGAAAAATGTAACTAGATTGTCTTATATTAAAGAAGAAAGATATGATTGTTTCTTTCCTCAAAACACTCTCAAAAGTATCTAACACACTTCCTAAGGTTGATACCCACTCTCAGTTCCTGAGGAATTCAGTAATTTTCAGGAATTTCAGAAATCCTGCGAAACTAAGGTTTACCGGGTGATACTCCGGGAACTAAATTTCTAATGTTCACCAAGCACCTCCAACTAATTATAACCTTCTCCATCTTTAGAAATTAGGGTTTCCTAAGGTTTACAATTAAATAAGACCTTAATCACAGTTTAAGAAATTTGGGGTATTACATCCTCCCCCCGTTAAACAAAGCTTCGTCCCGAAGCTCAATTCATCACCCAAAACAATACAGTCACATACTCCAAGAAATTAAAATACTCCACACAATAATTCTCAGTTAACCTCATCAACCACAAATGATTCAGCAACATCACACAAAACCTCAGACACACCAATCACACAATATAAACCATCACAAATTCAACGATACCACATATAAAATCGTTAAGAGGACAACTCCTAAAATAACATCAAGTATTACCAACCATTTCTGGCACCAACAAACATTCACAATCACAAACATTCACAAACACTAGTAGTCATTCACCACTTACCATACGACTCTCCCCCCCTAAAAAGAAAGTTTCTCCTGAAACTTTAATTGCTGACCTTAATCAAAGAGTTCTGGGTGTTGAGTTCTCATCTTGCTCTCTAGTTCCCATGTAGCTTCTTGAACTCCATGATGAGTCCATAAAACTTTAACCAAATCCACAGACTTCCCTCGGGTCTCCCTTGTCTTACGATCCAAAATTTTAATTGGGTGTTCCTCATAAGTCAAATTAGGTGCAACTTCTACCTCGTTCGGTTGCAACACATGTGATTCGTCTGGAACGTACGTTTCAATTGTGATACGTGAAACACGTTGTGGACCCTATCCAAGTTCATCGGCAAAGCTAATCGGTAAGCCAAATTTCCAACCTTTTCCAATATTTCATACGGACCGATGTACTTAGGAGCAAGTTTTCCTTTCTTGCCAAATCGTACCACGCTCTTAGTGGGTGAAACCTTCAGAAATACCTTGTCCCCCACATTGAACTCAACTGGCCTTCTATGCAAATCAGCGTAAGACTTTTGCCTATCTTGTGCGGCTTTCAATCTCTGCCGAATGTTCTTAACCTGTTGAGCCATCTCCTCTGTTAACTCAGGCCCAACCCAAACCACCTCCTGCGCATCATTCCAACACAACGGAGTACGACACTTTCTACCATATAAGGCTTCATACGGGGCCATATGGATACTTGAGTGGTAACTGTTGTTATAAGAAAATTCAATCAAGTGCAACTTGTCACTCCATGACCCTTGATAATCCATCGCACAAGCCCGCAACATATCCTCCAAGGTTTGAATAGTTCTCTCCGTCTGCCCATCAGTCTGTGGGTGGTAAGCTGTACTAAGGCTCAATTTTGTTCCCATGGCTTTTTGAAATTGCTGCCAAAATCTTGAGACAAACCTAGAATCTCTATCCGAAATAATTTCCATAGGGACTCCGTGATACTTAACCACATTTCTAATATATGCTTCCACCAGCTGTTCCATAGACCAAGTACTTTTCATTGGAATTAGTCTAGTAGTCTTGGTCAACCGATCCACAATCACCCAAATCTGATCCATCCCACCTCTGGTCGGTGGTAATCCCACTATGAAATCCATAGATATCGAATCCCATTTCCACATGGGTATATCCAACGATTGCAACATGCCTCCTTTTCTTATGCTCAAATTTAACTTTTTGACATGTTAGACACTTCGACACATGTTCAGCTACCTCCTTTTTCATGCCTGGCCACCAAAACTTTTCTTCAAATCTTTATACAACTTGTTTCCCCCGGATGTATGGAATATGCAGAATTATGGGCTTCCTGCATCAACTTCCTTTTAATATTGCCACATGAATCTGGTATACACCATCTTCCACGAAATCTCAGACTACCATCATCATGAATCTTAAAATCTGGGGCTTCTCCCTTTTCCACCTTCTCCTTTATTTTCCGTAGTTTCTCATCCTCTTGTTGATGATGCAAAATTTCCTTATAAATGTCAAGGAATACGTTCATACTAAACAAAATTTCTCTTTCCACCTCCCCCGTTGTTACCACCTCAAGGTTCAACCTTTTGAAATCTTGTACCAACTCATCATGTAATATCCAATTAGCTTCTCCCTCGTGACTCCTCTTTCGACTTAAAGCGTCTGCCACCACGTTGGCTTTGCCTTCATGGTATAAAATCTCCAGGTCATAATCCTTAATAAGTTCCAACCATCTCCTTTGCCTCATATTAAGCTCTTTTTGAGTGAAGATATATTTCAAGCTCTTGTGATCCGTATAAATCTTACAAGAAGTTCCATACAAGTAGTGCCTCCAAATTTTCAAGGCAAAAACTACAGCTGCAAGTTCCAAATCATGAGTAGGATACCTGGTCTCATAGTTCTTCAATTGTCGTGAGGCATAGGCAATGACCTTGCCATTCTGCATCAACACACACCCTAAACCATATTTAGACGCGTCACTATATACTTCAAAACCGTCTGTACCACAGGGCAACGTAAGAACTGGTGCTGTGGTTAACTTCTCCTTCAAAATCTGGAAAGCTTTTTCACAATCCTCATCCCACTTATAACGTACTTCCTTTTTCATCAGATTTGTGAGTGGTCTCGCAATTTTAGCGAAGTCTTGAACAAACTTCCTATAGTATCCAGCTAGCCCAAGAAAACTTCTAACTTCTCGTACATTCGTTGGCCTGGGCCAATCCTTAACAGCCTGAATTTTAGCCGGGTCAACCGAAATTCCATCACCGGTTACCACATGACCTAAAAACGATACTTCCTTGAGCCAAAAATCACACTTAGATAATTTGGCATACAGCTTCTTCTCTCTTAAAACTTGTAGAACTTGCCGCAGATGATCAGCATGTTGCTCCTCATCCTTGAGTACACCAATATGTCATCAATAAATACCACTACAAACTTATCCAGGAATTGGCTAAAACCCGATTCATTAAGTCCATAAATACCGCTGGCGCATTTGTTAGCCCGAATGGCATCACCACAAATTCATAATGTCCATACCTCGTTCGAAAGGCTGTCTTTGGTATGTCCTTCTCTGCTATCTTTAACTGATGATAGCCTGACCTTAAGTCGATCTTAGAAAATACTTTAGCTCCTTGTAGCTGGTCGAACAAATCATCAATCCTAGGCAAGGGATATTTATTCTTGATTGTAACGTTATTTAACTCCCTGTAATCAATGCAAAGACGCAAAGTTCCATCCTTCTTTCTTACAAACAAAACTGGGGCTCCCACGGAGAAGCACTCGGTCGAATATAACCTTTTTCTAAAAGTTCCTCCAATTGTTTCTTTAACTCATTCATCTCATTCGGGGCCATCCTATAAGGGTGCTTAGAAATTGGAGCTGTTCCTGGTACTAAATCAATAGTAAACTCAATCTCACGGTCGGGTGGAAGTCCAGGAATTTCTTCTGGAAAAACATCTGGAAATTCCCTGACTACTGGAAGATCCTCAAGTGCGGATGGCTTCTGTTCTTGCGCCAATTTTCCTCTTGAACATAACACAAATAAACTGGCTCTCCTTTTCGCAACTCCTTTAAAAATTTTAAGGCAGGTAGGACTTTTACCCTTTGCTTAGCTCCTTCGCATGTGTACGACACTCTCTTTCCTTTCTTCCCACATAAGCTAATCTTTTGTTTTTCACAATCTATGCGCCCCTTGTGCTTACTTAACCAATCCATCCCCAAGATTATATCAAAATCCTTCAAATCAAACTCTACCAGATCCATCTCAAATTCTCTACCCTCTATGGTTATTTTTTCCTTCCATTTTCCTAGTGCATCCTACCACTCTTCCCGTAGGTGTAGAAACAGAAATTTCAACTTCTATATCGGGGACTACTCCTACTTCTTCAAGAACTCGGAGGATATAAAAGAACAGGTTGCACCGGAATCAAATAATACTTTAGCACTAGTTCCAAGAACGGAAAAAGTACCTGTAATGACGTCCCCTTCTTGTTGAGATTCAGCCTCCGTCTTGCTGATTACGTTGATATACCCCTGATTCTTGTAGCCTCCTCCTGGGGTACTACCACTTCCGTATTGTATTTGCTTCCCCTGACTATTCCCTTGTCCACTCATGTTACCTCTTGGACCATTATAATTATTCCTCTGTTCATTTTGATTATTCAGCTGTACTCCTCCTTGGTTGCCACGATTGTTCTGGTTGATGAGATTTCCAGTTGTAGCAGGTCTTGCTACCTGATTAGTTCCTCCTTCCATCCTTCTTACCCTACACTCATAGGCCCTGTGGCCTAACTTCCCACAGTTAAAACACCTTACCAACCTTCCTTCGCAATCTTCACCTGGGTGATTCCTTCCACAAATCTTGCAATAAAAGTATCTAGTTCCTTTATCATTGAATCGTCGTCCCGGATAATTGGGTCTGGATCCCCCACTTGGTCTAACTTCTACTTTAGCCCTCTTATCAAAGCTCTCGGCCTTACGAGTCTCCATTCTCCTTTTCCGCCCCGTTTGTACTTCCTTCCTTCTCTGTTGTACTCTATAAAGATTAGCAGCTTTATCGTACGCCTCTTGTAAAGTAGTTATAGGTATTACACTCAGAGCTTCTTGTAAATCCCAATTTAACCCTTCCAAGAAACGTTGAACCTTAGCAGTCTCATCGGGTACCACATGCGGAGCAAATCTAGCAAGCTCCACAAACTTAGCATGATAAGTTTTAACATCATCCATTCGCTGCCTCAATCCAGTAAATTCCTGATATTTTTGCAACCTTACATGCTCCGGATAAAATCTTTTCCTCATCGCATCTTTCAACATATTCCACCCAAAACCCGGATTTCCTTTAAGTCTCTCCTCCTCCGCAGTCCACCACAGATCAGCCTCACCTTTAAAATAAAATACAGCCCCACTTACCTTCTTTTCTTCAGGGCAATCAATAATATCAAATATTTTGTCAAACTCTCTGATCCACTCTTCCAGAATACTGGATCCTCTTCTCCTGAATAAGTACTGGGTTTCATAGCTGCTATCCTCCGGGAGAAATCCTTGGGTATTTCAGCTCTAGCCTCGTGCTGCTCCAGGATTCTTCCCATACTCAGTGTCAACTCCCTCAGTTCATCCATCTGTCCTCTCCCCTCTCCATTACTCCGTCCACTCCCCTCTCCATTATTCTACACAGAGATATGTTAGTTGCAATATAAATAGTTAACTATAATCAATCAAGCACACACACACAAATATCACAGCAAACATATTTTCAGAACCACATGGTTCTGCCTAGACTCCTAAACCTAAGCCTGGGTCACCTTGCTTCCTAGTCAAACTCAAATTTTCCCCTCCAGCTAACCTATAGCTCTGATACCACTCTGTAACGCCCCGGTTTACCACCACCATTTACTTAGCCTCTTTTTTTTTTTGATTCTAGAGACATGTTATAACTAAAGTAACTGCTTATATTATACATGCGTCAGTCTTTTTTTACAAAGGTCCCCTAATACTATCACCGGGGGTTACCGCCACACTTACTAACCACTAGTAAGTGTAAGGCTATTACCACCACCACCCCTACGCTAGCTATCTTACATCGCTGTTACTATCAAAAGAGTGACACAACCAACCCGTCACTTTACACCTTAGTACCAAAAGACCCCTTCCAGCCAACTACTATGTTAGCTCCTACTCCTATTTTACACCAAAAGTAAAGGGGTATCAAAAGGCTATTACATCGCTAGCATCTAACTAGGGACCACTTGCATATACTCGTACACTGTGGAAACATCATGAGTGATGGACTGACTGGTGCCATTTTCGGGTGCCTAAAACCTTGTATCTTCTTGTTCCACTTCATAAATTATCTCGGTGACCCCAGGCTGTAAACTTCTACGATAGGTGACAAACATGAAAATATAGAAAGTATCGGTGGACTCGTCCTCAGTGCAGAGAAGGTGTCCATCCCAGTTACCCTGAATTCACAGAATACATATACACAGGAAAACACAACCAAATAAAATCAGTAAAAACTGAGTAACACTACCACACCCCGTAAAAACTTATTTTCTCTTTAAAACCTTTGTTCCCAGCAAATATTAACAAATATAACAAATCAGAATAGATCACACACCATTTACCTGTACCATGAATTATCAAGAGATAATTAATATCAAATACAAGAGATAATATCAGATATTCCAAATGAAGTCCACCACACAAGATATTTCCAAATGAAGTCCACCACACAAGATATTTCCAAATGAAGTCCACCACCACCACCCACCCTATGTCCTTAAGTGTGCACACCCCCCTATTGAAACTTCTGCCCAATAGGAGTAGATCATAGTGGCAGCTCCATTTCATTAGTAGGAGCTTATATTGTTGCCGGAACGTCGGCTTGGCCTTAAAGGCTCTCACAAGAGGCATAGCCTTAGGATAACCATGATATCAACATCACACAATACTTTCCACACCACCACAAGAGGTTATCCTTAAACACATTTGCAAACCATGAGTAAGATATCATAACCAAGCTTTACACAAGTAGTAATTCACACATCAAGCTCACCACTTGTAAAATAACCTTAATAACATCATAAAAATACCATTCAAGCTCCAATAAATCAGAGAATCAAATAATTTCCAAGAAACCACCTTAGAAAGCTTAAATTCTTATTTTTAGCCAAAATCACTATTCACCAACTTAAGCAACTTCCCAAACGAGTCTCGGCCTAAAATTTTAACCATGATCCAATATCAACAACACAAGTATCTCCTCAAAATTTCAGCTCAAGATCAATTCGGAAACCCATTCAAACATTCAGAAAGGCTTAAAGCACTTTTTCTCATTTTTAGCTTCTTACCTTGTCTAACCGACTTAAATTTCTCCTTTCGACTTGATTTTTCAACCATAACCATATATTCACTATTCAAGACTACCCTCAAAATGTTATCTCAAACCCATGTCGGAAACCCATCCAAACAATTTCTAAAGCTTAAAGCTCATTTTTCTTCATTTTCAAAGTTCTTTATTGTTTTCCTACTTCCCAACCTTATTTCGACTTGATTTTCTAGGATGTTCTCTAACTATTCATCCCTAGTCTACTGTAGAAATTGTAAGAAAATAATAGATAGGATTCGTAGATAACAAAACAGAATGACTTAAGAAGGAAAATAAGCTTAAAGGGTGAAAGTGATGTGCATAGATGTTACCTGTCCTCTCCTAGCCATTTTGGAGCTTTTCTACCTTGATTATAAGTTGCTTGAGCTCAAAATCTCCAATAACCAAGTCGCCCTCCTTGGATTTTGGCTTCCACTCCTTAAACTTGCCTTTTTCCTTGATTTTAGCTTAATTACTACCTTAGATTTGTGTTTCCAATGAAGGAGTGTTGTTGCCTATGCTCCAATGGTGTTTTATAGCTTAAGAGAAGCAAGGTAGATGAAGAGGAATGGCCACCTTGCTCACCTACCATGGCCGACCTCCACCCCCCCTTTTATACTTGATTTTATCCTTATCTTACTATTTGTAATTATGACTTCTAGAATTGTCCATAGCCATAGATTTGTGTTAGGTGACAAAAACCAATCCTAACCACTCATGCCAAACCGCCATTGAATGGATAAGGAGGGGGCAAGTTGATTTTGTAATCATTGGCAAATAGTAAGGAGGTGTGAATAGTAAAGAGGTGTGAATAGTAACCGAGATATTTTCTCCTCCTTCCTTGATATTTTCGGCCCCATCTTAGGCCATGTTTGGCTTGAGCTTTTTATGGGAATTAAGACTATATGTGTAGGTATGTTAATACTAGTGTGGGTTATCAGGTTTAAGGAATTTCCTCGGGTCACTTTTGAGCTCTCCTAAAGCCCCGTTTGCCCAGAATCACTAAATACTGAAAAATGTAACTAGATTGTCTTATATTAAGAGAAGAAAGATATGATTGTTTCTTTCCTCAAAACACTCTCAAAAGTATCTAACACACTTCCTAAGGTTGATACCCACTCTCAGTTCCTGAGGAATTCAGTAATTTTCAGGAATTTCAGAAATCCTGCGAAACTAAGGTTTACCGGGTGATACTCCGGGAACTAAAATTTCTAATGTTCACCAAGCACCTCCAAATAATTATAACCTTCTCCATCTTTAGAAATTAGGGTTTCCTAAGGTTTACAATTAAATAAGACCTTAATCACAGCTTAAGAAATTTGGGGTATTACAGTTACGAGGAAGTTAAAATCTTTGAAAGAAGAAGTTATGACTTCGAGCTTTCTAGATACCTGTGTGTTAGTAGTTCTTAGGTGTTAATGGATGGTGTTAATGAGTTATAACTGTTGTAACTTGTGAGCCATTATTATACGGCTGTTACAAGGTTAACGTTGGGATAAGTGAAGGGTTTAGATCTAGCGCTATAAATAAATCTAGTAACTCGTAGCTTAGGATCATCCCAACTTGTGGGGATCACATCCAAGGGAGTCAAGGGTGGTTCTATGGGAACTCAAAGGGACTCGGGTAAAAACACCAAGGAAAACACGGGAAACACGGGTTGATGAGTTGGTTGGGTAATCCTCATGTAAACTTGTAATCCTCATATTCTTAATGAAAGTTGTTATATCTCCTCCCGTGGACGTAGGTCATGTTTGGACCGAACCATGTATATCCCTGTGTCACTAGTTTATCATTATATTATCTTGTGTTTTTCTTCTTCTTCAGTAACCATGTCCATCTCACCAAGATCCTGGGGAAATGGGCTCGTAATCAGGGGCATAGCCAAAGTGGGTCACATACATAGGGTCACGTGACCCCACGGTTTTTGAAGAATTTAGAGATTCTTATATATATAATAATTAGAATTTATATGTATGTAGTATAATGACCCCATATATTATAGAGTTGTTGTTGATGTAGTGATAAGGGATATAATTATTAAGTGAGTTGTCCTAGATTAAAATCCAACTATAATCAAATATTTTGAATATTTTTTCCTTCTAGTGACCCCACATCATTTATATTCTGGCTCCGCCATTGCCCGTAATCCTAACAAAAGTTGGAGTTATTAAACATAGATGTGTGATTTTCTTTCAATCCACCAGTAAGGACTAATACGAAGCAGACAAGTGGAGAAGTTTAACTGAGTCACACCGTGTATAAATAGGTTGGCTTGTTGTACCTACAAAAGGAATCTTATCTCATTTATTGTTCATGATTATTTATAAAGACATTATGTTAAAATACATCCTTGATGATTGATAAAAAATGTATATGTGACCTTCTATAAAAGTATATATCCATCAGTATCAGTGGTTTAAATTGAATACATGCTTATCTATAGATATTTTTATCAATAGTTTTAAGTATATACACAATAGTTGATAAATGTTTTCTTCACTGAGTTAAATTATATCCATAATAGTTAATTAATATTTACGTTGAAGATTTCAAACGGTATCCATGACTTTATATAAACGTGTTCATCAGTAGATAAAGATGCATCATTAACCGAATTAATATTTATATTAGTAGTTTCAAATTTACACATAATTATTTATAGATATGTCCTTGATTAGTGCAAAATGGACACATGATAGTTGATAAATGCTTATATTGTATGTGACATATGTATCCATGATTTCCCATAAACGTGTCCATTAGCATCTAAGGATATTTCCATGACCGCAAATTGATATTTTCATCAATTTTTTTAGAGAACATTGAATATTTGTGGTACATTTGTTTTAGACTATAAAGTACTTTGACTCTATCAGTGAGGCTAAATCAAAGTACTTCAAGTGGTTAGACTATAAAGTACTTTGACTCTATCAGACTTTAATAGCAGAAGCAGTCAAACAAACTCGACCAAGTGCATAATATAAGTTCTTTTATTTCTTTTCAAAACAAAACAACTTACACTACCCACCAAGTAGAAATGATCTACCCAGTGGAACCTCACTTACTTATCCTAGAGAATATCTAATCATAATGATGACAAGTGTAATGAGTCTAGGACCTACCTAGAAATACTCTATCAAAGTGCAAACAAAACTAAAGACAACAACTAGTACTTTTTCTTTCATAAATACAAGCAACACTTTCTCTTGCCAATTGTCTAAAAATTCTCTCTTGAAAGCATGGATAACTAGTGAGACTGATTGTCCTTTATATAGTCATTCCAAAACTAAATGTTATAGGAGTTAGTTCCATAAATTTAGGAACCAACATCTTTCTCCTTTAAATTTGGACTTAGGACGTCAAGCCAGCTGACCACACTCACGACTACGTAGATTACAGCCTAAGAGTGATAGTTGATGATTGTTGTTACCTGATGATCATCACTCCTTAATTCTCGCAACCGTCGGATAGACTCAATCGACTTTACATCCAAGATTGACTCTTTCTAGGTAGATAAACTCAATTGTTCATCGAATGGACTTGATCGGTAGACTCTATATCAGCAACACTTTATCCTCCAATATTTTCCCTCTTGTTGTTGAAGATAGCAAAACCCTCGAAGTGAATCTCGATTAAGTCAATCCTACAAAGCAAAGACAAGAAAAACCTTGGGAAACCGACTCTGTCCAAGTTCCCCCTTAATAGAAGCAGATATAAACAAAATGACTCTTTCATCCAAAGTTCCCCCTGAAACCGTGAGTGCATTTGGTAAAGCACAGACTGATGAAACAGAATTAAAAGGCAAAAACTAAGAGAAGCTATGGCGCACAAAAGCCACTAAGTTAGCAAGAGTTAATCTCAATAGAATAGCAATAGTGCAAAATATTCAACAAACCACCAAAAACTAGTTGCATCAGATAGAGTCGAACCAAACCAGAAAACAAATTAACTTGTTCACAAGCGACGGGATTCACCACTTCCCCCTTTTTGCAATCATCAGAAAGGGGAGCTCGCAACAAAAGTCTAAATCCAACCAAAATCACAATGTCAACATTCCATGTCCAAAAAATAACACACACATCATAGTAATCTAACACACATAGTCCACACAGCAGCGGCAAGTGCGGGGCTTAGGGTTGAAGAGTTTATGAGATGTCCATCAAGTCGGTGTTCACTGCCGAGAGATCCTCATCTAAAGTCTTGAGTTGATTCAACACCTTCTTGTTTTCCTCTAGAGAGTTGGCATGTTGATTTCCTTCTTTGTGTAGGACTATACATTTGATGACCAAGATGTGTAACAATTGATGTAGAAGGAGTAAATCTGCTCAAGGAATAGGAGATCCTAATTATCATTTGGATGAAAAGAATTTGTAAATTTTGGTAGGATTAACCCCCTCGATCTCAAGAGCTACCCCTTTGTCATAGAAAGCAAGGCCAGTATTTAGAACATCCAGTAAATAAAATGGATTGTTGGTATCAAAACAAGGAGTTGAATTGACAATTGACTGAGCAGAGCCATTTCAAATAACCAAATTTTGATAAAATTCAACACACTCTTTAGGGTACCACACAATTGGGTCAGAAAATAGATGAGTCCAACCATGGAAATCCAGAATGTCAATTAATTGACCTAAATGAGATTGTGCATCCCATGCAATGTTCATAACCTTACACTTAACTATGTTACATTAGGAAGCGAAGTCAGAGATCACATACTGATTTTCAAAGATATCCACCTTAGTGGTTTGACGGGAAATCTTAATAGGAGATCGGAAAAGGGAGTTGCTGTGGGCAACATTGCACCAGCGGAAGTATCGCGACATGAAGCTTTAGAGAGAGCCTTTGAGGGAGAGGACGGTGCTGGAGATGACTTGCTGCTCTCAGAAGAAGCTTCATCAGCAGTGGCAGGGATGGGTTTCTAAAGAGAGTGAAGGACACATTTGGGCAAAGGATGGAGTTTGGTTAGGATTTTCACATACGGGATTTAAGTTTTGGTGATGTCTGGGGTGATGAAGTGGGAGATGGCTTTTTTCATGGCTTTCGATTTGGATGGGTTCATGGTCGTGTTCTTGAAGAGTGTCATTTTCTAGTTAATGTGGTCGGGAAGAGCGGAAGTAGATTTGTCGGTGATGGGTGTGAAGGATGGTTTTACAGGAGTGGTGTCGATATCGGTCAATAAGACTTCTATGTCGGCGGTTGAGGGAGAGGTAGGTTGAGGTTGTGGTTGGACAACAGTTGTGGTGGGTGTTGTTAGTGGGCGGAGGTTGAGGATTCAGCAGGGGTAGTCTGAGAGGCAAGGAAGGCTTGAAGTCGAATGGGATCGTTGAAAATGTTACTCGGGATGTGGAGACCATCAAATATGATAGCTCTAGAGGTAGAGGCCATAGTGGAAGGAAAAGGTAGCTTGAAAGTGAGCCAAAAAGAAAGGGCACTGGGTAAGAAGTGGAAAGGGTTGCGTACGTGTGGCGATGGAGAAAAGATAGGTGTGATAATTGGGTTTGAGAAAACGGGAAATCAGATTTCAAAATGGATGGATGGGATTAAGATACGGAGTGCATGATTGTTGACGTGTGGACATTGATGAGTTAAAAGCTAAAATGGCCTGCAGTGAACACAGTGTATTGACGATTGAAACATGGAATTACTTACACGTAGTGCAAGAAATACCTGTTGAAGATCGGGAGAAAGGAGATATGACCAGCTCAAGTGGATTTGGTCAATCCAGTTGCTGATTGGAGTGCTTCAAATATGGCGGTAGGTAGAGGCTTGGTAAATCTATCTACAACTTGATCAGCTGTGGAGACAAAATCAAGGTGCATTAGTTTCCTTTCAACATAGTCCTTCAAGAAACGATATCAGATTTCAATGTGGTTAGTTCTAGAGTGTTGGACTAGGTTTTTGAAATCTGGATGGTACTTTTTTTATCACAATAAATGACTATTTGTTCTTGGTCAATGTGATAGTCTTCTAGTTGTTGTTCCATCCTGAGCAGTTGCGCACAACAAGCTACGACGGAAACATACTCTACCTCGGCTGTGGATAAGGGTACAAAATTTAGTTTTTTTTAGGACCATGAGACAAGGCATAAGCCAAAGAATTGTGTATTACCTGAGGTACTCTTCTGAACTTGTAGAGAGCCTACAAATTCAGAGTCACTAAATCCTGATAAAGAAAAGATAGGGGAACGAGGATACCATAAGTGAAGTCGACTTGTGCCCTTGAGGTAATGGAATACTTGTTTAACCGCCTTCATATGGGACTGTTTAAGTGCTGCCTGAAAACGAGCACGTAGATAGACTACATGCAGGATGTCTGGGTGGCTGGTAGTAAGATAGAGAAAGGATTATATCATACCACGATACTTTATCGCATTGACTTTGACACCATTTGGATCTTCCTCGATAGGAGGTGGCTCATTACCCTGGATTCTAGCTATAGGAACTGAAACAACATAAGAATCAAATAGGTAGTTATCAGGGGTAAAATCAAGTTCGTCAAAAGATGACCCAGTGTTATTGAGTTCATCGAACATGATATGTGGACTTTCTTCAAGGCATTGAGTCCTTTTGTTTATTACCCGATAAGCTTTACTTCTAGATGAATACCCAACAAAATGCACGCCTTCTTCACTTTTGGGAGAAAAATTACCAAGATTATCCTTACCGTTATTGTGAATGAAACAATTACAACCGAAGCGACGTAGATGGGCTAGGTTGGGTTTGTGTTGTTGTTGAATTTCATAGGGAGTCTTTTGTAATGTTGGATGGGTTAAGCCACGATTCAGCACATAGCAAGTTGTATCGGCTGCTTCAGCCCAGTATGATGGCACCAACTAATTTTCAATAAGCATAGTGCGTGCCAATTCCACCAAGGTCTTATTTTTGCGCTCAATGACTCCATTCTGCTCTAGTGTCCTTGTAGCTGAAATTTGATGATCAACTCCTTTGTTTCTACAAAACTCATCAAAAAGACTTGTTATAGACTTCACTTCTTAGGGTTTTTAGCATGAAAGAATATTTACTGACCAATAGTTTTTAGAGTTTTCCAACTCTGTAAAGGTTTTATCTTTAGAAGCAATCAAATAACCTAGGTCCACCTTGAATAGTCATCCACTATGACCAAGATGTACCTCTTACCACTTATGTTTTAGGTGTGCATTGGACCAACTAAATCCATGTGAAGTAACTCTAAAGTGTGCTTGTGGAGAGAACATTTTTTGCTTTTGAAGGAGGATCTAGTGTATTTACCCTTAACACAAGCTTCGCAAGTAGAGTTTGTGTCGAAGTTGGTATTAGGTAAACCAATGACAAGATCCTTGCTTTTAAGCTTGTTGAGCAGCCTATGATTGGCGTGATTCAGTCGTGTATGCCATAAAAGTTTACTCTTAGAATGAACATTGAGGCAGACTTGAGCTTCTGAAGAAATTGCATCAAGACATATCTTATAAAGATTTCCCTCTCTGCATCCAGTTGCTTTTAGTGCCTGTGCGCTCATCAAAAACTTTACAATCAACAGTTGAGAAAAGTACTACATTGAATCTATCATAAATTAAGGAAAATGCTAAAAAAACAATGTTGAAGTTTAGTTACCAAATGAACTCCATCTACCTTAAATTTTGAGAGGTTACCAACTGATCCAACTCCCACAATTTCTCCTAGGTTGTTGTTTCCAAAGCTGCACTGCCTCCGTTGTAGGCTGAAAGCAAATTGAATTGATTGGGATCTCCAGTCATGTGTCGGGCGCATCCACTATCAAGATACCAATACTCTTCATTCGCCTTCACCTATAAAAGAAAACTCATTTGTTAGCTTTGGGAACCCATATATACTTGGGTTCCTTTTTCAAACCAGATTGCATCATTCTTTCACGAGCTTCGAGTATTAATGTGAAGCATTTGAGGTTAAAAGATAAATCTTTTCTCAATTTCTCACAAGCACTGTCTCGATGCCCAAAAGAGCCACAATATCCATAAATCTTTGTGGGAGGGACACTGGCATACTTTTTATTATTGTTCCATAAAAAAGTCAAACTTCTCCCTCTGTCTTTGTTGTCAATTTTTATTAATAGGTTTGGAGATAGTGTGAAGAGGTTTAGCTTGCCTTTATACCACTTAGGATTTGATTCAAGGGATCTAGTTCTAGCGCACAGATTGGCTATCTCATGAGAAAGTTTTTCTACTTCATTTTGGAGATCGTCAAGATCCTCACTAACTTCTGCGATCTTGGAATTGGCCCACTCAGGCAATTCTGAGGGTGTTACCTGTTTGAGAAAGTAGACAGGTTTAAAGGCAAGAGCGTGTTCTTTTTCTTTTATACGTCGAGTGAGTTAGTCAACTGAGGAATTCAGAGACACAATCTAAGATTCTGAGTTGTTCAACTCATTCTATAAAGAACAACATTTTTCAGCAAACAGATTAAGATCATTCTTAAGAGAGTTATTGTCCGAAACAATTTTAGTTGTCAAAGTGAGAAAACCTTTGGGAGATATACGACGAAGATCAGTTTGTAGATGGGATCTAGTTACCTCATGTTCTAGGATCATGGAGTCATTCTGATTGTGCCCTATAAGACGGATTAGGCCGGTTAACTCTGTGGCTGGCTCATCAGAGTCTAAGTCTCCCATTCAATAGAGGTCATTAGTGATCTTCTATGGGAATTTCCAAAATAATTTTTGAGAAGTGGATAATCTTTCTTGAAGTGTCCATCTTTGCTGCAGTTGAAGCAAGTAATAGAGTTTAGAACTTGTTTGGTAGAGTTGTGGAATGATTGACTCTGTCTGTTAGGTTTATTCTTCGTTAAGTTTTGAATTTCTTGATCGTGAAGACGAAGTCTTCCATAGTCTCAGTGGAACTCTCCTCAATTATGATGTCACCCGGCTCAGCTTTAGCTTATCGAATTAGATTGTCAGCAAGATAGGCTCCATCTGGATTTTCATTGTTTGATTTTGCCGGCAAAGCCTGACCATTGATTGAGACAATCTGACTAGAAGAGGAAGAGGATTCATTACTACACTTATTTCGGACATTCTTTTTGTACTTATCAACTGGTTGTAGATAAGAGTCAAGATCATGAATGCTCCACTAGGACAACTCTTTAGATTCCTTGGAGGATATCACACTTTCTTCCCACTCTTCTCTGAGACTATCGAGGAGTTTGTAGAGGACACTCCCTTTGTCGAGAAGAATGCTTATTTCCTAAATAGTAGTAGTTAGTGTATAAAATTGATCAAGTATATCTTCCAAATGACTCACCAGGTTTTTGGATAAAGTTTTCATATTAGGTTCGTCGAGCTCAACAACATTGGGTCATCTTCTGACGAACTTGACTTTACCCCTAATAACTACCTTGCTGATCCTTATGTTGTTTCGTAGTCCATTCTCAACTCTTGTGCTTTACACTTCTTAAGCTCAGTGATTCCTTCATGAGTGGCTTGCAAAAGAGTCTTGTTAACATTCACTATCTTGCAGTGATTGACTCTCTTTTGCTTTGGGAACGATAGACAAGTGTCGAGAGCTCGATAAGCTAGTCTATTAAGCTTATAGTGCTTTTGGTCCATGGATGTCCACTCTTGACGATTGAGAGGCACTGGATTATCTCCATGGATGATGATTTCCCACAACTCACAGTTGATGGATTCAATATGCTGCTCAATCTCATTTTTCCTATAATCATAGTTGGTGTTGTCAGCAACGAGGCTCTGATAACACGTGTAGGATCGGTGGGGTTAACTCAAAGTACTTCAAGCGGTTAAACTATAAGTACTTTGGCTCTATCAGACTTGAATAGTGGAAGCATTCAATCGAACTCGACCAAGTGCATAATATAAGTTCTTTTATTTCTTTTCAAAACAAAACAACTTACACTAGCCACCAAGTAGAAAGGATCTACTCAGTTGTACCTCAGTCACTTATCCTATAAAATATCTAATCAGAACGATGACAAGTGTAATGAGTCTAGGACCTACCTAGAAAGACTATCAATAACCGCAAACAAAACTAAAGACAACAACTAGTACTTTTTCTCTCATGAATATAAGCAAATCTTTCTCTTGCCAGTTGGTTGAAAATTCTCTCTTGAAAGCATGAATAACTAATGAGACTGATTATCCTTTATATAGCGGCTCCAAAACTAGATGTTATAGGAGTTAGTTCCACAATTTAGGAACCAACATCTTTCTCCTTGAAATTCAGACCTAGGACGTCAAGCCAGCTGACCACGCTCATGACTATGTAGATTATAGCCCAATAGTGATAGTTGATGACCGTTGCTGCCTGATAATCATCACTCCTTAATTCTCGCAACTGCCGAATAGACTCAATCGAATTTGCATCTAGGATTGACTCTTTTTTGGTAGATAAACTAAATTTTTCATCGGATGGACTTGATCTGCCGACATACTTTATCTCAGCAACACTTTATGCTCCAACATAGATCAAAAAATTATAATTTGTTTGCATCAGTTTAATTTATTAATGTTCTCTAGTGATTTTAAAGTTCGTATCCATCACCTTTGATAATTGACTCCAGAAACTCATTTTTTTCAATTCCAAGATTGTATAATCAGTCAAGCTCTATAAAAAATACTCATAAAATATTTATACATACATTATCATTCAATAAGGAATGCAAAAGGAAATGATAACACTTAGCGTCATATTTTCTAAAAAGAATGATGGAAACGGTTATAAAAGGTTGTGTACATGTTTGTAATCACCAGCGGAAACGTTTATAAGTAACCATGGATATGTAAAAAACCAAAGTTAATGGATACAAAAAAGCTAAGGTTAATGATATATCTAGGACAGCTAAACCGTCAAAATATTTATTTTAGGATTTGTAGTCTAGGGTTTAGGGTCTAACGACTCCAAACCCTACACACACTAAAAATTTGTTGAGTTAGTGGCAACATTATAAAGTGTAGAATGAGTTAAAAATTTACCCTATACCACACATCCTAATAACCACCCTAAGAAAGTTAAAACGTCGAAGACTTATTTTAGGGTTTGTAGTGAAGAGTTTAGGGGTCTAACGACCTTAACTGTTGAACCCCAAATCATAAAAATATGCATGGTTTGAATCTCTTCATGTTATTTTACTTAGTTTTATGGGTTATTTTTTAGTTTCTTTTGGTTTATTATATTACAATTTTAGTAAAATTGTTAAATTTTAGGGTGTAATGTTAAACTTCAACTCTATACTTGTTAGAGTTCTTTCATATTTGAATTTAAGACTATATTATAATTTAGAATTAATTTTAGATTTAGGATTTATTCTAACACTTCATATTCATTTTAGTGATTTAAAAGTTTTACAATTAATAAGCTCATATTCTTTAATTATTTATCATATTATGATACTTACACATTCTCATTATCCTTTAATATAAATATACACACTAATATCCAAAACTTTTTTACTGGCATACTAGAGTCCTCACTAATACAAATTACTGAGATGCACTGCTACTGCTATACTATATATAAATAAAGATAGTTGAAGGGTTCAGATTAAATTTAGAAAACAGTAAAAAAAGGATGGTTGTGATTCCATCTGTCACGGACCGAAATATCATCTCCATCACAAAATGCTTGCCCCTGTCCTAGTATGTTCTAAACTTGTTGATGACTAAAAGTCTAAAAGTTTGGACTTATATGGAGATTATGAGAGAAATAACAAAAGGAATAATGTACTTATGAAGAACATAAAATCAAAACTTCGTATTAAGACCTGGATGAGTTAGCTACCGGAAAAGGTTCCAAAAAAAAGTCATGATCTCACTAGTGGAAAAATGACATTATATTATGATTATTTTATTGATTTTTAAAACATGATGATAAAGAGTTGTAACACCCCAACTACAACATTACACTTAACAACCATTTGCAGTGGAAAACATAACTCATTGGTGTTACATGCCGTTAACCACCCACGTGGCTAACAAGGCTAATACATAAACAGGGTATCGGTCTGATGGACCATATTCCCGAGCAACTACACAATACAATCTCTTTCCACTCCAACAATCCTTATACATTTACATTCCATCTGTACCGAGTATTTACAAACTAATACCGATAACAGTTTCGGTCTTACTACACCTACAATGCATTCTCAATTAAACGACTACCCATGTACAGACTATCACCCCGTCCTACTCTCGAACGGCTTCCAGCTCCTTGTACCTGAAATAGGAAAGAAAGGGTGGCCCCCTAGGGGGCTCAGCACCTTTGCTGGTATGGTAAATACTACCGGGCCACGCACAACTAATTGTCGTCTAAGCATGCGGTTGATTGTATTTAAATCATGCATGAAAACTATAAACACACAACACATTACATACCCACAACAATGGGGCTCAACAAATCAGTCAACACATCAATACTCGTTAGATCACTCATTGTGTTCTCTAACCCTTGAGGGTTTCTCCTTTAATGGAGCTAATTCCTTGTTAGACGACACTTACCCCTTAGTCGGGTTATACTTAAATTCCTCTTATCATAACCTGGGATTTATACCCATGATCCACATACCCCACATAACAACTCATATCACATTTTAACGTACACACAACATAACTTGGAGAGGGTCACGTACGGACACGTACCCCGAAATGTGAGTTAGTAATCTCATTAGAGCCTAGAGAATCTTTTTATTCCCATGCTAAGCTCGTTATACAATAACTTATTGTTCTACATAGAGAACACGTGTCACTTATGGTGCGCCGGAAATACTTAGTTCCGTATGCACCGTACACATTAACTTTACTGAGATGTGTCGGTCTCAATATAGTACCGAACACACCGTACATGTCCCCCGGTACCGACGTGAGTCAGTGGAAGCCTTGGTTAAGCTTGAGGGTGATCGAAGACCAAGAAGGAAATCAACCATAACAGAGAGGGAGTTAAAGAAACTGTATACATCAACTCCCAAACAACACGCGTGACTGGAACACTCCGGATTCCTCACCCCCCGTTAGTATATATATAAATACAGTTAAGAGCTCCATTATGGAACCCATCACATCCACACACCACAAGGTATTACAACGGGTTAAACACACAAGGGAGGTAAGCATACTCACACGCACAAACAACACACAACTAACTCACGCATAGCCGTGGTTAGAACGTTCCCATGGTTTGGGTCATTAAATCCGAATACCGATCTCTTTTGTGATCCTAGATTTGGTTAGCTATGGTTTAACACCTTCAAGGTTAAACGGTATCGGAACTAAACTCGCCACATAAACGAATTACTATAAACTCATTACATGTTTTTTTATCTTATAAGGTGGCAAACATTCAGAAAAACACATTGGCATACAAGCCGGTGTAATCTGGTAGAACACGGGTTGCAAGAAAACAATACCTGTCACCTTGAGGATGGCTAGCCTTACATGGCTACCTCTTAGTCCCGGCTGCCATCTCTACTAGTTCTCGCACCTATAATCCATTTGATCAAATGGTTAATTACCGTTCTTACTTCCTGGTTAACTAATTATTCCACATTACAAACTTGTTTTACTTTCACATTTAATTACAATTTTCCACCCTCTTAATTGTCATTATAACTCACCAAACATGTCTTTCCATTTGAACTTGCACTTGTTCACCCCCTTTATACTCATTAGGGTTCACTACTTCAAAGTAGGGAAACTGTTGGAGCATGATAAAATCTTCTTAGCTGAGCTAAGACTCATCGTTGTATCTTGCCGGGGACGGCAAGAGCTTCGGTGGGGGAGGTTTGTCATGCCCCTTTTTGGCGAGCTGCTTGGTTAACAACCCATAGACAATGTCTTTGACCACCACACATAGGCAACTGCCTTGAACCATTAACCGGCACATTTCCCCAAAGCTCAAATATTTTTGAGTTCTTCCACGTTCTACTTGAATGGGTCACCAATCTAAAGAGCACCTCAGCGTCGGTGGCTTTTTGTGTCATTTCCTTCACGACACATCGCCACTTGGTGCCCTGATGCTCAATTTGTTGTGACATCCTGAGTCCTTCCATTCACGTCACAACGACACCAAGTGAACAGCGAACACGCTGCTGTGACATCCTGAGTCCTTCCATTCGTGGCGCGGCCCAATGACTAGGTCAGGTGTGCGGTGTTAGATGTCAAGTTGGTTCGAACAAGCGTGGGTTTGAGACCTGTCGCGTGTTCGGAGGAGAAGTTGTCCGTATGACCCTGTGAGTAGGGATGGTAGTCTCTTGCAACATGCCGATCGTGTGTACTTTCACACCTAGGTACAACCCTTATGGGCTTACCTTGAGTTCTCCTTTCTTGCCTTCACTTGAAGCTGCAATGAAAGAGGTTTGATCTCATGTTGCTGTAAATGAGCTTGTTGGAGCCGACCTGGATTAGGTGCTGGCTGCAAACCCAGTCTCGCAGAATGGCTTGTGGCCGTTCAGACCGAAGGCCTGAGCTGAGCCTTGTCCTCTTAGAGGTCAAAAATTCAGATCTTGGGCTTGGTCTAGCGGTGTCAGATCGGATGACTATTTGTCGGCTGCTGGGTGAGGCCCAAGCTGCCGTAGGAGCATCGCTCCGTTGTTGGGACGTTAGCACGATCCGATGTTCAAACATCTTCGTCTCTTGATCAGTGACGAGGGTTCTGAAGACTAGCAGGTCTTAAAGGACATTGTTGGAACATCGCTAGAGTCGCTTGATGAACCTTTAGACATGCTGGTCAATCTTAGCCTTTCGGTTCATTTATGGATATGAATCGTGTTGAGGTTTTAGATGGTCAACAGAGGTTTGGCTTAACGGTTGCAACCAAGGATTGACCGAGCAAAGTGTTTGACATAGGTTCTTGCCCCTGCCACATGCATGCTCACAGGCTTGCCCGGTCCCTTCCAGGCCCGGGCAGGTGCCTTCCACGGCACCCGCTAACTGACCTAAGGGTCAGCACTGAGCACAACATGCTCAGACTATTGGAGTCGCTACCAAGCCACCCTGGCAGCGTGCATGCTCAAAGCACGTCCGGTCCTCATTAGGCCCGGACAGATACCCTCCACAGCATCCGCAAACACGGCCCCCACTCGAGTCACAAGCTGACGCAACTCAGCTCGGCCCAGACATCCTCTAGTTGCTTCGTGCCCGTGGAGACACTGGCACTTGCAACCTAAGGGCAGCACTAAGCACAGTGTGCTCGTGCTATTGGAGTCACTACCAAGCCACCCTGGCAGTGTGCATACCCGATCCTTACTAGGCCCGGACGGGTGTCCTCCACAACACCCGTTAACTCGGCCCTCGCTCGAGTCACAAGCTGGCGCAACTCAGCTCGGCCAAGACCAACGCATCGTGCCCTTCAACTGGTGCCCATCCCTCGGACCTTCGTCCTCAGGGGTCTCAAGGACCGTGGAACTTAAGGGGCTAGGTCAAAGCGACAATCAAGTATGGGATTGACAAGCAAACCCAACACAAGTCTTAACGGGCACCAACCAAAGGGCAAACTGGCATGGAGCTACTTGTAACCAAGCAGCTCGTCAAAAAGGGGCATGACAAACCTCCCCCGCCGAAGCTCTTGCCGTCCCCGGCAAGATACAGTGATGAGTCTTAGCTCAGCTAAGAAGATTTTATCGTGCTCCAATAGTTTCCCTACTTTGAAGGTATAACAACCCACAGACAATGTCCTTGACCAACACACATTGGCAACTGCCTTGAACCGTTAACCGGTGTGTTTCCCGAAGCTCAAACATTTTTGACTTCTACCACGTTCTACTTGAATGGGTCATCGGTCTATAGAGCGCCACACCATTGGTGGTGTTTTGTGTCTTTTCTTTGCGACACATTGCTACTTAGTGCCCTGTTGCTCAAACTGTTGCGACGTCCTGACCTAGTCATTGGTGGTGTTATATTGAGACTTTTCCCGTGACATTTAATATATAAACAATCTTAACATATGAAAAGTAAAGGTACTTACTATATATATTTAATAATATATCCCATCAATAGCCTATTAATTATAAAGGACAAAAGCAAATGAATTGATATCCAGCCATACTGAGCCACATCGCTTCTATTCTATTGGAGTTTTATCGTTGTTCTGTGAATTGGGGCCACCACAACCACTCCTCTCCCTCCTTTATAAAACAAAAACATTGGAACCCGACCCGAGGACTGCATTATTAACAATAATGGCCTGCTGTCCTGAGTTATTAGTACCGGCTGTCTGACTGGCTGGCTCATTAAAACAATTCGTGATTAAACACTTACTCATTTTATTGCAAAATCTCTTAACACTTGTAACATTTTTTTAAGGCCTTTACATGTCACCAAACAAGGCCTAAACATCATCTAAAACCATTACCATTCAATCCCCCATCATTAGAAGCCTTAAAAAAAATTTCTTTCTCTCTGGTCTGGACCGCCCCTCTGGGGAGATCCCAAGGGCGGTCCACAACAGAAGCCACACTCATACTGTAGAATTCGATTGGACCTCCCCACAGGGGCGGTCCCTAGGGGCGGTCCAGAACAGACCTTATTTTTCAAAGTACTTTTCTCCTCATTTTGAACTTCAAATTCACCCCAATCTTTTCCCACTTATTCCATAATCTTTCCACATGTTTCCTACATGTTTAAACACCTTAAAACATGCACTAAACCTTCCTCAATCATCACCAAACTTGTCACTCAATTTCTTATAAAAATTCCTAGCACTTATAACATTTTTCCTTAGGATTTCTAAGTGGTGAATCATGCCTACAATATCACTAACCAAAGTGTTGCCTCACAAACATTACCACTACTCCAAAAGCATTATTTCTCACAAACACATCCTTTACACAACTCATTAAGATTTTTCCACAAGTTCATACTTAGTCCTTCACAAGGCATTCTACCTCTTGTTACCAAATTTTGCACAAGTCTTAACACTTCACATAACATAACCTTGGTGTGTCTAAAACACCCATTTGATCTCTAAATCCTCCAAGACCATTCCTAGGACTCAAGAACACATTAATCCATTTTCTTTCACCAATTTAACACTTAGGTTTTCACCTTTAGACAACCAAGAACACTCAATCCCTTAATACACATCCTTACACACAAACATATGGTTTTTCACAAGAAATGTTCTTTACACACAACGAAACCTTTAAACTACACTACATCACAATATAGTGCATAAACTTAAATTGCTTGGCACTTAGGCCCTTAAATAACATGGCTCTTAGGCCCTTAAATTGCATAAACCTTAAACACTGAATTTCCACATTATAATTGCCTTTGACCTGCAAATACACTCAACATCACATATGTCCTTAATAACCTCCTTGTGGGTATTCACCAACTCATTTCCCATTGGCTCTTTAAGTTGTTTTACAAGGCAATATAAAGCTCAATTCCTTAAACACAAAACTACATTAAGAGAGGTCATTTACCTCTTTGTTTTCCAAGTTTTTCCTTGATTGCAAATCGGCAAGGGCTTTTATCACTTGTCAATCTTCTAACCAATACACACATAAGGGTAATGAGCATTAAGTTTAATACTTAGACTCATAATTAAACCCTAGATTTACATAAGTGCTTTAAAACACTAAAATTGATGTTTACCTTTGGAATTTGAAAGAGAACTTGATTAAGAAGCAAGAGAGGACTTCTCCTAGTCCTTTTAAGATTGAATCAAGCTAAATGAAGAGCAAGATAATGCACCATTAAGAGGGGAATTTTCAGTTATATATGAAAATGAAGGGAAACTTGGATTTTCTTTGATTTTTCTTACCTTGTAGCAAAGGAGAATGAAAAGGCATGAAAAGATGAGCTCAAGCTCCTTCAATGGTGATTCTACATGGCACCGAATTGGAGTTATTGGAGATTTGAAAAGATAGGAATGTAAAGCTTACTCTAACTAAGACAACGGTAGTTTCGGAATTAAATTCGGAGCTTGGAGCCATGAGTTACAAGCATTCAAAGATGGAGAATTGTGTTTTGCTGTATCAAAACGTTTTGAGAAGGGAGGATGAAGATAGGTGACAGCGGGAACAAAGGAGAAAGAAGAGAATGAGGAGAGAGGTAGTCTTTTGGAGATATTTATGTTATAAAGGTAATTTCTACTTTTTATTTAGTTTTCTTCCTTTCTTTAATTGACTTGTAAATGGTGGTGAGTCACCATGTTGAAAACCGGCCCCCTTATTATAATAGGGTATATTAAGGCCTTTGTTGACCAATTAAACAACTTATGTTGACTTATAACTTAAACTAGCACTATTTGAGCACTATTCACAAATTAAGGCACATAATTGTGAAATTTTTGATTTCCCATTGATTTAGGCTTCCTAATGTGATACTAAGTAGTACACATGTTGATTAAGGAGTAATTATGGACATTTAGCCACTCAAAACTCATTTCCAAGACAATTTTTCAAAAATGTGCTTTAAGGCTCCTTAAAGCACATTTTGTGTTTTAACTTGTTGTCAAGCTTGGTTTTCTTTAGTAATTGATTTAACATGTTCATTAGCATGTTAATAAGGTCTAGGAATGACCTTTAGGTCTTATATAAGGTTACACCAAGTCTAGAGCAAGTATTTGCTTAAATTGACTTTATAGTGTTTTCTTGTGTTTTGTTTGGTTTAAATTGTCTACCAACGTTTCTTAAGGACTTAATTAGCCTTATCAAATCATAATTGCATATTATTAAGTCTTGGTAGGCTCTTTGGGTCCTAACATTCCAAGCTTAGAGCATGTTTTTGCTCAAACTATCTTAGTAGTACTTTATCGTGTTTACTATGGTTTAATTTACTTAATAGCATTTCTAAGGCACTTTTTAGCCTTTATATACATAGTCTAATATTTTAACAACATATCAAGATTTGGGGTATTTCAATCTACCCCCCTTAAAAGAACTTCGTCCTCGAAGTTCATAGTTTCCCTTGTTGTTATACCCAAAATTTTGACCCCCTGGGTTAGGGTCTACGGGGTGCTGGTGTTGTGAGAGGCATTTTAATCAAGTAGTGAGGGATTCCGGCTCGATCGGCGTGTTCCATGGCATGGGGAGCAGCTTCGTCATTTTCAGGGGCGTTTTGGTAATCTTTAAAGGCTCCTGAGACCTCCTATAAGCTTTCTCTCTCCTCCAAAGGGTGCCCAAATCAACTTGAAATGCTTTGATATTTTAACCCATGATAGAGGATGACATTCTAAGCATAATGGCGTTGGAATTTTGATTTTTCGAGTTTCCAATAATTTTCTAGCAATTTCTGACTGAATCTGACGAGAAATTCAATTTAAAAATATTCCAACATTTAAAAAAATCCGATTCCACTTCAGGAAATTCATAATTTCCATCCTTGACACGTGGATAAAAATTCACAGCAAAATTCCTTTGGGAAGTCACTTAACTAAAATATCGAAAAATCTTACTTTTACTAGATTTTCTTTATCTTTAAGAAAGTCTATATAAGGGGATAGGTTTTTGGATAAAGGAAGAACCTCATATGCTCAAGAACCCTAGAGAGTCAGAAAACACAGCCTCCTCACTCTCTCTCACGTTTTCCAACACCCGGCCACCCAAATCATACCGAAAACCCCCCTGAAATCACCATCTAAACACGTTTTCCAATCCCCAAAGCATCAATAGTCATCAAAACCCCACAAAAACCACCAAAACGTGAAGAACAGCAAGAACAACCAACAACCAGAAGCTTGGTTCGAATCCTTTCGGGTCTGCCATCAACGAAGCACTCGACGAATCCCGGTGTGAAGAATCACCTTGAATTTGAAGGTAAAACAGGTTGCAACTCTACTTTTCTAATTCCCCACGACCTTATTAACTCTCTGTCAAATTTTGGGCTCAAACTAACCTTCGTACGCTTCTGTATTGCTGTTTATTCAAGCTTCTGTCCAATAACTTGTTTACCAAGTTTTGTGTATAATTCGAATTCAAATTGAGAACTTTCGATCACTAACGCATTGTACATCTTTCAGGCTGCACACCCATAAAATTTGAGCCAAAAACACCTTCGGGAACAGCCTTAACGCCGCCGTCCGAGGGCGGTCCGCACCCACGGACGTCATGTCCGGGGTCCCGGACTCCTTGTCCGTAAGCCCGGACGCCCACGGACGGCGGCGAGTTTTTTTTAAATTTTAAAAATTTAGGTTTTTCTAATAATGTCCGGGCCCACGGACGGCCTGTCCGTGGCCCCGGACTTTACAATTTTTGTTTTCTATTTAATTCGATTTTATTTTTCATATAGGTTAACTAGGGTCCGTGGTCTCGGACATTAGGTCCGTGGCCACGGACGGAAACAAAATTTGACCTAATTCTGCCTCCGAAACCCTAGTTTAGGTAATTTTAATTTCCACTTTAGTTTTCTGTCAAAAAATGCAAAAAAACACAAAAAAAAACAGAAGCTCGCGCACTTAGGTTAAAACGACTCGTAATAAGCCGTAAATAAACCAAGTAGAGGAAAAACGACCTAGGAAGGGTAATGAAAGTAATTGAACCCCAATTAAGTCGAATATCAAGCCCCCGAACCCGAACTCTCCTTTCCTAATTTAATCTAGGTCAAAATTAGGTGGCGACTCATAATAGGTTCCAGTGAGCTAGCCTAGGATTTAATAATTATTGTTATATGACATAGTTATTAATCTTAGACTATAAGTGGACCTAAAACCCGGTTAGATCCTAATCAACTTTAATCAACATAGGATAGGGTTTAAAATCGAGGCTCACACTTGTATCCTTCCATAGAATCCGGGTATTACTTACACGATAAAACTTCCATAACCAAACATACTTTACATCACAACCTCGGACTTAAAGGTCCGGGTAATATATCCACATCCATACATAACATACTTACATAATAACCTCGGACTCAACGGTCTGGGTATCTTAACAACATTTGTACTTACATAACAACCCTCAGACTCTCAGGTCTGGGTAGCATAACAACCTTTTAGACTCATATGTTGGGATAATATTTATTACACATACCACACAACATGTCTTAGCATGTATAGCAATCAAAAATACCTTTTTATATACACTGTGATCCCGCAGAACCCGGCCGCGATGGACACCTTCTGGTCCCCGTTCCTTTGGGAGATCAAAACAATCACTTAATTTTTAACATATATACTTCCCATGTCACCGGTCCGAAGACAAAGGCTCATACATCCTCAGATCGTGAGCAAGTACTACAAAAATATTGTTTGTAAGGTTAAGTAGGAGAACTTTCTCTAATTAAAGTATCAATCGAAGGTCTTGAAAATACCAATTGAAAATATTTTTGAAAACGCATACAACTCCAAGTCCAACTTATGCCCTTTGCTTCATTTCTTAGCGTGGTTATTTGTGACCACTTAAAGGGAGCTTCAAGAATCATCCAACCCTGATGTGATCAGCATCAGTGTTGAACTATCCTTCCACCCCAATTTGTGTTTGGCTTCCCTTGATCACATGCAAATCAAGTTCCACCTCCCACTTCATTTTCAAGCATCAAATAATACACTCCTTTCCAATTTTCTATCTTTTTAGTCATTCTAGTCATAATCATTACATCTCCAAGGGATAAAACTCCGTCTATCAATTATCTCCATTCACTCTTAATCAAGTTACCTAGGGAATTTAATTCTCACTAGATCCTATGTCGGTTTCATACCTCTTCTTAACTTACAACACTGTATGTATATATATATATATATAAAATAAAAAATATAAGATAATATAGAACAGGTATTGAAGAACAAATACGGAATAACTTGAATTTAAAGGAACATAAATGAATAAGCATAAGATATTGAATCTTGAAACTCACTTAAGAGTTAATCTTGAATTGATATATTGATACAACTTAGACTGGAATTTGAGAGAGTAATGAGAGAGAGAGAGAGAGCAAGAGCGTTTTCACATTCGAAACTGCCTCTGCCCCCCAGTTCTATCCTCGGTCTCCTTTTATATAGAAGGAGCCCTTTTGTTCGTACATAAAAGAGACTGGGAGCTACAGTCTAATCTGGAATAACTGTGGCCGAAAGGGCCAATAGTAAATTTTTGTCGGCTACACGTGCCGAGTAATAAATTGCTACAGTAAAAAAGTCACTATTCACTGTAGCTACAGTGCTATTTTTGAAGATATTTTGTAGGTTCTTGAGTCTGCTTCATTCGTAGCTGTCGAAATCTGCAAACCGATCTTGATTTCTTCGATATGGAGTCCATAATGAATGTTGTAGATTAATTCTTGCACCCCTAGATCAACTTCAATTTTTCTTTGGTGCCATTCATAGTCTACTTGGTGGGGTGATTGTGTCTCTGGATCAATAATGGTTATGGGGTAAGATCGAGTACGAAACTCAACCATTTGTTGCATAATTTGTTCTCTAGTGTTGAATTCTGGTGGTTCCTTTCCGCCGGCGACGAGAAGGCTTTGTTGTAGGTGTTTCAAAGGACACCAAACATGTAACTTTTGATATATGGGGCGGTCGATTGAGTAGTATAAGTGGTCATATGGTTGGACGCAGAGAAAGGTCTGATTCCTTCTACCGTCATATGGCTCATAATGGATAGGTGAGGGTTTTGACTTTTTTGTGGTGCGATCTCTGCAAACCCATTGAGGTCCTTGTTTGGGGGTCTTTGGAAGAAACTTGAACTCAGTTGGGATGTGTTGAGATGTTGCTTTGGTCATATTGTGTTTGAGTATTTTGTGAAGTAAGGTGGTGTTTGGATTTTGTTTTTGGATTTTGGTCTTGAGTTTGGCAAATGCCTTTTGCCATTTTGGAAGTAGTTGTTGTTGAGTTGATGGAGCCATGGTCAGTACCTGCAAATAAAATTATTGATATTATTATTATTATTATTATTATTTATTATTATTATTTTATATATAATCCTCGTAAGGATCTTGAGCTAGAGGTCCCCCCATTGGATCATAGGAGGTGGATTCTTCTGATGATGGATCGTCACGGTCATCAGCCCATACTGGGACATTAGGCTGTTGGTTTATAATATATTGGGAATATTGTAGTTGTAATTCTGGATTTTGGGCTAGAAACTTTTGAAATAAAGGTGAATCGGGAGTTTGCGCCTGCGGTGCTGGGCCTATGGTTAAAGGTGTTGGGCTTTGTTGTGTACTTGGGCCTGGTAGGGCTAATGGTTTTGATGGGCTCGGGAGAGCCTTTTTGGAGTTTTGGAAGTCTTTGTAGGTTATTGTTTTTTGGCCTGTGGTGGTGTAGGCTTTGACATTTTCATAGGAGCAAAGTTTGCTCCAGTATTTAGGCCACCATTTAACCCGAAAATCTCGGACTAAACAGAGTGGATATGGATTTGGGAGATACTGCTGAATGGTATAGGTCCAGCAGAAAATCCAGGGGATACAGAATATTGCAAAGAATTACAACTCTTTGATATATTGTTGCCCTGTTGAATGTTGGAGCCAATGGGCATACGCTGGGTGGGCTTCTTTTGGTAGGATGTCTGAACATCCTCCAAAGTAACGCCACCAATGATAGAACCATATGGGGAATTCTTTGTCACAATATTCATGGAAATTGATAAACCATGAGTGTTGTCCTGGTCGTAAGAGTAGGAATCTGTACCAGGCATTTTGGTAGTTGGCATATGTGAAAGTTTGAGGGATGTGGGTTATGGTAAAAGATCGTGGTTGATGAATGAATCCCCATTCCTTTGGGGAGATGACCTTCTTGATGAAGCATTTTGAGTAGTCTGTCTGGGTGGAATTTGCGTTTGAATTGTGGGTAAGTTCAATTGATTTTGTGTCTATGAGGACGAGCTCATAGAATTTGAGGGTTTTCATTGTATTGTCTGTGTGCCAATGGATTCCTGGAGGGAAAATTCTCTTAGCGATAGTGTCGGCTATTGCTTGTTCTGGTTTGTCAGTGTATCTGGTAAGGGCAATGTATTCTTGAAGGGGTTTTATATGGTAAGTACTGGCTGTTATTTGTTTTGAGGAGCTGGCCTTGGTTGGTGCTTTTACGGGGGTTTGAGCTGCTTGTAAGAAAGACGCAGGTGGGAAATTTCGTGAAAGTGGTGTGTAAGGATTTGGTGAGGTGATACTTTGAGAATTAACTACTTGAATGTTTTTGTATGAAGGATGTGGCTGGGAAGCCATCTGATAATCTGTGATGTCTGGGATTTCTCCCTTTTGACTTGTTTGCCTTTACTCTTGTCACTCATTTTCCTGGGAAGAAGAAAGATCTTGATTAATCTTGATAATCTTGTTATTTCTTCCTTGCAAAAATTCGCGAGAAAGAAAATCTGGTAGGGAGTTATCTTCCCCTTTTATGAATTCGATTGTAAAATCGAAAACAGAGAGAATAGCTTGCCATCTGGCAAAAATTTGTTTTGAAACTAAATTTTTAACATCCTTTTGTAAAACATCTTTTGCGGATTTACAATCGAGGAGCAAAAAGGTCTTATTGTATAAATCATCTTGGAATTTTGAAATACAGAGGACGATGGAAAGAATTTCTTTCTTGATTGTGGAGTAATTGAGCTGTGGACCGATCCATATGCCGGAGTGGAATTGTACCAACTGCTCTAGGGTAAGACTTTGGGGTCTTTGTTTGAGAATTCCTCCATAGCCTATGTTGGATGCGTCAGTTTCGACTATTAGGAAGGCTTGGGGATGTGGAATGGTAAGGCATGGTAAAGAATAGGTGTATTGCTTCAGGGATTGCACAACCTTGGTGTGCTCTGGAGTCCACGGGGAAGGATTCTTTTGTAATCTGGAATAAAGAAGCTTGCAATGTTGACGAAGCCTAGGAAAGAAATCTGAAAGATAATTAAGACATCCTAAAAATCTTTGCAGCTGATTCTTTTCTTTGATCTCGTCTGGGAATTTGGAAACAAATTCCAAGCTTCTTTGGATGGGAGTAATGGTGTTTTGAAAGATGTTGTGTCCAAGGAACCGTATATTGACCTGAAACAACTTCATCTTGGGTTTGGAAACAACTAGACCATTAGTCTTGATGACCGAATGGAATGTCTTGAGATGCTTGAAATGTTGTTCTATGGAATCTGAAAAGACTAAGACATCATCAATATAGACAATGATAAAAGTCGAATATGGTGTGAGAATGTCATTCATGACATTTTGAAATTCTGATGGAGCATTTTTGAGACCAAATGGCATTACGTTCCATTCGTAATGACCAAACGGGACCACAAATGCAGTCTTGTAACGATCTAATTCTGAAATCTGAATTTGCCAGAATCCAGACTTCATGTCGAATTTGGAGAAGATCTTGGCCTTGTAAAGGCGGCCTAGAAGATCTCTTTTGTTTGGGATTGGGTATCTAATCCATTGAAGAACCTTGTTTAATGGTTTGTAGTTGATGACGAGTCGTGGAACTCCACGCTCTTTTTCTGCAGCATTCATGACGTAGAATGCACTGCAACTCCATGGTGATTTTGATGGTCGAACTAACCCTTTATCCAAAAGAGTCTGAATCTCTTTCTTGCAGATCTCTAAATGCTCGCTATTCATTTGAATAGGTCGAGCCTTGGTTGGAATATTGCGTTCATCGAAATCCTTTTCATAAGGAAGATGAACTATATGGCGCTTTCTACTCCAAAATGCATTGGGTAGATCTGTGCAAACATCTCCAAAGGTTTTCTCCATTTGAGAAATATCCTTTTGAATTCTGGGATCTTGGAGTCGTTCAGCTGATCGAATATGAGCGAGTTGGTCTTTAGAGAACTGAAGCTGGCTTTCTTTTCTGGTAATTAAATGGATTTGCTGGTAAAGAGTATTGGATTGAAGAACATTAAGTTCCTTTTGGATTATGGGTTCAGTAAAGAGAAAAGAATACTTTTCTCTATTAATCTTGACATGTAATCCCTTATGATCAACAAAGAAGGGATACAATTGGATAATAAAAGGAGAGCCAAGGATAATGTCTTGGCTAATGTTCTTGATAACTACAAATTGTAGTTTAACAAGGAGATTCTTGTTTTGGACAGAAAGTTTGGAGGTTTTGGCAATGATTTTGAGTGGATCGTTCCCTGCACCTACTAATCGTTCCCGTGTAGGAGAACAATACTGGTGAGGAACTATTCCTTCTCGGATACAGTTTCTGTCTGCTCCTGAATCAATAAGAGCAACCATTGTTATCTTGAAGTCGGTACCTTCAACTACCAGCGTGATGTTGGAATACCATTTTTGAAAGCGAAATCTTTCAATGATATTTATGGTCTGGGTTTCTGGATGATGGGCTTGGGATGGTAAGGAAATTACACCCAAGTTGGAAGGCAATTCATGCTCTGGAGAAGGATCTTCAAGTGTATTTTTTGATGTAGAAGCTTTTGCCGCTTCTAAGATAGAAATTCGAGCTTGCACACCTAATCCATCGAATTTGATCTGATGGAGTTCGGCTTTGAGTGCCTGAATCTCTTGCTTGAGGATCTTAATATCCTTTTGTAATTCCTGAGTTGGAACCTTGCCAAATAGATTACTGCTTGATGCTATTGGGTATTTGTCAAAGTTTTGGAATACTAAATGGTTCAGGTGGTCTTTTGGAATCTGAGAGGCAAGCAATTGGCTAATTGTGTAGATATTGCCTTTTCTCTCTGGATTGGAAATCTTGTTTATGAGTTCATACAGAAGTTCTGCTGAATCTATGTCATTGGTTATGACATTGATAGATCCGGAAGAATCATCTGTAGATTCATAACTGGAACTTGAAGCATCTTGATCTAGCTGGTGAATGTAATTCTCATCGTCTGGAGAACTAGGACTTTCTTGTAGCAGAAGTTTGGAGAGCTTTTCTTGGAGATCTTTGTCGTCTGCGAAGATTTCATTGATCTTCTGCTTAACACGACATTGATCTGCCTTGTGACCCTTGCGACCACATTTCCAACATGTGATCTGAGCCATTTTCTTGGAGGCAAATCCTGTAGGTTTAGGATTTGATCTATACTTTTGACGATAAGGTTTATAGGGCTTACGGTATTGTTTGGATCGATAAGGTTGTTTGGATCTGGAGGAGAAACGTTTGTGGACTATTTGTTTCTTGGATGGAGGAGTAATTTTCTCAATTCCAAACATCTTGCAGAAAGAACCCATTTCTCGACGAGCTTGGGCCTTTTCATTGCCATATTTGGATTGGATTTTGAGATCCTGGCATAAGTTCAGGGCCTCCTTTTTGACAAAGGCAAAAAGTTGACCATAGGCTATTGATTCCCAAGGGATGGTCTCTTGACCAACTTCTTCTTGAAGTTTGGTGATTCCGTTGGGCGAAAATGTAGGCAATCCGGAAACGAATCGTTCCTTCCAGAATTTAGCCATACAATCTTCGCGTTGTAGGACTTGTGTAAGGTACATGTCCTTATACCATCTGTAGTCAGATAATGTTGGACATCTAAGATTTGTGAGAAGAATCTTATTGGAATTTAATTCTTCTCTTGGATTTCCAACAAAGTGGAGGCTTATTGTGATAATCAGGTAATCACATGCATCATCTTGCATGGAAGATCTGTCTTCGCCATCAAAGACTTCAACTTGATGGTCAGGATTTCTTGTTTATTTCAGGGTAAGGGCATGATCCCACCATTGCCTTAATTGGCCTGTAAATCCTGAAACAATGGTAACGGCAGCATGCTTTTCTGATACCTTTCGCATCTTGTAAGCATTCTTTGCCATTCCCATTTCTTGTAGGGTGTTCAGAATTTCGTATTCTGATTTCCATCTATGTTCCATTCATAGACAGAAGCACCGTCATATTGAGCTGAAGCAAACTTTGAGCGTTCTTCATATTGGATATTTGGAGGGGTAGGACGAGATAATAATTTTTGGTGGTATGGAAGTAAGAATCCACGGGTTTGGTTCTTTTGAAAGAACGTCTTGGATTCTGGTTGATCCTGGAGATTGCATTGGGTTCTGGATCAGTAAATTGATTTTCAATATGGGATAACTGTAAATGATGCGGAATCATCATCACTTGACTGGCACTGACAAGTGTCAAGGGTATTGACACCATTATTGCTGGTTGGAGGTAGATTATTGTTTGTGGAAGAAGAAGGTAATAATTGTAAGGTTTCTGATATGCGTGAAAGCAAATCAGTTTCTGGATGACGAAATCGGTAATAGATGGTTGAAAATGAGGCCGGGAAATGTCAGAAGGAAATCTGACTTGTTTTCCCGCTGAGTGGAGGCTAATGGAGACGCGATCTAATTGAGAAGCTATTGTGGCTAAGGTTTGATTAGTCCAGTTTTGTTGCTGATGGACTTTTTGGAGATCACTAGCGACCACCGGAGCATTAGTGTTGCTTCCTTTCTTGAGAGGTAGCTATAACATCTCTGGCTAGTTTGATGGTGTTGAATGGAGGATGAATTGAGCTTATTGTTTCATCATTGGCTTCTAATGTCCATTTCTTGTATAGACTTGTTTGGACATTAATTGAAGGGATTTCAAAGGGATCTGGTTGAGAAAGTTGAACGGAAGTATATGAAGGCAACCAATCATAAATTGTCATGTTACAGCGTAACCTGTGACAATCTTTACGCCAATATTGCCTAAGATTTTGTTGACAGTCTGGAGATAATCTGCGAACCATTTCCTTTGTGGTTCGTATTCTGGTTTGATTCTCGTTCAGAGATATATTCCTCTGAGCTCAAAATCCGCGTTATGGATAACGTTAATATTACCCATAAGATCTTCGGTGTTGATAGATTCATTGTCTTCTGGGACGTATGTTGGTAAGGGTGCTTGAAAACCAACTGTTATTTCTGGTTGTGATGGCGGTTGGCTTCTAGGTGTAGATGGTACTCCGGAAAAGGAAGACCTTGCATCCATGAAGCTCCTGTTGGAAGAAGAACTTGGTCGTTCTCTAAAAGAACTGAAGCGAAGGAGGATAGTTCCATCGTTTTGTTCGATTATATCATCTACCGTAGTACGGGAGATGTTTCTTGGAACTTGCGGAATAGCAATTTGAAAGTGATCTGGTATGGTAATTTCATCCCATCGTAAACGTCGAGGGACAAAAACTGTTGGCCTTTCGGCATCGATTTGTAAAAGGAGAGTCTCATCTCGAAGAGGGATTAGGGACCTGTTGAGTCTTGGATTTAATTGAGAAGACATGAGTCTATAATAGACTCGAAAGATAATGGCAAAATTTTTGGAAAGTTCTTCAAATTCATCTCCTTGAAGATGAACATCAAGAACTAAGGAATCTTGAATCAGAGGATCTGAGAGATCCACTGAGAAATTGGGACAGCAATTAAGAATATTGGGCCATTACAGACGTTGTCTGAATCATGGCTAAAAGAGAGGATTTGTAGCGTTTGAGACGTTTGTCTCGAAGCGCCATGAATATTGGGCGTCTATACCTTGTCTGAATAATGGTTTTACAGCTACTTGAATCATTCCATAGTGGGCATATCTATACCCTTGCTGCAAATACGAAATATTGAAGATCTTGAAAGAAGAGGTATTGTTTGATATTGTTCTTGAATACTTAAAGTTTCCTCATGAGTCTTGACAGACATAGCTGTCTTGAAATCAAGAGGACCCATTTGGTATATTGTTGAATATCTTGAGAAGGTATTGACCAGTTTGAATAATCAACTGGTTGAATACTTTCTTGTGATGTTACTATGGATTCTCTCCTAGATCTCGATCGATCTAGCCAACTTCGAAGTCTCGAAGCCATTATTGGTGCATAACAGGTTAGACTATGCTAATTAAGGATAGGTTAATTAAACGGGACCAACCCAAACGGGACCACGGTCTTACGCTTCTTCCGCCGCTGACCAACGTTACCAGGGTCTGACCAACGCTTAATTAATTTTCACCCTAATTTTGATAGCTTTCACCCGGTACGAACCGTATTTGGCTCTATATATATATATATATATATATCTTCTTTATCAAAGTACCATACACAATATTACATTTAGTATTACATGAGCATATACCGTCGGGGTTTTAGTTCCCCGGGAGTTTCTTTACTCTCTTACACTTGTACTCTCACACACACTAGTTAACAAAATGGATACACTTATCACAATGGTATTTCGCATCTTCCATGCGAAATTACCATAATTAAACCATGAATGAATGCATATATTTATCTAACATGTGCGCCAATCATCAAAACAAATTATTTTGTGCTATGCACACCATAGTTCACGTACTCTTGTACGGTAAAACACACTAAGCGGTTTTGCGCTCTACCCTCCTTAAAAGGGATTACGCCCACGTAATCATTCACTGAACATTGGTCTAAAATGTTCTGTCGTCGTGAAGTATTTTAACTTCCACGCGGTCTGTTATACAATGCGTTCCGGTTAGAGGATCTTAACCATATTGGCGGTTTAGTCCCTAAACCAAGAATTCTCATTGGAGTTTATTTAACTCATAACCGGTTTCGGTTCTAGCCTGTGAGGCATCTAGGCGTTAATAATTAGCCATTTACTTATATTCACTATGCACATTCAACATTTGAAGCATGAGTTCACTGGCCTCTGTTGCGCAACTCTGATAACTTTAGAGCTTAGTTTGCCACATTCGTTATTCTTAATATATTGTACATCTCCCATTTATCACCTTTACCTTGGTAATAATGGTTTCTCAACCGACGCGTGGTGTGTTTTACCGTGAGCTAATTCGGTGAGTTACAAAACTTTCCATCCATTTCTCTGACAACTTACTGTGTGCACTGCTATGTATTTTATGACTATTTACTTGCTTCTTCTGACTTACTGTCGGTTGAGGTCGAACGACTACCTAATATGTAGTGCTCCCTCTGTTATTTCCAACACTTGAGGTATAATGCATACCGGAATTTGGTATCCCGTGTTACTGTAGTCACTTAATGCTAATCGTGCCTCCACATCTGGTTTTATACAAGTATTCTCTCATTGGTATGACCTTGCATTTCCTATGCATCGGTCCTTATAGCGTTATAAGCCTCCTTCTACTTCTACCACAATTTACATTTTCCAAATTCCTAACTATCTCACTCGATCATTACTGCGCAAGTGCAATATCAAAACACTCAGTCATACAGAGTGCAGAGGCGTAAACTCTTGGCAGTAAATCTCTTATGTGATTCGCAATGGAATTCACACTGTGTTTCACTGAGATTCTTATCTTGTAATACTGGCTACTGGCTTACTGTCTAGTTTATTTGCTATCACTTACCGTTGTATCTCCACTGAGTCTAACTCATAACCCTGCTTATTTGCCATATTTTCATTTAACAATACTTATACAACGGTCGCTTATTGCGCACCGTGCTCTTACTTATTGTATAACACTGACTCACATGGCATCCACTGTCATATTAGCTTCCGCACATGTACTTTCATCATTAGTATTTTGGTTCGTCATTCATTTGGATGACTACTGAATACACTATTTTTCGAATCTTTATGTTCCTTGAGCGTTGCTCACTCGAGTTATAAACCGGTGTTATTCAGCTCGGTGCTTCACTTTATACACACACGCTACTAAACTAACTACTCTCCCGCAATATCAACATAGTCCCTCCTTAACATATTTCTTGAACTTGGTTCACATAACTACCGCTCCTGCGGTCACACAATATCGAGAGGTATCCCCACTCTTAAAGCAGTGGTTCGTTCTCCGCTCTATTCACTTGTACAACATAAACTTCTACAATCGATTAAATTTACATAACACATTTTGTTTGTGGCATATAAGCCTTATTGCCTCGAGCTCTGCTCATTGTAGGTTGTTCACACAAATTTTTCTTCTTCATATGCCATCACATGGTTTGGAGGTAGTATTGACTCCATGACAAGGTCGTTGTGTCACGATTCCTTCCAAGTTATCTCTTTGGCAACTTAGGGTCCTACTGTTAAGTGGGTTCCCTTCGGTGTTTAAACCGAGTAATTGTTTCAACTCTTGCGTTTCGGTCACGTTATTTCGTTCAACAATTGTTGATTCAAACACCCTTCAAGGATTGCTCCTGGGTATCGCTAGGTTATGCCCTCATATCTGGCTTGCACTTATCGGTATGTTTAGTTAACTACACCGTTTTGCGTTCTTGGCTGGGTTTACTATCCTCTTCTGTGAAGATTGGTATTCCCTGGTAGTCTAGGTGATCATTCCGGGAGTTTCATCCCGTTTGTTACACATTAATGCGTCCACATTAGACATCTGCCTTACCATGTATAGGCTGGGTGTTCGTTCCAGCTATCATGTTTATCCCTCGGGATTCCTAAGACACATGTGGTGTCTTCACTTACTAGTCAGTGCACCTCGCACTTCTTGACTCATGAACATTTCCTTGAAATGGATTCACTAATTCCTTTAGTCTCGTTAACTTAACTGGGTTCCTTTACTTTAATCATTCGTGGTAATCATTCACTCTTGTTTGACTTTTACTGCTGACCGTAGTATAGAGTCGACTACTTCCCGTGTTCCCGACTCTACTTGTATACATATGTGGGGCATCCTGCTGATACATTGCTATTTACCCGACTAACCCATAAGTAGGTCTGTCAGACCCACATGCTCCTATCAGAGTACGGTCGTCCCACATTTCAGTTGGTACACTCGTAGTGTCCGTCACACGCCTAGGTGAAGTATTCTGTTGTCAACTCCCTTATATCATCTTATGATAATATGCATTCCGTACTTCCTGAACTTAATCAAGGAAAGTCCATCCACTGTTGTATTATTATGAACTCAATCCACCTCCTCGGGTTGCTACCCTTGGGTTTTCCTGTTTCCATCCAGTTGTTCAAAAGTGAACTGGGTGTAACTTACCTACTATGTGGCGTTGAGGCCTTTGTAGGTTCTCTGTTTTGGTTTAAAAGAAGGTTAGAAATAAAAATGGGTTTGAAAGAAAATTTGGTTTTAAAAAGAGTTTGAAATAAATCCGAGTTTAAAAGAAAAATTCTCATGGTATTATAATGTCTTCTTGCCTTAACCGAGTCTAGCTTCTTGCTGACTGGTGTATTTCCAATTATAGAGGTTAGGCTGTTAAACCCTTCCACGGTTACGATGATCTCACTTAACTTCGTGGTACTTTACTAAGTACTATATAGTTATTAAAAATCTTCCCCGAACAGCCCTGTTATAGCAGCACTTGCCATGGCAAGTGAGCCATGTTAACTGGCTTATCGGCTGAACACTTACCGGTTGTGGTATTGTTTTTATCCGCACCGTATTCAATGGCCTTGTTGGCCCTTACTTTATGCTCTAATTGATAATTAATCTTCTGCACAAATCCTCATTGGTCTTCACATGGTAATCATTAACTAGGGTGTTTCCCATTCTGGGAGACCCCTTTTCACTTAGTATTGTATCTTCTTCATAGCCCGTTCCACGCATTTGTTGTGGTTACTATGACTTGTCTCTTGTTTGGGTACTATGTTGTAGTCCCTTAGTCGGTTGGTATACAGTTAGTGTATTATTTAATAGTCGTGGTCTCGTAGACACGCGTCTCGGGTTCCATTACTTCACTTTTTGCCTATTGCACGGTTGGTGCATTGCAAGCTGGTTGTTCTCGACTGCTCGGCATGTCGACCTAGGTTGCCGGAAATTCCATTCTCCTATATGTAGGATTCTTCATTCTTCGCTATTAAATGCGGTTAACATTGTTCACATGGAAACCGTCTCCGGGATTCCTAGTTTTCAGAATATACCGCATGACAGGTTCTCCGTACTCACAGAGGTACTTAATAACAGCCAAATCGGGTATTTCCGAGTAAGAGAGGACTTACGTCTCTCCGGCGTTCTTTCCCAAGTTATAAAGCAGGGATTGTGGAGGGCGGGAAGCATATTGTAGGTTTCCAGTACTCGTTGGTAATTCCTAACTAGTGTATCTCTCACACTATCACTCAACCCTTATCCCCGAGTACTAAAATCCTAGCTCGGTACTTCCTAAGCTCGGTAATTCCAGTCATCAGAGCGATACTTCGCTCTGATACCACTTTTGTAACACCCCAACTACAACATTACACTTAACAACCATTTGCAGCGGAAAACATAACTCATTGGTGTTACACGCCGTTAACCGCCCACATGGCTAACAAGGCTAATACATAAACAAAGTATCAGTCTGATGGACCAGATTCCCGAGAAACTACACAATACAATCTCTTTCCACTCCAACAATCCTTATACATTTACATTCCATCTGTACCGAGTATTTACAAACTAATGCCGATAACAGTTTCGGTCTTACTACACCTACAATGCATTCTCAATTAAACGACTACCCATGTACAGACTATCACCCCGTCCTACTCTCGAACGACTTCCAGCTCCTTGTACCTGAAATAGGAAAGAAAGGGTGGCCCCCCAGGGGGCTCAGCACCTTTGCTGGTATGGTAAATACTACCGGGCCACGCACAACTAATTGTCGTCTAAGCATGTGGTTGATTGTATTTAAATCATGCATGAAAACTATAAACACACAACACATTACATACCCACAACAATGGGGCTCAACAAATCAGTCAACACATCAACACTCGTTAGATCACTCATTGTGTTCTCTAACCCTTGAGGGTTTCTCCTTTAATGGAGCTAATTCCTTGTTAGACGACACTTACCCCTTAGTCGGGTTACACTTAAATTTCTCTTATCATAACCTGGGATTTAACCCATGATCCACATACCCCACATAACAACTCATATCACATTTTAACGTACACACAACATAACTTGGAGAGGGTCACGTGCGGACACGTACCCCGAAATGTGAGTTCGTAATCTCATTAGAACCTAGAGAATCTTTTTATTCCCATGCTAAGCTTGTTATACAATAACTTATTACTCTACATAGAGAACATGTGCCACTTATGGTGCACCGGAAATACTTAGTTCCATACACACCGTACACATTAACTTTACTAAGATGTGTTGGTCTCAATATAGTACCGAACACACCGTACATGTCCCCCGGTACCGACGTGAGTCAGTAGAAGCCTTGGTTAAGCTTGAGGGTGACCGAAGACCAAGAAGGAAATCAACCATAACAGAGAGGGAGTTAAAGAAACTGTATACATCAACTCCCAAACAACACGTGTGACCGGAACACTCCGGATTCCTCACCCCCCCCGGTTAGTATATATAAATACAGTTAAGAGCTCCATTATGGAACCCATCACATCCACATACCACAAGGTATTACAACCGGGTTAAACACTCAAGGGAGGTAAGCATACTTACATGCACAAACAACACACAACTAACTCACGCATAGCCGTGGTTAGAACGTTCCCATGGTTTGGGTCGTTAAATCTGAATACCGATCTCTTTTGTGATCCTAGATTTGGTTAGCTACGGTTTAACACCTTCGAGGTTAAAAGGTATCAGAACTAAACTCGCCACATAAACGAATTACTATAAACTCATTGCATGTTTTTTTATCTTATAAGGTGGCAAACATTCAGAAAAACATATTGGCATACAAGCCGGTGTAATCCGGTAGAACACAGGTTGCAAGAAAACCATACCTGTCACCTTGAGGATGGCAAGCCTTACATGGCAACCTCTTAGTCCCGGCTGCCATCTCTACTAGTTCTCGCTCCTATAATCCATTTGATCGAATGGTTAATTACCGTTCTTACTTCATGGTTAACTAATTATTTCACATTACAAACTTGTTTTACTTTCACATTTGATTACAATTTTCCACCCTCTTAATTGTCATTACAACTCACCAAACATGTCTTTCCATTTGAACTTGCACTTGTTCATCCCCTTTATACTCATTAGGGTTCACTACTTAAACCACATATACGATCCACCAAACTCATCCTCTAACTCATTCATAAATTTCTTAAACACTTACTCATTTTATTGCAAAATCTCTTAACACTTGAAACATTTTTTTAAGGCCTTTACATGTCACCAAACAAGGCCTAAACATCATCTAAAACCATTACCATTCAATCCCCCATCATTAGAAGCCTTAAAAAAAATTCTTTCTCTCTGGTCTGGACTGCCCCTCTGGGGAGGTCCTAGGGGCGGTCCAGAACAGACCCCATTTTTCAAAGTGCTTTTCTCCTCATTCTGAACTCCAAATTCACCCCAATCTTTTTCCACTTATTCCACAATCTTTCAACATGTTTCCTACATGTTTAAACACCTTAAAACATGCACTAAACCTTCCTCAATCATCACCAAACTTGTCACTCAATTTCTTACAAAAGTTCCTAGCACTTATAATATTTTTCCTTAGGATTTCTAAGTGGTGAATCATGCCTACAATATCACTAACCAAAGTGTTGCCTCATAAACATTACCACTACTCCAAAAGCATTATTTCTCACAAACACCTCCTTTACACAACTCATTAAGATTTTTCCACAAGTTCATACTTAGTCCTTCACAAGGCATTCTACCTCTTGTTACCAAATTTTGCACAAGTCTTAACACTTCACATAACATAACCTTGGTGTGTCTAAAACACCCATTTGATCTCTAAATCCTCCAAGACCATTCCTAGGACTCAAGAACACCTTAATCCATTTTCTTTCACCAATTTAACACTTAGGTTTTCACCTTTAGACAACCAAGAACACTCAATCCCTTAATACACATCCTTACACACAAACATATGGTTTTTCATCCTTTAACCATCAAAGACATTCATCTTCACAAGAAATGTTCTTTACACACAACTAAACCTTTAAACTACACTACATCACAATATAGTGCATAAAATTAAATTGCTTGGCACTTAGGCCCTTAAATAACATGGCTCTTAGGCCCTTAAATTGCATAAACCTTAAACACTGAATTTCCACATTATAATTGCCTTTGACCTGCAAATACACTCAACATCACATATGTCCTTAATAACCTCCTTGTGGATATTCACTAACTCATTTCCCATTGGCTCTTTAAGTTGTTTTACAAGGCAATATAAAGCTCAATTCCTTAAACACAAAACTACATTAAGAGAGGTCATTTACCTCTTTGTTTTCCAAGTTTTTCCTTGATTGCAAATCGGCAAGGGCTTTTATCACTTGTCAATCTTCTAACCAATACACACATAAGGGTAATGAGCATTAAGTTTAATACTTAGACTCATAATTAAACCCTAGATATACATAAGTGTTTTAAAACACAAAAATTGATGTTTACCTTTGGAATTTGAAAGAGAACTTGATTAAGAAGCAAGAGAGGAATCCTCCTAGTCCTTTTAAGATTGAATCAAGCTAAATGAGGAGCAATATAATGCACCATTAAGAGGGGAATTTTCGGTTATATATGAAAATGAAGGGAAACTTGGATTTTCTTTGATTTTCCTTACCTTGAAGCAAAGGAGAATGACAAGGCATGGAAAGAGGAGCTCAAGCTCCTTCAATGGTGATTCTCCATGGCACCGAATTGGAGTTCTTGGAGATTTGAATAGATAGGAATGTAGAGCTTACTCTAACTAAGACAACGGTAGTTTTGGAATTAAATTCGGAGCTTGGAGCCATGAGTTACAAGCATTCAAAGATGGAGAATTGTGTTTTGCTGTAGCAAAACATTTTTGAGAAGGGAGGATGAAGATAGGTGACGGTGGGAACAAAGGAGAAAGAAGAGAATGAGGAGAGAGGTAGTCTTTTGGAGATATTTATGTTATAAAGGTAATTTCTACTTTTTACTTAGTTTTCTTCCTTTCTTTAATTGACTTGTAAATGGTGGTGACTCACCATGTTGAAAACCGGCCCCCTTCTTATAATAGGGTATATTAAGGCCTTTGTTGACCAATTAAACAACTTATGTTGACTTATAACTTAAACTAGCACTATTTGAGCACTATTCACAAATTAAGGCACATAATTGTGAAATTTTTGATTTCCCATTGATTTAGGCTTCCTAATGTGATACTAAGTAGTACACATGTTGATTAAGGAGTAATGATGCACATTTAGCCACTCAAAACTCATTTCCAAGACAATTTTTCAAAAATGTGCTTTAAGGCTCCTTAAAGCACATTTTGTATTTTAACTTGTTTTCAAGCTTGGTTTTCTTTAGGAATTGATTTAACATGTTCATTAGCATGTTAATAAGGTCTAGTAATGACCTTTAGGTCTTATATAAGGTTACACCAAGTCTAGAGCAAGTATTTGCTTAAATTGACTTTATGGTGTTTTCTTGTATTTTGTTTGGTTTAAATTGTCTACCAACGTTTCTTAAGGACTTAATTAGCATTATCAAATTATAATTGCATATTATTAAGTCTTTTTAGGCTCTTTGGGTTCTAACCAAGTTCATTCCAAGATTAGAGCATGTTTTTGCTCAAACTATCTTAGTAGTACTTTATCGTGTTTACTATGGTTTAATTTACTTAATAGCATTTCTAAGGCACTTTTTAGCCTTTATATACCATAGTCTAATATTTTAACAACATATCAAGATTAAGGGTATTTTAAGAGTGCTTTAAAACAACTATAAAACATATTTACAAAGATGTTGTGAATGAGAGAACAGAGACAGTGTAGAAAGTGATAATCAGGCTTTCCCATCATGACAACTGAGTACAATAGTCTCTATTTATAGAGAAAGAGAAGAAAGGGTAATATCGGACATTCACTATATATATAACACTCCCCTTTGAATGTCTGATATTTATTGCCTCGTTAAAAAGCTTGCTTGGAAAAACCTAGTGGGATAAAAACCAAGACTAAGGAAAAAAGAGTGCAATCATAAATTCTCCCTCTGAACTAAATGTCACTTCTAGTCTCTGAATCTACATAGCCCAATCTTGTGGATTTACTTTCGAAAGTTGAAGTTGGAAGTGACTTGGTGAATATATCTGCCAAATTTTCGCTTGAACGGATTTGTTGTATATCAATTTCTCCATTCATCTCAAGCTCATGGGTGTAGAAAAACTTGGGAGATATGTGCTTCGTTCTATCTGCTTTGATGTACCCATCTCTCATCTGGGCTATACAAGCAGCATTGTCTTCATATAATATCGTGGGAATTTTCTGATCAAAAGATTATCACACGTCTCTTGTATATTATGGATCATGGACCTCAACTATACAAATTCTCGACTGGCTTCGTGCATCGCTAGAATTTCTGCATGATTAGAGGAGGTGGTGACACTCATTTGCTTTATAGGCTTCCATGATATGGCCGAATCTCCATGAGTAAATACATAACCTGTTTGTGACCTTGCATTGTGAGGATCTGTTGGGACATCAGAGTGTTGCAGAGATAGCCTATCACCTTGACAGAGTCAATCATCCCCTGACAGACACAAAGAGTGAGCCGCTTCAATAGAGTCCACGCAACTAAGAAGACTTCACAGACTATCCCGTGCAGTTGCGAATAACAAGGAGTCAACTCGGGAATGCCTTAATCACCACAACGGTCATGAAGTCTTCACTCAACACCCGAAGATCGCGGCCCAAGTAAGAAGACCACTCAAAGCCGTTGGAAGTTGTCCACTAAGTTAGTTCCGGTATTTTCGGAACTAACTCCTTCGACCTACCGTTGTATTAAGAGTATAAATAAGCTGTGTAATAGTCAGTTTCAGGTGTGCTTTTTTTGAGGATTATTTCAGAGCTTAGAGAGAGAAAGAGAATTGCTTTGTAAGCCAGAAAGAGAGAGAGAATACGTACCAAGTTAGTTAGCGCTTTTAGATAGACTCTGCCTAGGAAGATCCTAGTTTCACTACGCTTACCATTGATCTGATTAGAAAGTGTGTTGGGTGAGTGAGTGAAAAACCGCTAAGTAGATTCCTTCTACTTAGTGGACATTTGTAAGTTGTTTTATTTCACCAGGAAATAAAATAGCTTATTTGTGTATCTTGCTGAGTTCCACAGAGTCCTTCTTCATTTTCATCGTTTCGTTTCAATTACTGCAAAAGTCTTCCGCACCTTCAGTTTGATCAGTTCGATTGAGTGCCTCTGCCTCACAGAGTGTTTCTCACATACGAAGGCTGATTGAGTCAAACCAACTCTTAGACTCACACCTTTGGTTGGTTTGAGTTAGCCACCCGATCCTACACGTGGTATCAGAGTCTTGCTTAGGCTAACGGTCAATCAACGAAGCAATGGCAGATCTCTTCGCCAATCAAAACAACAAAATGCACTTCGAGCACCCCAGGCTCACCTCCACCAACTACGACCATTGGAAAAACGAGATCGAGCAACACATTGAGTCTGTCAACTCTGAGCTTTGGGAGATAGTCACTGGAAGAGATCTTGCAGTCAATCCAGATCGATCAACATGGACTGCTGCAGATCGCAAAAGGTACGAGCTGAATCGACAAGCATCACGTGCAATATACACTTGCCTGTCCATCCCAGAACAAAGGAGAGTAAATCACTGTAAGTCCGCAAACGAGATATGGACACTCCTTCAAGCTACCCACGAGGGAGTCACTGAACTCAAGAAATGCAAAGCTCAAGAACTCCGAATGGACTATGAAAATTTTCTACAAAAGCCTGGTGAGTCCCTAGAAGAAGTGCTTGATCGTTTCTATTTACTAACTACTACTATGCAGGAAGTTAACATCTTACCGGATAGAGAGAGTGTCTTACACAAGCTGCTGGCAGCCTCCGAGAAGAATGGGCAGAAACGGTAATCTCCACCAAAGCATGCAAGGATCTGTCTAAATGGAGTTGTCAAGACCTAGGTTCCTATCTACAATCCGTAGATAAATACAAGAAGAATGTTTGAAAGAAATGTGGTAATACATCTTCTCCTTCTTCTAGTAAGATTACTACTTTGAATGACCAGGCCTTGCAGGTTAATTCGACTCAGTACACTCAAGAAGGAGCCAATGTCGCTGATACTCAAATCAGACAAGCCAAGGCTGAGCTGGTGGATATTATTGTTGAGGAAAGTGAGGCTGGGACTATGGAAGACTTTGTCTTCATAGTCAAGAACTTCCGAAAATTCATGCGCAACCAACCTAATCGACAGAGTCGGTCGTTCTCAAACACCTCCAAGCAAGTCTTTAATTCTGTAACTTGTTTCAACTACAATAAACCCGGTCACTTCAAGAAGGACTGTCCCTTACTCAAGAACCAGTATGGAAAATCCCAAGGGAGATCACTGATGGCAGCTGTTGGTTGGGGCGATTCAGACTCTGACGATCCAGACGCAGAGTCCAGCGGCCTGGTATGTCTCATGGCACACGACACGACGGAGTCCATAATTCCAGACAATGAGGTAACTCGTTCTCACCTTGAAACATACCTTTACCGTATTTCTTCTATGGGATTTTTAACTTTAATTGCTAAAATTGTCTCCGAGAACAACTCCCTCAAAGCAAGTCTTACCAGCAAAATAACCGAGCTATCTGAGGAACTTGAAATCTCAAAAGGTCTGATGTATGCCCTAAGAGATGAAGTTGAGGAACACAAAACCATCTCTTGTTCTCTCAGGTTAGATCTACAAGAATCAAGGCATCATGTTGATTCCCTTCAAAAGGAACTTCATGATACCTTAGAGCGACCTCCATTTAGCCAGGGTGACCAGAAAGAGTCTCTCACCCTGATCGACTCTCTCAAACAAGACCTCACCATCTTTACTGACAAGTGTTGATCTCTTCAAAATGATCTAAATGCTTCTGAATCCAAAAACATATCCCTGAACACCACTATCAAAAATCTCACTCAAAAACTGAAAGAAAAGGAGCACGCTCTCTCCCTTAAGCCAGTCAAGTTTATCAAACAAGTCACTTCCTCTGAACTACCTGAGTGGGCCAACTCCAAGATCAAAGAAATCAGCCAAGATCGAGATGATCTTCGCTCCAAAGTAGAACAACTCTCTCAACAGATTGTAAATCTACAATCCGGAGTTCGATCCACTCAATCCACACCCAAGTGGCACAAGGGTAAGTTCGACATCCCAACGAATATGTCCAAATCCGACAACAGAGCCAAACGATATCAAGAAAAAGAAAATTTGACTCCTGGTGGAAAGGACAGCAGAAATATGTCAATCTTCCACCAACCAAAATCTGTGGCTACTGCGGGAGTCTTGGACATAGAGACAGTGCCTGTGATAAATTGAATAGAGATCTATCGTTTAACGTCAAACGTGTTAAGTTGATACGTGAAGCACGAGAAGAATTGAAAAGGTCTGGCTCGAAAAGGGAACCCAAGTACATCTGGGTTCCCAAATCTAACAAATGATTTGTTATTTTGTAGATGAAGGCTAATGGAGACAGCTGGTACTTGGACAGTGGATGTTCCCGTCACATGACTGGTGATCCAAATCAATTCAATTCACTTTCATCCTACCAAGGAGGTAAGGTTACTTTTGGAAACAACAACCAGGGTGAAATCATGGGAGTTGGCTCCGTAGGTAACCCCTCAAAATTTAAAATTGATGGAGTCCATCTGGTCACTGGACTCCAACATAGTTTACTAAGTATTTCTCAAATTTGTGATAGATTCAATTCGGTACTTTTCTCTTCTTCGGATTGTAAGGTTTATGATGAGCGTACAGGTTCATTAAAAGCTGTGGGACGTAGAGAAGGAAATCTCTACAAAATGTGCTTAAACTCCATTAATCCAGACGATCAAGTCTATCTCAATGTGCATTCCAAAAACTCATTACTGTGGCACTCCAGACTTGGTCACGCAAATCACAGGCTGTTGAACAAACTCAAAAGCAAGGACTTGGTGATTGGTTTACCTGACACAGACTCTGTCTGTGAAGCATGCGTAAAAGGTAAACACACCCAGTCCTCCTTCAAAAGTAAGTCTACTCTCTCTACTAGCTCTCCCCTAGAATTACTACATGTGGATCTTGTCGGTCCCATGCGTACACAAAGTAGAAGTGGTAAGAGGTACATCCTGGTCATAGTCGATGACTATTCCAGGTGGACTTGGGTCATTTTTCTATATACTAAGGATGAAACTTTTACGCAGTTCGTCAAACTCCATAAAATGCTTGTCACCAAGTTTTCATTTACTTTGAAAACCCTGAGAACGGACCAGGGCACTGAATTTTGCAACAAGTCGTTTGACGAGTTTTGCAGGGACAACGGAGTGGATCACCATAATCATCCGCACGCACTCCAGAACAAAACGGAGTGGTTGAACGCAAGAATAGAACTTTGGTAGAAATGGCACGCACAATGCTCATTGACAGTCAACTCACTCCATCTTACTGGGCAGAAGCTGTTAACACAGCATGCTATGTGTTAAATTGTGCGCTGATTCATCCATTCCTTCACAAGACACCCTACACCCAGAACTACTCCGTCAACGAAAACCAAGTCTTATTCATCTCAGGCGTTTCGGATGTAAGTGCTTTATCCACAATAATGGTAAGGACAACCTGGGTAAGTTCTCTCCTAAAAGTGATGAAGGTATTTTTCTAGGCTACTCTTCTAAAAGCAAAGCTTATCGTGTTATTAATCTGAGAACTCAATATTTAGAAGAGAGTCCCCACGTCAAGTTCGATGAGTCCCACAATGTTGGATCATCTTCTGATCAACTTGACTTCGCTCCAGATGATTTCCTCACCGATCCACATTTCATCACTGTGCCCATAGGGAGAATCCCTAATTCTCAATCCATCACTCCTAATGATACTCTGGAAAACAAAAATAATGCATCAGACTCCACTGAGTCTGACACTAACCCTGAAACTCCCTTACCACAAAACTTGACCTTTGAATCCTCTGACAGAGACACACCACCTCCTGCTTCACATCGACAGTTCCAACAAAAATTAGCCCATCCTCCTGAAAACATCATTACAGACCCAAACTCCGGTGTTCAAACACACCTCCAAGCTATGCAAAACCTCTGTGCCTTTGGTGCTTTTCTGTCCAGCACTGAACCAAGAAATATCAAAGAAGCACTCCTTGATAGTGATTGGGTTACTGCTATGCAGAAGGAACTCAATTCTCTCCAGCGACATGTTGTCTGGGAGTTAGTTCCTCATCCCACGCATCAACAAACAATTGGTACTCTTTGGGTCTTTCGTAATAAACTTGATGATGCAGGACAAGTTTTCAGGAATAAAGCTCGATTGGTCGTTCAGGGCTACAATCAAGAAGAAGGGATTGACTATGATGAAACCTTCGCACCCGTAGCTCGTCTTGAAGCAATTTGCATGTTAATCGTGTTTGTTGCATTCAAAGGTTTCCAATTATATCAAATGGATGTCAAGACAGCCTTTCTCCATGGCTACATTGATAGAGAAGTCTATGTCGAGCAACCACCAGGGTTCACAGACTCCGTCCATCCCGACTACGTCTACAAACTGTGTAAGGCCCTTTACGGACTGAAACAGGCTCCACGCGCCTGGTATGAAAGACTGTCTTCATATTTATTGCAAAATGGTTTCTCTCGAGGTAACGTAGATAAAACACTCTTCATTCTTCACTCATCACATGACTTACTCCTAGTACAGATTTATGTCGATGATATCATTTACGGCTCTACAAGTAACATCCTCTGTGACCATTTTGCTAACCTCATGAAGCAAGAGTTTTCCATGAATGAGTTAGGTGAGCTCAAGTTTTTCCTAGGATTACAAATTCAACAGGAGAAGGACGGGATTAAGATCCATCAGCAAAAGTACATCAAGGAACTCCTTGACAAGTACAACCTCAAACATGCCAAGAGTATGTCCACACCAAGCTGTACATCTGCAAAACTTCATCCTGATGATGACGGAGTCGGTGTCAATGCCACAGAATATAGAGGAATGATAGGGTCCCTCTTGTATCTTACTGCCAGTCGCCCCAACATTCTTCACGCAGTCTGCCTCTGTGCTTGCTTCCAAGCAGCACCGAAGCAGTCTCACCTCAAAGCAGTCAAGCGTATCTTCCGCTATCTTAAAGGTACAAGTACACTCTATCTATGGTATCCACGATCTTCTACCTTTACTTTATCTGGATATAGTGACTCTGATTGGGCTGGTTCTCTCCAAGATCGAAAGAGTACTTTAGGTAATGCACAGTTCTTGGGTTTTTGCCTTGTTTCATGGTCCTCCAAAAAACAAAACTCCGTAGCACTCTCTACAGCGGAGGCAGAGTCTGTCTCTGCTGCAGCCTGTTGCTCCCAACTTCTTTGTATGAAACAACTTCAAGACTATTATGTCACCCAAGAACAAATCTCAATCTACTGTGACAATAAAAGAACCATCAAAATATCCGAAAACCCAGTCCAACACTCAAGAACCAAACATATTGAAATTCGTTTTCATTTCTTGAAAGACTGTGTCGAGAAAAAGCTCATCTATCTTGACTTCGTGCCCACAGAAGATCAACTTGCAGATATATTTACTAAACCCCTGTCTATAGCACGATTCGAAGCACTGCGATCAGCAATTGGGTTGACTTCGTCTACCTAGACGGTCGCATCTCCTTGCCCCTATTGCAATCTTCAGCAGGTACTCCCTCATGTCTCATCGAGTCTGTCTTTGTTTGCACTTGAATCTGTGAAATGTGTTTTATTACTTAGCATGTCTATAACTCTAGCGCTACCACCCCCATCTATCCGAACCCACCTTGCCAAAATCCTCGCCGTTAATCTCGCTAAACCCTGACGTCGCTGCATTTATCTCACCTGACACACCCACGCTCTCTGCAACTTCCAGCCTTTATATCCATCACCCGTCTACTCCATCTCTCATTTCCATACCCTCTACGCCCAAGTGTACTACAATTTTCAAATGGCATGCATCAACTTCAACGGTATCAACATCCCAGCCGATATTTTCGCCGATCCCATTCGCCTTCAGGCGTACCTCCAATCGATGGCCAACCCAAATCCATCTCCACTCACCACCACCACCACCACTCACTCTCCCACTAAAACCACCGCTACTACTTCGTCTCCCACACACTCCGCCACACCACCACCTCCAACCCGCAACCCCCCTCATCAAACACTGCCATCTGCTGCAAAAACTGATATTCTTGACACGGATATTGAGGACGTCACCCCATTCCAAACCCTGCCACCATCCCCAACACCACAAACTCAAATCCCTCCTGCCGAAACCCATCCTACTGATCAACCGCAAGCCCCAACCCACAAATCTCCTACACCAACCCCACCCGCATCTCCCGCAAAATCAGCAACACCACCACAACAACCCAAACCCAAAACCCGTAAAAGAAAAGCTCAAACCTCCAACCGACCCACAGCCAAAAGGGTACTTCGTTCTTCTATCAAGGCGCACCCTGTCTCCTCTGGTTCCGGCGAATCGTCTCCAGTCCAAGAATTGCCCACGGCTAGTCACGATGCTTCTACTGGCGCAACATCCACCAGAGACCAGAAACCTCCAAAGCCGCACCGAAGATGTGCGAAGATAGACCCCTTCAACCAACGCTACATGCTCGGGGACCCTGCCTCAGAACGGAATATCGTCAGGGGTAAGTTCCTCGATTTCTCTTGGGCTCTATCTTCAAACCTAGGGGAATTAGTGACCATGCTAGAGGTTCAGGGGTGGAAACACCTCTTCTGTGAGATAACGGAGTGGTATCCCCAAGAGTCTGTCGATTTCTTTCAAAATCTTGTTATCAGAAACGGTGTGCACAGTCTTTTGTCAATTCCACCCCAATCTTCTTCAATCTTGAAAAATTGTCCCAAATCCTTGGAGTCCCTGCTACTGGCCTGTCCTTCTATGAGAAAGGAGTCCTTCCTGAAATCCCCGGGGTCCCACAAAATAAAATCTATCGCTTTTTCTCCTCCAAGAAAAAGATTGGCTCACCCATACCCCGTGGCGATCTCTCTATTTTACACCAACTCCTACATATTCTGGTCATCAAAAACATTGTCCCCCGCAAAGAAAAATCTCATGGTCAACTGCTTGGACCTTACCATTATGTACTGCATTATCAACCGGCATTCCATTAATCTGGCCCACATCATCCTCCATCACTTAGCCCAGTCTGTCGACACCCCGAAACACTCCCTGGGGTATGTGTTCTGGCTGCCTCGAATACTTAAATTCTTTCAGGTACCCCTGGCGACATCGACGCCAGAGTCTATCGAAGAGGCAGACATCATCAACCTACGGTATCTGAATCGGCTGACATCTATCGACAAATCAAAGCTGCTGCCCCCACGATCAACTCCAACGACGGCGGGAACCTCCACTTCTCAAGAGGCAGTCCCTCACGCTTCACTCCTACCCCTCCTGGAGAAAGTGGAGCGACTCCTTGCGCAAGCAGCAGAGCTGATTCAGGGGCAAACGCGGATGATGGACAGACTCGCTGGGATAGAGACGACTGTGGTGGCCTTGCAAGAACAACTCCTTGACATCCAATCCACCCTGACCCCAACCCCTTAGCCATGACGTGTGTGTAGTGTTAGGACTTAGGCTGTTTTTAAATTCTAAACACTTTTTGCTGGTTTTTGTGTGAATACTTTGACTAACTCTGTGTGACTATGGGCTTCCCTCTGATGAAAGCAAAAAGGGGAAGCGGTGAATCCCGTCTGGTGTACGGGTGACTCTGTTGTAGTTTTTTAAACTGCTTTTGTATTTCTGCTGCTGGACCGTGTGGTCTAGTATTTTAACTGCTTTATATACTATGTTCTATCCTGCCTATTACACTGCCCATTTAATGTTTGCTTGCCTGGAGTCCCTCTACGATTTAGGGGGAACCTAAATGGAGTCTTTGAACTCAACTACTACTGCTGCTATTAAGGGGGAACTTTGACAGGGTTGGTTCCCCTAGTCCTTTGTGTTTCTATTTCAGGATTGACTCCATCGGGATTCACGGAGGTTTGCTATCATCAGCAACAAGAGGAAATTGTTGGGACATCAGAGTGTTGCAGAGATAGCCTATCACCTCGACAGAGTCAATCATCCCCAGACAGACACAAAGAGTGAGCCGCTTCAATAGAGTCCACGCAACTAAGAAGACTTCACAGACTCTCCCGTGCAGTTGTGAATAACAAGGAGTCAACTCGGGAATGCCTTAATCACCACAACGGTCATGAAGTCTTCACTCAACACCCGAAGATCGTGGCCCAAGTAAGAAGACCACTCAAAGCCGTTGGAAGTTGTCCACTAAGTTAGTTCCGGTATTTTCAGAACTAACTCCTTCGACCTACCGTTGTATTAAGAGTATAAATAAGCTATGTAATAGTCAGTTTCAGGTGTGCTTTTTTGAGGATTATTTCAGAGCTTAGAGAGAGAAAGAGAATCGCTTTGTAAGCCAGAAAGAGAGAGAGAATACGTACCAAGTTAGTTAGCGCTTTTAGATAGACTCTGCCTAGGAAGATCCTAGTTTCACTACGCTTACCATTGATCTGATTAGAAAGTGTGTTGGGTGAGTGAGAAAAAACCGCTAAGTAGATTCCTTCTACTTAGTGGACATTTGTATGTTGTTTTATTTGACCAGGAAATGAAATAGCTTATTTGTGTATCTTGCTGAGTTCCACAGAGTCCTTCTTCCTTTTCATCGTTTCGTTTCAATTACTGCAAAAGTCTTCCGCACCTTCAGTTTGATCAGTTCGATTGAGTGCCTCTGCATCACAGAGTGTTTCTCACATACAAAGGCTGATTGAGTCAAACCAACTCTTAGACTCACACCTTTGGTTGGTTTGAGTTAGCTACCCGATCCTACAGGATCAGATAGGTAGCCAGCATCAGCATATAACCTACTAGACCAGACTTAGGTGTCTTTGGGAAGAACAACCCCATATCCATTGTACCTCGAAGATAACGGAGTACATGCTTAACATAATTCTAATGTCTTTTTGTAGGAGCAGAGCTATATCTTGCTAACAGATTTACAGAGAATGCTATATCAGGTCGAGTATAACTCGCCAAGTATGTCAATGCTCCAGTAGCACTTAGATATGGGACTTCAGGACCAAGTAACTCTTCGTCACTTTCACGGGGTCTAAATGGGTCCTTGTTTACATCTAGGGACCTAACAACCATTGGGGAGCTCAACGGATGAGCATGATCCATATAAAATCTTTTCAACACCTTTGTAATATATTGAGTCTGGTGTAGGAATACCCCACTTGGTGAATGCTCGACTTGTAGTCCTAGGCAGAACTTTGTCTTACCAAGATCTTTTCACTTCAAATTCTAACTTTAAACATTCAACAGCTTGTTGAAGTTCTGCAGATGTTCCAATTATGTTGAGGTCATCAACATAGACTACAATTATGACAATCCCAGATCCACTTTCCCTTATGAATATACAGGGACAAATCGAGTCATTCTTATAGCCTTGCTTAAGCATGAAGTCACTAAGGCGATTATACCACATACGGCCCAACTGCTTTAGTCCATAGAGGGATTTATTCAATTTAATAGAGAACTTTTCTCTAGAGCTTGATTTAAATGTTTCAGGCAATTTAAATCCCTTTGGTAGCCTCATATAAATGTCATTATCAAGCAGTCCATATAGATAGGCTGTAACCACATCCATTAAACAAAACTCAAGATTTTCTTGGATTGCCAAACTAATCAAGTATCTAAAACTTGTGGCATCCATAATTGGAAAATAAGATTCTTCATAGTCAATACCAGGTCTTTGACTAAAGCCTTGTGCAACTAGACGAGTTTTGTATCTCATAATTTCATTTTACTCGTTTCTTTTTTGCACAAACACCCATTTATAACCAACTGGTTTTATCTTACTGGGTGCATGGACCACTGGTCCAAAAGCCTCACGTTTTTTAAGTGAGTTTAATTCTGCTTCAACAGCATCTTTCCATTTTGGCCAATCATTTCTTTGTCTGCATTCTTCAACAGACTTTGGTTCATGATCCTCTTCATCATTCATAACTTGTAGCGCTACATTATATACAAAAGTTTCATCGCCGTCAATTTCACGTCGGCTCCATCGAATTCCAGTCATGACATAGTTGATCGAGATCTCTTCATTATCAATATTTGTTTCAGGTACCTGATTTTTCTGCATTTCTACAACTGTCATGTGATAAGTATCCAAATGAGCATGATTTATAGGTGTATTTCATATATTATATTAGCACTTTTTCTTGCTCATTTCTCCACTTCGGTTAGTTTTCCTCTAGTTTATGCTTTATTGTTATCTCACAAATTTATTGTTTAAACATGAGGAAAACCAAGCTGGGAGTAAAGTAGACGAAGAGACGAACGCATAGACGCAAACGGCTCAGAAAACGGAGTCCAAACGAAGGATCTAGAGCCAGCCGAAGTTCGTAGAAGAAAATAAGTCAAACACATGCAACCGCATGGACTTAGGCGGACGTGGTGATTCTTAGGCGGACGTGAGTGAGTTGCTTAGGCGGACGTGAGTGAGTTACTAAGGCGGACAAGAGATGGAGACCGCGGGCGAGAGAGTATGAGACGTCCGCATGAAATGAGGCGGACGCCCACGCGGACAGAGGAGCGGACAGAAACAGACAGAGATGTCCGCATGGTTTCAGAGGCGGACGCCAATGCGGACAACAAGCGGACGTGACTAAAAATCAACGCGCACCAGTTTTCTTCTTCGTCCGTCGACTTGCTTCTGCCATATCCATCTACTCCGCAGCGCCTACCTTATTTTCCTCACGCGTCTTCAGTTCTGTCCCCTGCAATTAATGAGCAATCAATGCTCTTCCACTCCAGATCTGCCTCTTCCCTTCCTCTATATAAACACACTGCACCTTCAACCAAATACACACGTTCCACCCCCAAACTCAACACTCCAAATCTCTCATTCCATTTACAGAAATCTTACGTACGCTCTCCACTCTTCTTTCTCTTCATTTCTCCATTCACCATCCACACCTCTCGCACTCTTATTATTATTACGTCCAACCTCTGTCTGATTTACCAGTTAATATGTCAGGCTAAGGAGGATTTACTCCGGGCGAAGGTTTAGCTGTAATTTGTTTAGTTGTGTAATATTTCTACCGGTTAAAATAAATACAGTTTGTTACGATTAAAGTTTATCTCTCACCTTTTTAATAAATTTCATCGATTTATTAAAATGCTTTACAAAGTCTATTTTGATCAGACCGGTGATAAATAGACAGGTTAATTAAGCCGTAAATCTGGAGAAAGCTTATTATGATTTAATAAGTTAATATTTTCAGATGCAAATATAATTCCTCGCACTTAATGTCCGTTTATTTACATTTTGCTCGAACCTGGATTAGACCGAGCATTTTCTGGTAAACGAGTTCTTATGAGTCTATGACTTAGTCCTTAAGATAATAACAGGAATTTTGCCAACTATTTAAATAAACCGGTAGAGATAGCATAATTAATCAGATTATAAAAACCTGAACCCGGAGTTCCGCTTAATTCATCTTCACTCAGTTTTCTTATCTGCTATTTACTTTTCAAAGACAAGTCAATTAATCCCCCCTCTTGTGACAAGCTTAGGTACTTAATAATTCACCTTAGTCCCACGGTTCGATATCCGGTCGCTTACACTTACTATACTACAACGACCGGGATTTGTTTGCAGCCCGACGTTTAATTTGAGTTTTAATTTCTTTTCTTTTAATTTAATTACACCAGTTCTAACCACTCACGATAAAACGTCTGCAAAATGGCGCCGTTGTCGGGGACTTGATTTATTCTAGTCCCTAAGCCCCGGATAATTCACCTGTTATATTATAATAATCTGTTAATATTAATTGGACACCTGACTTTGGACATCTGACTTCTGACATCTAACTTCTGACATCTAATTACTAACTCTTAATATTATTGTCATTTAATTTCCATTGTCCTTAACATTTAATTTCCATTGTCCTTCAATTTCCAGTATACTAACTTATAATTTCTATCATTTAATTTTCTGTCATTTCTTTCCATTGTCTCTAACTACTAACTTAAAATTTCTGTCAACTAATTCCTAACATTTTTATTTATTCTAACACATAACGAGTTTCTTTCCTCTGTTTTGAGTGGTGAATGCCTTTTACCAGGTCACACAGCTACCCAGAAAATATTAATAATCACACGGTTGGTTACAATCCAGAGATCGAGAGAACCTTTCTACGCACTCTAAGGCAGAGACGAACTCAACAAAACATTACCACCACAGTGATAGAATCTGACCCGGAAGCTGACATGGCATCTACACCAGCGACAGTTCGAAATATCAACAGGCCGTCTAACCAAGGACAACAGCCTGCTATCATCCTTCCTCACCTTAGCCCATCCGAATACGATGAGTGGCAGAAGCTGAAGCCATATCATCAAATCAGATGTGTAAAGGAGCTGGGCATGTTTGATGGTTCCAGTCCAGACGAAGCCCTGTTACATGTTACAAAATTCTTGCAACATGCCAACAGTCTTACTACAACCGACGCAGTACTCCAGTACGCAAGATTGTCATTATTCCCTCACAGCCTGACGGGAAGTGCGAGCAAGTGGTATCATAGCCTGACACCGAGTACCATTGGTACTTGGGATGACATGGCCACCAAGTTCTATGACAAATTCCTACCCCCGAGCCGAACATTGGAGATGATTGCTGAAATCTATAATTTCAAGCAACCTGGGTCGGAGAATACTTGTGAAACTTGGGACCGTTTCAAAGGACTACTACTTACATGTCCTCACCATGGTCTGACGAAAGAACAAGTATCACAATTGTTCTACAAAGGCTTGATCGGTCCGTGCAGAACAATGGTACTGTCCTCGTTAGGGGCTGACATTCTGAAAAAGCCAGGAGCACAATTTCTGAATAGCATGGAGTCTCTTTGTGAAGAAATCAGAGACTGGGCCTCCGGTGGATCAAGGAGCGGTACTCCAGGTTTATACCATGTTGGGGAAAGTGAAAACAAGTTCGACCAGCTGATGAAAAGCCATGAGCAACTCATGGAAAGCAATGCTCAGCAGGCAACAAAAGTAAGTACTCTGCAGAAAGTGGTTGAGCAGATGGCTATGAACTCCTACCCCCAGCAAGCTAAGTCGATGATTTCCCGATCATCTACAACCCCTCCAGGCTATGCACCTCTGTCCCAATCATCTCCTGTTATTTCTTGTACGCAATGTGGCGGGCCTCATGACTATGAACAATGCCCCCAGCTACAAGAATTAAAAGCAGCAGAGGAGGCAAACTATCTCACCAACAATTCAGGATACAGACAACCTTTGCAACGTAACATGCAATCCAACCTTCGCTACTCAAACACCGACAATATCCAAAACACACTGCACCTTCAACCAAATACACACGTTCCACCCCCAAACTCAACACTCCAAATCTCTCATTCCATTTACAGAAATCTTACGTACGCTCTCCACTCTTCTTTCTCTTCATTTCTCCATTCACCATCCACACCTCTCGCACTCTTATTATTATTACGTCCAACCTCTGTCTGACTTATTACCAGTTAATATGTCAGGCTAAGGAGGATTTACTCCGGGCGAAGGTTTAGCTGTAATTTGTTTAGTTGTGTAATATTTCTACCGGTTAAAATAAATACAGTTTGTTACGATTAAAGTTTATCTCTCACCTTTTTAATAAATTTCATCGATTTATTAAAATGCTTTACAAAGTCTATTTTGATCAGACCGGTGATAAATAGACAGGTTAATTAAGCCGTAAATCTGGAGAAAGCTTATTATGATTTAATAAGTTAATATTTTCAGATGCAAATATAATTCCTCGCACTTAATGTCCGTTTATTTACATTTTGCTCGAACCTGGATTAGACCGAGCATTTTCTGGTAAACGAGTTCTTATGAGTCTATGACTTAGTCCTTAAGATAATAACAGGAATTTTGCCAACTATTTAAATAAACCGGTAGAGATAGCATAATTAATCAGATTATAAAAACCTGAACCCGGAGTTCCGCTTAATTCATCTTCACTCAGTTTTCTTATCTGCTATTTACTTTTCAAAGACAAGTCAATTAATCCCCCCTCTTGTGACAAGCTTAGGTACTTAATAATTCACCTTAGTCCCACGGTTCGATATCCGGTCGCTTACACTTACTATACTACAACGACCGGGATTTGTTTGCAGCCCGACGTTTAATTTGAGTTTTAATTTCTTTTCTTTTAATTTAATTACACCAGTTCTAACCACTCACGATAAAACGTCTGCATCATGTCTACAGACTCTTCAAGAGTCTCACCATTTTCACTTAGACCATTTTTAATGCATGCTCCCTTTTGTTTTCGAGGGTTTCTATCTTTGGAACCGACTGGTCTACCACGCTTTATACTTGTGTTAGAATCATTTGTAACCTGTCCTCCATGGACATCAATTCTAGCGGGAGAATTTTTAGCTGGCACATATAGTTGTGTCACCTGATTTAGGTCGGTAAATGCATCAGGCAATTGGTTTGCCAGCTTTTGGAGATTAATAATATGTTGAACATCTTGTTCACATTGCTTAGTGTGAGGATTGTAATGTAGTAATGATGGTTCATTCCATGTAATCTTCTTTACCAATTGCTTATTTTCTTCTCTTAATGATGGGAAATGTGACTCATCAAAATGACAGTCAGCAAATCGACCTGTAAACAAGTCCCCAGTAGTTGGCTCGAGATATCTAATAATTGAGGCAGATTCAAGCCCAACATATATTCTCATTCTTCTTTGAGGGCCCATTTTGGTTCTTTGCAGTAGAGGTATAGGAACATATACCGCACAACCGAAAATCCTCAGATGAGAGATATTGGGTTCTTGACCCGTAACCATTTGTAATGGTGACAACTTATTATAGCTTGTTGGCCTGATGCGAATCAAGGTAGTTGCATGTAATATAGCATGTCCCCAAGCAGATACTGGAGTTTTGATCTTATTAGTAACGGTCTTGCAATTAACTGTAGACGTTTGATCAAAGATTCTGCTAAACCATTTTGGGTATGCACATGAGCTACTGGATGTTCAATGGTTATTCCAATGGACATGCAATAGTCATTGAAGGCCTTGGAGGTAAATTCACCAGCATTATCCATGCGCATGGATTTGATTTGATTATCAGGAAAATTGGCTCGCGGTCGAATTAACTAAGCCAATAATCTTGCAAATGCCATATTACAGGTTGATAATAAGCTAACGTGTGACCATCTGGTTGATGCATCTATCAAAACCAGAAAATATCTAAATGGTCCACATGGTGGATGGATAAGTCCATATATATCACCCTGAATCCTTTTGAGAAAACAATCAGCTTTGTCTCGAGTTTAACTGGTGATGGCCTTATAATTAGTTTTCCTTGAGAACAAGCAATACACAGAAAACTATTTAGTTGAAGAAACCTTTTGTTTTTCAACATATGACCATATGAATTTTCCATAATTTTTCGCATCATGATTGAACCGGGATGGCCTAACCGGTCATGCCAAGTTTTGAAATCATTAAAATATTTCAGTTTTTCAACAACATGTATTTCTGTTGTATTAATATATGCAGGGTACAACCTAGAGGAAATAGCAACTAGCTTTTCCAACATTTGTCTCTTTCCAGCTATCACTTTTGTGATGCCAATATATTCAACATTTTCATCATTCCCCGTCTCAATGTGATACCCATTTCGGCGTATGGCAACGAAACTCAACAGGTTTCTTTGAGACGTGCTGGAGAATAATGCATTTTCAATGCATATTTTTGTTCCCTTAGGTAGTATAATAATTGCTTTTCCAGACCCTTCAACAATGCTCGTACTACGTGATATGGTAGTAAGCTTTGCAGCATAATTTCACAAATAAGAAAAATATTTCTTACACTTAAGAATTGTGTGCGTTGCAGCACTATTAATAAGACATACGTCTTCACCATCCATCAATGACTTTCTTCAATGATAATTATTCTTACAATCTTTCATAAAATAAAATAAAAAATATTATGAATAATCCTATAGGTATCATTTTTATGACATCATTTTTTTATCAGAAATGAAAATTTTCCGGCACAATGCCTTTCTTTCTTTAAATAATACTAAAATTAAACTTAACAGGCATATAATGCCTATATAGCGATGTAATCATCATAGAGGTCAAAACTTGACATATGAACATACAATTCTTATACTATGTCGCTTAATTAGATGTTTTTTAAGAGCTACTACCATAAATATTCCCTGTTGCTATACCATCATGATTCTTCATGAAGCATAATACAATGGTCATCTCATACAAAAATAAATATATAAATACGACTACATATGATTGAACCAGGTGTTATACCACCTTTTCAATGAGTGATCTACTCAATATCATTTTTTTCATATATTATAATAATTTATGGCGCAATGCCAATGTCATATTATATCAAAATCAAAGTTTTCAGGTGTGATACCTTTTCTAGCATATCAAAATTAAACTTTCAGGCACAATGCCATTTACATTTCGGCAATGTTGACTATTCTTAAACACTCTTGTCATAAGATAAACAGACATAGAAACGATCATACTCATTTTCAGGACATCGCTTTTATATAGCATCAAAAGCTTTCCGGCGTAATGCCTTAGTGATTTACAAACTAGCATTTAACAGGCGCAATGTCATATGTAGTGATATAAGCATTATAAATAACAATAAATAAATAAAATTGAATCATTTATCGAAACAAAATAAATAAATAATGCATAATAAATGGAAATATTAAATAACAGTAAAATCGGGCACGATGTCTCACGTGATAAATAAATCTGGCACGATGTCTCACATGATAAATGAATCTGGCACGATGCCTCACGTGATAAATGAATCTGGCACGATGCCTGACGTGATAAATAAATCTAGCACGATGCCTCACGTGATAAATATTCCTGGCACAATGCCTCGTGTGATTTTCATTCTTGACACAATGTCTCACCCGATACGTATAAAATAACAAAAGAAACAAATGAATGAATAAATAAATAAAAGCGTAAACTCAATCAATTAAACATCACAGAAATAATTAACAATAAACAAGGTCTAGTGTTATGCTTCGCGTGATAAATATTTCTGACACGATGCCTCACGTGATATAGATCGCGGTATAATACCTCACGTGAAATTGATTTCTGGCACAATGCCCGACGTGATATGTTATGTTATCTCATATCATAATTATATAATAAATAAATACAACATAATATAATATACAATAAATTGAAAAAAAATATTAATCAATTCACTCGAATTGATACACAATTCACGCTTCCTTCTCTGATTTTGACGCCGCCATCAATCATAGTTTGTTTTAAACTAATCACACACCGCAAAACATATCGATCAGTGCCGCCATCAACATTAAAAAAAATCAATAGTTTGTTCTAAACTAATCACACACCGTAATACATATCGATCAACACAGTATTAACAATAATTATGATAATGAGATTAACTTTGTTGGCAAACAACACTGATTGATTGTGGAGATTTGTTTGAATGAAAATAAGAAAACAGGAGGTGTTGAAAATGGAAGGTGTTGAACTTGACGATCAGAACGACAATGGATCGGTGTTGTTACCTTTTGGTATAAACGATAGGGTGGAATGAAGCCGGGTTAATTTAGAAATATAGAGCGTGTTGATAATGTGTTATGAATGAGAGAACAGAGAAAGTGTAGAAAGTGATAATCAGGTTTTCTCATCATGACAACTGAGTACAATAGTCTGGAGAAAGAGAAGAAAGGGTAATATCAGACATTCACTATAACAGAACGGTGATTTCTTAATTATTATGCTCTGTTCTGGTTCAGTGTCGGATCCAAAGGGGACCTGGGGGCACCGCCCCCTGAAAATCTATCAAATATTCTTATAAGTTTTTAAAAAAGTATAAAATGACATAATATTTTAAAGAGGAATACTTTCAAAAAAAATGTATCCCACAAGACAGTTCCTGGATCCGCCACTGTTCTGGTTGTAGATTACATCAATAATCTACCCCTAGATTAATACCTTTCACCATTGGACTCCACTATTTGACAACGCTAGTTGGAGTAGTGTTTTGTGATAATCTAGGATGGGAAGCTTGACTGAAAACGAGACATTTATGTTCGTAAGACGTCAAATTAAAGGCTTTAAAGCACAATTTACATAAAATTTGTGCTTTAAATATGTTCTAAACATGATTTGTATGTAAATTGGTGCTTTTAAACCGTTTTACGTGAAACTTTAGTGGGTCATTTGAAGTATGTTCATTGACAAACCATGCCTAGTCGAGTCAATTATGAAGAATCATGCTTTAACTTTGTTTTTTTTTAATCTTTTACCTATGTAGTGGTCGTCTAATCAATTTCTTTTCAGAAATTTCATGAAAGGCCATTATATTTTTTGTTAATTCAAGAAATGTCATTATAAAAAAAGAAAGTCACAAAATACCATTATATTTTCGTAAAAGTCTATGACATGCCACTATAGTCATTGACCAGATGGAAAAAAGACAAAAATACCCCTACTACTAAATAAAGTACTTTTAAAGTTCACAATATACTCTAAGTAAAAATTCACGAAAGATACAACATACAATAAAAATATAAAATAACATATAAAAATTGAAAAAATTAAAATATCATAAAATATGAAAACAAATAAATATTTCATTTTTAAAATTTATTCAATACCATAAAAAGAATATTCTGTTCTAAACAAATAATTTATACAACTTTATACCAATTAAATACCCTAATTTATACCAAAAAACCATAATTTTTACCATACATATTTTAATTATTATTTTCTATCAATTTAAATTATTTTTTCAAAATATATTATTTTAAATTTTTAACTTATATTTAGAAATTTTAGTTTTTAAAATTTGTAATCTATTTTGCAGATAACTTTATGAAAATATTTTGTCATAAAGTTATGAGTAAATTACTCAGAACCCCCTTGAGGATTTGGGATATTACAGTTAACTCCCTTGTGTTTATCATAATTATTGGTAACCACCTCAAGGTTAAGGTATCTTTGACTATGAGCCCCCAGATTATAACTTTGTTATTAGAAAGTTAACTACGTGTTGATCTATCAACTTAATCACATAAATGAAATACCTCAAACCTTAATATATTAATGAACGATCTAATTAGGATATAGTAAGGCTATAACGGGCCTTAGAAACATTAGAAGAAGTGTTAAACAACAATTTACACCAAAACATGCTTTTGGAACAATTAGAGCAAAAGGTGTTTTAAAGAGTATAAATAAATTAGGGAACTACCAATAAGTTCCCAAGAGATTTCAAATGTGAAATACCTCTAAGATTAGTAATACACATTAAGCGGAATTAGCGTTTAAACCGAAAACGCACCTTAGAGCACAAAAATGTGCTTTAAAGGAAAATGTGCTTTAAAGGAAAATGTGCTTTAAGCATGTATACATGGAACTAAAAGGCTAGTGAGCCTAAATACCAATAAGGAAAAAGGGAACAACAATAAAATGGTCATAGGAACCATTACGTGTACACACAAAATAAGTGTACAAGTCCACACAAAAACCGGTACTAAACTGACAAAGTCAAGGAGAAACCACTAAACGACTTGGTTTAAATTGGAATGAGCAACATGCTATTTCACGAAAAAAGTATCTAAAGGTTGTAAATGTACTAAGAACACATTTAAACTAGCCAAAACAAATTGCATAATCAATGTGAACCCGGAAGCACATAAAATGTGTTTTAAGGCATTTTGGCTATGTAACATACCTAACACATGGTATAAGTCATATGAACGAGTTTAATACATAAAATGTTACATAAATACAAGGAAAAAAAAAAAGAATCAGGTCAAATGAGACCCTATGCTTCCAACATCAAGGATGAGTCACCAAGTCCAAAATACTTTAATTTCTACTATTTCAACAACCAGACTTCCTTGAATTGCCAAATCATCTTGTCCCTTGGTGAATCATTAATCAGACTCTTACCTGTCATATGAGAGCTCCCAAATTCGTAGCTCATCCTCTCTTTGAAGAAACAACACTAAAAAACTCAATGTTCTTAGTTTTGAGCCTTAAAGAACACCTTGCCTTGTAGAAATCATAACTTTCTGTCCTAACTCCAAATCACAAGCTTATAGCTCTTTGGAATCCTATTTCAAGAGCTTTAAAACCATAGCTCATGAGCCCCCAGATTATCAGGAAAACCACGAAGAAGTGCCTTTGATTCTCGAGGTAAAACATTACCTTCTTGAAAACTTCTGTTCTTTGGTTTTGTTACAGCCGATTGGCATGGGTACTAACCCCTTACTCTTCATCTTGTTGTATAATTTTGGAGCCAATTTCTCTAGCAAATTGCTGTCAAAATTTCTAAGGAAATCAAGCTTAAATATTAAGCTAATGGTTAATATACAAGGTAAATCCTACAACTACCTATTTCAAGGTTTAATTGTTGATCTATATATGATCTAACATATGTTCATTTATTATTTATTGCCGAAATTTTGGTGATAATATTCAGTTTTTAGCTTATTAAAAGTTAATGTTTATTAAATCTAAGAATAGATTATACTCCTTAAGATAAAAGCTAACATAATATACAAGCAAAATTCATAAACTATGGTTTATATTATGGCCAAAAATTAAGGGTATTAATTGAGTTAGAAAAAAATATCTAACTTAGTTAAATTAAAGGAATTAGTATAATTAAGAGTAATATGTAAAATTTAAGAAGTTTTAGTACCTAATGGTGATTACCGAAAATATATGAGGTCAATATGAAATTTTTGAGAGTTTAAATGATGAGAAAATAATTGTAGAATTAAGTTTACAATTTATAAACAGTTTATAAGTGTTATAAGGAATTTATAAGGTTTTTGGTATATTTAAGGATAATAAAGGATGGTGTATATATATACTATAACATTAGATAATTAAATCTGGTGGTTTAGAGATGTTTAAAATGATTTTTGATGTTCAAAAATCTGTAGGAAAATTAGTTACGAAAATTAGAAATTAATTGGAGTTAAATTGGTTAATAAATGAGTTAGGATAAAAGAAAAGACAAGGGTAAAATGGTAATTTCCCTGGTCAAACTTGGTAAACTTGATCAATGACAGTTTTAAAATGTTTAGAGGAGCTAGAATAAATTTGTAGCAAAAGATTAGATATTAAATGGATAAAGGAATAAAAAGTTAAGTTAAATTAACTTTAGGGGTAATATTGTAAATTATGGAAAGTTAGGGGGTTTGACCATAAAAGAATGGTCAAACTTGGGTATATTTTGGGTAATTGACCAAAAGTATAAAAGAAATTAATTAAGAAAGACTTTGGAAGAAATTAGAAATAAAAAATAACAAGTTTAGAATTATATGAGTAAATAGAGATTAAGAGAAAACTATGGGTAAGTAATATAAATAACACATTTTATGTGTTTAGAAGGTTAAGGAAATTAAATAAAGAATTTAGAAAACAAGTGTAAAGAAACAGAGTTAAGACAGGGTTAAACGAGACCCGTATATAACTTAAGGTATACGAGGGGTATACCCGTAATTTAATAAGTATAGGAGGAATCAATACTTAAAGTATTTTTAATGAAATTACAAGTTATATTGGAAAAAGAAATAAATACGTATGATACGGAGTATCATACGAACGTATACGAAAAATTTTAGTGTACATGAATAGTACTCGTATACGTGAATAGTAAATACGTATACATGAATAGTAAAATACGTATATATGCATAGTGAAATACGGTGAATAGTAAAATACGAGGCCGTATATATGAATAGTAGAATACGAGACCGTATAAATGAATAGTGAAATATGGATGAATAGTGAAAAATACTAAAACCTAATACAAGGTCCGTATAAGTCTAAATTTGCTAACTGTGCAACTAAATAACTCCTAACGACGTTAGTGTGTTAATGAATTGGAATTGAGCTCGAAAACGCTCCTAAATGAACGAACCCGTTTAACGGTATACTATTATACCCGGGTTAACCAAGGAAGAGGTTTAAGTTGAAAAGAGAACCGAATTAGTTCTAAGACACAGGATACTAATACTAATTCTGATTATAGATCTAGATAGTCAGAGGCGTTCGGCGGATTAGGCGAACGTGGGATTAAGAGCTAGCCAATCTCCGGTGTACGGTATGGGATTCTTGTAGCTTGTTTGCTAATGAGGTCTACCTCGGTTTGTGTGCTATGTGTTATTGTGATACGACCAAGCAAGATTAAACATGAAACCGATCTATTGTATTGTTATTGTGTGTCCATTGCACACTAACACGAATTGATTCAGAGCATGTTCATTAACTATGTTTAGTAAACAATTGTATAAGGTTATAAATACTCCTTGTTATTAGTTGGTTAATACCGAGAGAGGTTTAACTAACAAATTGTCAATGGGACTTCAGCTAACTGGAACTTGGGAGGAGAGGAATCCGGGACTGGCTCCGGTCATGCATGTTTGGGTTAGGAGGTCGGCATCTGTATCAGATCTGTCTTCCAGCTCTGGCTCGTCTACGACTTGTCGCCTAGGGTCGACAAACTGACCCGACCAGCTCGAGTGAACAGTTCGAGGTGGGAGGCAAATTCAGGAGGCGCAGGAGGGTCAAGCCTACACCCCTCATAACTTAAGAATTAATGTTTATTAACCCAATGGAGCTAATAACTCATTGGCTAGGGTTACTTTGACCCGACAAAAATAAACAATTCAGTTAGAGAACAACCAGTTCTATTAAGAGAACGGTTGACTCTTATAAGGTATGGTCAAACACGAGAACTAAACAATTCTCAGGCCTCAGGAGTTAGAAATCTAACTTACATCATTAATGGGCGTCTATTATGACGTTCGCTTTATTTGAGTTGTGTATGGTTCACATAAATGTGTTGTTTGTTATCGTACTTCTTATTATTATTTGTATGAATAAACAATTGCATGTATACGACAAAGTAGTCGTGTGTAACCCTGCTAGCTTGTGGGTTGCACGTTTTCTGTACCAGCCATGTGCTGAGCCCCTTGGGGTCTGTAATTTAAACTTTGCAGGAAGATGCCAGACGAGGACTCAACCTGAGAGTGGGAGCGGGTAGAGTACTTCGGGTTGCTTTTACATTTGTTACACGAGTTGTGCATGTACACTCGTTTAGTATATTGATGAGACGTTAGTATGATGTATTAGGATATGAGATACTCGGTATAAGTGTGGTTTATGAATTGTAATGTGTTAGATGCTCGAGTAATTATCCGGTTAGTCAGACCGTGACTTGTTAAGAGAATAGGCCTAGTTAGTCACGTGGGTGACTAACGGCGGTAACACCAATTTAGTAGAACTTTTCCGCTGCGTTGTTAATGTACGAGATGGACTTAGGGCGACGATCATTGTATTTAGAGATGGGGTGTTACAATAAATAATGTCAGGCTGGAGAACAAAACTGCTTAATCAACATTGTCTAACTCTCTATTCCCACTTTAGACGCATTTTCGAGGCAAGCTTAACAATTTAGGAAAATAACAATATAGATTAAGTAGTGCTTTTTGTCCAGTCTGACATTATTAATGTGATTAAGCTGATAGGTCAACACGTAGTTAACTTCCTAATAACAAAGATATAGTTTGGCGGCTCGTAGTCAAAGATACCTTAACCTCGAGGTGGTTACCAGTAAATATGATAAACACAAGGGGGTTAACTATAATATCCCAAATCCTCAAGGGGGTTCTGAGTAATTTACTCTAAAGTTATCTACAAAATAGAATATAAACTTTTAAAAAAATTCTGAATAATATTTTAAAAAATATAATATAATTTATGTTGAATAATTAATTTAAATTTTTAGAAAAAAAAGGTAGTTTGAAATGAATATGATACTTAATCGTTATAAACTATGGTACTTAATTAGTATAAAAATATTTTAAAATTTTATATTCTATTTTGTAGATAACTTTATGACATAATATTTTCTCAATAACTATAAATATGATGTCATAAATTTATCTACAAAATAGAACATAAATTTTAAAAACTAAATTTTTTAAATATAAGTTAAAAATTATAAAATAGTTTACTTTGAAGAAATAACTCAAATTAATAGAAAATAATAATTAAAAAATATATTGTAAAATAATGGTACTTATTTGGTATAAATTATGGTACTTAATTGGTAGAAAATTGGTATAAATTATTTATTTAGAGCACAATATTATTTTGTTGGTACTGAATACATTTTTAAAAAATTAAAAATTTATTTGTTTTATATTTTATAATTTTTTATTTTTTCAATTTTTTTATTTTTTTCTTATATTTTTAACTTTTTACAGATTTTTGTAAAAAAATTAACACTTAGAGCATCTTGAACTTTAAAAGTATTTTGTTATCTAGTGGGGTTATTTTTGTTTTTTTCATCTGGTCAATGGCTTCGTTCGGCTGCAAAATTGATGGTAGAAATGTGGTAGTTTTGGTCTGGTTGTTTTGTGGTAGTTTTTGTTTTGTGTGTTTTGTGTTGTTTTGTTGTTGTTTTGTTGGTTGTTTTGCTGGTTGTTTTGTGGTTGTTTTGAAAAATAGTGTTCGGCAGGCGGCGGTTTCGTCTGGCTGTTTTGTTAGTTTTGTGCAGTGCGTTTACCGTTTTTGGTGTTACAATTAAAAATTTTATATTACATTTTAAAACAATTTTTTGTTAATAAATTATATATGTAGATATTCAATTATATTTTAATTATTATTTTTTATTAACATTTTAGTGACAATTAATTTATAATATGTATACATATTAATTTATCAATAATTTTTTTAGATATATTAGAAAAAATAAAGAAATAAACCATTGTGTTTAGAGCAAATATATTAGATGTTACATATAAAAATAAAATTTTATGGATTATATATTAGTATTTAATATAACATTTCAAATGTATTAATACTTAAGATTATTTTAATGTTTAATGGAATAATAATATCATTGAATTGAAAAAATAATTCTTTCTAATAATAAAATAATTAACTGAACTATCACTTATTATTTTATATTATTTAATTATTGATAAAATATTTATTTTAAACATATATTTATAGTTAAAATAATATATTCTATTCAATTAAATATTACTTAATGAAATTCAAAAAAATAAATTTAAATTTAATACTGGCTATGCCGAGAAATAAAAATAACATATATTAGCATATAAAATCATTTTTAAAATATAATTATAAGTATTAAAAATTTAAATTAATTTTTTAAATATTAATTAATATTATTAAAATATTTTCACCCCTTAATTACAGTTTTCTGGCTCCGCCTCTGTTTAAGGTATTCATTTTATTTGTAGCATAAATTGTTGGTTGTTTTGTGGTTGTTTTGAAAATGGTAGTTTTGTGGCTGTTTTGAAAATTGTTGTTCGGTGATGGCGGTTTGGATTTTGGGTCAAAAATGCCAAAATCAAAAATGACACATTTATGCCACAAAACCGCCACGTCCGAACGCAGCCAATGACTATAATGACATTTCATGAACTTTTATGAAAATATAGTGACATTTTTGTGATTTTCTTTTATTTTAATGAATTTCATGAATTAACCAAAAATATAGTGGCATTTTATGAAATTTGTCGCTTCTTTTTATATGCTCGACAGTGGTAGTCAATTGAGGGGAGCAAAAATTCAAACGAAAGTAGGACTCACAAGAAATGAGCCACACGAGCGGTGGTTGCTTGCACACGACGTTGCCGGCGGTGATGGTTTGAGACCAACGGCGCCTGCGTCAAACGGGGAGGGTATTGACAGTGTTTCTTTCTACATAGATGAAGCACACTATTGGGCGGCACGCAAGTGTTTTTTTTTTTTTTTTGTTGAATTGCATACAACAATGACCGATGGATTGGCCGATTGCAACAACAATGATGAAGTGATGACTCAGATGTTCTAATGTACAAATTTTGTAAAACATCTAATGTCTAGTTCTTATATACACATACACACACTTAACTAATAGTATAAAATTTTAATTTAACAAAACATATTCATTGTTGGTTTTGTTTGAAAAGCTCGAATCTAGATAAGTAGTAGTGTGAAAATTATGGTTGTGGGACTTATCTTTTTCAAATACATCAATTAGATGTTAACCATCTTTTCTTTTCTTTTCTTTTTCTTATGAGCCAATAAGTTGGAGTCTAGTCAAGTGACTACTTTCTAATTCTTGAAATCTAGTTCAGGGGTGCAAAGTAGGTTTCTAAGTCAGCTTAATCCAAACCTAAACCTAACCTTTTTATTAAACTAGTTCACGTGATTCAACCAAATTACTCGAACATATCGAATGTGTAACTCCAACCTGCACATGTTGTTCAGACCAACCCACATAACCTGCTAAGTTATTGATAAGAAAATAATCTAACTAACTAAAATTATGATTCTTAAATGAAAAAATTACATCCACACCCATGACGTTTGATGAAATTACATAACCCACTCACGAGGTTTCAAAAATTACTTTCTCTACTCATGTGGTCTCTCCTGTTTTACATCCGACAACTTTTCTAAGTGATGAAATGTCCAACACCGTGTCCATATGGGATTCTTATTCGCACTAGTATGGTGCACCTTAGTTTGTTCTTAGTTGGTTTACATTTATGTACTTTTTAACGTTTTGGTTTATTAGTTTACAGTTTACCTCTTGTACGATGATTTATGCACTCTTGAACGTATTTGAGATTTTTAATTTATGTAACATTTCTGGTTTGCCCTCTACTATTGTCCTTATTAAAGCAATGACAATGCCTGCTACTAATTAGCAATTACAGTTAGAACCTCATGCATTATAACATCAAAATGCATTACTTAATGTAACGCTAACACATACGGTAAATAAACTAACATACAATTTATATGCAACGGAATATTAACTAAATGAATCCTTAGTTAAACAACTAAATATAAACGTGCCTTAAGAAAAGATGACCTACCACTAAAAGACACAATTATAGTCAGATCATCTATAGCAATTACAGTAGATTTGATACCACTTTGTGGAGAAAAAAATGATGCCCACCACAAGACACAATTTCATTCAGAACACTCTGCTGAGACAGAGTGAACATGACCACTAAAAGACACTACTGTAGTCAGATCACTCTACACAAACATTAAAAACTAAATACCCCTCTATTACTATCCTTTATATTGCCAAGACTGATTCGAATTCGTTGAATTGACACCACATTGTATAGAAAGTAAATATGACCACTAAAAGACACAACTTTATTCAGATCACTGAACACAGACATTAAAAACTAACTACCCCTCTATTATTGTCCTTTATAAAGCCAACACTGATTTGAATTCATTAAATACCCCTCCCGCAGACCCGGGCTATCTTGCTCTCCCTTATAAATACCCCATTCCTTATCATTATTTCACGCAAAACATCCTTCCCTCTCTTTGGCAGTCGTGTGACATCCTGGTGATCTTCTTTTTCCCTCATATTTCCGTCTGACAATGTTTCTTCCATGTTTGTTATATCTTCATCACACACCATTATTTGATGAGTGGGGTTTTATTTTGCACCTACTACTTATGGTAGAACATTCCCTCTTATAATCACGAATGACATGGACTTCAATTTATTTAAATTCCTAGTGGAGTGCAGCCTGGACAAAGGTGATCAGTAGTTCCACGCCACTTCCATAATCTTTAGACAACTATTGTTTTAACATCCACAATCGTACTGGAGCCAGATGTTCGTCACAAATGATGAAGATCTGGGGCTAATGATAGAGAACTTTATCTCTAACAGTGACCCAATTGGTAGAATTCAACTAATGGTCGAATATGAACCAAAGGTTGATGGTTAGTGATGTTTATCATATGATAAAAATTTATTACCTTTGTACTTCATTGTATTTTGTAGCTTCTACTAAGTTAGGTCGTGCCTTAAGCAAGCACCCAAAAAATATAAGTTATAGTTTGTTGTGGCATTGTTGTCGTAACTATCTTCAATGTGCCTTAATCAAGCATATAATAATAGTCTTCCTTCGTTGTAAGAGTTGATATAATGATGGTTCCTGACACTTGTGTTACATAGTTACGACATTCTCCTAACATAGCAAGTCACTCGCAAGAGATGAAGGACCATCTGATTGACATATCCAATCAACTTCTACATTCAACTGCTTGAAACACATATACGATCTACTTGTGATGACCTAGAAAGGCTGGCTTCTCATTTTGCTGCATCCACATCCATGTAGACATCCACGTACCAGGTTACTGTTACCAACAACTTTTTGTACACTATGACTGTGTCCAGTACAAAAGTAACCATTTTAACCTAACATAATTACTTTTACCGACATGAATAGGGCGTACCAGATTACTGTTACTGACAACTTTTCATACACTATGATTGTGTCCAATACAAAAGTTACGGTTTTATCCTAACATAATTACTTCTACAGACATGACTAAGACATACCAGGTTCTTGTTACCGATAACTTTTTGTACATTATGATTGTGTCCAATACAAAAGTTACTATTTTAACCTAACATAATTACTTCTACCGACATGACTACGATGTACCAGCGTACTGTTACCAATAAGTAGCCCTCTATTATTGTCCATCTTAAACCAAAGGCTGATAATGTCGTTGAATTAGCCATTAGGCATGTCAGTGACCGTTACCCTGGTAGTATAAAAGAGAGTATGAGTGTCCCAACCAACTCATCCCTTGACTTCTTGCTCTTAAAATCTTTATACTTTCTTACTAAGTGAAATCTTCATATCTTACTCACCAAGATTAGAGAGGAAGTGTTCAAAACCATAAAAAGATCAGATTCTTGCATAGGTTACGGTACACTCTGATTTCAGTCATAAACTACTGTCAAATCATCACTTAGAATAGCACCCAAGAAGGAACTCTCACTCAAAGGAAAAAAAATCCAATAAAGGAAAGCAAGTCTGCACGACACCAAAAGCCTCCATATCCAAAGGTTCATCCTCTGAAAGTAAAGTCTCAACAAAGAAAAAGATCCCTGAGATTAGCATTCTAAGTAGTGCTCATCTTCTGACCGGTCGGAGGAAACAAATGTTCTTACAGACTTTGATGCATACTCTGATGTCTTCATACAAGAAAGGTCCAACAACGTCACTGACAATGATGAAGCCCTCTTTTATTACTCAATGCTACCTCCTACACAATATCCCTGGACCATTCAAAACTAGATGAACGCTTTAACTTCTGATGCAGAATCCTCAACAAGGAAGAAGATCCCTGAGATTATCATTCTAAGCAATGATTCCTCATCTTCTGACCATTCGGAGGGCAAAAATGTTCTTACCAACTTAGATTTAGACTTTTATGTCTTCAGACAAGAAGGTTCCAACGACATCACTGACAATGATGAAGCCTTCTTCAATGGTTACTCAACGCCAACTCCTAAACAATATCCCCGCACCATTCAAAACCAGATCAATGCTTTAACTTCTGATGCAAAATCCTTAATGAGGAAGAAGATCCCTGATATTATCATTCAAAGTAGTGATTCCTCATCTTTTGACTGGTCGGAGGGCACTGATGTTCTTACCAACAATGATAAAGCCCTCTCCAACGGTTCCTCGGATGATATAGGAGACACCATAGCGCTAATAGAGCGCACACACTCAAAATGGCTTCAAGACGTATCCAACTATTACTGGAAGAAGTTTGATTAATTAAAGGTGAGTATTCTTTGCCTATTAATGCATCTATCTTTACATTTGTACGTCACTATATTATGTAGCTCTTGCATTGCCAGATCGTGTCTTAAGCAAACACCAAAAAAATTGTAAGTAGTACTTATGTTTTGTGGCATAGTACGATAATAATAATTTTAAACTTGTTTACATTTTAATTACTCTTTCATTGAATTGAGACCATATTGCAGAGTGAGTTAATATGACCACTAAAATGCACACTAGGACCTACCACATTATAGAGTGAGCTAATTACTCTTTCGTTAAATTGTACACGGTACAAAAGTTACCGTTTTAGCCTTACATAATTACTTTTACTGGCATCACTAGGACGTACCATGTTACTGCAACCATTAACTTTTCATACACTATGACTGTATACGGTAAAAAAGTTACCGTTTTAACCTAACATAATTATTTTTGCTGGCATCACTAGGATGTACTATGTTACTGTTACCATTAACTTTTCGTATACTATGACTATATACAGTACAAAAGTTGTCATTGTAACCTAACATAATTACTGTTAATGATATCACTAGGACGTACCATGTTATTGTTCCCATTAACGTTTCATACACTATGACTATATACGTTACAAAATTTACCGTTTTCACTTTTCTAAACTATACACCATGGCCTCTATAAAATAAGTTCCTCCTCCAATTATCTTGCACATACTCACTTTCCTTCTTCTAATTATTTTCAATCTCTTTCATACTTGTTTTCTCCAAACACTCCCTCTTGTCATCTTCAAAGAAACCACCAACTAGTGCGGCATGGATTCTAATTCCGATTCTGACTATGATTATAGTCCAGCATTCAGCGTGGTATGTATTTTATGGTAAAACACTCGTACTATTGTTGATACTGTGTTTTTTGACCTTCTCTTAATGTTTCTTGTAGGAAAGTGATGAAACCACAAATGATAGCTAGGATGATTTTGATGAAGAAGTTCAGGGTAGACATGCACGGATGGATGAGTTCCTGCAACAGGACTTTAACAAACCACTTGTGGTCGACATGGGGTATTTGTTCTACACATATCAAACATCTGCTAATAAAAAAGATGCTAAGGATTCAGTAGACAGTGTTTGCCATCCTAACCACGTCGACAACATAATTTATAGTTCCTGAACAAGTGTATTCTTCTATTTCACGTGCGAGAGGTATGGGAAACCATGTATGCAAGACTAACCAGGTAACATCATTCGACGCAGGGCATTTGGATCGAAAAGATGTGGTTACCCTTTCACAATCAAGGGATATTACACACAATATGGGTGTATGTTAGTTGTGCACAATGGGTGGCATAATCATGACCTTACAGAGTGGACAAAGGGGCATTTTGTAGGTAAGCATCCAACCGAGGAGGAGTTTATGATCATTGATTAGAGAAGCTGAGGTGGTGCGCCACCTTCCATAATTTATTCAGAGCTTACGACAATTAACCCTGGCACATCCGTAAATAGGAAAGATATCTACAATAGGATATAAAAAACAAAGCTCGACAAGAGAAATGGTCGTTTGATGGTGTAAAATCTGTTGGCCAATCTAGTCGGAAACAAGTATTACTACGATTACATGACCGAGTCAACTAAGATACCTCATGTTGTATGCCATACATTTAATAGATATATTTTGTTGGTGTAATGTCAACTTGATATAACATGATTTTGGTCATCTTTTACATATTAGGTGATACCACTAGGCTTGGTTCTATCTTCTTTGCACACTCAATCTCACAAGAACTTCTGCATGCATTTCCGTATGTCATAGGCATAGACGCAACTTATAAGACAAACATCGCCAAGATGCCCCTGTAATTGAATGACACGTACGTGTGGGCTATTCAAAACTTAAGGCTGCTTCTTGGTCCCGGTAATTCCTCGACTTTCATTGTCAATAAATGTTGGGCACTGATGAATGCCTTGCAAGAGGTATTTTCATATTCACACCATAATCTATGTCGGCGGCACATTAGCAAAAACATCCAGGGAAAGGCAAAGAAGTACATGAGGCATAGAGGTAGGGCGGCAGCTGCGGTCAAAATATGGAATTCGGCTGTGTACTTAAACATAAAAGATGAGTACAACGACCAACTACAGGTATTCAAAGATACATACAGAAGCTATCCATGACTTATCACATACGTGTCAACAGTTTGGGAGAGGTACAAAGAAAGGTTTGTAGAGGCATCGGTCAAGAACGTGTTGCACTTAGGGAACACAACGACAAACAGGTAAGATTAATGATCTATTAATTTTAACTTATGCATCCCATGTAATAGAACTAACATGTTTACTTAAACAAGAGTGCTCACTCTGCTTTGAAGGCTAGACTAAAGAGCGCTAGACACACTTTGGATGTCATCTTCCCAAAAATTAATGACCATGTCTACACTCAAGTGAGAGAGTTGAAGGACTTCGAAGATGCACTGACAAAAGCGGAAATGAGCATAGAAAGGCTCATATTATTGATCTAATCGGCAAGGTTAGTTTCTTATGCTTAGATGAAATAGTCAAAGAGCTTGGTAGGGGGAATTACATTGGAATAGATAGCTCACTCTGTGGGTGTGATAAGGTGACCTCCCATGGACTACCATGAACATGTAGGCTAAACAACATGTTAGATAATGGTATCTTGTGTTCCATGAGAGATGTACACCATTTCTGGTACACTTTGAGCTGGAAGAATAACGAATCGGCAACACAAATGCTAGACTACAAAGAAACGAAGCAAATGAGGTGGCAAGCAATTGCTGCTAAGGTGGCACAGTTAGATGATCCAACACTGATGGCAAGATGTTATGTTCTCATCCACACTTTCATTCATCCGGATCTATTATGCGACTTAGGAGAACTACTTGAGCAGCAAGGGATTGGCGGACCTCTAGGGCCATCCAGATCAAACCGGCGGGAACCTTCGGCTTGGGAGCGTAACCACCCATGGGTAAGCCAATCCGAAGAAGCACCATCCACTAGAAGATCTTTTAACACAGGATCATCAGCTCCTGGACGCTTCATGTCTATGGATATATTTCAGTACGTTGGAGACTTCCAGGCCAGCCTATATCAGTATATCACTAGATATATTGATGTTTTGCCAGATGAAAATTGTCACTTTAGGGTGGTGGCGGATTACCTTTAATGTATCAAGATCGCTGGAAACAAATCCGCATGGCACTATTCACTAAAATGAAACACACCGAGTCAATAAATATTTGTATCAGAACATGTTCAATCTAATGTGATACAACGATATGCTAAGGGAGATTCATTACAATGGAGATGGCCCAGCACCTCCGGATAAATGGATGAGCATGAAAATGGACACCGTGATCGCTACACTTCTATAGTGATGTTCTACTCTGTTATATTCTGGAATGTCGGAAGTAGTACATACCTCCCTATCGAAGATCATAATAACCATGGTCATCCAAGGGGAGAGATCCACATAAAGAGTGTGCAAACACAGACAGTTTGTTAGGTTCTGTATGATTCAAGATTCACCACTACCCCCTGTCTACCCGCAATGGTTTTACTACAGAAATCCAAACACAGTTGGAACTTGGATTTATCCACTACGATCTAGGTTAGATAGGCGGCCCATAGAACTGCTGTAATAATTTAGACTCAAATGTCGTCTTGTAATATGTTATGTAACTTAGTTGTGATTCAAGATGTTCAATAAATGACTGTTAAACTGTTTAAAATGTCAATTTGTATTTTTTTTCAAGGAGAAAAGATCGCCCTAACACATTCCAACATATTCAAGATAGTTCGATGAAAAAAAAATTGTACTACCGTTAGTAAAAATTAATGACTATTAAAGTTGTTTCAGATGTCGATTTGATTTTATTTTTCAAGAAAAGAAGGCGGTCCAACACATTGCAACGTATTCTGGATAATTTGGCAAAAAAAAATTATACTACAGTTAGTAAAATTTAGTAAAAATCACTATTCATCAAGTATAAACCTATTTATTTAGATCACAATATGATATCAATATGGAAAAAAAAAGTTGCCCATATTTCATTACATGTTTAGATAATGAATGTGATTTAAAATAATTTTGTACTACAATGATTAGTAATTTTATACTACAAATAACAACCCCTATTTTAATATGTATAGTTTAACGAATTACACATAATATAATTACCAAACTCAAACCCAACACAATTACTAAACAAACAATCCAAATACGACTAATGTTTTTAATTGTGTCAAAAATTAAAACCTAAACCCACAAATTTCATTTTAAGTTCATGTAATCTTAATAGTCATGTTGAAATTGTCAGCCCTGATCCAATCACTTCTAAATTCCAAACCGCTACTTGGACTGACTGATCCCATATAAATGTCTGTACTATACCCACATGTAAAGGGTCTTAACTGCTCCTTCCAACCAGACCAATTGGGTAGATGTTTCGATAAAGAGTCCCGTGAAATGAGCTATAGCCAATTTTGAGTAGATACTTTACTCTAAAAACACTTGCTTCTTTAATAAGTAAAACAGCTTACAACTAATATTTGTAACCTTATAAGAAGAAAAAAAAGGAGTTAATCTGAAAAGTTTGACGAACCAAATTTTGCACATTTGGAGGGGCGTCTATATTTTACGAGAGAAATGTTTGCCATCAATAATTAATGGTCCACCACTAAATACATCCAAGTCTTGCAAGCTTCATGGAATATAGATCCGATTGGTAGGAACAGTCACGGACCTCTCAACTTGTAGGGCTCGAGTAAGCCATGAAACTCAAGACGATTGAGGAAATTATGCTCCAGAATGGAATTGGTAAACAGACAATCAGTGTTTCCGTCACAACAGAGATCCAAATCGTGACCCCGCGTTACAGTTACATTTATGTGTATATTTTACAACATTTGTTCTTCGAAAAATGAGTATCTGGAAACCTACTAATTGGCCCACAAAGCAGCACAAGAAAGCTCTGATGAGGAGATGAAAAGTGTTGCAACTCCTCGCCTTGTCAAAATATACCAAAAAGTTTCCTGGATTCGCTCCAGACCACCATCAAACGCAGCAGCAAACTTCACAGCAGGCAGACAGAATGTCTGCTACTATGCGTCATAATGTCCATTGTTAATATACAGCAACCCCCCCCCCCCCCCCCCCCCCCCCCCCCCCCCCCCCCCACCCCCCCCCCCCCCCCCCCCCCCCCAACCAATACTCCTCAGGTACCAAAAGAGGAGTCACACAACACAAGAGGACAGCAGAAGTCCTGAACAGCGTGTGCTTCATCTCCTTGCCCAACTTGTCTTTCCTCTGCCAAAACCTGTCACTGGAGCACATAATGTCCAGGAAACTAGAGGATGGCAATCCTCCTTACCTGATGTCTCAAGAATGTTTCAGCTCAAAAAATATACCACCCCGTTCAAGAAAATTGAGTCCATGAACGGAATCTTTAGAATCCTCAGGCTTGAAGAACTTGGCAGTGAACAATATGACTCTTCAGCCCACCTCGGCCAGCAATGCTTGACCACAAGTTTGTCACTAGAGTCCTAAATTGGCCTTTCCCAGCAATATTTTCCCATAGGCTGGGATTTGTCTCCACATGTTTGTCTGAACTCGAGACATCAACCATACTTAAGCTCATATTGTTATGGATTATGCAAAGTTTACCATTGAGGGGCACAAGAGCTGCAGCCTCCAAAGCCCGAGAACTGCCAAGGTGAAGCTTGCTGTCTATGAACTTGGTCCAAGAATCAGTTGAAGAATCATAAACCCTGATCTTGCACCCGTCCCTGCAATCAAGAGCATAAAGCTGCTCATTCATTGAGATGCTTGGGTTCCTCCACCCTGAAACCATCCCACCATTTATTGGTGCCCATGTGTTAATCCCTGGGTTATAAACCTCACTCATGACCTCACGGTGGGTGCCAAGACCCTTCAGGTACCATTTTCCATCATAGACCACACCAATAAACGGAACCATGGCAGTGCTCATATCAGAAATGAAGCTCCACCTATTCTTGCTCGGATCATAGACCTCAGCTGATCTCAAGGTCCTTGGAACCCCTTCACACTCCCCACCTGCAACATACAGACAATTGTTTATCACACAAGAGCCAAAAAAGTGGCGCTTGCGAAGCATGCCGGGAGCATGATGCCACTTATTAGTCCGTGCACTGTAAAATACAACCCTTCTCATGGATCCCCTCAAGGGATCCTTCCCCCCAAACAAATAGAGGTGCCACCCGCTTAGAACTGCACAGCCGAAGCCTAAGGCCTCAGAGTACTCTACAGGGACAGGTGGCAAGGGTTGCCAAAGTTGGTAGGTTGGATCAAAGGCATGCCATGAAATCTTTCCATCCCTGTCCCTTTTCATCACATATACCCATTCTTCAGCTATCCCGAGGCTCTTACGCCGAGAGTAGAAGAAATTTCCAGAGAGTAGGCGGTTCCATCTCTTACAGACAAGGCGAAGCTTTCTGTGCTCAACACGGGGAACTCTGACTAGGCAGTCAATGGCAAGCTCATCTGGCAGGCCAGGGAGTAGAGGTGGCTTAACTCGTGTCCTCTCACGACGTGAGTTTTTGTGCTTGTGGGCACGTGGATTGATATCAGGCTGGATACATATCTTGGATCCAGGAACAAATTTTCTTGCACCGGCAACGGTTTTCAGGCCTGCATCTACTTTACAGTAGCAAGATACAGAATCTACCTGCAAATGATGAAAAAGAATAAAAAAGAATTAACAACAGAAGTGAGGTATGTTGACAGACAATTCTACAATTGGTGAAGAACTTGGATGAACCGTGCAAAGGAACTACCCATGAGTGAGGTACCACAGAGATATGTGAAAAACTCGAATCATGTCTCCACTCCTCATAGACATAATACTACTATTTCTGCACTGGCACCTATTTACAAACTTTGTGTTCAAAACCAAACATCTTTCTTTTTATCTTATATGAATGAAACATCTCATCAGGGCCATTTACAGTTGTCTTCTTTTGAGTCATTTTGTAACGTGCACCTGCCCTCAGGGAAAGCACCCCCATAGTCCAGATGAGCCACAACACATCATCTCTGAAATGTTATCTACCAGGAATATTATATCCCCCAGCATGTCAAGCAGATCATCTTACTCAGCCCAAAACACCCGTATGTTCTTATCATAATTTCTGAACTTGAAATCTGCAGCCTAATACCTTCTTTACCATATGTGAAGCCTAGAGCATGATACTTTAACAGTTACAACCCGCATGAGTAATTTGCAGAAGATATTTGTTGAGCAAATAAAAAATCCATATCAAACAGCATATAAAGCAATCAAGAAGAGAAAGCTACTAAGAAAAGTATATAAGAGAAATACAAAAGAGAGAGAGAAAGAGAAAACTGTGTCAGCCCTCCTGTTTCACCTAAGATAGTTTCTAATTAACCAGTATAATATTTGCCAGCTGTTTCATCTAAGATAGTTTCTAATTAGCAAGTACTTTTGGAAAAACAAAAACATCACGGTGCAGCGGCAGAAGATCTATCTCCCTGCCCAGCCAGAGCGAGGCTTTAACTTAAAAGTTTATAAACCCCCTCAAGCAACATGAGAACTAGGTTCCACCAATAGAATGTATAAACAATGGCTTCTACCACTACCAGATACTAAGGCAGGCGACCTTTTTAGTCTTCAAACTACAAGCTTCAACCTTAGGGATGCCAGAAAGAAAGAAAACCGAGGTGCTATGAAGAGTCGCTGAATACTCAATAGTAAATCAATATCTACCATACAGTCATTGAACTAGAGAGCTCGCTGCAAGTAATAGAAGCTCATGTGTCAGACTCAAACAACAATCTGTCATGTGCTAGCCCCGGGAGCTGCAATAGGGTTGCTGAACCACTCGCAAAAATTACAAAACCAAACAACTAAGCCCAGTCAGAAGATGAAGCAGGCGAGAGATGAATATCAATACATTCAGAAACGAAACAGGCTCATTGCCGCTCCAGCAAAACAGGATCACTGTCGCGGCAGCATCAAAGACAAGGAATGGTTCAATCAACTCACTGGCCTAATCAAATATAGGTATGACAACAAAAGGAAACAAACCCAGAGAAGGCAAAGTTTTTCTAGAAACATAAGCTACACTACACAATTCTGCGGAACTTCTAATTTGCATGGAATTTCAAGGAGTAGCGGGACTGAATATGAAACCACAAGTTCTGATCTCATTGCCTCCGAAATAATCGTTCACCCGTTGTTTAAGTTAAAGAATCGGCTTATAGATAATCATCGGAAGTAGGGTAAACGAACAGAATTTGGTGGCAAGGGCGAGGAGGGTAGAGAAATTTACAAGAGGTGCTTGAAGTCGAACTCCGCTGGTCGCATTTGGTGAACTCTCAACACCCCTCTCCATCTCAGCCCGAAATCATGAATGGAAATGTGGTGCAGAGACGAAATTCGAACCGCTTATCACTAGTTACTACCCGGATGCAGTAAATGGTTAGATCGAACGAAATTCAACTCCCAAGTTATTCTGTGATCCAAAGAGAACCCTAAATCCCTTCCAGCAGCACAGGTGAGAGAAGGTTAGAGAAAGCCAAATGAGTGATTTTGTCTCTATCTCATGAAATGCAAACAGGGAGTAGTCGTAAGAGTGAGGAGACCACCGATTAACCCTGCAAACCACAGCTGCAAACCGTAAGCAGAGTGAATCGACCTCCCACCCTCCAAAACCGGCTAATCAATTAAGGTGCTTGCTCCGACCACCAGCAAATTTCTAGGGTCGTGACCTGCCAAGCTTAACAGCGACATCTATAACATGTGGCTTGGTTCTTGGAATTTTTTTTTTGAAAGAAATATATGTAAATATTATTAGGAAATAAGTTTTAGTACAAGTTCCGGCATGATATCCGGAGTCCATGATCCTGTTTGCTGCTGAGAATGGACATGGTTAGCAAGACTATCCGACCGAAAATTAACATCTCTAGGAATATAGAAGTAACAAACATAAAAAAAAAGACGCAGTTGATGCTAGAATTCTGTCTAGTATGGAAGTTGTTGATGGCAGTAAAGATATTGAGTCTCCATGTTGAAGATAGTGAACAATTGGTAGACAATCTGAGAGTATCCTACAGTGTCGGTATCAATGGGAGATTGCGATATTCAACCCGTGCTCAATTGCATAAGCCTCCGCATCATATATTAATAGTTTGGCCTTATCACCCTTGCATGCTGCTAGAAGGAGATTATTCTGTGAAGAAAGCACAGCAAGATAGCCTAGTCGATGTTGATTATCCAAACTTGCATCCACCGAAACTTCAATATAAGCAGGATGCTCATGACGATGTCGCTTCAAATCTGACTGAGCAAAAGTGGACAGATGTGAATCAGCTAAATATAAGTAACTTTCAGCTTGACACCAACAGTGGGTGAAATGATCCATATGGCCATGAGAAACTTGACACCGTGCAAACCATATATTCCAAAAGAAAGAAAGGTATTTGGCAATCAAATGTTTGGATTGGGAACTGCAAAAGTGAGAAAACCAGTGTTGGAAAGCTGTGTCTGATTGAATGTTGGGTGGCAAATCAAATCCAAAAGTCATCCATAGGGGTCGAATAACTGGGCACTGATATAGAGAATGTAACATTGTTTCAGGAGATTTGCAAAACCAACATTTAAAATCCATCTGTACCTTAATTCTATCTTTGATAGTAGTCTTGCATGGTAGCTTTGTGGTCAAAAGTTTCCAAGCCAGCATCTTGACACGCTGAGGAACATGCAGGACCCAAATCCTTTTAAAAACTGTATTATCCCGTTGAGATGTTGAAGTGGAAGGTTGATGCTGATTGCGCAAAGATAAGGCCGCTAGATATGCTGATTTAACCGTGAAGCTTTTGGTAGAGGATAATCCCCAGTACCAATGATCACCCAACTCAGAATCATCAGACAAAGGTTGTGGTAATGGAATGCGCAATTTATCCTTAACATCAGCAGGATCACACCATTGATTCAATAAGCTAATATTCTAAGAGTTGTGCGAGTCAATTAAGGTTGCAACAGAAGAGTATTGACGCACCAGCGGGGGAATGGAAAAAGGAAAGAGCTTACCTCTGGCTTAGAAGGAAGCCAACGTTCTAGAATGCTGGTGTGTTGACCATTAGCTATGGCTCTTCTTCCACCATACTCTACCAGATCACGGACACTTAGCAATGCTCTCCAAATTGGGCTAGCATTATAAGATGGTTTGATAACCTGCCATGTTGCATTGGACATGTATTTAGCATGATATAATTCAAATAAAAGGGTTTGGGGCTGAGAGATAATCCGCCATAGTTGTTTTGCCAAGAGTGCACGGTTGAAGCTCTGCAGTTCTCTAAAACCTATACCCCCTGAAGACTGAGGCATGCATAACTTGTCCAATTTGGTCCAATGAATGGTAGAACTGGATGCACTGCCACCCCACCAAAAATTATTAATCATCTGTTTGATTTTTTTAAGAATAGTGCGAGGTAATAGAATGATAGACATGGCATAGGTAGGAATTGCCTGAAGCACAGCCTTGACTAAGGACGTTCTTACTGTATGAGAAACCTTATTTGACCAACTTTGTATTCGCTTCATGACTCTGTCCTTTATGTAATTGAAAATTGAGCACCTATTTTTGCCAATGTTGCTAGGAAATCCAAGATATAATCCCAAATCAGAGACCTACCTAGTTTGAAGAAGCGTGGTAATATTGTCTTTGATCATTGGGGAAAGACCATGGGAGAGCATAACCGCTGATTTAGTCGTATTGATACACTTCCCAGATGCCGTTTTAAATTGATTGAGGATAAGGCCAAGGGCATGGGCATTTGTAGGAGTTGCTTCCCCAAATATGACGCAGTCATCCGCAAATAACAGATTGGTAATAGGGCGAGTCATCCCTGCAATATTGAAACCTTGAAATAGGCTAACATTAGCTGCTAAATGTAAAGAAGCAGATAAGACTTCCATGCAAATAATAAACAAAATGGGTGATAAGGGATCGCCTTGGCGTAAACCCCTCTGTGGAGTAAAGAACTGCCCAGGATATCCATTGATGAGCAATGACGTTTGAACAGAGGATATCCATTGGCGTAAACCCCTCGGCACTGATGAACAAGACCCAGGATGCTCACAGCGAGATTTCGACCATTCGCAAGGAGCACAAATCATTGTAGTTGCAATTGCAGCAACTTCTAGCACAACCTAGACAACCAGGTCAACTCCCGTCTCAAACTCAAACTAATCCAAGGGAGCATACGAATTCGGTCACCATCTTATCCAAGATCTCTAATAATGCCAAGTAGCCAAGAGGCTAAGTGTAGGGCGGGCCCTCCTCACGCATTGTTATTTTTCACATAGGGGAGTCTCTCTTTCTTTAAACTTTTAATTTTCCTTCCGTCCATTTAATTTTTATTAAGTTTAGGTCAAAAAAATACAATTCTTCTTTTCAGTTTGAACACTGGGGACAGTGTTCCTGCCCAGTGTAGGGCAGGGATCCCCCTTAAAAAAATTATTATTAAAAATAATAAGTATATGTTTATAAATAATGTGTATAAGTTGAGAGTTTTATCAATGTTTTACTAAGCTTTTTGCATGTCTTTGATCAAATGAGATTAGGGGAGAGTAAATGCTTGTTCTCTCAAGAGGTAAGTTTTCTAATGACTTTTAGATTCCTATTTTAACTTCTTGATTCTTTTTATTAACATGAGTACATGACCTTACTCATATTTTTATCTTTGATTTACTTTTGGGTAATATTTTTCTTTTCTTTCGAAATAGTTCAATTCTTTTGGGTGAATATCTTAAATAGGGATGATGTATAAAAAAACATGAAGAAGAAAAGAACGAAGAAAAAAAGAAAAAAAAATATTCTTCCAAGGGAAAAGCATTATATTCCTTGAGGTTGCATAAAATGCCTCAGAATTAAAGAACAAATGAGAGTTTTTTCTTTTATTTTTCTCCGAAATTCCCTGTTCTTCATGAAAAAAATTATGGTTGATTCAGAAACCCTTGAAAAATAGGGCTGAATCATGAAAGCCATTGATGAGAGTCTTGGCCACATTCAGAAACCCTTGAAAAATAGGGCTGAATGTTGGAAACCGGAAAAAGGAGAGATTACAAATCTCTTATGCAAAAATAGCCCAAAAGTTTTTTATCGGTTTTGAAAATTCTTTCTTTTATTTTTATACCAATCAGTATGTATTTGATAGATAAGGATGTTTAAGTGATGCTTATGAATTAGAGTCAGATAGTTGGAAATGCTTCTCTAATTGTCATTCTAAAATTTATCTGTTTTATGCATAAGCAGTTATTCTTTTCTAATTTAGTTTTGCTCGAGGACTAGCAAAAGGTAAGTGTAGAGTCTTGATAAGCCACAAACTTATCATATTTATATACTATAATTATAAAGATTATTAGTTTAAATAAGATTAAATAGTTAGTATTTATGTTATATTATGTATTGAAGTGTATTATTTGTTCAGGCTTATGTTTTTATATGATTTTCATGCAAGGCACACATTTCTAACCAAGAGACCGAAAGATGCCGGACATAGGGTCGGGTTTATTCTGCACGGCACAAGTATGGAGCAGAAAAGAGGCTTTGCCGGGCATAGTGCCGGGTACGTCCTATCCGACATAAGTGAAAAGTCGCCACGGTTGACCGAACGATGGCAGTTATTTACAGTTGACAATTCAACTGATGCCGGGTACGGTGCCGGACAGGTCCGGCACATGCAACGTTTCGCTTGGTGGTTTTGACTGTTAACGGTTACCCATATTTTACACGTGGTGCCGGATGACCTGGACCCGGCATGCCACCCGACACAAGGAGAAAATGATGCCTATAAATAGGTCGAAGGGCTGCACTTTTCCATACATTCCAACACTCCTATACACTTCAACATATTCTTTCCACCCCACTCACACTCCGATTTCACCTCCATTCCATGTGTTGGTGTCCAAGGAAGTTCTGCCCAATCATCCACGCGAAGAGAAGGAATATCCATTGGGTTAAGGCTATGACCATTTCCTTCTTCCTCTTGTGTTTTCTTCTTGCATTTTTGTGTAGATGGTTGAGTAGGATTCTTTGTTTTCTTTGGTTAGGGATGATTTTCCTTGTAAGACTCTTATGATTATCAATAAAAGTTTGTGAGTTTCAACTAAGATTTGGTTCCTAGTGTAGAGAGGAAAAGTTTGCTACTTGTTCTTCTTTGTCTTCAAAATTCTAAGAGAATTGGTTAAGGGATCTTAGTGGTCTTAAAGTTTGTTGTTCTATGGATGGGCAATAAGACATAAGATTGGAATTAACCTATTCTATTCTCCTCCTTCTTGTTAGCTTTTAGCAAGAGATTTGCTGGATTCGATAATGGTCTGAGAGTGATCTTGACATTTCGAACATGCCGGTGACGGAGTGTTTGTGTCCGGCACATTCAAAGTTCTTGAATGTGACATGCATCCTTTGTCCGGTAACCTATCCGACACATTCAAAAGTTGGTTAATTCGAAACTTGTCAACTTGGTTTTTGTGATCATACTTGTTCTTATGTTGATTATCATCCCGAGTCGAAGATATTTCATTGTAAATACCATTAGTTAGGATTTATAATTGGTTTATTTTAGTGTAGAATTGATATTTACATTTCCCCCTTGCTTTAGAATAGGCTATTTCCAGGATTATGACTGTTTTTCTATTAAGCCCCTTGGGTTCGATACTCTTGGTTGTAATCTACTCACACTATATTCCGACCGGGATTTTTGCTACCCACGGTAGAGTTGTAGGATTCTTTTATTCTTTTATTCATTTTGTACATCCTTTTCCTCTACAATTTTTCCAGTTAGCATTATTGTGAGCTGGTTGCTTATGTGGATGTGAAGGTCTGTATAGGTTTGTCGATCTCCTTGTGGTGTTTTGTCTTTGTCTTACTTTTGATGCATGAGAGATGTGGTTGTGTGATGCTTGACTTCTTGTGTGTACTAGACGATTATCATGAGCTCTCCTAGACAGGTGCCCGACTGGTTGAGAACATGTCATGAACTGAGTGTGCTTGCAACCTTGCGTGCTAAGCCACTCCTTTACCTGTTTATCTGAATCTCAAAGCTTAACAAACGTATTAAATATACAACACACGGTTTGCTATCATCAAAACTAAAGGATCTTGACTTAACATCATTCATGTCCAAGCTTACGCACAAAATATTACAAGGACCTTACCATTCTCTTACCTTTCTCCATTACCCTTTCAAAGACCCAATGCTCATCATCATACTCTCTTGATCACAAGAGATTTCAAAGCAACTTACACAATTGGTTAGTTCCATAAACAATCTAACTCACATATTCCTTAGGGCACACTGTTATACCCAAAATTTTGACCCCCTGGGTTAGGGTCTACGGGGTGCTGGTGTTGTGAGAGGCATTTTAATCAAGTAGTGAGGGATTCCGGCTCGATCGGCGCGTTCCATGGCATGGGGAACAGCTTCGTCATTTTCAGGGGCGTTTTGGTAATCTTTAAAGGCTCCTAAGACCTCCTATAAGCTTTCTCTCTCCTCCAAAGGATGCCCAAATCAGCTTGAAATGCTTTGATATTTTAACCCATGATAGAGGATGACATTCTAAGCATAATGGCGTTGGAATTTTGATTTTTCGAGTTTCCAATAATTTTCTAGCAATTTCTGACTGAATCTGACAAGAAATTCAATTTAAAAATATTCCAACATTTTAAAAATTCGGTTCCACCTCAGAAATTCATAATATCCATCCTTGACATGTGGTTAAAATTTCACAGCAAAATTCCTTTGGGAAGTCTTTTAATTAAAATACCAAAAATCTTACTTTTACTAGATTTTCTTTATCTTTAAGAAAGTCTATATAAGGGGATAGGTTTTTGGATAAAGGCAGAACCTCATATGCTCAAGAACCCTAGAGAGTCAGAAAACACAGCCTCCTCTCTCTCTCTCTCACGTTTTCCAACACCCGGCCACCCAAATCATACCGAAAATCCCCCGAAATCACCATCTAAACACGTTTTCCAATCCCCAAAGCACCAATAGTCATCAAAACCCCACAAAAACACCACCAAAACGTGAAGAACAGCAGAACAACCAACAACCAGAAGCTTGGTTCGAAATCCTTTCGGGTCTGCCATCAACGAAGCACTCGACGAATCCCGGTGTGAAGAATCATCTTGAATTCGAAGGTAAAACAGGTTACAACTCTACTTTTCTAATTCCCCACGACCTTATTAGCTCTCTGTCAAATTTTGGGTTCAAACTAACCTTCGTACGCTTCTGTATTGCTGTTTGTTTAAGCTTCTGTCCAATAACTTGTTTACCAAGTTTCGTGCTTAATTCGAATTCAAATTGAAAACTTTCAATCACTAACGTCTTGTACATCTTCAGGCTACACACCATAAAATTTGAGCCAAAAACACCTTCGGGAACAGCCTCAACGCCGCCGTCCGAGGGCGGTCCCACGGACGTCATGTCCGGGGTCCCGGACTCCCTGTCCGTAAGCTCGGACGCCCACGGACGGCGGCGGGATTTTTAAATTTTAAAAATTTAGGTTTTCTAATAATGTCCGGGCCCACGGACAGCCTGTCCGTGGCCCCGGACTTTACAATTTTCTGTTTTCTGTTTAATTCGACTTTTATTTTCATATAGGTTAACTGGGGTCCGTGGTCTCGGACATTAGGTCCGTGGCTACGGACGGAAACAAAATTTGACCTAATTCTGCCTCCGAAACCCTAGTTTAGGTAATTTTAATTTCCACTTTAATTTTCTGTCAAAAAACGTTAAAAAATAAAAAACAGAAGCGCACCTAGGTTAAAAACAACTTTGTAGAAAGCCGTAATTGAACCAAGTAGAGGAAAAACGACCTAGGAAGGGTAATGAAAGTAATTTGAACCCTAATTAAGTCGAATATCAAGCCCCCGAACCCGAACTCTCCTTTCCTAATTTGATCTAGGTTAAAATTAGGTGGCGACTCATAATAGGTTCCAGTGAGCTAGCTTAGGTTTTAATAATTGTTATATGACATAGTTATTAATCTTAGGCTATAAGTGGACCTAAAACCCGATTAGATCCCAATCAAGTTAATCCACATAGGATAGGGTTTAAAATCGAGGCTCACAGACTGGCGACTCTGCTGGGGAAACTTCTTAATATTAACTTGTTTAATTTTGAAAGAGGGCTTAACTTGAAAATGTTTATTTATGGCTTTATTTACTCTTTTGTTTACTTTCGTGCGCACTTTAATTTTTGCACCCTTGCATCATATGAGAGCGAGGGTCCACGCAAACCAATTCACCCCGGGACCCGTTTGAGGGTCCCCTGTCAGGGACTCACACCTTTTAGGTGATGTGAATAAGTGGGGGAAAAGAGGAGGGTGTCGTCTAACCACACCCCCTTAATACCTGGGCTTAGCCCCAAGCATTTTCCTGGCAGTACCCTTACCTAGCCCATTGTTTGGTCAGTCAAAGACCCGACCGTGGACGCACACCTTTAGGTGATGTGAAAAAGTGGGGAGCCCAAGGAGAATAGCGTGCAAGCCCTATTCCTTTGTGGTGACCTGGGCCGTGCCCCAAGCACCTCTCCGGATCGATCTGTACCCATTGGACTGAGTTATTTCGTGAGAACATTTGCATCACCTCCTTAGGTAGAACTTCTGTGTATGTGCTCCTTTTCTCCTGGGCCTCAGGCCCAATGTCTGAATCCATCCATCTCTTCTAGCCCAAATAAGACATTTTAAGGGTTTTCGTAGTCCAAATACTTCGACCACCAAAGCACAAAAAAAAATCCTTTTAAGCTGATTCTTGTTACAAGCCAGATTCTTGCAATCCACTCGTAAGACCAACAAATCTTGCAACCCAAAAGTGCAGTCCAAAGCAGACCCTCCCAAATTTTGGAGTCCGGCATTCATTACACACACTAATCTTCGGCCTGAGTTCCTAGTCTCACTCCCGCAATGCTGACTTATCTTTTTGCCTAAAAACAGGCAGCACCGCTCGCAGCTAGGATGTCGTCTGGAGTTAACGATCGGAGTGCTCAGCTCGCTGAGCTTGCGGATTTGATAGGGAAATTAGCTGAGTTAGAGTTTGTCCACAGGAGTGCTTTGGAAGAGCTAAGCTCAGGATTTGTGTCGGCTGCGAGAGAAGCGAGAGCTCTCATTCATGTACTCGGGGGAACCATCCCTTTAGATCTGGCCCCCGATGAGGACGGGATCGAGTCACCAGAGAACCAGGGACCGCAGCAAGAGCAGGCCGCACAGGTGCCCATTGTAGATCTGCAGCAGCCGCAGAGTCGGATTCTGAGAGTACTTCTAGGGGGTTAGTCCAACTTAAAGCCCCGCGGTTTCGCGGGCGGCATCTGGGGGCGTGTCCCGAACAGTTCTGTCGTTTCCACCTACTCCCGGGCCACTCCACAGATAATTGTCGTAATTTAAGGTCTAAAATTCTGTTATTGGCCCAAGAAGGAAAAATCCAGTTTGCAACCCCGGTACCGGAGCTTCCCCGCAAAGCCGAAAGGGAATTCACACCCATTGGTTGTCCTTTAAGCCAGGCCTTTGAGGAGCTGCAGGACGAAGGGCTAATACGGCCGCTCATTCCTCGCCATGGAGAGACGCGAAAGGGGAGTAGACTCAGTCAATTTTGCAGGTACCATCAGCTAGCAGGACATGATACCAATGATTGCAAAGTGCTGAGACATCGGATCCAGGACCTCATCGATCAGGGATATCAGCGTTTGGATGACCTCGAGACATCAGAATCCGAAGTTCAGTGTGCTGCCTTTACTGTTTTCTGGGATGACAAAAAGCCAACACGAGGGGCAGGACGGAAGCCCACATCCGCGGTCAGCTTTGTCCCAGCAAATGCTCACGTTACTCGGTCAGGCAAGCATTACGGATCACCTGAAAAGCCATCGCAAGGGGAAGAGCGAATGTCGTCTCCCCAGTGGCTGAAGAGATTCCAGGTGAGCGAGAACTGCTTCAAAAGTTGAAGGCAACAACCATCCCCATGGCCATCTGGTCTTTGCTTACAATCTCGCCAGAGCACCGACGGGCCATTGCCAAACATTTGGGCGGGCCAGAGGAAAGTTTAGCCCCGGAAAGGATGGTCGCGGCTCTTTGGCAAAAGCAGAGGAGGAGATCAGTTTTCACGATAGCGAGATCTCCGAGCACTCGGGAAAAGCATTGTATATTACTGTTTGGTGCGGGGCCTTCAAGGTGCCAAAGGTCCTCATTGACGGGAGCGGGAGACGTTAGCATCTGTCCTCTGAAAGTGGCAGAGGGTATGGGTTACGACAAGTTTGAGTCGTGCCAAATAGTGTTACGAGGGTATGATGATAACCCAAGACATGTCTTCGGCCTATTGGATCTTCCACTCAAGTTCGGGACGGTTGTTCATCCAGTGAAGTTCTTGGTTCTGCAAATTCCCCATTCTTTCAACCTGATTCTGGGGCGGGATTTCCTTCAAGATTTGAAGGCCGTCCCCTCTACGGTGCATCAATGCTTGAAGTTCAAAAGGGATGGGAAGGTTCATATCGTTGGAGGTGAACCGCATCAGAAGGAGTTGCCTGTCTGCATGGTTGAAGAGGAGGGTTCGTCCCATCTGAGCAGGTTCAGTGTTGTACCAGAGCAGTCCGATCCAACTTCTCTTCAGAAACTTAAGGTTGGACCGGGGAAGGTTATCATGGAGAGGTACGGTTATCAAGAGGGTAAGGGCCTCGGCAAGAATCTCCAAGGAATCCCTGACATTCTATCTCCAGCAGTGAATCCTGGTCGTCAAGGACTTGGTGCGTTAGCGGACCCAACTTTCATTTCAGCAATTGAACTATCATCTTTATTCATGTGTTCGTGTTCCTCATGTTTACAGGGTACAGTAAGAGCAGCGAAGGAGGAAGCGATGCCTGATTGGATGTTCCTCGAAGAGTAGATCGTAGATTAGGGGTAGTTAGTCATTTACTTCCGCTTTGGGATCATTAGGAGTCATTATTATTTTCCTTTGGCTGTTCTACATAGCCTCTTTCTTTCCGTAGTTAGTTTAGTTGTCTCTCCCATTTAGTTGGTACTCAATGTCGTTGTTACTTCTTTTGGTTATCAATAAAATTTCTTCTTTGATTCGTGTTCTAATGAGTATATTTCCGTTCATGTGCTGAAAAAGGAAAAAAACTCTCTCTTAAAGCATGTCTGCAAACATATAAGAGTAAGAACCTTCATTTTTTTCACGAAACCCCCTGTACAAAACCGCCTTCCCATCCACACACTCGCCACCTCCCCCACAGCCATCCCACATGTCACAGCGTTCCGTCATTTCTACCATTTCACCAAAAACAAAGCTGCTGCCGCCAAAGCAAAAAAAAATCACCCAACAATCACTCCATCACCACTCACCACCATTGTTCGCCACCACGCATGCAATCATCCTCCACAAAATAACTTGGGCATTTTAAGGTTTGTTAAGTAAACCCCGCAACAGTAATGGGGGCAATCTGAGTTAGGGAATGATAATGTTTATTTCTTTTGTTTAAATGTGCAAACAAGTCTCTGAGTGTACACTTCGTGAGAGTACCTTGAGCGGTAAAACCAAGAGCGAAAGAGCGTGTCATTTTTACACGACTCCGGAGAGGTCGCATTCAAAGGTGAGGTAAACAGCATGACTTCGACCGAAGGAGATAATTTGTAAATTTACGTTTAAACCTATGAAAAGTAACAAAGAACAGATACACAACTATTAGGGATGACGAAGCACCTAGGTATAGCACCACACAGCCAAAAAGCTTGTGAACCCTGACATTACACCCTAGGCATCCCCGCTGAGCTTTTCATATATGACCTCTTTTACAACACTACAAGCTCCACAAATAAGCCAGCCAGTGATGAATAACCGACCCGGTGACCAAAGGAAGCAAGGAGCCCGACTTCCGAACAACAACTTCACAAGTCCAAAGAAGCAAAGTTGCTACCAGCATGACGAAGCGATCCGCAAATGGTCCTAAAGTGACACAGGATCCAAACGAGCTAACATCAAGAACAACTCTCAAAGTTCAAAACCGGGAAACACAAGAACCCCGAAGGAAAGGAGATTCAAGGAAGGCGAACTTGAAAAGCCTCGAAGAAATCCAAAATCGGAAAAAAGAAAAAGGATGCAAGGAACAATCAAAAGTTCCAAGTCCCAAGTTCATAAGCGAAGTCATCACGAAGTAGCCAAATGACTTCAAGGCGGAGAAGATAAGTCCGAGAGACGGTGCAAGTTGCGGCTTTGGTCATCCTTAAAGCTCCACATATCCTAAACATTCCTCCATTATCCTGTTGTCATTCATCACACCCCATGGCCACGTTATAAGCTCAAAAGACTTCCGACTTAGTAGTTGTGTATCCAATCGAGTGAAAGTAACAGGTTGAACACGTAAATCTAACAAATGTCAAACTCAATGGTTGAGAAGTTGTGCTCGTAAGTGAGAAACGAGTGCAAACACCAAACACGTCGAGTGTAGGTTAAGAAGCACCACGTCAAAACATAAGCCCTGACCCTGTGAGGACGAGACTTGTTTGCACGTTTAGCCAAAGAAAATACTGGGGGCAATCGATTGTTCCGATCGATCGCCATGAACTCTAACTCAGGTTGCCTTAAGAAAGAATACTGGGGGCAATTGTTGGTTCCAACAATTGCAACAACGACACCGATGGAGGCCCAAAAGTCCAAAACCCAAAGGTTCAAACCATTCTCACATCCAAACATTCACAGGCCCGTCCTAAGCCCTACCTCCACATCCAAACATCACACAGGCCCGTCCTAAGCCCTATCTCCACATCCAAACATTCACAGGCCCGTCCTAAGCCCTTCCTCCACATCAAATTCCCACAGGCCCGTCTTAAGCCCTACCTTCACACCCAAACATCCGTAGGCCCATCTTGAGCCCTATTATCTCCAGACTTGACGTAAACCCTAATCCTTCTACAGCCATTTAGACCCATCATACATTTTACTCACTTTCACTTAGAACCATCCTTAGGCTCGTCATAAGACCTAGATCCATCCTTAGGCTCGTCATAAGACCTAGAACCATCCTTAGGCTCGGCATAAGACCTAGATCCAACCCTTAGGCTCGTCATAAGACCTAGTTGCATACCCTTAGGCTCGTCATAAGACCTAGATCCAATCCTTAGGCTCGTCATAAGACCTAGTTGCATTCCCTTAGGCTCATAGTAAGACCTAGTGTTACCCTTTAGCTTACCCGCTCTTATCAAACACATTGCATTCATCACATTCATATAGGCTCGTCATAAGACCTAGTTGCATTATCCAGGCGCGTCACAAGACCTGGCGACAGAAAAGTTGGCGAGGTGATGGCAATAAATCCTCCTTTTGCGATGTCAACTTATTTTCGGGATCAACGAATGGTGGGCAAAGGCAATAAGTCCCCAAGGTTTTTACCAGGAGTTATCCCTGCACATCGGCTTGGGGGGCGATGGCAATAAGTCCACATTGGGTCCAGCCAGGAGCATTGGCACGGGTTTCGGTCCCTAGAAGCATCCGAGCATCATCAGCATCATCAGCATTATCATCGGCATCATCAACATCATCAATCATTAGCATCATCAACATTTCAGCATTCTTGCATTTGCATACCACCCAGTTATCATCATTATAGGTAGTCAACGCCTTAGAATCGCTTGACATTATCTCATTTCCACATTTTAGGTTGTCAACGCCTTAGAATCGCTTGACATTACTTCATTTCACTTTACTTATAGGTAGTCAACGCCTTAGAATAGCTTGACATCATCTCAATCGTCACAGGCAGTCAACACCTTAGAACAGTTTGACATCATATCATCATTATAGGTAGTCAACGCCTTAGAATTGCTTGACATTACTTCATTTTACTTATAGGTAGTCAACGCCTTAGAACCGCTTGACATTATTCCGTTTTCGTCACCTAGGTAGTCAGCGCCTTAGAATAGCTTGACACATTTTCACTTATAGGTAGTCAGCACCTTAGAATAGCTCGACAGCGTTTTTGTTGCTTAGGTAGTCAGCGCCTCCGAATAGCTGCACGCAATCAACGCGGGTTCGCACAACATGGAGAATTTCGTGAGGTCCAAAATTTTGGGGCATCACTCAAGCATCAACCAGACTTTTCACATTCACTACAAAGTCTAGTTGACGGGGGGCAATCTGTTATACCCAAAATTTTAACCCCCTGGGTTAGGGTCTACGGGGTGCTGGTGTTGTGAGAGGAATTTTAATCAAGTAGTGAGGGATTCCGGCTCGATCGGCGCGTTCCATGGCATGGGGAACAACTTCGTCATTTTCAGGGGCGTTTTGGTAATCTTTAAAGGCTCCTAAGACCTCCTATAAGCTTTCTCTCTCCTCCAAAGGATGCCCAAATCAGCTTGAAATGCTTTGATATTTTAACCCATGATAGAGGATGACATTCTGAGCATAATGGCGTTGGAATTTTGATTTTTCGAGTTTCTAATAATTTTCTAGCAATTTCTGACTGAATCTGACAAGAAATTCAATTTAAAAATATTCCAACATTTAAAAAATTCAGTTCCACCTCAGAAAATTCATAATATCCATTCTTGACATGTGGTTAATATGTCACAGCAAAATTCCTTTGGGAAGTCTTTTAATTAAAATACCAAAAAAAATCTTACTTTTACTAGATTTTGTTTATCTTTAAGAAAGTCTATATAAGGGGATAGGTTTTTGGATAAAGGCAGAACCTCATATGCTCAAGAACCCTAGAGAGTCAGAAAACACAGCCTCCTCTCTCTCTTTCACGTTTTCCAACACCCGGCCACCCAAATCATACCGAAAATCCCCCGAAATCACCATCTAAACACGTTTTCCAATCCCCAAAGCACCAATAGTCATCAAAACCCCACAAAAACACCACCAAAACGTGAAGAACAGCAGAAACAACCAACAACCAGAAGCTTGGTTCGAAATCCTTTCGGGTCTGCCATCAACGGAGCACTCGACGAATCCCAGTGTGAAGAATCATCTTGAATTCGAAGGTAAAACAGGTTACAACTCTACTTTTCTAATTCCCCACGACCTTATTAGCTCTCTGTCAAATTTTGGGTTCAAACTAACCTTCGTACGCTTCTGTATTGCTGTTTGTTTAAGCTTCTGTCCAATAACTTGTTTACCAAGTTTCGTGCTTAATTCGAATTCAAATTGAAAACTTTCAATCACTAACGTCTTGTACATCCTTCAGGCTACACACCCATAAAATTTGAGCCAAAAACACCTTCGGGAACAGCCTCAACGCCGCCGTCCGAGGGCGGTCCGCACTCATGGACGTCATGTCCGGGGTCCCGGACTCCCTGTCCGTAAGCTCGGACGCCCACGGACGGCGGCGGGATTTTTAAATTTTAAAAATTTAGGTTTTCTAATAATGTCCGGGCCCACGGATAGCCTGTCCGTGGCCCCGGACTTTACAATTTTCTGTTTTCTGTTTAATTCGACTTTTATTTTCATATAGGTTAACTGGGGTCCGTGGTCTCGGACATTAGGTCCGTGGCTACGGACGGAAACAAAATTTGACCTAATTCTGCCTCCGAACCCCTAGTTTAGGTAATTTTAATTTCCACTTTAATTTTCTGTCAAAAAACGTTAAAAAATAAAAAAAACAGAAGCGCGCACCTAGGTTAAAAACAACTTTGTAGAATGCCGTAATTGAACCAAGTAGAGGAAAAACGACCTAGGAAGGGTAATGAAAGTAATTTGAACCCTAATTAAGTCGAATATCAAGCCCCCGAACCCGAACTCTCCTTTCCTAATTTGATCTAGGTTAAAATTAGGTGGCGACTCGTAATAGGTTCCAGTGAGCTAGCTTAGGTTTTAATAATTATTGTTATATGACATAGTTATTAATCTTAGGCTATAAGTGGACCTAAAACCCGATTAGATCCCAATCAAGTTAATCCACATAAGATAGGGTTTAAAATCGAGGCTCACACACACACAAGAGTAGAGTTAGGTTTACCTTTTTGGATGACCTAGCTTGGTCCAAGATCTTGTCCTCTAGCTCAAGTTCTAATGTGTTCCCCAGTGTCTGGGGAAATCATACAACATTCAAGCAGCGACACTCAATCAAAGACCATACGACATTGCTCAAGGATAATGCAAGAATGTACACTTCTTTTTTCTTCTAAAAAATAGCACTCAGACACATTAGACATTCTACTCATTTCCAAACCTTTATACATACTTATTTAATGTCATTAAAGTTTTAAAACTACAATAACAACTTCAAGAACATAAAACCCAAATTTTTAGTTCATTTTTTGCCATAAAAGACCATGGGGAGAACTTAAAATTTATCTTTCACCAAAACCAACATTAAGTAGTTCAAACATAAGGTTTCAACATAATATTAAGCTTTAATGAAGGACTTCAACTTAAAAATGTGTTTAAGAGTGTGAAATAAAAAAAGCCTACCAGTTGTGAATAGTAACAATGGTGGAGATCTCTAGCTTAAAATGAAGCTTTGGAGAAGATGGGAGAGTATTTAGTTACAAACCACCATTAATAACCAACAACTTGGTGTATTAAGGGAGAAATTTGGATAAAAGGAGGTAGGAACAACTTCATTTTTTCTTGCAGAGGAGGGAGGTTGGGAAGGAATAAAACGTGAGAAGGAAATGAGAAAGGATAGAAAGAATTGTCGTTTATTAAGTTGGAAGGTGACTAACAAGTACATGTTTTGGTCATTTTAGGCGAAAATTAACTTTAAGTCTTTAAAACTTCAAACTTAACCAAAACATGACATTTATTTTCAGCTTAAAAGTCTCTAGTTATAATCATCTTTTAAGGTTGAAGTATTTCAAACCACTCAAAAATACCAAAAATGCCCCTTGAGGCTAAAATGTTAAGCTAATTTCTTTATAACTCTTGAGCTCTTGCTCTATAAATACTCTTTAACACTTTTTTAAGCACATGATTGAGGTTTAGATCAATAATACTATCCTTATCAAATTAGGGCATTTAATTTATATTGAGGGTATTTATTTTATATAATAGGTTAATCAGTCTGAAAAATGCAATACCATTACCAAAGCGAAACTAGATACTTTTAATTGTTTGGTTAACCAGGCGTAAAAATAGGTACGGTTAACCGGGAAACAAGTATCATTAAACACGGTTCCGATTTGGTTTCATGGTTTCAGAATTTTTCGGGTAGCCTTATTGTCTTCCTTGATATACTCGTGTGACTACAACTTTTTTTATAGTCTATGAAAACGATTAATATATAATTCATCTACCCTTTTTTCTCTATATTTTTTTATAACTTTAACTAATGACTAAGAGTAGTTACTAACTGTTTCCTAGAAAAATGACAGAGTCTAATTAATTTTGTAACTAACCAAATAGAATGAAACTACAGATGGATTGAGTCATCTTGTTTTTTTTGTTGAAACTGTTTTCAGCTATCTGCTTTAAAAAAATCATTTTTAGCTATAGATCCGTGGAGTTGGAGGTATTTTTGTACTTTGCCAAAAGAATTATAAAAGAATAAATTTTTTATATGTGAACATATTATCAGTTGATATAAATTTAGTTTTAGTATATAATAGCGCTATACACCTTTTTATGTTAGGAGTAAGCTATGCGATAATGATAGCTTGTTGAAAGAAACATCAGTTTATTATAGAAAGCCTTCATATATTACCCTGTCAACATATAATAGGGAAAGTTAAAAAAACTTATAGCTTGTCAACAAGGTGTAGCATTTGAAAAAACTACCATTTAAAGTGGTTGCTAGAAGTCAACAACAAGCTAAGAGTGTAGATATTTTCTAGCTGAAGTGTGGAAGAACTACTCAAAGTGGAATTATTCAACCTACCCTGAAGAAAGCAATATGAGTGTGTTGTTAGAAGTCAGTTAGAACTTACATGAATCAAGTTTATATAGCTTGTTTTAACGATATACTATTTAATTATGTTAATAGTGGACACCAAGAAGGAGAAGGAAAGCTTTTAGTGTAAATGAATAAATTCAGTCTTGAAAAAAATCCATTTTTTATGAAAGTGTTAATTTCAAAATTTAATACAAACTAATATTAGTTAATGTGTTAGTTTCCAATTAGTTTTATCCATATATTATAGACATTTAGTAGTTTATATGTTTATTAATTAGCTAGATTTTTTTTCCTGTTTTTCAATTTACTTTCTTTTTTAAACATGTCTCTTCCATCCAGGCTTCAAGTCTTCACCCACCACTCACCCCTAACCACCATTAAATTCTAATGTCTTCACCCATGATTAGATGCAACAGTTGGCTTTTATTTATTAAGTGTATGCTTATTTGGGTGAAAACAAATCCTTTAGGGGTTGAGAGACTACCACTAAGCATTCTTCAACCTCATTTTAACTTGTTATCTTTACAGACTTTGGCATGTCCTAAAAATGTATTTATTTGTTAAATTTCTTCTCTTTGGTGTGAAACTATTTGATACAGATGTAGGTAACTTAATTCATTGCCAGGAAGAGACCGATTCACCGCTACAATATTTTCTTCCCCAATTATGTGTGATTCTAAAGTTAGCAAGCACAGTTATAATTGTTGAAGTTGAAGGATTCACTACAATGGCAACAAGAGATTAACACAACACAAGTACTGGTAAAAGTATAATTAGGAAGAGATAGTTTAAGTGTTACGCGAAGCACAATTGGTAGGGGAATGATTCAAAATATCATATAAGATGCACATGTTGTTGAAGGCGCACACAATAATATGGTAATGATGAGCCTGTATCAACCATCCATTCTTTTTATTTACAATTACCTTATAACTCTAATGGGACACCTAATGATGATGGTGATGATGATGATGGTGATGATGATGGTGGTAATGGTGGTGGTGATGATGGTGATGAAAAAGATGGTGAGGATGATGGTGATGATGAAACACCATAACCTTTTTCAAAAACATGTCACATAGTGAAGGATGTTGGTTCTTGTTCTTTAAGATCACACTTGGATCCTACAGAGATGTGATAAGAGAAATATAATGACTTGTTTTATTTTATTAAGATATTTAGATCGTTGTTTCACTATTCAATGTCACTTACCTTTTAAATTTTGATGTAGGTTTAAGCACTCAAAAGTTTCACAACAAGTTTTAAGTGTAATCTAGCGACATTATAATGATTAATGGTTTTGTTGGTCTGAGACTCAATGACTTGTAAAAGATCAATTGTTTCATGCTTTCAAGGTTAATAATGTAAAATTTCTTTTCATATAATTCAGAATTATTTAAAACAACATTGATCTACTGTAATTTATATTTGTACATTGATTACAAATAATGCATTGTATGAAAAGTATACAAGGGATCATACAACAGATGAAAAAGCTCGTTTGGGGTTCGATTGAACAAGAACTACACATCGACTGAATGACATAGATACAAGACACATAGTAGGAGTCATTACAATCCTCCAAAATGGATGTCAACAGAAACTTTTAGGAGGTTGATAGAAAAATCCCTGGATCCACTGTATGGGTTTTATATCCTTCCAAGCCTGGCTGAACTATGGTATGCTTCGTATTATGCCAGGTAATCATTTTTTTTATCTTGTTAATTTAGAATTGTTTCAAATCAAATTGTTATTGTATGATAATTTGATTTTGTAGACTAGATAAAATAATGGGCCGGGTTCTTCCAAGTGCCCCCGAACTCTAGTAAGAAACACAAGATGGATAAATTATACCATAATTGATATTTGCACTAAATTTATGAATTACTAAAAGGCAATAGAGATTATGATAACTATCTTTTACAAATTGATATTGTCACTAAATTTAGGAATTGTTATAAGTTAAAATAGATTATGGTAACTCTCTCTTTTGTTCTAAATTAGGAACTGCTATAATTTTGGTACATTTAGCATTCCATTCTTTAATGACCTATGAAATACCCCGAAAAGATGACTTGGCAATTATGGACGAATGTTCTAGGAGTTAGTATATCTTTCAGAGAGAAGGGTAGCTATGTTGAGATATCTTCTAGAAGAGAGGGTAGTGTTGCTTTCCGGAAGAGTTTTCTAGAAAAATTACCAGAATAGTTGTTAGTAGCATAGTGGGACCCATAAGTCGTAATTTTACCACCACCTACATTTGGTGTCTTTTCTTATTGCACCCTAATATTATCCTATTAAAATATGTTTTGTGTCTAAGTTAGTGATTACCTCGAATTACCTATGTTTGAAGTAATCTTATGTTTACCACATATACCACCGTCAAAGACCTGAAGTTAAGTTTCTATATAAACCATTGCTATTCACTTGTACCTAAATTATAGCTATGGTAACTCACTTAGAAGTTAGAAGAACCTAAACTAAAAGCGAGTTACAATTAGATAAGAAAATGAAGTTGATAACACGAGTATCGTGTGAATGTGCGGGTTGAATTACTAAAAGGAGATTGTCCTATAGAGAGGAAAGTAAGTTTATTAGGTAAGTTGTTATGTTCACCAAGTGTGTGTGTTTTAGAGATGATTGTTGTTTATGATTTGTGATTGTATATTGGGATTGGATATGGATACTTGGGTGAGTTGGTATACTCTGTTTTGAAAGAAGTTTCTGTGGTACAGTTATGAAAGTGGAACTTGAGATTCTTGATGTGGTTAAATGGTATTTTTTTTGTTTTGGTTATGATCTCTCTATGTGAAGAAAATTGATTTTGTCACGTCTCCTTGTTGAATGTTCAGTTGAATGTACTTTGGAAAGTATAAACTCTTACACTGAAACTGCACCACTACCAATGATTTGTGGTGAAGTCACTATGATCTACTCCTTTAGGTCTTTGGGCCTTCTGGCGGGTGTGCACACTTAAGCACATAGGGTGAGGGAGAAAGGATCGTGGACCTTAATTGTGTCCTTCGTCTTCAGTCCGGTTGCCTGCGGGAACTCCAGGGGGCATGGGACTTAGAGCCCTAGTCTTCAGACCGATTGATCACTTGAGATTGGATGTTTGTTGATTGTTGGAAATATTGGTTGATCTTACTTGGTTGTTAAAAGTGATTCTTGTGGAACGGTTATTGGTTGGAATATGGTGAAAGATGTATAAGTTGTGGTATTGCTATCTTTATCATAGTAATGAATCTGTATAGTGGAATTTATGATGGTTAGTATACTGATGAAAGTGTGTAATCTTGGTGTTAATTCAGCTATGCTACTGTACAAATTATCATGCCAAAAAAGTTTCCAAACAAAATGAATTTTACAAGGTGAAGTAATGACTTACTCAGTTTATCTAGTTTGTGCAACCCCTTTCCATGTTTCTTTGGATTTATGGTTGCGGGATGAAGTTAAAGCATCGGGACTTGGGATGGGGCGCGACGACCTATATTAGAGTTATGAGTTGTATCATGTAAATAATTCTGGCTAAGTCTAGGAACCCGTTGAAAGATTGTTTCAAAAAAGGCTATGGGGAACTGGAGGATTTTCCGCAAGTCTGTTACCGGAAGAATTCCCCCTTATGTAAACTTGCACTGAATGTGTAAATTATAGTTTATTAATATAAAACATGTTTATGGATAATCAGGAGGATGAGTTTATAGCCTTAACACTTACATTAAGCAGGTATGGTGGTAATACCACGAATAGATTTAATTTGATTTCTGCTGCAAAGTTAACAAAGATACTTAAGTATATATTGGTAGGAAAATTGGGGTGCTACAAGTTGGTATGAGAGTAGTGGTTAAATAATTTAAAGTGAGGAAGTAGGCGTGAAAACTTGAATAAGCCACACGGGATGGGATGTGTGATTATCTTTATGTATTTATCCGAACTGCTTGTCTATGTTTATATTTATGGATAACTTAAGTGAATATGAATATGTTGGTATATATAGTGAGAAGAGTTGATATTCAAAAGTAGATTTATAGAGATGGCAAACAATGCTCAACTTAGGCAGTTGCGAGAGCTGGCCCTTAGCATGGGGCAGATCTTGCAAAGGCATGAGCAGAGAGAGAGAATATTGCAATAGATTACCCTAAGAAGTTGGCTAGTATGAAGCCAGGTTCTTTTTCAGGTGAGGAAGATCTAGTAATTCTAGAAGACTGGATTAGAGAGTTCGATAAGATCTTTGATGTAGTTACCTACCTAATTGAGAGAAAAGTTAGTGAAGCAATATACCATTTTAAGGGTGAGGCTGATTTGTGTGGAATGCTCAAAAAGACATGTTGATGGTTGAGCCAAATTTCGATTGGGAAGCTCTCAAAGATGCCATGAGAAGAAGATTTTACCCAAAACATGTTAGAATGCAGAAATATCAGGAATTTTCTGAATTAAGATAGTTATTCATGAGTGTGAAGGACTGTCACACCAAATTTCTTGAATTGGCTCGGTTTGATCCGAATATGGTTCTAGATGAAGCTTAAAAGGTACAAAGATTTATTAGGGGCTGAATTGGAGTCTACAAGAAGCACTCGGTGTGTTGACTATTCCTACGCTGCAAGAGGGTTATGGTAAATCCACGAATTTGTATCGTGTGCAGCAGAAGAGGAAAGAAAGTCAGTATGGGCATAAAGGAAAATTGAAATTAAAGATGACAATCGAGAAAATGAAGAGTATTCTTAGAAGGTTGGTCAGGAGAAGAAGTTTAAGAGTAATTCATAGGGGAGTCTGAGATTTCAGAGTAGTCAGAGACGAAGACAATTTTCTTCTGAACAGTATGTGCTCGGAAGGAATCGGGGTAGGAAAGAAAGAGAATATATGTGTAAGAGGTGTGGAAAGAATCATCCGGGGGTGGACTGTGAAGGTGAGAAGGTGAGATGTTATGCTTGTGGGAAACTCAGTCATAGATCCTTTGAGTGCTACCGGAATAACCCTGGTGGTAGCTATCAAGGATTTGGAAAGTGGAAATGGTGGTGGCAGTAAGACTTATAATCCACAAGAGAGTCAAAGGGGGAGTACAAACCAACCTCAAAGGAATTTCGCTCAATTTGGTGGATGCCGTTTGAATATAGGGAAAGTAAAAATCAAGGGAATGGTTAAGGAAATACTGGAGGGAGTAGTTACAAGAAGCACCGTCATATCAATGAGATGAACAAGACTGGGGCTGAACATGAGGGAAATGTTATTACAAGTATTTTCCTAGTCTGGGGTATTTATGCTAATATCTTGTTTGATTTTGGGGCATCATTTTCGTTTGTTTCATCTACAGTTGTAAAGAGAGTGAGTGTGGAAGCAGATGCTCCTATATCTTTAGTCGTGTCTAAGTGGGACAGTGCGAAAGAATGTTTAAAGGTGTGAATGTCAATATTTGTGGATGTGATTTTAAAATTGATTTGGTAGAGTTTTAATTGGTTGGTTTTGATGTAATATTGGGAATGGGTTGGTTAAAGAAACATAAGAGGCAAATAGATTGCTCAAGGCAAAAAGTGAGTGTCATGAGTCCTTATGGAAGGAGGATCTCATATTTAGGAGAAGAAAATAAGTCTAAAGCGAGAGTGGTGTCAGCTTTGAGAATGTGGAAAGAGATTGGAATAGGGCAAAACGCTTCTTTGTGTTATGTCCAGGATTTGAGTATAGAGGATAGTGATTTCTCGGAACATAAACTTCTGTAAGCTATTAGTTTAATACCGGTAGTCCGAGAATTTCCAAATGTATTTCTGGAAGAAATTCCAAGTATGCCAATAGATAAAGGAATAGAATTCTCTGTGGAATTAGTGCCTCGTACAACTTCAATTTCTAAAGTTCCATATAGGATGGCACCAAATGAAATGAAAGAATTGAAAGCTTAGTTAGAGGCATTGCTGAATAAGGGGTATATTCGCCCAAGTGTTTCACCATGGGGAGCCCCAGTATTGTATGTAAAGAAGAATGATGGAGGGATGAGACTATGTATAGATTACTAAGAGATGAATAAAGTGATTGTGAAGAACAAGTATCCCTTGCCAAGGATTGATGACTTATTTGGTCAATTACAAGGATCAGGTGTATTTTATAAGATTGATTTAAGATCTGGATACCATAAGCTGAAAGTATCAGAGAAAGATATCCCTACGACTGCTTTTAGAACAAGATATGAGCATTATGAGTTTACTATGATGCCATTTAGATTGACAAATGCTCCAGTAGTATTTATGGATCTGATGAACATGATTTTCATCCCTCACTTGGATAAATTTGTAGTCGTGTTTATTGATTTTTATACTATATTCCAAGAACAGAGGAGATTGTGAGGAATAACTTGGACTAGTTTTGCAAATTTTAAGGGATAATCAGTTGTATGCTAAATTGTCTAAGTGTGAATGTTGGTCAGATCAAGTTTCTTTTCTTGGTCATGTGATTACCAAAGAGGGTATTTCAGTAGATCCAACTAAGGTTCAGGCGGTGAAGATTTGTGAAGATTTTTTCTAAGATAGCCATACCCTTTACTAGTATGATGAAGAAGGTAATAAAATTCTAATGGGATGAAGAATGTGAGAAGGCTTTACAAATTCTGAAAGAGAGGTTGACTACGTCACTAGTGCTAGTATTACCTTCCGGAACAGAAGGGTTTGAAGTTTACAGTGAAGCTTCTAAGCATGGATTGGGTAGTGTACTGATGCAACATAAGAAGGTGATAGCTTACGCTTCAAGACAGTTAAAAGAACATGAGACTTGTTATCCTACTCATGATCTTGAATTGGTTGTTGTGGTGTTTACATTGAAAATATGGAGACATTATCTTTATGGAATTTCATGTAAATTATATATAGATCATAAAAGTTTGAAGTACATCTTTACACAAGAGGAATGGAATATAAGGCAAAGAAGGTGGTTGGAACTCATTGAGGATTATGATTGGAGATTTTATATCATGAAGGAAAAGTAAATGTTGTTGGTGATGCTCTAAGTAGAAAAAAACCATCCAGTAGAAGCCATGCGGGTTCTTTCGAAAGAGTTGGTTAGGGACTTCTGAAAGATGAGTTTGGAGGTAGAGAAAGAAGTTCAATTATATAGTATGACAATAAGCATGGACATGTATGTTGAAATCAGGAGATAAGAACAATAGAATGAGAAACTTGAAACAATTCGAGAAAAGATGAGAAGGGGGCAAGCGAAAGACTTTTATGATTCATAAGGATGCCAGTTTGAGATTTAGAGGGAGGTGGTGTATTCCGAAAGCATGTGCGGAAATAAAGGAGAAATTGGTGAAGAAAGCTCATAAATCACCTTACTCCATTCATCAGGAGGTAACAAGCTGTATAAATACTTAAAACAACATCTTTGGTGGCCGAAAATGAAGAAGGAAGTTACCCAATCCGTGTCGCGTTGTTTAACTTGTCAAAAGGTGAAATTTGAACATAAACAAATGGGAGGATTACTACATCCTCTGGAAATTCCTAAGTGGAGGTGGGATTCGATATCCATGGATTTTGTGATAAGTTTACCAGTAACTAAAGGAGTATAACTCAGATTTGGGTGATAGTGGGCAGGTTGACAAAAACAGCCAGATTCATACCCATGAAAAAACACTTGGTCAATGGAACAGTTGGTTGATTCCTACATCAAGATGGTGGTTTGGTACCATGGAGTTCCGGAAAAGATTATTTCTGAGTGTGTCTCCAGATTTTTGTCAAGGTTTTGGCAGCAATTTCAGAAGGCCGGGGGAACTGAATTAAGGTTGAGTACTGCATTTCATCCAACTTCAGACGAAAAAAAACAATTCAGATTTTAAAAGATATGCTATGGGCATGTGCCATGGATTATCAAGGGGCTTGGATAGATAAGTTGTATCTGATTGAATTCTCTTATAACAACAATTATCATTCCACTATTAAGATGGCACCGTATGAAGCCGTGTATGGTAGAAAATGCAGAACTCCTTTATGTTGAAGTGATAGTAGTGAGATTGTTATTCTTGGACCACAATTAATAGAGACTGTTAGTCAAGTTCGAAATATTCAGCAAAGGGCGAAAGCAGCCCAGGATAGACAAAAGTTCATATGCGGATTTGAAAAGAAGACCGCTAGAATTTAAAGTTGGGGACAAAATATTTATGAAAGTATCCCCTACCAAAGGAATAATACGCTTTTGTTAGAAAGGAAAATTGGCACCAAAGTATGTTGGTCCGTATGAAATTCTTGAGAGAGTGGGCCAAGTAGCTTGCAAGCTAGCATTACCAATGGAATTGAAAAGGATTCACGATGTCTTTCATGTATCTCAACTAAAGAAGTATGTTCCAAATCACTCACATGTGTTGCAACCAGAAGTAGTAGAACTTAAGTAGAACTTAAGCAGAACTTATCTTATGAATAATATTCGGTAAACCTTCTGGGGCGAAAGACTAGGGATACAAGGAATCAATCTGTTCAGTTAGTTAAGGTCTTATGGTCAAATCATGGGGTGGAATAAGTCACTTGGGAAGAAAAAGTAGGAATGAGGAAGAAATATCCTCAGCTATTTCACCAAGTAACAATTTAAGTTTCGAGTCGAAACTTTTTCTAAGGGGGAAAAGTGTAAGATACCAGAAGAAATACCCGGAAGAATGTATGAGGTGGTTTTGTTTTCAAGTATTATGGAAAATATGGTGACTTTGACTATGGATTGTGATGAGTAATTTGTATTAGGTGAACAAGATGATATTGACTGATTGTTATAAGATTATTATCTAAAACTTTTATTCGTTGTTGGTATCAGGAGTTATAACCATGGTGGATAACCTTATTTGGAAATTGTTCAAATTGGCTAAGTTAAAGTAATTTATTGGTATGATGAGTCTTAGGTTCGGGGACGAAGCTTTGTTTAAGGGGGGAGGATGAAATACCCCGAAAAGATGACTTAGCAATTATGGATGAATGTTCTTAGGAGTTAATATATCTTTCGGAGAGAAGGGTAGCTATGTGGAGATATCTTCTAGAAGTAAGGGTAGTATTACTTTCCGGAAGAGTTTTTCTAGAAAAATTAACGGAAGAGTTGTTAGTAGCATAGTGGGACCCACAAGTCATAATTTTACCACCACCCACATTAGGTGTCTTTTTCTTATAGCACCTTAATATTAACCTATCAAAATGTGTTTCGTATCTAAGTTGGTGATTACCTCTGATTACCTATGGTTGAAGTAATCTTCTATTTACCACATATACCACCGTCAAAGACCTGAAATTAAGTTTTTATATAAACCATTGCTATTCATTATACCTAAACTATAGCTATGGTAACTCACTTAGAAGTTAGAAGAACCTAAACTAAGAGCGAGTTAACAATCAGGGAAGGAAAGTAAAGCTAATAGAAGGAGTATCCCGTGGAACGTGCGGGTTAAATTACTAAAAGGAGACTGCCATGTAGCTAGGAAAGAAAGTTTATCAGTAAGTTATTATTTTCACCAAGTGTGAGTGTTTTGAAGATGATTGTTATATGTGATTTGTGCCAGTATATTGGGATTGGCTATGGATACTTGGGTGAGTTGGTATACTCTGTTTTGAAAGAAGTTTCTGTGGTATGGTTATGAAAGTGGAACTTGAGATTCTTGATGTGGTTAAATGGTATTTGTTGGTTTTGGTTATGATCTCTTAGTGTGAAGGAAATGGATTCTGTCACGGCTCCTTATTGGATGTCCAGTTGACATGAACTTTGGAAAGTATAAACTCTTACACTGAAACTGCACCACTACCAATGAATTATGGTGAAGCCACTATGATCTACTCCTTTAGGTCTTAGGGTCTTCTGGGGGTGTGCACACGTAAGGACATGGGTTGAGGGAGGATTGGTTACCCAAAGGATCGTGGACCTTAATATTGTCCTTCGTCTTCGGACTGGCTGCCTTCGGGAACTCAAGGGGGCATGGGACTTAGAGCCTTTTGTCTTTGGACCGGTTGATTCCTTGAGATTGGATGTTTATTGGTTGATGGTAATATTGGTTGAACTTACTTGGTTGTTAAATGTGATTCTTGTGGAACAGTTATTGGTTGGAATATGGTGGAAGATGTTTATCACAGTAATGGATTTGTATGGCGGAATTTATGATGGTTAATATACTGCTGAAAGTGTGTAAGTCTTGGTTTTACTTCATCTATGCTACTATGTGAATTATCATGCCAAAAATGTTTCTAAACAAAATGAATTTTACATGGTGAAGTAATGAGTTACTCATTTTATATGATTTGTGCAACCCCTTTCTGTGTTTGTTTGGATTTATGGTTGTAGGATGAAGTTAAAGCATCGAAACTTGGGATGGGGCGCGACGACCTAGATTAGAGTTCTGAGTTGTATCATATAAATAATTTTGGCTAAGTCTAGGAGCTTCCTAGAAGATTGTTTCCGGAAAGGTTGTAGGGAACTTGAGGGATCTTCCGGAAGTTTGTTATCAAAAGAATCTCCCCTTTTGTAAACTTGCACTGAATATGTAAATTCTCGTTTGTTAATATAAAACATGTTTTTGGATAATAAGAAAGATGAGTTTATAGCCTTAGCACTTACGTTCAGTAAGTGTGCCAGTAATACCCTAAATAGATTTAATTTGATTTCTACTGCAAAGTTAAAGAAGATACATTGGTACGAAAATTGGGGTGTTACAATCTAGGACTGTCTTCTACCGTTGTTTGTAAGTTTTTTATATGTACGAGAAGTTTCTAGTATGAGCTTATGTCTATATCTATTCATTGCTTATGTTTATGAAACCTTGCTGTAGAAAAGTTCAAAGAGCGTCAAGAGTTGTATAAGTCACAAAGCATTAAGAAAATCCTAATGTGGTCTATTATGAGGTTATAGGGGTAAAAAAGGAGCATAGGTTAGGAACAAGTGGTGACTTGCTTTTTAGAAGACTTCAAGCAAATAAACATGGTCAACATCTTATTCATCTTCAGTTGTATTAACACAATAAATGTAAGTAATTAAAATACTAACTAAGTTGTTGGAGGATCAAAGAAGCCAAACAAGTGAACTAAAGAATAATTTAAAAACAACTCAACAAACAAATAAGCCTAAGGACCAAACAACTTGTACCTATACCAATGCAAGGTTTATAATAAAGAGAGTTTTTTATACCATATAAGCATTTTGGCTCTATTCAGCATGACTATGTTGTAGCATATTTGCAGCATATTTGAGTAGCTTTTTTGTGCTGACATATTTGCACCATATGTGCTGGTTGTTTTGTGTCGACATATTTGTAGTCATTTTAAAAACTGCTATTTGACAATGTGACATATTTGCAGCATAAGTAAGTTAAGTTAGTTATGTGTAGTGCATTTATCGTTTTCTGTACTAACACTATTAATATTAAATTACTGTCTAAAATTCTACTTTGTTAAAAAATAAATTAATTAACTTGTAACAAATGTTATAAGATAAGTAGTTTGTTGTTATCAAAGGCTCATCCACACTCAAAGCTTGATAAACTCATTACGATAAAGTTAATTAGTTAATAGTTTATACAAAAAATATAAGTATAAATTATAAAATAAAATATGATAATTAATTAGTTAATTTTATAACTGTATTCATCATAAACTACCGTTTGATCATAAATCAACATATAATGTATATTAATATTTTTCCATTTTCAAAGGCCCTGTTATATTTCTAGCTAAAGTTAATTAGTTAATAGTTTATATAAAAAATATAAGTAAGAACTTATAACATAAAAATATGATAATTAATTAGTTAACTTTATTATTGTATACATCATAAACTACTGTTTGATCATAATTCAACATGTAATGTATATTAATATGTTTCCATTTTCAGGGATCCTGTTATATTTTTAGCTAAAGTTAATTAGTTAATAGTTTATAAAAAATAAAAGTAAAAAATTATAAATTTAAAATATGATAATTAATTAGTTAACTTTAATTAATGTATACAATATAAAAACAATAAACTAATTAATAGTAAAAACATGGCTTAAATATTAATGTATGTATGTAAAATTAAATATTGAGATTTTATATTATATTTTTATCAAATGAAATATTAGCACTAGAATATGATGTTGGTAATCTTAAAAGCCGCTAATTGATTTTAAATATTTATGGTAAGGCGAGAGCGAGAAAAAGGAAAAGATAAGAAAAAGAAGAAGAAGAAAGAAAGATAAACAATATAAATGTGGCATACATACGACATAAATGCCACACACAAATATGCTTTAAACGAACGGACAACAGAAAATATGCCAAAATGTAACACTTATGGCAGAGTCATTTATGCCACGTTTACGATGCAAACGAACAAGGCCTTTGTGTGCCAAAGCAAGCATTTTCACTATGGAAAATTCAATGCCACGGGCCGCTCATAGTGAATTAGGAGTGGGACAGTGATTTGGCAATGCTAGTCAGCTACTGACTGGATTGTTTTGCTGACTGAGCTGCATTTTTACTATATTAACTTTAAATGGTTGTAACTTTTAACATATAAATCCAAATTGAAAAAAATTATATCATTATATACCAAAATTCAAGCTCTTCAAAACAAGACCAGTCATGGATATGTTTTGACAACTTTAAAAAAATTTATTTTTACATGTATACGTTAATACACTAAAATAATAATATGATTCATTAATTTTGTATTATGATTCATTAAAATTGATGTTATGATTCATTAAGTAATAAGTGGTGAACTATATTTCAAACTTCGGAACCGATAAAAAATCATTATTGTTTTGTAGTGTATTCTTATTGTTGTATGGTGTATTTTAAACCTTATATGATGAATCATGTATTTTTCATACATACCAAATATTGTTTGTTGTATTATTGTTTGAAATTTTTTATTTTTATATGTTTACGATGATACACTAAAATGAAGATATGATTCATTAATTTTGATATTATGGTTCATTAAAATTGATATTATGATACACTAAAATGATGTTATATGTTTACAATGATACACTAAAATGATGTTATGAATCATAAGTCTCATTAATATATATGTATATATACATGTATTTAATATAAAATTTTAAATTTCTTAGGGGGCGTTTGTTTCAGGCGGGGAAACAGAATGAAATCAGGAAAGGGAACGGGGAGGAATGGAAAAGAATTCACTTTGATTTTCATGGTTGTTTGTTTGAGCTAGGAAAAATGAAATAAATACTCGGTCAACGGCCGCCGGTCAATAGTCAACAACCGCCAGTCAATGGTCAACAGTCATTAATTGTCGGTCAACATTCACCGGTCACCGGACAATGATCATATGTCACCGGTCAAAGTGTACTGGGGAAAGGGAATTCCATTCCCTGGTGAGGGGTGAGGAATCAAGATAGAGAGTTTTGGGTAATCCCATTCCCATACATTTTCCTAAAAATATGAAAAACTGGCAAAACAAACAACAAGAACCTGATTACCCCAAAACAACCGCCCCCTTAAAACATATCCATGACTGATCTTGTTTTGAAGTGGTTGAATTTAGATAAACAATGGTACAATTTTTTGTACATTTTGGACTTATAATTTAAAAATTACAACTAATTGAAATTAATATAATAAAAAGTAGTCTAGTCAGCAGCTGACAGGACTGCCAACTCATCTCTACTGTACCAAGTATCACGCGGGCTGGCTGCACAATCTACACACTGTTTCACTATTTCCACTATCAGAAGTGTGTGTGTTTTTTTATTGTTGTGATTCATTTTCGTGTGTTACAACTTACAAGTAATTATACTCCAAGATTTAAAAAAAAGGTAATTATACTTCAGATTTAGGGGGCATTCGTTTCAAGCGGGGAAACAGAATGACATTAGGAAAAGGAATGAAGATGAATGAAAAAAAAAATCCCCTTGATTGTTCGGGTTGTTTGTTTGAGCTGGGAAAATGAAATAAATAATTGGTCAATGGTCAACATCTCCCGACCGCTGGTCATCGACCATTAATCGTTGGTCAACAATCAACATTTACCGGTCACCGGTCAATAGTATCGGTCAATAGATATGTCGCGCGGTCAAAGTGTATTGGGAAAGAGAATTACATTCCCTAGTAGGGGGTGAGAACTAAGGAATCAAGATAAAATTTTTTTGAGATAATCCCATTCCTTTTGATAAAAATAATAAAAAAGTGACAAAATAAACAGGAGGAAAGAGAATCGGAACATAGTTTTGAAATTTTTATCCAAACAGGCCCTTTGGAGGGGGTGGTTGCAAGTTTACAACAACGGGAGCAAGGGTAAACTTGGAAATGATCGGCTTCTATTATAAAAGAAGTGTCGTGTCTATCCCTAAACCAGCAATTTATCTCCTCCCGCAGCCGTGCCGCGCCGTGCTGCTCCTGGTAGAAGTATCGCACTTGTTTCACTCCTTTCGTTCCGGCGCCGCGACTTTTTGAATTCGTGCTCTGCTCATAAGGTGATTTTCCCCCACTTCAATAGCTATCCGGTATACAGTTGTTTCTCCCATTTATGTCGTGCATAATTCCAATCTGTAGCGTGAACTGCCTAGGTTTCTAACCTAGCGATGTGCTCTCAGATTCAACTGATGCGTCTGTTAGGGTTTTCCTTCGCTTCTTTATTTTCGTTTTTTAGTCCAACGGACAATCTATCGTCTTCATCCGTGTCGCTGAATTTATTGAATAGTGTTCTTAGTTTCATTCGACCGAGTGACTACATAGTAGGTGTGCTTGTTGATTTTTTTTTCTTCTTCTTTTTCATTTTGAGGGCATCATACAAACGTATCATGCTCCCATAAATGTATGGACTGGTGAACGGAGTGGATTTTAATGGATTTTGTATAAGTAAGAGCTATAGCCTTTAATGGCCTTCCCATATTGCCGCCATTTGCAATTTGACGCTTAAAATCTGAACTTGGTTGTTTATATTATATACGCAAACTAATTCATTTGGTTCCATTTGTGTTTTTTGTGTATCTTATACATGTGTGTTCTATTTTGTCCCTTTTTCCTATTCAGATGAGGGGTAGAAGCTACACTCCTTCTCCGCCTAGGGGAGGTTATGGCCGGAGGGGTAGAAGTCCTAGTCCTAGGGGTCGTTATGGTGGTGGACATGGTAGAGAGAGTAGAGATGGTCCTACTAGTCTCTTGGTACGAAACCTACGTCGTGACTGCAGGTATGTTGGTGCTTAATGTATCGATTATGTTTGTTTCCTCTCTCTTATCGTAGCTTCTAATAGTTTCTTTTCTGTTTTTTTCCCTCTCTGGAGGCCTGAAGATCTTAGGAGACCATTTGGACAGTTTGGACCCCTGAAGGATATTTATCTCCCAAGAGACTACTACACTGGGTAAGCATTTGGTATGGTAGAATGGTCTAAATTTGAGTTGAATTGAATTATCCAACCTATATCTTATGGCAGATGACTGGATGGTGTTGATCATTTTCAGCTGCATACATGCATCAGATTTTTAATTCTCAGAAATACGCCTTGTTCTTTTAATGGAAGCTAATGCATGGGCTGCCTTTTTTCATTACTTTCATTTGGAGGCAAGTGTCTATCTGCACTAAGGCAGCAACTTGCTTCTTATTAATACTTGTTGTTAAGAGGTGTGAGGCTGACGTATCTGCTCAGCTAATACACGTGGCATATTGGTAGAGTATTTTTAGCGCTTCTTAGGTGACTCAATCAGGAAGATTGTGAAATCGTTGCGTGGTCTTTTTTATATCTTTTGGGTGATATCCTTTGCTCCCAGTTGTAGCAATTTTGGATTATAATTAAAATTTTCAGACTGAACAGTGGATTTAATGTCTTGAAGAGACCAATCAAGTAGTAAGAGTTCTGTTGATGAAGTTGTTAATGGTAGAAGATATTGGAAGGAAGTTGGGTTTTGATTACATTGTGAAGACATTCATTCAAGTCTTGAAGAGATTCAAGTCACTTTAAACTGGAATTTGAAAGGTTAGCACTAATGCTTGCTTTACATCCCTAACACGAGTTACCTATCCCTGGTATCCATTGTGGTAAATCTTCACAATTGCCACTACTAACGAAAGTGCCCTGTTTGTATTTGTGTGGTATTAACTTTATACTCGCAATTGATTATTAACAGTCTGCTTAAATGTACTGCAGAGAACCCAGGGGATTTGGTTTTGTGCAGTTTGTGAATCCAGAAGATGCTGCTGAGGCTAAATATCAAATGGATGGCCAGTTATTTCTAGGACGTGATTTGACAGTTGTGTTTGCTGAGGAGAACAGGAAAAAACCTGTAGAAATGAGGAACAGGGATCGCGGCGGAAGTGGACCACGGTACTTCACTGCTACTGAAGTTTCATATATTGTTCACACTGTTTTTAAGACATGGAAATATTAACCATATTGAATTAATACATTAGTCAATGGACATGCTGGTAAAACATGGTGTTTGATTATAATGTTTGGGGAATTGCAGTTGAGTGTCATTTCTATGCTTCTTAAGGACTTGCACTTGAGTGTCATTTCTATGCTCCTTAAGGACTTGCACTTGAGAAGTGGGCGATGACACTTAACTCTCTTTAATCACATAGAAAGTTTGCTTAGTTCTCTTCATGTTGGATAGTATGACTCATTGTGGAGATTTCACATTTTTGATGTACGGCATGTAGTTTATGTCTATTTGATGATTTATATTAAATGTTGACATCGTATCTCCACATTTGCTGCAGAGGCCGTACATATGATAGGAGAAGGTCTCCTCCCCCTCGTTATTCTCGCTCACCTCGATATTCCCGCTCTCCTCCGCCACGCTCTCCTGCTCCACGCCATGCAAGGTCTCGCTCTCGAAGTGCTGAGTACTATTCTCCTTCCCCAAAACAAAGGAGGTATTCAAGGTATAGCTACGATTTATTTAGTAAATTTCAAGTCAATTCAAGGGGCCAAGTAAATCTGAGGTTGCAGTCACATCTTTGTTACTCTTGTGTATGAGATGGGTTTAACAATTTCGATCTGCTCTTATATTTTTGTCTCGTGAAATGGAAAACCTATTCTCACATCTTGTTACTCTAGTAGCAGTAGTATGAGATGATTTTTTTAATGGAAGCTGATATATGAAACAGGTCGGTCTCACCTAGGAACCCGAAACCAAGCAGAGAAAGATCATTCTCTCGGTCTCCTCCACCCCCAGCTTATAATAACTCAAGGAGCAGGAGCCGAAGCCCAGTTGGTCAAGTTCGAGTCCCGAGTAGAAGCCGTAGTCCTCCGGTGCACAACGAGAGGCCTAGGGGTAACGAGAGAGCCAGATCTATCAGTCGTTAGTCAGCTGTGGAAAGGTGTAATCTCTTAAATTGTGTTTTTGTCATCCCGCTTGCATCTTTAACTACCCAAATACTGCTAGATGTTTGGTGGATAACATTTCTTAATCTCTCCCTCCCCCACCAATGCTTGTTTATGTCAAACTCGAAGTGCTTGGTATGAGTTAGTAGCCTAGCTTAGGTGTTTGCTTTTGTCTAAATCGTTGTTTTTGATGTTCGTATTGAAATGGTGGTATGTTAAGAGACGACGTTCACTTTTTCCCAACTCATTTAGCCGCTGAACTTTTTTTTTTTCGAGTAAAAACTCGGATCTTCATTCAAATAAAACAAAAGTCGCTGAGTGCTCGCTTGGGTATGGATGGGAATGGGTATGAAAGTATTGGGAATGGGAACATGAATTAAAGGACGTGAATAGTGTGTATTCCTGGCAACTACAAACAGTCGGTATAAATTATACTCCCAATTGACCGTTTACTATTTGGACATGTCGTTTGACTTTAATTTTTAATATATAAGATAAATTAATTTTGAAAATTTAAGTTTTACATATGATTTTTTACATGATAAACTATATAATACAAAATTTAGTTTTATAAAATTATTTTATCTTAATATTGAAATAGAAAAACGTGCTATAAAGCAAACAGGACGGTCAATTCAGGACGGAGGGAGTATCATACCTCATTACCATTCCTATCCTATATGTATAAATATAATAATTACTTTTGGAGATGTATCTGAATATTTTTAATATAAGTCATTCAGAGGGAGTATTATTTTTATCATTAATTTACATATAATAATTCAGTATAATTTATATAACTAAATTATTTATTAAAATCAACATGAGTTTATGTTTAAAAAAATATCTTTTGAAACAAAAGACCAAAGTGAAGTATAATGAAATACAGCACCCCTTGAAATAGACTAAAGTTACCTCTTCATTAATTCTAACAACTAAAATCTTTTATTCATGATACTAATTTAAAAAACCTTAAAGCGAAGGAAAAAAGATCTAGTATTATGCTATATTTTTTTTGGTATAGTGAAACTTTCTTCTCAACGTCCATATTGGAGTCAATAATACTAAAAGTCTCTCTTGAAATTTTTTTCAATGTCAGTCAAATTTTTTCTTAACTCCACAATTTGATTTGTGCTCATTGTTTTTTGTTCGTCAACTTAATAAGATTATCAATCACTTCATATGCAAGGTGCATAATACTTCGACTTACCACATCTACCTTACCAGTCTTATTCGTTTTTCTTGAAGAACTCTTATTTTGGCTTCGAGACAAACTCCATTTGATCTTCACAGCTTCTGCGGCAATAATGCCATAATCTTCAATCAGGTGAACCATATATTCATCACCGGGACCACGAGATCTTGATCTATTGGCTGATCTTTGGCAATATTAATAAAAGTCTGAAACCTTTTACCAATGCAATAAATAGACAGATGGAGGGGAGTGCAGAATGATTTGATAAGGAACTGTGAAGCATGATAAGTACAATAATATATAAAGAATATGAAGGTGGAACAAGTTCTGTGACTAATGGATGATGGCGCGAATTTGCAGCATTTTTGAAACGAGTGAGAAAATTAGAAGATTAATTTAAAGAAATAGAGAATCAGTAACGACAAAGTAGTATAATATACACCAGTAAGATTCGAAAGGGTTTACAATTTGTAGCTCCCAAACAGTTATTTATTTGAAACGAGTGAGAAAATTAGAAGATTAATTTTGTTTTGCCTTGTGGCAATTGGGCCTAGTGCCCCTAACTATAAAAAAAAAATTGTTTATTCTCCAATCAAAAGAAAAACTAAGTCACCAAGCATGGCAATAAAAACTAATTTTATTGACTGCCATAGATTTCCATACCTGCGTACCAAGCGAGCCTTAAGGGAGTACAAGTTTCCCAGAATCTGAACAATCCCAAGTAAAGGTGCAATCAGGTTTGGAGTGGGAACATCCTCCCAGTTCCAACTTGAAGATAAAAAACAATGATAGTCTAAAAGATAATCAGATCTTAAATAGATAAGAAGCAAACATAGACACATCATAAGAGTAAACATGTCTACTACTAAGGAAAAATAAGGTACTTCTAATACTATCCACCGACATAGTAATTCCTTTGCGTATAACACCAATGTATAAAGTCTTCCTAACCACTCAAGAGCTAAATAAGAGCAAATGAGATGGCTACCCACTAGGATGACAAGCTTATGATACTAGCTACATCACTTTCACCATGCTAGAAAAGAACCTATTTGAAGCCAACATTGAGATATCTTGTGCAGTAAAGGAAACAACATCAGAAAGACACTCCTCCCAACATGCTTGGACCATACCAGAGCTAAAACTTGTAAAACCTAGAAAATCAAGAGCAGCTGACAAAAGGGAATGAGCATGTAAGAAAATAAAACCCACCAAAAGTATATCATTCACAAAAGGACCAAGATAGCACAAGTGCACTTGCACCACTCAACACTCAGAACTTGGTGTTTAGGAAACATAGCAAAATCTGGATCCATGATACTCAAAAAATCTGTGGGTCACACTAGTAGAAAATAACCTCGAGGACTGATTACACTGCAACCAAATCGTCCAGTTCAATTTGACAACCCGAAGAGTAAACCAGAGGAAAAAAGAACCTCTTGCCCAGAAAAACTTCACAAATGCAGACAAATTCCAACCGAGACCAAAGACTAATGCCACAAGCAAACTAAGATCACAACCTGCTTCTCTTCTCCGCTTCACCTCCTCTTGCAATTAAAGACTATTAAAGTAGGGTTACCAATCATTTGCATGCCTTGTATTGAGTGATAGAAGTCTTAGTTAAAGTATGGACTATAAATAGAGTGTGGTGGGCTTATACAAATAATACTAGAATATTGAAGTAGTAACTAGGCCCTGTCTAACTTACTGCCCATAACAGACTCAATTTGTATTCTAGACTTTATCCCTAATATGACCCCTTAAGTCAAAGCTTCATGTCAGAGGAGGTTTTGACCGTGAAGTGAAAAATTAAAAGAAGATAAAGGTATGGTGAGAGAATCTGCAAGTTGAGTGTTCAAGGCGAGGTGAAAAACTTTCAAGGTCCTGTTTTTAATCCTTCTTATAACAAAGTGATAGTCGAGAGAAAATGTTTAACCCTACTATGGATAATAGGATTTGAATCGAGCAATGTGGCTAAGATGTGGTCGTGGAAGAGAATCGGAGTTGAGAAAGACGAAACCCTAATTCATTAAGAAGACTTTTGCAACCACAGCACCTCCGCATCTCCACTAGCTAATGCCTTATACTCAACTTCTGTCAAAGATAAAGAAATAGTGATTTATTATTCTAGGACCATGAAAATATATGTGAGCCTAGAAACACCAAAATCCCAGAAGTGGAGCGGCAATCAGAAACAGAACTTCCCCAGTCCACATCTGTCCAAATATGAAGAGGACCATAAGCCGCAACTATTATAATCCGTGTTTTGTAAGTTGTTTTTGTTTAGCGTTATCTTATGTTAAGGTGGTTTTATGCCATGTTAGATCTTTGTTGGTGGTTAGTTTTTGCATTGCTCTGTGTGGATTCTGAGGCTCAGGCATGGTGTTGTCTTCTTCGGTGTTCTGGTTTGAGATTATGTTTCAGTTTGAGTTTTGTTTTGCTCTCAGTTCGTTCCTCCCCGTGTTCTGATATTGGTTCCAATTTTTTGGGTAGCTTCAATCAGTGGTTTGGCTTTGGATTACGGAGTGGGTTGCTGTGTGCAGTTTGGTTCGGTAGCGGGATTTGTTGCTCTGCAATTTGAGGTAGGTGGTGAATGAAATTGACGAGTGTGTTCGACAATGAGGACTTGTGAATTGGTTTATTGTGTTTGTGTTTTCAATGTGTTTTCTTGATTATTCTTCCCTTTGATTTGCTGTTGCTTTGACACCAAAACCCCCCATGGAATCTTATGGTTTTAACTTGATTTGATTGTGTAGAGATTGAGTGTGCAATTGGGAATGTTCTGCAAATTTTTGTGTTGGCTTTTGTCACGCCTGAACATCTGTTCGGCATTGCATGTCTGAAAAGGGCTTCGAGCGTGCTTTATTTTCAACTTTTCTGGACATCCGTCCGACCTTACAAGTTTGGACGGAGAGCGAGAACGGTTCTGGGTTTCAAGTCTCGGCTTGTCTTTGAACTTGTAAGCCCGAACACAAGTCTGGACATGTCTTGCTACCTTCTGAATTTTGAGTCTCAACATGAGTCCGAACTTCCATGTCGGGACACATGTCTGGACGCCACCTCGTAAGTTTTATCAGACTTTTGTCCGAACTTCCAAGGCCGGACACAGGTTTGGAATTCCTTGTTTTGAGTTTTAGTATATGTCCGAACTTCCAAGTGTCTGAACAACTACCTGATTTCCCCTAAAATGTGCTTTTGATCTCCGTTTTGACTTTCGTTTCGGGGTTATGATCTCAGTCCGCTTAACTGATTTACTCACGTATTACCCTTGTTTATGCACTTCTGTTATGAGCTTCTTTTTTGGGATCTATTTTATTTGCTTCTAAGTCTTGGATGGCTGGGTATAGCTATCCCGTCGCATGCTATGCAGGATATCGTTCTGTTTGACAGTTTTTGCGTGCTGTTTCACGGGCTTCCCTGTTCTGGGACCAACAAGTCCAACTAATGGTATCGAACCTTTTCTGTTATGTGGGATCTTCGGATCCAAGGGTCTCCGACCCTTTCCGTGTGTGTGCGTAGAACTAGTGTCTCACTCTGATTTGTGAGTTTTGATAAGCTCTGTTCTATGAGCTTTGACTTACGCTTCCGTTCTTTTTTGAGCTTTAACAACTTTTGATATAAGACTCCGTTTTTGGAAGTTCATTTTTGATATGCTTCTACTTTTGTAACATATAGTGTTTTCAACGTTTTGAGCATACTTTGTTGATGAAGTTTGCTGCTTACTAAGTTGTGGTTGCTCACCCCCTTTTCACTAACACTTTGCAGATTGATTAGCGTTGGATCATGCATTCTAATTTGGAGACTATAGTCTACTTTATGTTTTGTAAACATGTTTAGTTTGGATGTGTACACTTTAACATTATTGTAGCCTACGGGCCTTTACGTCTGACTTTGTATTCGACATGTAATTTGGGGCATTTGTAGACCTCTGACTTGTACTACTTTATTACAAGTATCTATTTTGGTTATTTGGGATTCGTTTAGTATCCTTGCGTACTTTTGGTTAGCATAGTGTGTGACGTGTACTGACCTTAAAACTAGCCCGGTTTTAGGGTCGTTATATTTAGGGGTATTAGAGCCAGGTTTGGCTTTTGCTAGTGTGTTGGGTGTGTCTTCTTGTCTACGCTTCTGTGTTGTTCGCTATTCAGTGTGTTTGTTTGTGTGTTATCAGTTTGGTGTTTGAATTCTCAGAATGCCACCACGCAGAGAGGTACAAAACACCCCTTAGGGCGAGAATCCGCAGGGAGATATCGTCATGATAGTGTAGTAGGTCGTGACCCAGGTGCTTCAGAATGTGGGTATGGCTGCGGGGCCAGTGGTTGGAGCTGACAATGGTGGCAATACCATCAGAGCGTTGTAGGAATTCATGAAGTTGAATCCGCCCTCCTTCGATGGTAGCGGTGATCCACAGGAGGCTAGCCATTGGATCACTACGATTAAGGATCTCCGAGTGATGGGCTGTGAGAAGGAGCAGAAGGTGAACTTCGTCAGCTTTATGTTTTAGGCTGAGGCGAAGGAGTGATGGAAGTCGGTTGAGAGTAAGTGTCTTCATCCATGGACTTGGGATTAGTTCTCGGGTTGCTTCAATCGATAGTTCTATCTTGACGTCTTCAAGGACCAAAAGATTATAGAGTATGGAAGACTTCACCAGATGCGAGAGATGTTAGTGGACGAGTACGTCTGGAAGTTTATTTCCTTTTATAAGTATGTGCTAGAGCCAGATGAGAACTGGAAGAGGAATTTTGAGGGTGATCTGAGGCCGGACATCAGGTCAGCAGTGGCTCTCTTTCGCCACAAGACCTTTCAAAATGTGGCTGATATGGCGTTGATAGTTGAGAGTGAGCTCAAGGTGAGACATTCATCTGAAAAGGATCAGAAGAGGAAGCAGTGCTGATGATTCTAGGAAGAAGGACCATGCTTCTACTAAGAATAAGTAGTACCACGGAGATCGTAAGACTTCTTCATCTTCTTCTGGTGCGTCGCTTCCATCTAGGACGGAAATGATGCAAGAAGTCAGGAGCGTGCTTCAAGTGTGGATCGTTGGAGCACCACGTTGCTGAGTGCCCTCAGGTTGGTAGTGGCGGTAGTCCCGGAGGAAGAGATGTCGGGTATGGGTCTAAGGTGAAGACCGAGCAGAAGAAGCCTCAGGCTCTGGCGAGGGTGTACGCCATGGCTGGAGAGCGAGACCGTTCGACCGTCTTCTCAGTCAATTTCTATTTGTTTGATTCTGGAGCTACCCACTCCTTTGTGTCTGATGATTTGGTGGGTAAGCTCAGTTTGTCTATTGAGTAGGACAACCTCTTTTATGCTTGATTTTGTGTGTAGAGTAGAGCCTAGCCCGTGGTAGTGTAGGAATTTTTTTTGTGTGCTGACCTTATCCCTCTACGGATGACCCGCTTTGATGTGATTTTGGTCATGGATTGGCTGTATGAGCACCATATCTACATTGGTTGTGCTGCTAAGAAAGTTGTGTTTGAGGAGCCGGGTAGACCTCGTTTGGAGTTTATGGGGAATTTTGTTCCCTACTTGCGAGTAGTGATCTTGGCGATGCAGACGTTCAGCTTCATGAGGAAGGGTTTCCAAGATACTTATGCTTTATCCCCGATATTAGCGAGGTTTTGAGTTTGGACCATATCCTTATGGTTCACGAGTTTCCTGAGGTGTTCCAGGACGATGTGCTAGGACTCTCTTCGGATAGGGAGGTCAAGTAAATGATTGAGTTGGCGCCAGGGACTTAGCCTATTTTTAAGACCACTACCGTATGAGTCCAGCTGAGCTTAAGGAGCTGAAGGTACAGCTACATGATTTGTTGGACAAGAGCTTCATTCACTCTAGTGCGTCTCCCTGGGGTGCGCCAGTTCTGTTTGTGAAGAAGAAGGATGACAACTTCATATTGTGCATCGACTACCGGAAGCTGAATAAGGTTACTATTAAGAATAAGTATCCGCTTCCCTGTATCGATGATCTGTTCACCATTTGGCCGGAGCTAGTGTGTTTTCGAAGGTCGACCTTCGTTGGGTTTCCACCAGTTGAGGATCAAGGTAGATGATGTGCCTACGTCAGCTTTCCGAACTTATTATGGACATTATGAGTTTTTGATAATGCTGTTTGATTTGACGAATTCTCCTTCGGTGTTTACGGATAAGATAAACCATGTGTTCAAGCCTTTCTTGGATTAGTTTGTGGTAGTGTTTGTAGATGACATCTTGGTGTATTCCAAGAATGTTGAGGAGCTTCCGAGGGTTGTGCTTTGGACTTTGAGAGAGCGTGAGATGTATACGAAACTTAAGAAGTGTGAGTTTTTATTGGATCAGGTTGTCTTCTTGGGTTATGTGGTCTCTAAGGACGATATTTTTGTTGACCTAGAGAAGATTAAGGCGATTACAGAGTGGGCGAGGCCGACAAGTGAGTCTGAGATTCATAGTTTCCTCGGCTTGACTGGTTGCTACAGGAAGTTCGTTGAGGGTTTCTCAAAGATTGTTTCTCCTTTGACTCCTCTTCTTCGGAAGGATGTTTAGCTTGAGTGGAGTGAGGCTTGTGAGCTGAGCTTTCATGAGCTTAATAGGAGGTTGACGTCCACTCCTATCTTGACCCTACTGTCCGGGACAGATGGTTTAGAGGTTTTCTGCGATGCGTGACATAAGGGTTTTGGTTGTGTGTTGATGCAGCATGGGAAGGTGGTTGCGTATGGCTCCCGTCAGCTTAAGCCATACGAGAAGAACTATCCGACCATTGATCAAGAGTTACCAGCGGTAGTGTTTGCTCTGAAGATCTAGAGACAATACTTGTATTGTGCGTTGTGTAAAGTTTACACGGACCATAAGAGTTTCAAGTATTTGTTCACTTAGTAGAACCTGAACTTGAGTCATAGAAGGTGGGTAAAGCTACTTCATGACTACGATGTGAAGATCCTCTACCACCTTGGTAGAGCGAATGTTGTTACAAATGCACTTAGACGTAGAAGAGCTTTTGGTGTTATGTGTGCGCTCTCCGGGACTTAGAGGTCATTGTTGGATTTCCATCATATGGTGTTATGATTGTTGGTCCAAACAATTTTGGGATGTTAGCTGCTCTTTAGGTTTTGCCTCCCTTGATCGACCGGATCAAAGCTAGTGAGAAGGAGGATGCGGAGTTGTGTAAGATCAGAGAGAGAGTTACGGCTGGTCAGGATTCAGAGTTCAGGGTGTTTGAGGATGGTTGTCAGTGTTTCAGAGATAGGGTCTATGCCGAGTGATGCTGCCTTAGGCAGGAGATTATACAGAAGACACACAGATCCCCGTACTCAGTACACCCACGTGGTGTTAAGATGTACCGTGACCTCCGGGAGTCGTTTTGGTGGAACAATATGAAGCGAGGGATCTTCGAGTTTGTGTCTAGATGTCAGACGTGTCATTAGGTGAAGGCTGAGCATCAGAGACCGCCAAGCTTCTTAAGCCCCTTCCCGTTCCAGAGTAGAAGTGGGAGAGCGTCGATATGGATTTTGTGATGGGTCTCCCTCAAACTTCGAAGGGTTTGATGTTTTTTGGGTGGTGGCAGATAGACTCATTAAGAGTGCCCACTTTCTGCCGGTCAGGAAGACCTTCAATTTGAAGCATCTTGCTCAGTTGTATTTAGGCGAGATTTTGCGATTACATGGGGTTCCTACAACCACTATTTCGGACAGAGATCTAAGATTCGAGTCCCGTTTCTAGATTAGCCTGCATAAGGCTTTAGGGACGAAGTTGGCATTTAGTTTGGCCTACCATCCATAGTCAAATGGTCAGACAGAGAGGACTAATCAGATTCTGGAGGATATGCTTAAAGCATGTGTTCTGGATTTCGGTGGTAGCTAGGATCAATATGTGATTTTGATAGAGTTTGCCTACAACAACAACTTCCAGTCTAGTATTGGCATGGCACCGTTTGAAGCGTTGTATGGTAGAAGGCGCAGGTCTCCCATTTGTTGGGATAATTTGAAGGAGAGGACTTTGATAGGCCCTGATTTGGTTCAGGATGCAGTGAGTAAGATTCAGACCATCCGAGAGCGTCTGCTAGTTACTCAGAGCTGTCAAAAGAGCAAGGCAAATCAGATGAGACAATAGTTAAAGTTTCAGATTGGTGATCACATTTTTTTAAAAGGTTTCTTCTTTCAGAGGTGTGGTCAGATTATGGAAGAGTGACAAGCTTAGTCCACGCTTTGTTGGTCCGTTTAAGATCCCCGAGAGGATCGATCCGGTTGCATTGCTTGGCGTTGCCGTCAGCGTTATCGGGTGTGCATGATGTGTTCCAAGTGTTGATGTTAAGGAAGTATGTTCGCGACCCGTCACATGTGATTGAGTTTGGTCCGTTGTAGTTGTGCAAGGATTTCTCCTATGAGGCAGTGCCAATCAGAATCTTAGCTCATGACATGCGTATGCTTCGGAGTAAGACCCTACCTTTGGTTAAGGTTCAGTGGTCGGATCAGTCTGATCGAGAGGCGACGTGAAAGCTGGAGGATGAGTTGCGGTCTAAGTTTCCCTCCGTTTTCGAGCAGTAAGGTATGTTGAATTTTGAGGATGAAATTATTTTTAGTGGGGATGATGTTATAATCTAGGTTTTTCTAAGTTAGTTTTGTTCAGCTATTGTAACACCCCATATGGGTAACTGTCCAACAACCTAGCTCGCAAACCATCCAGGCTTGAAAACTAGCCACTTTAGGCCCTCAATCCTAACTTGGGCTTCAAAGTGGAAGGCCTGTTGTTGTAGTCAACCCATGTGTTTGCATATAAGGAACTCACAATACTACTCATATCCCGATGTGGGATGGGGGTATTACATACTCCCCCACTCAAAGAATGTGACGTCCTCGTCGCAAGCCTAATATCCAAGTCTCATGGACCTCCTCGGTAGGTGTCGGGTTACCCATCCCGACACGGTCCCGAGTCCGCTCTGATACCATTTGTAACACCCCATATGGGTAACTGTCCAACAACCTAGCTCGCAAACCATCCAGGCTTGAAAACTAGCCACTTTAGGCCCTCAATCCTAACTTGGGCTTCAAAGTGGAAGGCCTGTTGTTGTAGTCAACCCATGTGTTTGCATATAAGGAACTCACAATACTACTCATATCCCGATGTGGGATGGGGGTATTACAGCTATATCTTATGTTAAGGAGGTTGTATGCCATTTTAGGCTGTTGGTGATTATGAGGAGAAAGAGAGGACAAAGTGGACATTTTCCAAGTCTGATTGTAAGTAAAGGAAATTAGGAAAAGAAAAATATTCATTTTCATGTTTAATTTGACAGTTTCTTCCTCATTTAGTGTTCTTCTTCTTCCTTAATTGTTCAAATGTTTTTCAATGGTTGTCAGTTTTAGTGTTGCTCTGTGTGGATTTCAAGGCTCCGTCGCTGTATTGTCTTCTTCGGTGTTCAGGTTTGAGATTGTGTTTCAGTTTGAGTTTTATTTTGCTCTTAGTTCATTCCTCCCCGTGTTCTGATATTGGTTTCGATCTTTGGGTTTCTCCGATTAGTGGTTTTGGCTTTGGATTGCGGAGTGGGTTGCTGTGTGCGGTTCGGTTTTGTAGAAAGATTTGCTGCTCTGCAATTTGAGGTAGTTTGTGAATGGAATTGACGAATGTGTTCGACCATGAGGACTTATGAATTGGGTTTATTGTGTTTGTGCTCTCAATGTGTTTTATGGATTCTTCTTCCCTTTGATTTGTTGCTGCTTTGACACCAAAACCCCCATGGAATTTTGTGGTTTTGACTTATTTGATAGTATGGAGATTGAGTGTGCAATTGGGAATGTTCTGCAAATTTTATGTTGGTTTTTGCCACGTACGGGTGTCCATCCAAACTTGCTTGTCCGGATAGGGCTTCGGGCGCGCTATGTTTTCTACTGGTTGCAACTTGTTCGAACATCCGTTCGACCTTACAAGTTCGAATGAGTGCGAGGAAGGTTCTGCATTTCAAGTCTCGACTCGTGTCCGAACTTGTAAGCCTGGACACAAGTCCGGACATGTCCTGCTGCTTTCTGAATTTTGTGTCTCGGCATGTGTCCGAACTTCCATGTCTGGACACATGTCTGGACACCACCTCATAAGTTTTGTCGGACTTCTGCCAGGACTTTCAAGCCCATACACATGTATGAGCTTCCTTATTTTGAGTTTCAGCATGAGTCCGAACTTCCAAGTCTAGACACACGTCAAACAACTACATGATTTTGCCTAAAATGTGCTTCTGATCTTCGTTTTGACTTCTGTTCATGGGGTTATGATCCCCTCAGTCTAATTAAGTGATTTACTCACATATTACACATGTTTGTGTGCTTCTGTTCTGTAAGATTAAGCTTCTCGTTTGGGACCAAGTTTCTTTGCTTCTGAGCCATGGATGACTGGGTCTAGCTATCTCGTAGCATGCTACGTAGGACGTTCTTCTGTTTCTGTTTTCACAGGTTTCCCCCGTTCAGGTTCATGGGCTTCTCCGTTCTAGGACCGACGGGTCCAACTAATGGTATTGAACCATTTTTGCTGTGTAGGATCTTTGAACTAGTGTTCCACTATGATTTGTGAGTTCTGATAAGCTCTACTTTGTGTGCTTTGGCTTATGCTTTTGTTTAGTTTTGAGCTTTGATAGCTTTTGATATAAGACTCTGTTTGTGGCAGTTCATTTTCGATATGCTTTTGCTTTTGTAAGATCATAATGTTTTCAACATTTGAGCATACTTCGTTGATAAAGTTTGCTGCTTACCAAGCTGTGGTTGCTCACCCCCTTTCCATTAACACTTTGGATTGATCAGCATTGGATCCTTCGTTCTGATTTGGAACTATAGTCTACTTTCTTTTTTGTAAACATGTTTAGTTTGAATGTGTGACACTTTGAGATTATTGTAGCCTACGGGCCTTTACTTATGACTTTGTATATGACATGTATTTTGGGGCATTTGTATACCTTTTACTTTTAGTACTTCATTACAAGTATCTATTTTGGTTATATAGGATTCGTTTAGCAGCCTTACGTACTTTCAGTTAGTGTAGTGCGCAACGTGTACCGACCTTAGAACTAACCCGGTTTTGGGGTCATTTCAACTGCTGCAAAGAACAGGCTAACATCTACAGTATGATTTAAATACCGTAAAATTTGTTTTACAACTTTCCAATGGATTTCTCTGGGATTATGCATGTATTGCCACACCTTGTTAACTAGAAGCTAATGCCGAGTCTAGTAAAAAGTCAAGTAATATAGTCCTCCCACAATGCTTCAGTAATTTTAGAATTAGGAAGAAGAGATGAATCAATAGTTTTGAGATTTATAGAGGAGGACATGGGTGTGGATATTGGTTTGGAGTGAAGCATGTTCGCCCTCTGTAGTAGATCAATTATGCATTATTTTCGATATGACAATAAGCCTTGGTTGTTTCTATTGACTGATACCCCAATAAAGAAATAGAGATTGCCTAAGTGAGTGATAGGAAATGCTTTCTTGCAAGTCTCATTGAATTTTATGAGAAGAGTGGATGAAGAACCGGTGAATAAAATGTCATCCACATAAACAAGTAGATAGACAATATCAGATTCTGCTTAAAAAATATAAAGAGTGGTCTTACTGAGAATTGGTAAACCCTAATTTGATAAGAAAACTGTTAAGCTTGGGGAGTAAACTCTAGGAGACTGATTAAGCCATAGAAAGATCTTCTGAGCTGAAAAACATAAGTAGGATAGGTGTGGTTGATAAAACAGAGGGGGTGTTTGGTGTAAGCATCTTCCTCAAAATCACCATGTAAAAAAATTATGCACATCATATGTTAGATTGGATAGATTGATGAAACAACAACGGATAAAATCAATTAATAGTAGAATTTTTAAGAACTCGTGTGAAAGTCTTATGTAGTCATAACCCAGGGCTTGAGAAAATCCCTAGGCCACTAAACAAGCCTTGCGCCTCTCAATCTATCCATCAGCTGTCTTTTTACTTCTAAAAATCCACCGCACTCCAAGTAAATTCATGTTAGGTTGAAAGGGAACTAACACCCATGGATGTTTTTCATGAGCTTCAATTCTTGTTTCATTGCATGCACCCATTCAGATGTTGCATAGTTTGTTCAATGTGGAAATTATTGGTATAGAAACATTGAGAGTGATGGTTAATGCACAGTTCACAGTCCATGTGGTATTTGGCAAGGATTGGGCTGTGAAGAGCGTTGTGATCATAGGTGTTGAGAGTGGGCTAGAGGTAGGACGTTTCAGTTTAGAGTTGCTCAATAGAGAGAGAAGGGGAACTAGAAAGGACAGATGAAGATGTGGAATGTGAAGGAGAAGAATTGGCATTTTTGGTTTAATGAATTATGATATAGTGGATGGAGAATTGTTGAGGAACTTTTAGTAAAGCTGAGGTGGATGGAGATGAGAAGGGTGTGATTGTAGAGAATTTAGAAATAAGAAGAGAGCAAGTGCGCAGAGTATTGTCTTGAAGAGGTTTGAGTCTAGTAGGTAAAAGGAAAATTAGTCTAATGGAAAAAAATCCCGGAAGATGAAATAATCTGTTTGTCATGATATCAAGACAAAGGTAGCCTTGATGTTGGGTAGAATATCCAAGGAAAACAATTTTATGGACCTAGATGATAAACTTGTGAGAGTTTTCAGAGTGAATATTAGGATAACAAGAAACATCCACATAGATCGTAGTTGTCGAGTGTAAGCATAAGTATTTGTTAGAGACAGCAAAAAGCTTTATTCTTTAAGTCACAGTTCCAGTTATTCTTTGGGGTGAGCCATTTTCATGGAACTTATTTGATTAACCGGTTGCCTACAAAGGCACTGCAAGGGCGTACTCCCTTTGAGTTCTTATAATGTCAGGCCTCATTCCATGATGTTTAAACCGTTTGGATTTTTTTTATTTTCTATGTTCTTATTGGTGAAAAAGGCTGTAAATTCTCCCCACGAGCTGAAGCTTGTGTGTACTTGGGTAAGATCCACGGAAGAAAAGACATAAGTTATTTAGTCCGGGTAGTTTGAAGGTAAGACGTTTATAGGGATATGAAGTTTCATCCTACTGTTTTCCCTTTCACATACATGATGGGGTTTTCTGGTTCTCCAAAGGATGTTTCGCTTCTCCCGAGCGTCCTCATCATGACTGGGATTTTGATGAAGCTATGGGGATGTCTCACTCTTCAACAACAGTCGATGATATTGTTCAGCCATCAATAGTAGCTGAGCCAGCTATAATAGGAGAATCGACGGGTGCTACAAGGAGGTCAGTCATGAGATTCATCAGCTTGAATATCTTGATGATTATGTTTGCACTACTCGATCCATAAGATCTTGGATGAGTGTGTGTATTCAGGAAGAAATGGGTGTTAATTTGCCGGAGGACTGTGAACGTCTCATAGACACTAGGCCTACCGTCTCCTGTGCATTTTTAGTGGCAACGAACAATGGTTATTTTGAATCATCAAGAAAGAAGAAGAGCCTCAGTCTTATGAGGAAACCAGTAGTTTGTACACATTGGTGAGAGGCTATGCAAAAAGAATTAAATGCCCTAGAGGCGAATAACACTTTAGAGGTTGTTGATTTGCCTAAGGGAAAGAAAACTGTCGGTTGAAAAATGGATCTACGAGATTAAGCTCAAGTTTGATGGAACCCTTAAATGACTGTGGCTATTCATAAAGGATGGATTGTCAACCAGTTCGATGTCAATAATGCCTTCTTGCATGGTGATCTTAATGAGGAGGTTTATATGAAGGTGACCCCAGGATGGGAGGTATAGGTTAGAGTAACAAGTAGTCATGTCTGTTGAAACATTCTCTTTAAGGTTTGAAACAGGCTTCACATCAGTTTTTTTTAAGTTGGCATTTTTTCTCAAGACTCTTGGGTTTTGTCGATCCAAAAATGATTATTCGTTGTTTTACAAGAAATATGCTGCTCGGTTATTTTATGTAGCAGTTTATGTTAATGACATGCTACTAGTGGGGAACGCATCAAGAAAATTGATCACCTTAAACAAGTTTAGTTGAAAATTTCAAAGATCAAGGATCTTGGGTGCTTGCATATTTCTTGGGAATAGAATTGTGCATACGCCTCAAGGCATTGTCTTATCATAACTGAAATTTTGTCAGGAACTTTAAAGAGAATAAATATGAGAGCAAGCAAGACAACAGTTGGTCTGATGCAAGTTGGGCTTTCTTTGTGTAGTATTAACGGGACTTCATTAGATGATCCTTCTATTTATCGCCGGTAGTTGGAAATGGAATTACCTGTCTAACACTTGGCCAAACATTAGTTTCACCATTCAAGTACTTAGTCAGTTTATGCAGTGTCCTACTAATGTCATATGCAAGCTGCTTTACCTGCCTTACGTTATATGAATAGCCCCATGAATATGGTATTATTCTTCACCCGGGGTCTACGTCTGGGTTGCATTCAGATGCTACTGTGATTTAGATTGGGCGGCCTGTCCAGATACAAGGAGGTATGTGTTGGTTATTATATTTTCTTGAGGATAGTCCTATTTCCTGAAAGACAAAGAAACAAGGGACAATGTCTATCTAATGCAGAAGTAGATTATCGGTCGCTTCACCGTGTTACAGTAGAGCTTACCTGACTTACTCGACTTTTCATGAGCTTGATGTTGAGAACATTACTACTGTTCCAATGAAATGTGACAATCAGTCTACTATTCACATCGCTCGCAATTCGGTGTTTCATGAGCGCACAAAAACACATTGAGATCGATTGTCATTTGGTTCGTGATAAAATTCAGCAGGGGGCTCGTAGATGTTGTTTATACTCCTACCCATGTTAGAGCAATATGTATATGGTATAGGTTATGTTAATTACACATATAGTTATACGCATATGTATCGTCTGTATAGTATGTGTCCCCTCTGGTTAGTAGTATAAGGGGTAGGTTGACTATACTGTACACAACTCTTCACACTCAGATCTCTATATTCCTATATGGAATGGAGAGAGAGCGAGCTCTTTCTCGCTCTCTCGCCTAAGCCTAATACAAGATCTCCTTTCTTCTGCTGGTCTTCTTTCCCGACACTCAATTCCTTCTCAGTTTGACATGGTATCAGAGCGGGCAAACTAAGAGGAGCTTCCGCGAACAATGGCAGATGACGACAGTTCACAGATCCAGAACAACGAGGAAGAAAATGAAGACGGCATCGAGAAGGATGAGGCCCAGACAGAAAAACAAGGTCAGTCGCTTCTCACTCCAAGATCTCAACGATCCCTTGTTCTTGCACCCATCCGACCACACGAATCACAGTTTTGGGTTAGATTCAAGGGAAACCCAGTCTTCGACAAATGGAAGAAAGCGCCATCATAGCCCTAAAAGCAAAAAATAAATATGGGCTTGTTAATGGCCAAATCACCGAGAGCCGGAGAAATCGTCGGAAAGATACCCTATGTGGGAGAGCAGCAGCAATAACATGGTCATGATTGGATCTTGAACTCTGTGGGAAACGACATTGGGGAGAGCATCGTGTATTGTGAAACGGCGCACAAATGTGGCTGGAACTCTGCAAAAGATTCGAACTAGAAAACGGTCTGGAGCTACATCATTCAGAAACAAATTGGGCCAACTTCGCCAACAAGGAGATACAATCAATTCATACTTCACGAAGCTGAAAAGGTTATGGGATCGACTGGGTGCAAGTCGGAAAGATTTGAAGTGTTCGTGTGGAGCAGCGACAGAGATACGTGCCCGCGAACAACAGGACAGCTAATGAAATTTCTAGATGGGTTGAGCGACAAATTCAAACAAGCAAAACGTGCCATTCTTCTTATGAATCCACTACCCGACATAGAGCAAGCTTATTCCATCCTAGCGCAAGATGAGACAGGCAAGTCCATGGGAGAGATAAACGAAGGCACATCAGAAAATTCGTTGACATTGGCTCAAAAACCCTTTTTCGGAAACCAAGAAACAGCAGGGAAGAAAAACCTAACAAAAAGGCACAAAAACACTGGTAATTCAGGGAAGAAAAACTACCCTAAAATGCACAAATTGTGCTAAACTCGGCCACAGTCGTTCAGAGTGCTGGTGGATTGTAGGATTTCCGGAAGAGGGAAGCCAGAATCGAACTCAACAACGGGTCGAGCTTAACTATAGAACAAGAAAGCAACGAGAAGAGCCAGTCCAAGTCAAGTCTTCACCTGTTACAGGTTTCACATCTGAACAAGTGGAGGGATTGATGAAGTATTTCCAACAGAAAACATCTCTGAACATGAAGAAGTAACAAACGCCTTTGGAGGTTTTTCCGGTACATTCTTTTAACAATTTGATTCTGATTTGAGAGTTTAAGTAATATTCAAGAAGATGATATTAATCAACTTTGGATTATGGATTCCGGAGCATCTGAACATGTTATCGGAAACAAAACCTTGCTTGTTGACTTAATACATCCTTCTGCAAACAGAAAACTAACTCTCCCTGATGGTAACTCATGTGCTGTTCACTCTTCTGGGAATGTCAAACTATGCAAGGATTTTGTCTGGAAAACGTATTATATGTGCCAAAATTTGTGTTTAACTTAATCTCAGTTGAAAAATTTGCAAGACAGTTGAACATGCTTGTTGTTTCTCAAACCAACATTGTTTCCTGCAGGATTCTAGAACCAAACTCAGGGGTATGATTGGATACCAACGTTGTGGAGTTTATTTTCTTGATATTGTAGATTAAGAAATTTTTTGTCTGAATTGAGACAGTTTTCTTCTGTTAGTACCTTGTGCAAGATTGATGTGGGTGTAAATTCTACCAGTAAAGATCTTTTCCTGTGGCATAGTAAACTGGGACATATTCCCCTTAGAAAACTCATTAAAATAAACTTAGGGAGAAATTTTAGTTTCAGCAAATATGAGATTGTTCCCTGTACCGTATGTTTTAAATCCAAAGCCAAAAGGCTTAGATTTACAAATTCTGAAATAAAAAGTGTTGTCCCTTTTCATATGCTTCACATTGATGTTGGTGGTCCTATGAAGAAAGAAACCCTAGAAGGACATAGATACTTCTTGACAATTGTCGATGACTTCACAGGGGAACTTGGGTAAAACTACTTAGAAGCAAATCTGAGGCTCTAAAATCATAAAGGATTTTATACAGCTTGTGGAGACACAATTTGAACAGAAAGTTAAGATTATAAGATCTGATAATGCTAAAGAATTAGGCAGCTCCCTTGAGGGTATTGAATTCTTTAAGAAAAAAGGAATCCTTCACCAAAGAACTTGCCCTCACACACCCCAACAAAACGGGGTTGTTGAGAGAAAGCAAGGCCATCTTATGGACATTACCAGATCTTTCCTTTTCCAATCTGGCTTAGGAATAGAATTTTGGGGTTTTGCTCTTGATCATGCCGCGTTTATCATAATAGGATACCATCAAAATCCATAAAACCACCTCACCCTTTCGAAAAACTTTACAAATCTCCTCCTGATTATGGTTCTGTAAAGAATTTTGGATGCCTCTGTTTTACCACAAAACATCTCTCCTGACAGAACCAAACTTGACCCCAGATCCTCAGCTTGTGTTACCTAGGGAACAACAAAACACCAAAGGTTATTTAACCCTCAACATAGAAACTGATCAGGTAAAGGTGAGCAGAGATGTAACCTTTTTCGAAACTATTTTCCCTTTAAAAGACAAGGAGTGGCAAGAAGTGTGGCATGATAGAAATCTCAAAAACAGAACAGACAATATCTCTGACCTTTTTCCACATAATACTGATTTCACCCATGATTGTTTTCCCTGATCAGTATCCCTCACACCCCACACAACGAACTCACTCTCTGTCTCAACCGGTAACAGAAAATATCCAGACAACACAAAATCCCTCCACCACTGCTACTCAAGAACATCCCATCACTCCTCTAATGAACCAGAACAACAGCAGTCTGAACATTCTACCACACAAGATCAACAAACATTAGATGAGCTGCCCATACAAACCACAGATCCAACTGAGACATCAGATCCAACTTGGATAAGGGATAACACCCAACTTCGAAGGTCAACCCGGGCTCAGGCCTCCAGCCAGACTACAGGACTATGTCTGTACATACAATAATCATGCAAAACACGATAACAGTCCAGACATCTTCTCAGAAATACTCACTCAAAGACTGCACAATCAATCTTCCTATCTCCTCTCTCACAATTATCTTCTCATAAACAGCCTCACTAACATTCTTCCAAAAAGGCCATAAAATCCTCTTCTTTTTCTCTATGTACAACCAGAATCCTAGATAAAGTTCAGTCACTTAAGGAACCTTCTACCTACGAAGAGGCCAGCAAAGACCCTAGATGGACTGAAGCCTCAACCTTGAATTCCAAGCCCTAAAAGACAATGGAACCTGGTCCATAGTTGATCTCCCTCCCGGAAGAAACCCATTACTTGTAAATGGGTTTATAAAACTAAACTTAGGGCCGATGGCAGTCTTGAGAGGTTCAAAGCTCGCCTAGTTGTTAGGGGATTCACTCAAAGGTATGGGTTCGATTACAAAGAAACTTTCTCTCCCGTTGTAAAACTTACAACAGTGAGAGCCTTAGTAATCATGGCCACAAAAAGGGGATGGGCAATTGATCAGCTAGACGTTAATAATGCCTTCCTTCATGGGGACTGAAGGAAGACGTCTACATGCACATTCCCAAGGACTATCTGTTTCTGGTTAAAACAAAGTCTGCAAATTGCACAAATCATTGTATGGCCTTAAACAGGCCTCAAGGCAATGGTACGATAAGCTAGCCATTCCTTAAAAATCTAGGCTACATTCAATCCAGAAACGACTATTCCTTGTTCACTAAGAAACTGAATAAACAATACACATTCATTGGTGTATATGTTGATGACATAATAATAACAGGAAACAGCAATTGAAGAAATCAAAAACTTAAAACAGAAACTTCACAAAGAATTTCAAATCAAAGATTTGGGAAAGCTGTCATATTTTCTTGGAATGGAATTCATTGAAACAGCTGACAGTTTAATCATGACACAGAACAAATATGCTAGACAGATTCTTGCAGATTATGATATGCAGGATTGCAGAACTTCAGTTTCACCGCTTCAGCTTAACCAGAAGTTGGACAAAGACACAGGAGCTTATCTTGAAGATCCAACAAGCTACCGACGTCTCATAGGGAAGTTAATCTTTCTTACTAATACTCGTCCTGATTTGTCATATAGTATTCAGTTTTTGAGTTAATTCTGTCAGCAACCAACTTCTGAACATATGAGTGCTGCTTATCATGTGTTGTCTTATTAAGGGTACTCTTGGTTTTGGCCTCTGTTTTAACAAGAATAGCAACTTTGGGTTATCAGCCTTTTATGATTCTGACTGGGCTTCGTGCCCTATAACATGAAAATCTGTTTCAGGGTATGTTATCCTTTTAGGCGGCTCCCTTCTCAGCTGGAAGTCAAAGAAGCAGGTCTCCGTAGCCTTTCCTCAGCTGAAGCTAAATACAGAGCCATGCGCAAGTCACAGCAGAGCTGAGTTGGCTTACACGCCTCTTATATGAGCTGGAAGTCCAGAACATCAATCCCATCCGACTGAAATGCGACAATCTGGCAGCTATTCACATCGCCAAGAATCCGTCTCACATGAACGGACCAAGCATGTAGAATTGGACTGCCATTACGTGCGTGATCAGATACAAGGAGGACTAATAGAGGTACACACATCTCCAGTTCCAGACAGTTAGCAGACGTTCTGACGAAACCTCTTACAGGAAGGGCGTATAGAGATATACTTCCCCGACTGGGCATGTCTTCATCATACAACAAGACTTCATTTGTTCACCCAAGAGTCTTGAGAGAGGGGGGGGGGGTGTGTTAGAGCAATATGTATATGTGTATAGGTTATGTTAATTACACATATAGTTATACGCATTGTTATCATCCGTATAGTATGTGTCCCCTCTCTGGTTAGTAGTATAAGAGGTTAGGTGACTATGATGTACACAACTCCTCACACTCAGATAATTCTCTATTCTCTATACTGATAGTCAAGAGAGCTCCCTCTTCTCGCTCTCTCGCCTAAGCCTAATACAAGATCTCCTTTCTTCTGCTGTCTTCTTCTTCCCGACACTCAATTCCTTCTCAGTTTGACATACCACTACCTAACTCACTCATGATGCCAAAAGCATTACTCGTTATTCCAAGCAACTTTCTTGAATGGGTATGGGACATGCTGATGTTTCAAGCCTAAGCGATTCTGATCGCATACGACTTGTAGGGGGTGTTTGGAGTACTGCGTATGCTGCTTGTGCTTAATAGAGCACAGGCCCATAAGGCCCATAGGATTAGAGTCCATATCTAGAATCTTCTATCTATGCTTATATATAGAGAGTTCTAGGGTTGTAATGAGTAGACACCTAATACAATATTTCCTATCTCTTATGGTGTCTCAGTATGGTATCATAGCCCACAAGGGTTTTAACCCTTCTCGATCCTGACCATTCTACCCTATTTTTCATTTTTCCTCCGCCGAGCTTCACTCTTCATTCAGCGCCGGTCGCAACCACCACCATGTAAAGGTTCGTGAAGCCAACAACCACACACACCACCACCACTCATCAATCCTCACACCAACTGAAGATTCGCGTCACCGCCGTTGGTCACCACCACCTTCAACTCCCGGATATTCCACCATCAAAGCGCGTTGTCGAAGAAGCCGTAGTTCCTGAAGTCCATCTTGAAATCTGTCTTATTTTTTATTTTATTTTTTTTGTGAGAAGATCGGATGAATCAACGGAGATTGTTTTGGTATATTTAGTCGGTACAATATTGTACGCTGTATGAGGATCCTCGGCACCTAGCGGGTGCTGCTGCTGAGCAAGTGAAGACTGGCAAGAGACGCGGAGGTAAGAGCGGTTCTAGCAAAAAAAAAAAACCGTGAAGATTGAGGGAGAATACAACACCATTGAAGGTCTGATGGCGGAGGTCGTGAAGAAGAGGAAGGAAGCAAACAGGTTTTCCCGAGGAGCTGCAAAAGGATGATAAGAAATCAATCCCATTTTCAAATCGGCTATAATCGGCTATTATTTTCCTTTTTTTTTTTATTATCCTACTATTTTGTTTTTAGTAGTTATCTTTTAGTTTGGAAATATTCTTGTTAAATATTTCTGGTTGATTGGGAAGAAATCTGGCGACTAAGTATGAAATCCGGCGACCAAGAAAAATCCGGCGACCGAGAATCAAAAATCCGGCGACCGAGAATGGCGACCAAGGAAACAATACTAGTGACCAAGAAAGAAAAGCCATCTCATCCAAATATTTGACTAGATGATCCAAAGCAAATTAGTTTATCTTTCAATAATTGTAATATTCCAATCTGAACTTTGTTTTTAACGACGTTCAGATTGTGGGAGAGTAATAGAGCACAGGCATAAGGCCCATAGGATTAGAGTCCATATCTAGAATCTTCTATCTATGCTTATATATAGAGAGTTCTAGGGTTGTAATGAGTAGAACAACCTAATACAATATTTCCTATCTCTTATGGTGTCTCAGTAGTGCTCAAATTATAAAGATGTCTAGACGAGCGTCCGGTTCACATTTTTGCCCGGACTTGCGTATCTTGTGCAAAGGCGAGGATATGATAAAGTTGTTCGCATTGACACGTTCGGACCCGGATGTGCAGAGCTTCCACGCGGGCACACATAATTCTAGTGATAATCGCACGAAGATTATATAGGCGTCCAGACACGGGTGTTCATGTCTGAATCCGAACGTCCATGAGTAGAAGTCATTTGAGTTGATTATAATGACGTTCAGACACGGTTATTCATGTTCGGATCCAGACGTCTCACAAAAGTTGTTTTTCAAGTTCCCTTTATTCACACACGACGTACATTAAAACTAGTTTATTCATTACTTTGTAAACGTATGTAAAAACACTGAATAAAAAATGAGAAGTTTGTTTTCCCTCTCATCTTCTTCATCTTTCCATTTTCTACATATATCAAACTCTGTAATTACTCGGAACCTCCTTGAGGATTTAGGATAATAAAGTTAACTCCCTTGTGCTTATCGTAATTATTGGTAACCACCTTGAGGTCACGGTATCTTTGACTATGAGCCCCCGAACTATAACTCCGTTATCAAGACGTTAACTACATGCTAACCCGTAAGTTTAATCACATTAATAATGACAGGTTGGACAAAAAACACTGTTTAATCAGCATTGCTATTTTCCTAAAAACGTACCCTACCTCAAAAATGTAGCTGAAGTGGAATAAGGGAGAGTTAGACAATGTTCATTAAGCAGCTTTGTTGTCCAGCGTGACATTATTAATGTGATTAAGCTGATAGGTCAACACGTAGTTAACTTCCTGCTAATAGAGTTATAGTTCGGGGGCTAGTAGTAGTCAAGATATCTTAACCTCAAGGTGGTTACCAACAATTATGATAAACGTAAAGGGGTTAACTGTTATTCCAAAACCTAAGGGGGTTCCGAATAATTTACTCTTAATTCTATTATGTACAGGGTTGTGACGGCTTTCTGACTAATGGAGCACAAAGGTGATGGTGGCAACTATCTGGTTGTGTCATTTCACGCCTTTGCCTGCTTTTTGTTAAGTTCTCTTATGGTTCTATATCTCTAGCATGGAAAAGGCTTCCATTGCAACGAATTACCTGATTGCTCTTTTGGTAAGGGCTCTTCTAGATTATTATTGTTTGCTTGGGATTTTCTTTTGTAGGGATTTTTGGTCTTATAGGGCGTGAGTTAATGTATAAATAGTATCCTACTTTTAAC